>CM062810.1:547904041-549104041 GCA_031772625.1 Pinus tabuliformis
AGTTCACTAAAAAATGTCACCTTGACTACTTACAGTTAGTATGGCTCAAATCAACAGTCATGCTACCCTCTTAGGCAAGTCTATGCCTCTGTTATCCATCTCAAACTCAAAAAGAGAGAAAGTCTTGTAAAAATTCATGTGTTTATCTCTGGGTCGCAGGTTCTCTCTAGCTTACCTTACCTGCGGGGACGCGACCATGTTCACAAAAACTGCGTCCTGGACGCTCTGTATGTTAAGGGACAGGTGCGTCCCTCTGTAAAAGGCAAAATGCGCGAGTTTTATCTTGAAAAAGTTACTTGTGGTTACTTCTAGAACATTCTAGAGGCGGTTTTGATGAAATGGATGCGCCTCCAGTTGGTTCATGTATCTCTATTAAGGGGAGTCCTTATCCCATCATAAGGAGCTATCCACCCAAAGAGGGGATATCCCATTGATGGTGGACCTAAAAACCTCTTTACAGCACTATAAATAAAGGCATTGAGCCAGAAGGTAAAGAGGTTGGAGCTATACATTTTCTTTGGGTAAATGCTGCAGGATTTAGGTCTTTCCATTAGAGCCTTTGTGAGGAGAGATTGTCTACTTGATTCTACTTGGGAGAGGGTGAGCTTTGTCAAAGTAGAGGAAAACCCTTGATGGACCCTGGGAGGAACTTGCACAACACCAAGGCCAGGTTGTAAGAGTTTCTTTGTTTCGTTATTAATACAAACTGGTTTATTTTTCTCAATAGCTTGTGTTAATGAGTTATTTCATGTGTTCCTTGGTCTGCATGTTGAATATATGTTTTATTATATGAAATGCAAGTGCTTGGTAATTGTTTGATTGTTTGTGGTTGCAGGAATTGACTTGAAGGAGGAGCTCATCCGGATCGTCAAGGAACGGACTTCAACAACAGCGTTTTGAATAAGGTAAGCCTAAACACTTGTAGTTTTCATGTTTAAAAGGTGTATTTAGAGAAAGATCACTCCATTTTGTCTTGTTTGTCATAGAATGTCTTAGACTTCTAGGAAGGTCAGTCGTGTCCGCACCCTTGACTTTTTCCGTGTGACAAATTGGCGACTCCGCTGGGGAATCCATTAATGAGAAGTCTTTTCCTTTATATGAACTTTGCTTTGAGAAAATCATTTTTATTTTCTGGTTTTTGACTGTGAGAATTAGTATTTGGGTGGCTTAGCTTTAGATTTAGTTAGATTTGGTTTTTTCTTCTTTTTTCCAGAAGGACGCACCCTCTTGTACTGCACAGTGCGTCTTTGGACGCGCTGTTGCCGTCTGCACAGAGCGGGCCGCACCTGTGACAACGGGTTGCCTGCGTCTTCCTGTAAAAGTTTAAAAATTCCATTTTTGCTTTAAATTGCTTTTAGATTTTGTTTTCCTTAGTGTTTTCCCCCAGATCCTTTAGTACCCTGTCAAGAATTTCACCTGAACTTGTTTTGTGAGCTTTGAGTGTTTTAGTGGTTTTCAACGAAGTTTAGACCTAGGGTTTGATTTTTGGAAAGGTTTGTAGTGACTTTGATAAGAAAGTTGTCCAGCCTTAGATATCTCTGGTTAGTCAACCTTCTTAGAAGTTGGCCTGTCGTAAAGTCTCCTTTTGTGAGCAACTTGCCATTTGAGTTGTTTTGGGTCAAATTTCGAATTGCTTGTTTATAAAGTATTGATTTCCATTTTAAAAAGAACAAAAAGATTAGAATTTTGTTTTGACTAGTTTTTGGTTCTGCAATAAGCTAGTCCTTGATTTGATTGTGATCAAGTAAAAACACCTTAGAAATAATCATTGTTAGTTTGGCCTCATTAAGATTGCTTAGAGAAAATTTGCTTTAGTTTGCTTATGAGTGCATTTTCATAGATTTTAAGAGTTGTTAAGATTGATTTTTGTTATATTAGATTTATTTGCTTTATTAAAAGAAAAATACAAAAACATCTTCTTAAAAGTCTTGTTTCAAGTAGCTTTTTGTTTTCAAAAGAAGAAAAGAGTTTTTTCGTGCATGTAAAGAGAATTATGTTTTTTATGCTTGGAAAAGAAAAACGAATTGTTTCTTTGATTGTCTTCAATTAAGAAGTTGCTTTTATAAAGATTGCATTCTCTCAACTTTTTAGTTAAGCAATTCATCGAAAAAGTAAAGTAGTGGATAAATCATTCTAGGTGCATTTTGTAGTGGTTTCGAGTCGAGTCAACACACCACTAGTTTCACTTCCATCACCTTTTGACTTAAGAAACAACCTTAAAAGTAACGCTTAAATTAAAATCAATCTAGTAATCTTTATTTTTCTAGGGCTGAAGCACCAACATAGCTTAGGCTAGGGTCTTGGAGTAGGTGAGTACTTAACTCTCCAAGACTACAAAACCAAACAGATAGTCTATCTTGAGTAGAACAAATCCAATTGTTTCAGTTACATTCTGGGAAAGCTCCTCTTAAAGGAGAAGCACGAGCTCGTGTCCGAACCAGTGAGGGATCATTCCTCCCTCGTTGGGAACGACGCCAGACAGTACGTATTACAAACGGTAAACCTCGGATTAACCATTGTCGAGGAGCCAGGGGTCACTTATCGGTAAACCTTGGATTGTTGTCAAGGAGCCGGTAAGGGGATTGGAGCTTGCTACTCTGCCCTTGCGTGCTGTCGGAGTTTAGACTGTTCCCCCAGGTGTAATTGTTGTGATTGGTAACCTTAGTGGCATAATATCTAGGATTCTACCCAAGGTGACGGTGGAGGGAAGGTCCCACTGTACCTGGAGCAGACGTCGGTTATACTCACTTGGATTTTCTGGGGTTCGCTTCACTTCGAGACGGTTAAAGTGGAGGAACTTGGTCCAGTCTATTCATTAAGCAGGTTGCCGGGTAACTGTTCCACCCACTATTTCTGTACTGAATCCTGCGAGGTTGGGCCTAATCACCAACTAGCGCTTTTGGTCCGAAGACTACTGTTTGTGTGTGGTTTGACGCTCTAGATTATTTAGGCGTGTGCTTCAAATTGATTGGTTCTTTAGAAGACTTTAGGTGGTTTGATTTGAAATTTTTTACTTTGTTTTCGTGTGTTGTAGTTAAAATCTTTAATTGTGGCGGAATTACCGAGAAGGTCCCGTCGAATTCGGGCCAGTCTCCTGAAGTTGTTCTGTGGCCGAATTGTTGAGAAGAACCCCGTAGACTTAGGGGATCCCCTCCTCGAGACGACCCAGGTCATTTAGAAGGGTTAAAGGTCCTTGTAACTCCTCCTAGTGGCAGTAGAGTAGGTTCACCTGAAGAAGGAGAATCTTCCTTGGTAGTCCATCCAGATTACCAAAGTTTAGAAACAGGTTACAATCCCGAAGCTGTTACAGTTTCCGAGCTTGCTGGTAGTTTTTCATCTGCCAGTGAAACAGGCGAAGAACCTGAAATTTCAGAACCTGTTACTCCAACTCCTAGTGTTCCTGATTCACCAAGAATAGAAAGAATTATCACCGAAAATCTTCCTGTTGGATTAATTGCTATAGAAGAACTTGTTCCAGAGGAAGAAATAGGCGTTTCTGATTCTGAAGATCTAATTACCCTTGATCTAAGGAGCGTGAATCCATCTTTTACAGTCCTCCTAGAAGTGAATCTTGGTACCTTGCATTAACCAATTTTTTAGACAACTCAGTAGGTTTTTCTACACCTCGTACTCCGGTTCCACCTAGAGGAATTCATTCTCCTGTAAATATGTCTGGTCAGTCATCTGTGTTTTCACAAAGTCCTGAATCATTTTACATGGCGGTCCTTCTGTTCCTACTGGGTATCAATCACTTTCTGGTACCTTTGGGGAGCATCTCCTCAACCCATTGATCATGGGTTATTAGTTGGAAACAGTGGTAATGTACCATTGAGTATAGGTGAAGTTATATGATGTCAGGTTCAACTCCCATTAACCAACCTCAAGGTGGCCAATTACCGCCTGGGGGGCAACCTTCGTTAATGCCTGGGGGGCAACCTCAAGGTACTTCATTCGTGACTGGGGGCAACCTCAAGGGTATCAACCCCAAGGGTATCAACCCCAGCCTCAATATGTACCCCAAAGTCAACCTCAGTATCAATATCAACCTCAAGGATGGCAACCTCAAGGATGGCAACCCAAGGGTATCAACCCCAAGGTATCAACCTCAAGGATACCAACCTCAAGGTCAAGGTCAACCCCATTCGTATTTACCTCAAGGTTATCAACCTACGGGTCAATACCCTGGTCAAGGTTATCAACCACCTCAAGGGCAATCATATGGGACTGCACCTTACAGTTATCAACCCTATCCTCAATACGGCTATGGATCTCAGTATCCTCAACCTGTTACGAGTCAATACCCTGGAATGTTAACATGGGATCCGTCACAGGGTCAACAGATGTCGCAACCAAGTATACAGTCGGTACCTCAAGCAGGACAACCTGCAGTTCCTGGTCCACCCCAGCAACCGCAACCTGTCCAGTCAAGTGTTCAGACCCCTGTAACTTCTGTAGTTACTCAGCCGCCAATTGCACCTGGTACTCCACCTCACACGGCTGCAGCAACTACCGCTTCATCTACCATGCTTACTTCTGGAGTATCGGCAGCTCCGGTTTCTACTGTCCCTGTAACCACTCCTCAGACATCTGTACCGTTGTCTGGACCCACGGTTCAAACCACAGTCCAGATGCCTGCAGGCCAACCTGGTACAAGTACGGTTGTTACTACTCAACCTCAATTTGTTCAACCTCCGTACCAGGGACAGTATCAACCTGGGCAAGCTGCCCAACAACCGTTTACCAGTATCAACCGTATCCTGGGTACACTTATCAACCACCTCAGCAACCCCAGTACGGTCCGGTTAATCCTGGTTTTCCAGGAGGATATAATATCCCCAATGCGACTCCTGTTCCTAGTTATCCTGGATATCCTCCTCCTGGGGCTGGTATTGTGACTCAGAGTTTTAGAGATCCTAACCGGCAGTTACCGTTTATTGCGACTTTAGATTTACCCGACTTGACGCGCCTAACGAACGATCCAATTCAATATCTTCCGTTCTGGCCGCCAATGCCAAATAAGTTGCCCAGCGATATACCCAAGTTCGAAGGTAAGTCTGGAGAGGATCCGTCTAATCACGTGATGACTTACCACCTCTGGTGTGCATCAAATTCCATCTCAGATGATTCCATCCGCTTACGTCTTTTCCAGCGTACACTCATTGGTCTCGCAGCCAAGTGGTACATTGAGTTACCACGGGCCTCTTTTTACAACTTTAGCCAGTTAGCTACTCGTTCTTAACTCATTTTCAGTTACCAGTCAGATACGATAATGGTACAGAATTATTAACTTCGCTAAAACAATCGACATCCACGTACATTTCTGATCACATCCATGAGTGGAGACGTCGAAGAAGATTAGTGAAAGTTTTTATCCCGGACCAAATCTTAGCTGAATGGTTTGTCAAATCATTATTACCAAAATTACTGAAGATGTAGCTAAGGCCGGAGTAGTTACTGAGGAGCAAGTCATTGCTCAGGCACAATACCTTGACTTAGTTTACACTCAGTCGGGTACGTTACACGAGAAAATTCCGGATCTTCCAAAGTCAAACCAAATCGCTGCTGCTCCTTCGGGATCTCATGCCGCTGATGGTATGATCGGTATCGTGACTACGAAGAGTAAGAAGAAGTCTTCCAAGGCCTCCAATACTCCAATTATCACTTTGCCTGATTCTCCGACAGGAGAGTCTTCTCCTCCTGAACTTACCGCCGACATTCACGCTGTAGAGTCATCTACGGCCAAATCCAAAAACGGTGGAAAGAAGAAAGGAAAGAAGAAGGCTAAAGCAGACAAGGCTCCAAAGGAGAAAACGGAAAAGTCGGAAACCAATGACGAAAAGCGCAAACCTCGATATCCTTGTCTTATTTGTGAAGAAGATCATTTTACGAGAGACTGCCCTCATCGGGCCGAGGTAGTGAAAATAGTCAAAGGTTCTCCCACTCCTGCTGTGTTAAAAAATCCATTTCCAGAGCAGGAGAATAAGATGATAGGTTCTTCTTCGAATGCCAGTGAAGAACCCATTTTGATGATGTCTCATGTCAGGATTGCGACTCGATCGCAAGATTATGGTAGTAAGGCTCCTGTTGATGGTAAGGAAGCAGAATCTTCTCACTCTAACCCATCAACCTCAGCTCCTGGTTCCGATCCACTACAGATCGAAAAACCTAACCCAGACTTAGTGATTAAGCCGCCCGCCAAGGGTGTACTTCGAAGGTCTGCTTTCAATCCACATGCGAGAGCAGCCCAGAATTACAACATTGTTGAAGACTTAGCTGTTTCACCTTCAGCAATGTCGGCACTCGAAGTGCTGCAATCATGTCCAGCGCAACGAAAATTGCTTTTGTCGGCTATTGGAGCTGTCGATGTTCAGGACCCGAACCTAATGATCTTTGATCTAGAAAGTAGTACACCGCGTCTCCCCCATCAAATGGCTTTCCAAATTCCAGTGATAGTCAAAAACAGGCCTATTCATCGGACTGTGATTGATGAGGGAGCTTCTACGTGTATTATGTCGATTCAATGTTGGAGATCGCTTGGTTCTCCTTCGTTGAACCAATCCCCCACCATCCTTAAGGCCTTTGATGGCCGTGGGTTCCGTCCGTTTGGTATTCTACAAGAATTGCCTATAGGGGTCGAAGGTAAAACCGTTAGTCTGGATGTGGAAGTGGTTGATGCCCCTCTAGACTACAACCTTCTTTTGGGTCGAAGTTGGTCATATGCTATGACAGCGGTCGTTTCATCGGTCTTCAGAGTCATTAAGTTTCCACATAACGGTAAGATCGTGACTATTGATCAGCTGACATACTTTTCATCCGACCCAACCTCTTCAGAAACTATCCAGCATGTTGGTAAAACGACAATCCCTTATAGGGACATTGGTGTAGGTTTAGTTAAGGATTCCGGTTTACTGGGAACTTTTCCTCTCCCTCCACTCAATGCAGACCCTTCGTTCGCAACAATTCATATGATCACGTCAGAAAACATTATTTATGATGATCCTTGGTATGTTCCCTCTGACTCTGAGCTAGACTCACTCGGTGATGTTATGCCGTTGAGTCCGTATGAGATTGCTTATGAAGCTCTTATGTCTTTTACCGACTTTCATTCAACCGACCAAATGAATGTGGTCAGTGAAGAGTCACTTTTCACCTCACCCTTAGAACGGATAACGTTTCCCGAAGAAGTGTCATCTGACGAACAACTTCGCGAAATCCTAAGTGTAGATGATCTACCATGGGAAGATCTCCATCACAGATCTTCGTTTTTACCTAAGGATGATGCATTTGAAAATGATTTTTCATCTATCTTTACCGCTGAATATGTCAAAGACGCTCAGGATCCAACGAAACATTCTGATTCAGAGCTGAATTTAGGGAATATTTCTCGTACTATTCCCATTGATATTTCAGTGAAGCCCGGAATCGAGGAGAACATTCATATAGGTGCCGCATGTACTGAAGAAGAAAATCCAAACTTACAAGGCCCTATTCCAAGAATTCCGCGACGTGTTTGCCTGGTCTTACGAGGAAATGCCGGGAATTGATCCTGCCATTGTTGTTCATGAAATCAAAACCTACCCGGATGCTAAACCCATTCGGCAACGGTTGCGTCAGATTCACCCTCGAAAAGCGGCTGCGATTAAAGCAGAAGTCGAAAAGCTGTTGAAAGCAGGTTTCATTTATCCGATCCCGTTAACGGATTGGGTATCGAATATTGTTCCCGTCAATAAAAAACAAGGAACAATAAGAATCTGTATCGACTATAGGGATATCAATCGAGCTTGTCCAAAAGACAACTATCCTACGCCTTATATCGATCAAATTATTGATGATTGTGCCGGAAGTGAGATGTTTTCCTTCATGGATGGTTTCTCAGGCTATAATCAAATCAATATTCTACCTGCCGATCAACCAAAAACGGCATTCATTTGTCCATGGGGGACATTTGCTTATTGCAAATTACCTTTTGGACTTAAGAATGCCGGGGCCACTTTTCAACGGGCGATGTCTTATGCATTTCATGACATCAAGCACATTGTGCAACCCTATCTCGATGATTTGCCTGCTCATTCTTTACAACGAGCTGATCACCTTGTCCACCTACGAGCAATCTTTATGAGGTGTAGGCATTATCGAATTCGGTTGAATCCCCACAAGTGTGTTTTCTGTATAGAAACAGGTCGATTGCTGGGATTTGTTGTTTCAAAAGCCGGCATTCGCGTCGATCCCTCGAAAGTCGAGGCTATCATCAAATTGCCTCCTCCTTCGAGTTTGCGCCAACTCCAAAGTTTGCAAGGGAAAGCGAACTTTTTACGCCGATTCATCCCAAACTACGCCGAGGTCACTAAAGGTTTTACACGGTTGTTGAAACAGAACGCACAATTCTTTTGGGACGAGATTGCCCAACAATCTTTTGATGCATTAAAACACGCGTTGACCCATGCACCGTTATTGCATCCTCCCAACTACAACCAGGACTACTTCTTATACCTCGCAGCTTCGCATTCCACCATTGGAATGGTGTTAGTTCAAGAAGATGAATTCAAAGCAGAGCATGTGATATATTATCTTAGTAGAACCTTAAATCCCACTGAGTTAAAATATTCGCATGTGGAGAAATTGGCCCTGGCAGCCGTTCAAGCTGTCCAGCGTTTTCGTCACTACATTCTTCTCCGCAAACTACAGTTATTTCGGATTGCAACCCTATGATTTATATTTTGACAAAACAACTGCTAGGGGGCAAGTACTCTAAATGGATTGTTATCCTGCAAGAGTTCGACTTGGAGTTCGAGAAGTCCAAGTCTAAGAAATCTTTAGTTTTTGCGGAATTGATGTGTGATTTCCCGAGTGCTGACACAGAGACTGTGGCAGAGGAGTCCATTGTGGACGAATCTTTGTTTCTTATTAGCACTTTAGATCCGTGGTATGGGGATATAATCATCTATCTCCAAACCCAAACCTTTCGGCCTGAAGCTTCCAAGGAAGACCGTCGAAAAATTCGGTTTCGATCCCAGCAATACAGAATTATTGGAGATACACTTTATCGCCGGGGGCAGACTTAGTTTTTCGACGTTGTTTAACTCACGAAGAGGCTGAGAGAGTTTTGAATGATTGTCACTCTGGAGCATGTGGCGGTCATATGTCTGGGTATGCCACAGCTCAGAAGGTGTTGCGCGCTGGCTATTTCTGGCCGTCTATGTTTAAAGATTGTATCCTTGCTGTCAGAACATGCCACAACTGTCAAGTGTTTGATCGAAAGATGCGCGCTCCACCTGCTCCTCTCCACCCTATAATTGCCGCTGGTCCATTCGCCAAATGGGGCATTGACTTTATTACTTGTAACCCTCACTCGGCCGGGGGGCATGCGTATATCATCCTCGCGGTTGATTATTTTACAAAATGGGCCGAGGCGATGCCTACATTCGACGCAAGCGGCAAGACAGCTGCAGTTTTCGTATTCAATCATATCATAACTAGGTTTGGTGTCCCACAAGCAATCATTACTGACCATGGGAGCCATTTTCGAAACGTCATGATGACTGAGCTTACAAGCCAGCTTGGTTTGCGCCACGATAGCTCTACTCCTTATTATCCGCAAGCCAACGGTTTGGTTGAGTCAATCAACAAAGTTCTAGTCATCATGATTCGACGGATCATTGGTATCCATCGAACGAATTGGCATAACATGTTATTTTCGGCGCTATGGGCATATCGAACTTCAGTGAAAAATTCAACAGGTTTCACCCCTTTCCAGCTAGTTTATGGCTTAGAAGCTGTGTTACCTATTGAATGCGAAATCCCATCACTTCAAATGGCTGTCGAATTACTTCCAGCTACTTCCGAAGAGGAGAAACGGTTATTATACTTGGCTAAATTAGATGAGACTCGACGTGACGCTACTTTAGCTATCGAGACTCACGCGAAACGAATGAAAGCTCAGTACGATAAAAATGTAACCCCTCGAAGTTTTTCGGAAGGAGACCTAGTACTATTATATGATCAAGCTAACGATAAGCTAGGTGCCGGAAAATTCGTTCCCATGTGGCATGGGCCCTACATTGTAAAGCGAAAGCTAGCAAAAGGGGCTTATGAGTTAGTTGATTTTGATGGGGACTCTTTGGGTAAACCCAGAAATGGACTTTACCTAAAGAGGTATTATGCTTAAAATGATGGGTATGGAGAAATTTTTAGATAGGTTAGATTTTCTTTCTAGCTAGCAAGTGTGTTAGTTTAGTCAGTGTGCTTAGCTTAGCAAGTGTGGTTTTTCGTCATTATTCTGGCTTATCTTGGTTTTACTCTTGATATTGTAGATGTCGACGCCTCTCCAAACATACATTGGATTTGCTGATGGTGCTTGTCGTAGTACACGGAATATCTCTTCCGCAGCTTGGGTTATCTATTCGCCCTCTGACGAGTTAGTTTCTATGCATGGGGTAAGCCTCGGTCAAACAACGAATAACATTGCAGAATACAGTGCAGTGGTTGAATTATTATCCGAATCTATTTCATTTGGAATTCGACGTTTGATAGTGAGGTTAGATTCTGAACTTGTTGTATTACAGCTTAATAGAGTTTATGCCATTAGAAATCCTGTGTTATTAAGGTTGTTTTTGAGAGTGCGTCTCTTGGAACGTGAATTTGATTACATTGAATATCAACATATTCCAAGGTCTTTGAATACATTAGCAGATGCAATTGCTTCTCGAATGTTGGACAGACATTTACGATAATCATGCAAGTAAATTTAAAAACATTTCATCACATATGTTAAACAAGATAAGCCGGTAATAGTGATATATATAGATAGAAGTGTGTCAAAAAATATATACATCGTCTTCGATCATAGGTTTAAAACACCTTATGATCGGCAAAATGATAGTACAAAAAGTCAAAAATGTCACATGTGACTACAAAAGTGACTAGTCAATCACTGGTGGTGCTCTCTGTACGACACCACTGCGCGGGCTACCTTACGCAAAAATCTCCTAAACGGTCCAGGGACCGCGACTACGAAGCGCTGAAGCCTGATAGGAATGTCGTCCATAGTAGTCTCAGGTATATCTGCCGTGAGACGCTCTAGATCATGCTCCAACTCAGCTAGTACTTCTGCTGTCGCATCCTGTGGGGCCGGTACCGGTGCAGCTGGATGTAGTCTATCATAAGGCCGGAGGTTGGCTGGACGCTGTGGACCAACATCTGCATTTTGAAAATTTACTATTAGTTTTGAGACGATATATATAAAAAATAAAAAAATACATAACTAGAAAACTTGTGAAAATAAAAAGTACCTCTGTCGTCCCATTGTTCTCCCTGTGGAAGAACCATGTCCGGATCACCTCTGAAATCCATTCCGGCATACGGAAAGTCCTGTATCACAAAAAGCTGGCCCTCTAACCAGTCAAAATAACTATCTGAGAATCGAACTACTGTCGCGCCCTCGTCAGGATGCCGGGCCATCACCGCAACCCATCGTATCAGCTTTGCTGCTGAGGACCCAAGATATCAACAGTGAGTTGCTGAGGGATCAGCATTGGAATTCTCTCCAAGGCAAAGCTCACGACTATAGGCCCATATCCAAAAGTCTTTAGTCGTCCGTTCTTTGCCTTGGTCAGTTGGCTCTTCATATGAGCCGACACAGCTTCACACCAGTTGAAAATGGTGCCTTGGTAACAGTCAATTGCCATCCGCATTTGGGATCCGGAAGCAATGTGTAAAGCGGCCGCGCCGCAAATTCTGGTAACCGTGAACGCTATGACTTTGAGTTCCGGTAGAGTGATGTGTTTTATCTCTATGCCTTTTGAATGGTGAGCCCCAGGTGTGCACCAATCTCGCGGAGACTATCAAGGGATTGGCCACCCGGCCTAGTCCCCGCAAGACTGAGTTGCTCACCTCTGTTTGGCAAGCCAGTGAGAAAGTATACATCCGAGGGCTCTATCTCGAGCTGGTGCCCTCCTATGTAAAAGCATTGTTCTTGTACGTTCCATCGCTCAACCAGCCATTCCAAGAATCTTACCTGGCCCCTCATGCCCGGTATGGTCCAATATTTGTATAATCCGCATGCTCTTAGGGCATCCAGGGAAGGTTGATGATTTATTGCAGCTTCATCTTCCTCTACATGCTCTCTTTCTCTCCAGTCTAACATGATTAATGCCCTGCATATCAAAAATAGCAATTAGAAATTAATTTGGGAATTTTTGGTGGTTTTTTGAGAGAGTTGGGGTTTTGAAATGCGCGTTTCTCGGAGGACGCACCCCGGCTTTGTAGCACAGGGCGCCCGGACGCAGCTGGCCTGAAGGCGGGCTGCGTCTTCCGACCGTTTTCCCGTATGAGAAAAAGTCGGGGGACGCAGGTCACCCGAAGGGCACCTGCGTCCGCCGAGAGGCGCATTCCAAAACCAAAACCCCCCCAAAAAATGAAACTAAAACCTAAAAATTGATTCTAAACGGATAGAAATGCAGAGTAGGATGTGTAAAATACCTGGATGAGACGGCGTTCGATTCCGACGGTCAGATTTTCCGCAGCAACCACGGGAAGTTTCTTGTCAAAAGCTCCTTTTTCAACCTCAACAGTGAAACGGTAAAAATGACATGGTAAAAGGTCTTTTTATAGGTTTTTTGGATGAATTAGTTCATTTTTTACCATGAAAAGATGTTTTTGAATGTATTTTTGCCTATTTTAAACAGGTATGAGTAATGTGTCGCTTTTGTGCAGGACAAAGGGATTTCGAGGGAAATTGTAATTTTTCACAAACAAAATATCAGAGTCATCTTTTAAGCCCTTTTCTGACTCCTAAAACATGAAAAGATCGCCGAGTGTTTCTTTTTCACTCGTTAAAACGGAATTAAAAGACGGTCCCCTTTTAGCTCTTTTCTGACCGCAAAATCAGGAAAAGATTGCCGGGTTTTTGTCGTTTCGAACTCGATAAGGAAATAAAACGACGTGTCCTTGATCGCTTTTTACTTTTCAGGTTAACGACACTATTATGAAAGTACTCCTTGGTCGCAAGATCAAGCGGTTCCCCCAGGTATTATTTTATACTTTTTCGGGCTTGAGGGACACAAATATACGAAAAAGTTCAACGTGGAGTTTCCTTGTTTTTTCAGACTCTCTAAAATGAAAAACGCCGAGTTTCTCCTATACTGGGCTCGTTAAACTTTTACAGTAGAGGACCTGTTCAATTACAAACAGGAACGAACCACTCCTTCCTAGGGTTCGAATTTAAACTAGGTTGGACTCGTCCGAAGGATGAGCTTATAATCAAGCATATGTTATCCTCCTCAAGCTTGTTAAAAATAAAGAGGTACTTGCCAGAAATGGTGGGGGAAAAAAGAGAAGAATGAACCTATTTGTCACCTTTTGTCTCAGAAGAAACTTTATTACCACTCTTGAACACGACACTTTTCATTCACCTGGGTTGGGAAATCTTTTACCTCACAGTTGACCAAATCACTTTGAAAGTCTTTAACCGGGTTCCGGGAATTAACTTTGAGTTATTCGTCACCAAGCCATCTGTTGTGTCGTTATGTGTTCAAGAGGTCTGCAAGCAAAAACTTTCATCTGCAAAATACTTGTCATCCATTTGACCATCCCTGAGTCAGTCCTTACAGCAACATTTCTTCAACTTGAACAATGATTTCGTGTTGCGGGCTTGCCTGCAACGGGTCGCTTTCTATCGACATCGACACATTATCTAGAAAGATGACTTAGGAATCGACAGTACCTTGAAGTCTGCATGCATCAATGGCAGGTTTCTCGCCTTTGACGTCAGTTTACATCATTGACTTTCGATCAGAGGATTCCGTGAAGTGTTCGACATCAAAACATCTATTCACATTTCACGGGTTGTGCTTGGTACTTTGAGAACCATTGACATTACTGGTGGTTTCTCTCACGCTTGTTAACAGTTTACATCATTGACTGGTAATCAAGTGGTTTCTACCATGTTCGACATCGAATCATTTAATCACATGGCTAGAATCGTACCAATTCGGGAAGTAGAAGTGAAGACCCTGGATCTAGTTTCTACCATCCAGGCTGCGAGGAGTTTTGTATTCATTATCTATGTAGACTAATCATAAACAGATGGCTGCGTCCATACTGTGTCTACAAAAGTCTATAAAAATGATGTACTGCAAGATCATTCCTGTATCAGAATAGTTAGTCCATTAGTTAAAGTTTTGAATCTGAGTATGGGAATGCCTACCTCAGTGATGATATAATCTTATCCATGTATTTTGTGTTGAAAATTGCAGGTTCCAACCAGGCCATCCACAAGGCAATCCTTGAAATGATAAAGCGCTTCACCCTTCCTAGAATTACAAAACCCTATTCTATTCCAGGCTTCGCACTTTAGGGGGCAATCTGTTACACTAAAAAATGTCACCTTGACTACTTACAGTTAGTATGGCTCAAATCAACAGTCATGCTACCCTCTTAGGCAAGTCTCATGCCTCTGTTATCCATCTCAAACTCAAAGAAGAGAGAAAGTCTTGTAAAAACTATGTTTATCTCTGGGGTCGCAGGTTCTCTCTAGCCTTACCTGCGGGGACGCTGACCATGTTCACAAAATCTGCGTCCATGGACGCTCTGTATGTTAAGGGACAGGTGCGTCCCTCTGTAAAAGGCAAAATGCGCGAGTTTTATCTTGAAAAAGTTACTTGTGGTTACTTCTAGAACATTCTAGAGGTCGGTTTGATGAAATGGATGCGCCTCCAGTTGGTTCATGTATCTCTATTAAGGGGGAACTTATCCCATCAATAAGGGAGCTATCCCACCCAAAGAGGGGGATGATCCCATTGATAGTGGACCTGAATAACCTCTTTACAGCACTATAAATAAAGGCATTGAGCCAGAAGGAGAAGAGGTTGGAGCTATACATTTTCTTTGGGTAAATGCTGCAGGATTTAGGTCTTCCATTAGAGCCTTTGTGAGGAGAGATTGTCTTCACTTGATTCTACTTGGGAGAGGGTGAGCTTTGTCAAAGTAGAGGAAAACCCTTGATGGACCCTGGGAGGAACTTGCACAACACCAAGGCCAGGTTGTAAGAGTTTCTTTGTTTCGTTATTAATACAAACTGGTTTATTTTTCTCAATAGCTTGTGTTAATGAGTTATTTCATGTGTTCCTTGGTCTGCATGTTGAATATATGTTTTATTATATGAAATGCAAGTGCTTGGTAATTGTTTGATTGTTTGTGGTTGCAGGAATTGACTTGAAGGAGGAGCTCATCCGGATCGTCAAGAACGGACTTCAACAACAGCGTTTTGGAATAAGGTAAGCCTAAACACTTGTAGTTTTCATGTTGTAAAAGGTGTATTTAGAGAAAGATCACTCCATTTTGTCTTGTTTGTCATTAGAATGTCTTAGACTTCTAGGAAGGTCAGTCGTGTCCGCACCCTTGACAGATTCCGTGTGACAAATTGGCGACTCCGCTGGGGAATCCATTAATGAGAGAGTCTTTTCCTTTATATGAACTTTGCTTTGAGAAAATCATTTTTATTTTCTGGTTTTTGACTGTGAGAATTAGTATTTGGGTGGCTTAGCTTTAGATTTAGTTAGATTTGGTTTTTCTTCATTTTTCCAGAAGGACGCACCCTCTGAGTACTGCACAGTGCGTCTTTGGACGCGCTGTTGCCGTCTGCACAGAGCGGGGCCGCACCTGTGACAACGGGTTGCCTGCGTCTTCCTGTAAAACTTAAGAAAATTCCATTTTTGCTTTAAATTGCTTTTAGATTTTGTTTTTCCTTAGTGTTTTCTGCCCAGATCCTTTAGTACCCTGTCAAGAATTTTCACCTGAACTAGTTTTGTGAGCTTTGAGTGTTTTAGTGGTTTTCAACGAAGTTTAGACCTAGGGTTTGATTTTTGGAAAGGCTTTGTAGTGACTTTGATAGTAGAAAGTTGTCCAGCCTTAGATCTCTCTGGTTAGTCAACCTTCTTAGAAGTCGGGCCTGTCGTAAAGTCTCCTTTTGTGAGCAACTTGCCATTTGAGTTGTTTTGGGTCAAATTTCGAATTGCTTGTTTATAAAGTATTGATTTCCATTTTAAAAAAGAACAAAAAGATTAGAGTTTTGTTTTGGCTAGTTTTTGGTTCTGCAATAAGCTAGTCCTTGATTTGATTGTGATCAAGTAAAACACCTTAGAAATAATCATTGTTAGTTTTGGCCTCGTTAAGATTGCTTAGAGTAAATTTGCCTTTAGTTTGCTTATGAGTGCATTTTCATAGATTTTAAGAGTTGTTAAGATTGATTTTTGGTTATATTAGATTTATTTGCTTTATTAAAAGAAAAATACAAAAACATCTTCTTAAAAGTCTTGTTTCAAGTAGCTTTTTGTTTTCAAAAGAAGAAAAGAGTTTTTTCGTGCATGTAAAGAGAAGTTATGTTTTTATGCTTGGAAAAGAAAAACGAATTGTTTCTTTGATTGTCTTCAATTAAGAAGTTGCTTTTATAAAGATTGCATTCTCTCAACTTTTTAGTTAAGCAATTCATCGAAAAAGTAAAGTAGTGGATAAATCATTCTAGGTGCATTTTGTAGTGGTTTCGAGTCGAGTCAACACACCACTAGTTTCACTTCCATCACCTTTTGACTTAAGAAACAACCTTAAAAGTAACGCTTAAATTAAAATCAATCTAGTAATCTTTATTTTTCTAGGGCTCTGAAGCACCAACATAGCTTAGGCTAGGGTCTTGGAGTAGGTGAGTACTTAACTCTCCAAGACTACAAAACCAAACAGATAGTCTATCTTGAGTAGAACAAATCCAATTGTTTCAGTTACATTCTGGGAAAGCTCCTCTTAAAGGAGAAGCACGAGCTCGTGTCCGAACCAGTGAGGGGATCATTCCTCCCTCGTTGGGAACGACGCCAGGCAGTACGTATTACAAACGGTAAACCTCGGATTAACCATTGTCGAGGAGCCAGGGGTCACTTATCGGTAAACCTTGGATTGTTGTCAAGGAGCCGGTAAGGGGATTGGAGCTTGCTACTCTGCCCTTGCGTGCTGTCGGAGTTTAGACTGTTCCCCCAGGTGTAATTGTTGTGATTGGTAACCTTAGTGGCCATAATATCTAGGATTCTACCCAAGGTGACGGTGGAGGGAAGGTCCCACTGTACCTGGAGCAGACGTCGGTTATACTCACTTGGATTTTCTGGGGGGTTCGCTTCACTTCGAGACGGTTAAAGTGGAGGAACTTGGTCCAGTCTATTCATTAAGCAGGTTGCCGGGGTAACTGTTCCACCCACTATTTCTGTACTGAATCCTGCGAGGTTGGGCCTAATCACCAACTAGCGCTTTTGGTCCGGAAGACTACTGTTTGTGTGTGGTTTGACGCTCTAGATTATTTAGGCGTGTGCTTCAAATTTGATTGGTTCTTTAGAAGACTTTAGGTGGTTTGATTTGAAATTTTTTACTTTGATTTCGTGTGTTGTAGTTAAAATCTTTAATTGTGGCGGAATTACCGAGACAGTCCCGTCGACTTGCGGGCCAGTCTCCTGAAGTTGTTTCTGTGGCCGAATTGTTGAGAAGATCCCGTAACTTAGGGGGTCCCCTCCTCGAGACGACCCAGGTCATTTAGAAGGGTTAAAGGTCCTTGTAACTCCTCCTAGTGGCAGTAGAGTAGGATCACCTGAAGAAGGAGAATCTTCCTTGGTAGTCCATCCAGATTACCAAAGTTTAGAAACAGGTTACAATCCCGAAGCTGTTACAGTTTCCGAGCTTGCTGGTAGTTTTTCATCTGCCAGTGAAACAGGCGAAGAACCTGAAATTTCAGAACCTGTTACTCCAACTCCTAGTGTTCCTGATTCACCAAGAATAGAAAGAATTATCACCGAAAATCTTCCTGTTGGATTAATTGCTATAGAAGAACTTGTTCCAGAGGAAGAAATAGGCGTTTCTGATTCTGAAGATCTAATTACCCTTGATCTAAGGGAGCGTGAATCCATCTTTTACAGTCCTCCTAGAAGTGAATCTTGGTACCTTGCATTAACCAATTTTTTAGACAACTCAGTAGGTTTTTCTACACCTCGTACTCCGGTTCCACCTAGAGGAATTCATTCTCCTGTAAATATGTCTGGTCAGTCATCTGTGTTTTCACAAAGTCCTGAATCATTTTTACATGGCGGTCCTTCTGTTCCTACTGGGTATCAATCACTTTCTGGTACCTTTGCGGGAGCATCTCCTCAACCTGTTGATCATGGGTTATTAGTTGGAAACAGTGGTAATGTACCATTGAGTATAGGTGACGTTTATATGATGTCAGGTTCAACTCCCATTAACCAACCTCAAGGTGGCCAATTACCGCCTGGGGGGCAACCTTCGTTAATGCCTGGGGGGCAACCTCAAGGTACTTCATTCGTGACTGGGGGGCAACCTCAAGGGTATCAACCCCAAGGGTATCAACCCCAGCCTCAATATGTACCCCAAAGTCAACCTCAGTATCAGTATCAACCTCAAGGATGGCAACCTCAAGGATGGCAACCCCAAGGGTATCAACCCCAAGGGTATCAACCTCAAGGATACCAACCTCAAGGTCAAGGTCAACCCCAGTATTCGTATTTACCTCAAGGTTATCAACCTACGGGTCAATACCCTGGTCAAGGTTATCAACCACCTCAAGGGCAATCATATGGGACTGCACCTTACAGTTATCAACCCTATCCTCAATACGGCTATGGATCTCAGTATCCTCAACCTGTTACGAGTCAATACCCTGGAATGTTAACATGGGATCCGTCACAGGGTCAACAGATGTCGCAACCAAGTATACAGTCGGTACCTCAAGCAGGACAACCTGCAGTTCCTGGTCCACCCCAGCAACCGCAACCTGTCCAGTCAAGTGTTCAGACCCCTGTAACTTCTGTAGTTACTCAGCCGCCAATTGCACCTGGTACTCCACCTCACACGGCTGCAGCAACTACCGCTTCATCTACCATGCTTACTTCTGGAGTATCGGCAGCTCCGGTTTCTACTGTCCCTGTAACCACTCCTCAGACATCTGTACCGTTGTCTGGACCCACGGTTCAAACCACAGTCCAGATGCCTGCAGGCCAACCTGGTACAAGTACGGTTGTTACTACTCAACCTCAATTTGTTCAACCTCCGTACCAGGGACAGTATCAACCTGGGCAAGCTGCCCAACAACCGGTTTACCAGTATCAACCGTATCCTGGGTACACTTATCAACCACCTCAACAACCCCAGTACGGTCCGGTTAATCCTGGTTTTCCAGGAGGATATAATATCCCCAATGCGACTCCTGTTCCTAGTTATCCTGGATATCCTCCTCCTGGGGCTGGTATTGTGACTCAGAGTTTTAGAGATCCTAACCGGCAGTTACCGTTTATTGCGACTTTAGATTTACCCGACTTGACGCGCCTAACGAACGATCCAATTCAATATCTTCCGTTCTGGCCGCCAATGCCAAATAAGTTGCCCAGCGATATACCCAAGTTCGAAGGTAAGTCTGGAGAGGATCCGTCTAATCACGTGATGACTTACCACCTCTGGTGTGCATCAAATTCCATCTCAGATGATTCCATCCGCTTACGTCTTTTCCAGCGTACACTCATTGGTCTCGCAGCCAAGTGGTACATTGAGTTACCACGGGCCTCTTTTTACAACTTTAGCCAGTTAGCTACCTCGTTCTTAACTCATTTTCAGTTACCAGTCAGATACGATAATGGTACAGAATTATTAACTTCGCTAAAACAATCGACATCCACGTACATTTCTGATCACATCCATGAGTGGAGACGTCGAAGGAGATTAGTGAAAGTTTTTATCCCGGACCAAATCTTAGCTGAATGGTTTGTCAAATCATTATTACCAAGAATTACTGAAGATGTAGCTAAGGCCGGAGTAGTTACTGAGGAGCAAGTCATTGCTCAGGCACAATACCTTGACTTAGTTTACACTCAGTCGGGTACGTTACACGAGAAAATTCCGGATCTTCCAAAGTCAAACCAAATCGCTGCTGCTCCTTCGGGATCTCATGCCGCTGATGGTATGATCGGTATCGTGACTACGAAGAGTAAGAAGAAGTCTTCCAAGGCCTCCAATACTCCAATTATCACTTTGCCTGATTCTCCGACAGGAGAGTCTTCTCCTCCTGAACTTACCGCCGACATTCACGCTGTAGAGTCATCTACGGCCAAATCCAAAAACGGTGGAAAGAAGAAAGGAAAGAAGAAGGCTAAAGCAGACAAGGCTCCAAAGGAGAAAACGGAAAAGTCGGAAACCAATGACGAAAACGCAAACCTCGATATCCTTGTCTTATTTGTGAAGAAGATCATTTTACGAGAGACTGCCCTCATCGGGCCGAGGTAGTGAAAATAGTCAAAGGTTCTCCCACTCCTGCTGTGTTAAAGAATCCATTTCCAGAGCAGGAGAATAAGATGATAGGTTCTTCTTCGAATGCCAGTGAAGAACCCATTTTGATGATGTCTCATGTCAGGATTGCGACTCGATCGCAAGATTATGGTAGTAAGGCTCCTGTTGATGGTAAGGAAGCAGAATCTTCTCACTCTAACCCATCAACCTCAGCTCCTGGTTCCGATCCACTACAGATCGAAAAACCTAACCCAGACTTAGTGATTAAGCCGCCCGCCAAGGGTGTACTTCGAAGGTCTGCTTTCAATCCACATGCGAGAGCAGCCCAGAATTACAACATTGTTGAAGACTTAGCTGTTTCACCTTCAGCAATGTCGGCACTCGAAGTGCTGCAATCATGTCCAGCGCAACGAAAATTGCTTTTGTCGGCTATTGGAGCTGTCGATGTTCAGGACCCGAACCTAATGATCTTTGATCTAGAAAGTAGTACACCGCGTCTCCCCCATCAAATGGCTTTCCAAATTCCAGTGATAGTCAAAAACAGGCCTATTCATCGGACTGTGATTGATGAGGGAGCTTCTACGTGTATTATGTCGATTCAATGTTGGAGATCGCTTGGTTCTCCTTCGTTGAACCAATCCCCCACCATCCTTAAGGCCTTTGATGGCCGTGGGTTCCGTCCGTTTGGTATTCTACAAGAATTGCCTATAGGGGTCGAAGGTAAAACCGTTAGTCTGGATGTGGAAGTGGTTGATGCCCCTCTAGACTACAACCTTCTTTTGGGTCGAAGTTGGTCATATGCTATGACAGCGGTCGTTTCATCGGTCTTCAGAGTCATTAAGTTTCCACATAACGGTAAGATCGTGACTATTGATCAGCTGACATACTTTTCATCCGACCCAACCTCTTTAGAAACTATCCAGCATGTTGGTAAAACGACAATCCCTTATAGGGACATTGGTGTAGGTTTAGTTAAGGATTCCGGTTTACTGGGAACTTTTCCTCTCCCTCCACTCAATGCAGACCCTTCGTTTGCAACAATTCATATGATCACGTCAGAAAACATTATTTATGATGATCCTTGGTATGTTCCCTCTGACTCTGAGCTAGACTCACTCGGTGATGTTATGCCGTTGAGTCCGTATGAGATTGCTTATGAAGCTCTTATGTCTTTTACCGACTTTCATTCAACCGACCAAATGAATGTGGTCAGTGAAGAGTCACTTTTCACCTCACCCTTAGAACGGATAACGTTTCCCGAAGAAGTGTCATCTGACGAACAACTTCGCGAAATCCTAAGTGTAGATGATCTACCATGGGAAGATCTCCATCACAGATCTTCGTTTTTACCTAAGGATGATGCATTTGAAAATGATTTTTCATCTATCTTTACCGCTGAATATGTCAAAGACGCTCAGGATCCAACGAAACATTCTGATTCAGAGCTGAATTTAGGGAATATTTCTCGTACTATTCCCATTGATATTTCAGTGAAGCCCGGAATCGAGGAGAACATTCATATAGGTGCCGCATGTACTGAAGAAGAAATCCAAACTTACAAGGCCCTATTCCAAGAATTCCGCGACGTGTTTGCCTGGTCTTACGAGGAAATGCCGGGAATTGATCCTGCCATTGTTGTTCATGAAATCAAAACCTACCCGGATGCTAAACCCATTCGGCAACGGTTGCGTCAGATTCACCCTCGAAAAGCGGCTGCAATTAAAGCAGAAGTCGAAAAGCTGTTGAAAGCAGGTTTCATTTATCCGATCCCGTTAACGGATTGGGTATCGAATATTGTTCCCGTCAATAAAAAACAAGGAACAATAAGAATCTGTATCGACTATAGGGATATCAATCGAGCTTGTCCAAAAGACAACTATCCTACGCCTTATATCGATCAAATTATTGATGATTGTGCCGGAAGTGAGATGTTTTCCTTCATGGATGGTTTCTCAGGCTATAATCAAATCAATATTCTACCTGCCGATCAACCAAAAACGGCATTCATTTGTCCATGGGGGACATTTGCTTATTGCAAATTACCTTTTGGACTTAAGAATGCCGGGGCCACTTTTCAACGGGCGATGTCTTATGCATTTCATGACATCAAGCACATTGTGCAACCCTATCTCGATGATTTGCCTGCTCATTCTTTACAACGAGCTGATCACCTTGTCCACCTACGAGCAATCTTTATGAGGTGTAGGCATTATCGAATTCGGTTGAATCCCCACAAGTGTGTTTTCTGTATAGAAACAGGTCGATTGCTGGGATTTGTTGTTTCAAAAACCGGCATTCGCGTCGATCCCTCGAAAGTCGAGGCTATCATCAAATTGCCTCCTCCTTCGAGTTTGCGCCAACTCCAAAGTTTGCAAGGGAAAGCGAACTTTTTACGCCGATTCATCCCAAACTACGCCGAGGTCACTAAAGGTTTTACACGGTTGTTGAAACAGAACGCACAATTCTTTTGGGACGAGATTGCCCAACAATCTTTTGATGCATTAAAACACGCGTTGACCCATGCACCGTTATTGCATCCTCCCAACTACAACCAGGACTACTTCTTATACCTCGCAGCTTCGCATTCCACCATTGGAATGGTGTTAGTTCAAGAAGATGAATTCAAAGCAGAGCATGTGATATATTATCTTAGTAGAACCTTAAATCCCACTGAGTTAAAATATTCGCATGTGGAGAAATTGGCCCTGGCAGCCGTTCAAGCTGTCCAGCGTTTTCGTCACTACATTCTTCTCCGCAAAACTACAGTTATTTCGGATTGCAACCCTATGATTTATATTTTGACAAAACAACTGCTAGGGGGCAAGTACTCTAAATGGATTGTTATCCTGCAAGAGTTCGACTTGGAGTTCGAGAAGTCCAAGTCTAAGAAATCTTTAGTTTTTGCGGAATTGATGTGTGATTTCCCGAGTGCTGACACAGAGACTGTGGCAGAGGAGTCCATTGCGGACGAATCTTTGTTTCTTATTAGCACTTTAGATCCGTGGTATGGGGATATAATCATCTATCTCCAAACCCAAACCTTTCGGCCTGAAGCTTCCAAGGAAGACCGTCGAAAAATTCGGTTTCGATCCCAGCAATACAGAATTATTGGAGATACACTTTATCGCCGGGGGGCAGACTTAGTTTTTCGACGTTGTTTAACTCACGAAGAGGCTGAGAGAGTTTTGAATGATTGTCACTCTGGAGCATGTGGCGGTCATATGTCTGGGTATGCCACAGCTCAGAAGGTGTTGCGCGCTGGCTATTTCTGGCCGTCTATGTTTAAAGATTGTATCCTTGCTGTCAGAACATGCCACAACTGTCAAGTGTTTGATCGAAAGATGCGCGCTCCACCTGCTCCTCTCCACCCTATAATTGCCGCTGGTCCATTCGCCAAATGGGGCATTGACTTTATTACTTGTAACCCTCACTCGGCCGGGGGGCATGCGTATATCATCCTCGCGGTTGATTATTTTACAAAATGGGCCGAGGCGATGCCTACATTCGACGCAAGCGGCAAGACAGCTGCAGTTTTCGTATTCAATCATATCATAACTAGGTTTGGTGTCCCACAAGCAATCATTACTGACCATGGGAGCCATTTTCGAAATGTCATGATGACTGAGCTTACAAGCCAGCTTGGTTTGCGCCACGATAGCTCTACTCCTTATTATCCGCAAGCCAACGGTTTGGTTGAGTCAATCAACAAAGTTCTAGTCATCATGATTCGACGGATCATTGGTATCCATCGAACGAATTGGCATAACATGTTATTTTCGGCGCTATGGGCATATCGAACTTCAGTGAAAAATTCAACAGGTTTCACCCCTTTCCAGCTAGTTTATGGCTTAGAAGCTGTGTTACCTATTGAATGCGAAATCCCATCACTTCAAATGGCTGTCGAATTACTTCCAGCTACTTCCGAAGAGGAGAAACGGTTATTATACTTGGCTAAATTAGATGAGACTCGACGTGACGCTACTTTAGCTATCGAGACTCACGCGAAACGAATGAAAGCTCAGTACGATAAAAATGTAACCCCTCGAAGTTTTTCGGAAGGAGACCTAGTACTATTATATGATCAAGCTAACGATAAGCTAGGTGCCGGAAAATTCGTTCCCATGTGGCATGGGCCCTACATTGTAAAGCGAAAGCTAGCAAAAGGGGCTTATGAGTTAGTTGATTTTGATGGGGACTCTTTGGGTAAACCCAGAAATGGACTTTACCTAAAGAGGTATTATGCTTAAAATGATGGGTATGGAGAAATTTTTAGATAGGTTAGATTTTCTTTCTAGCTAGCAAGTGTGTTAGTTTAGTCAGTGTGCTTAGCTTAGCAAGTGTGGTTTTTCGTCATTATTTTGGCTTATCTTGGTTTTACTCTTGATATTGTAGATGTCGACGCCTCTCCAAACATACATTGGATTTGCTGATGGTGCTTGTCGTAGTACACGGAATATCTCTTCCGCAGCTTGGGTTATCTATTCGCCCTCTGACGAGTTAGTTTCTATGCATGGGGTAAGCCTCGGTCAAACAACGAATAACATTGCAGAATACAGTGCAGTGGTTGAATTATTATCCGAATCTATTTCATTTGGAATTCGACGTTTGATAGTGAGGTTAGATTCTGAACTTGTTGTATTACAGCTTAATAGAGTTTATGCCATTAGAAATCCTGTGTTATTAAGGTTGTTTTTGAGAGTGCGTCTCTTGGAACGTGAATTTGATTACATTGAATATCAACATATTCCAAGGTCTTTGAATACATTAGCAGATGCAATTGCTTCTCGAATGTTGGACAGACATTTACGATAATCATGCAAGTAAATTTAAAAACATTTCATCACATATGTTAAACAAGATAAGCCGGTAATAGTGATATATATAGATAGAAGTGTGTCAAAAAATATATACATCGTCTTCGATCATAGGTTTAAAACACCTTATGATCGGCAAAATGATAGTACAAAAAGTCAAAATGTCACATGTGACTACAAAAGTGACTAGTCAATCACTGGTGGTGCTCTCTGTACGACACCACTGCGCGGGCTACCTTACGCAAAAATCTCCTAAACGGTCCAGGGACCGCGACTACGAAGCGCTGAAGCCTGATAGGAATGTCATCCATAGTAGTCTCAGGTATATCTGCCGTGAGACGCTCTAGATCATGCTCCAACTCAGCTAGTACTTCTGCTGTCGCATCCTGTGGGGCCGGTACCGGTGCAGCTGGATGTAGTCTATCATAAGGCCGGAGGTTGGCTGGACGCTGTGGACCAACATCTGCATTTTGAAAAATTTACTATTAGTTTTGAGACGATATATATAAAAAATAAAAAATACATAACTAGAAAACTTGTGAAAATAAAAAGTACCTCTGTCGTCCCATTGTTCTCCCTGTGGAAGAACCATGTCCGGATCACCTCTGAAATCCATTCCGGCATACGGAAAGTCCTGTATCACAAAAAGCTGGCCCTCTAACCAGTCAAAATAACTATCTGAGAATCGAACTACTGTCGCGCCCTCGTCAGGATGCCGGGCCATCACCGCAACCCATCGTATCAGCTTTGGCTGCTGAGGACCCAAGATATCAACAGTGAGTTGCTGAGGGATCAGCATTGGAATTCTCTCCAAGGCAAAGCTCACGACTATAGGCCCATATCCAAAAGTCTTTAGTCGTCCGTTCTTTGCCTTGGTCAGTTGGCTCTTCATATGAGCCGACACAGCTTCACACCAGTTGAAAATGGTGCCTTGGTAACAGTCAATTGCCATCCGCATTTGGGATCCGGAAGCAATGTGTAAAGCGGCCGCGCCGCAAATTCTGGTAACCGTGAACGCTATGACTTTGAGTTCCGGCAGAGTGATGTGTTTTATCTCTATGCCTTTTGAATGGTGAGCCCCAGGTGTGCACCAATCTCGCGGAGACTATCAAGGGATTGGCCACCCGGCCTAGTCCCCGCAAGACTGAGTTGCTCACCTCTGTTTGGCAAGCCAGTGAGAAAGTATACATCCGAGGGCTCTATCTCGAGCTGGTGCCCTCCTATGTAAAAGCATTGTTCTTGTACGTTCCATCGCTCAACCAGCCATTCCAAGAATCTTACCTGGCCCCTCATGCCCGGTATGGTCCAATATTTGTATAATCCGCATGCTCTTAGGGCATCCAGAGAAGGTTGATGATTTATTGCAGCTTCATCTTCCTCTACATGCTCTCTTTCTCTCCAGTCTAACATGATTAATGCCTGCATATCAAAAATAGCATTAGAAATTAATTTGGGAATTTTTGGTGGTTTTTTGAGAGAGTTGGGGTTTTGAAATGCGCGTTTCTCGGAGGACGCACCCCGGCTTTGTAGCACAGGGCGCCCGGACGCAGCTGGCCTGAAGGCGGGCTGCGTCTTCCGACCGTTTTCCCGTATGAGAAAAAGTCGGGGGACGCAGGTCACCCGAAGGGCACCTGCGTCCGCCGAGAGGCGCATTCCAAAACCAAAACCCCCCCAAAAAATGAAACTAAAACCTAAAAATTGATTCTAAACGGATAGAAATGCAGAGTAGGATGTGTAAAATACCTGGATGAGACGGCGTTCGATTCCGACGGTCAGATTTTCCGCAGCAACCACGGGAAGTTTCTTGTCAAAAGCTCCTTTTTCAACCTCAACAGTGAAACGGTAAAAATGACATGGTAAAAGGTCTTTTTATAGGTTTTTTGGATGAATTAGTTCATTTTTTACCATGAAAAGATGTTTTTGAATGTATTTTTGCCTATTTTAAACAGGTATGAGTAATGTGTCGCTTTTGTGCAGGACAAAGGGATTTCGAGGGAAATTGTAATTTTTCACAAACAAAATTTCAGAGTCATCTTTTAAGCCCTTTTCTGACTCCTAAAACATGAAAAGATCGCCGAGTGTTTCTTTTTCACTCGTTAAAACGGAATTAAAAGACGGTCCCCTTTTAGCTCTTTTCTGACCGCAAAATCAGGAAAAGATTGCCGGGTTTTTGTCGTTTCGAACTCGATAAGGAAATAAAACGACGTGTCCTTGATCGCTTTTTACTTTTCAGGTTAACGACACTATTATGAAAGTACTCCTTGGTCGCAAGATCAAGCGGTTCCCCCAGGTATTATTTTATACTTTTTCGGGCTTGAGGGACACAAATATACGAAAAAGTTCAACGTGGAGTCTCCTTTAGTTTTTTCAGACTCTCTAAAAATGAAAAACGCCGAGTTTCTCCTATACTGGGCTCGTTAAACTTTTACAGTAAAGGACCTGTTCAATTACAAACAGGAACGAACCACTCCTTCCTAGGGTTCGAATTTAAACTAGGTTGGACTCGTCCGAAGGATGAGCTTATAATCAAGCATATGTTATCCTCCTCAAGCTTGTTAAAAATAAAGAGGTACTTGCCAGAAATGGTGGGGGAAAAAAGAGAAGAATGAACCTATTTGTCACCTTTTGTCTCAGAAGAAACTTTATTACCGCTCTTGAACACGACACTTTTCATTCACCTGGGTTGGGAAATCTTTTACCTCACAGTTGACCAAATCACTTTGAAAGTCTTTAACCGGGTTTCAGGGATTAACTTTGAGTTATTCGTCACCAAGCCATCTGTTGTGTCGTTATGTGTTCAAGAGGTCTGCAAGCAAAAACTTTCATCTGCAAAATACTTGTCATCCATTTGACCATCCCTGAGTCAGTCCTTACAGCAACATTTCTTCAACTTGAACAATGATTTCGTGTTGCGGGCTTGCCTGCAACGGGTCGCTTTCTATCGACATCGACACATTATCTAGAAAGATGACTTAGGAATCGACAGTACCTTGAAGTCTGCATGCATCAATGGCAGGTTTCTCGCCTTTGACGTCAGTTTACATCATTGACTTTCGATCAGAGGATTCCGTGAAGTGTTCGACATCAAAACATCTATTCACATTTCACGGGTTGTGCTTGGTACTTTGAGAACCATTGACATTACTGGTGGTTTCTCTCACGCTTGTTAACAGTTTACATCATTGACTGGTAATCAAGTGGTTTCTACCATGTTCGACATCGAATCATTTAATCACATGGCTAGAATCGTACCAATTCGGGAAGTAGAAGTGAAGACCCTGGATCTAGTTTCTACCATCCAGGCTGCGAGGAGTTTTGTATTCATTATCTATGTAGACTAATCATAAACAGATGGCTGCGTCCATACTGTGTCTACAAAAGTCTATAAAAATGATGTACTGCAAGATCATTCCTGTATCAGAATAGTTAGTCCATTAGTTAAAGTTTTGAATCTGAGTATGGGAATGCCTACCTCAGTGATGATATAATCTTATCCATGTATTTTGTGTTGAAAATTGCAGGTTCCAACCAGGCCATCCACAAGGCAATCCTTGAAATGATAAAGCGCTTCACCCTTCCTAGAATTACAAAACCCTATTCTATTCCAGGCTTCGCACTTTAGGGGGCAATCTGTTACACTAAAAAATGTCACCTTGACTACTTACAGTTAGTATGGCTCAAATCAACAGTCATGCTACCCTCTTAGGCAAGTCTCATGCCTCTGTTATCCATCTCAAACTCAAAGAAGAGAGAAAGTCTTGTAAAAATCATGTTTATCTCTGGGGTCGCAGGTTCTCTCTAGCCTTACCTGCGGGGACGCTGACCATGTTCACAAAATCTGCGTCCATGGACGCTCTGTATGTTAAGGGACAGGTGCGTCCCTCTGTAAAAGGCAAAATGCGCGAGTTTTATCTTGAAAAAGTTACTTGTGGTTACTTCTAGAACATTCTAGAGGTCGGTTTGATGAAATGGATGCGCCTCCAGTTGGTTCATGTATCTCTATTAAGGGGAACTTATCCCATCAATAAGGGAGCTATCCCACCCAAAGAGGGGGATGATCCCATTGATAGTGGACCTGAATAACCTCTTTACAGCACTATAAATAAAGGCATTGAGCCAGAAGGAGAAGAGGTTGGAGCTATACATTTTCTTTGGGTAAATGCTGCAGGATTTAGGTCTTCCATTAGAGCCTTTGTGAGGAGAGATTGTCTTCACTTGATTCTACTTGGGAGAGGGTGAGCTTTGTCAAAGTAGAGGAAAACCCTTGATGGACCCTGGGAGGAACTTGCACAACACCAAGGCCAGGTTGTAAGAGTTTCTTTGTTTCGTTATTAATACAAACTGGTTTATTTTTCTCAATAGCTTGTGTTAATGAGTTATTTCATGTGTTCCTTGGTCTGCATGTTGAATATATGTTTTATTATATGAAATGCAAGTGCTTGGTAATTGTTTGATTGTTTGTGGTTGCAGGAATTGACTTGAAGGAGGAGCTCATCCGGATCGTCAAGAACGGACTTCAACAACAGCGTTTTGGAATAAGGTAAGCCTAAACACTTGTAGTTTTCATGTTGTAAAAGGTGTATTTAGAGAAAGATCACTCCATTTTGTCTTGTTTGTCATTAGAATGTCTTAGACTTCTAGGAAGGTCAGTCGTGTCCGCACCCTTGACAGATTCCGTGTGACAAATTGGCGACTCCACTGGGGATCCATTAATGAGAGAGTCTTTTCCTTTATATGAACTTTGCTTTGAGAAAATCATTTTTATTTTCTGGTTTTTGACTGTGAGAATTAGTATTTGGGTGGCTTAGCTTTAGATTTAGTTAGATTTGGTTTTTCTTTATTTTTCCAGAAGGACGCACCCTCTTAGTACTGCACAGTGCGTCTTTGGACGCGCTGTTGCCGTCTGCACAGAGCGGGGCCGCACCTGTGACAACGGGTTGCCTGCGTCTTCCTGTAAAACTTAAGAAAATTCCATTTTTGCTTTAAATTGCTTTTAGATTTTGTTTTTCCTTAGTGTTTTCTGCCCAGATCCTTTAGTACCCTGTCAAGAATTTTCACCTGAACTAGTTTTGTGAGCTTTGAGTGTTTTAGTGGTTTTCAACGAAGTTTAGACCTAGGGTTTGATTTTTGGAAAGGCTTTGTAGTGACTTTGATAGTAGAAAGTTGTCCAGCCTTAGATATCTCTGGTTAGTCAACCTTCTTAGAAGTCGGGCCTGTCGTAAAGTCTCCTTTTGTGAGCAACTTGCCATTTGAGTTGTTTTGGGTCAAATTTCGAATTGCTTGTTTATAAAGTATTGATTTCCATTTTAAAAAGAACAAAAAGATTAGAATTTTGTTTTGGCTAGTTTTTGATTCTGCAATAAGCTAGTCCTTGATTTGATTGTGATCAAGTAAAACACCTTAGAAATAATCATTGTTAGTTTTGGCCTCGTTAAGATTGCTTAGAGTAAATTTGCCTTTAGTTTGCTTATGAGTGCATTTTCATAGATTTTAAGAGTTGTTAAGATTGATTTTTTGTTTATATTAGATTTATTTGCTTTATTAAAAGAAAAATACAAAAACATCTTCTTAAAAGTCTTGTTTCAAGTAGCTTTTTGTTTTCAAAAGAAGAAAAGAGTTTTTTCGTGCATGTAAAGAGAAGTTATGTTTTTATGCTTGGAAAAGAAAAACGAATTGTTTCTTTGATTGTCTTCAATTAAGAAGTTGCTTTTATAAAGATTGCATTCTCTCAACTTTTTAGTTAAGCAATTCATCGAAAAAGTAAAGTAGTGGATAAATCATTCTAGGTGCATTTTGTAGTGGTTTCGAGTCGAGTCAACACACCACTAGTTTCACTTCCATCACCTTTTGACTTAAGAAACAACCTTAAAAGTAACGCTTAAATTAAAATCAATCTAGTAATCTTTATTTTTCTAGGGCTCTGAAGCACCAACATAGCTTAGGCTAGGGTCTTGGAGTAGGTGAGTACTTAACTCTCCAAGACTACAAAACCAAACAGATAGTCTATCTTGAGTAGAACAAATCCAATTGTTTCAGTTACATTCTGGGAAAGCTCCTCTTAAAGGAGAAGCACGAGCTCGTGTCCGAACCAGTGAGGGGATCATTCCTCCCTCGTTGGGAACGACGCCAGGCAGTACGTATTACAAACGGTAAACCTCGGATTAACCATTGTCGAGGAGCCAGGGGTCACTTATCGGTAAACCTTGGATTGTTGTCAAGGAGCCGGTAAGGGGATTGGAGCTTGCTACTCTGCCCTTGCGTGCTGTCGGAGTTTAGACTGTTCCCCCAGGTGTAATTGTTGTGATTGGTAACCTTAGTGGCCATAATATCTAGGATTCTACCCAAGGTGACGGTGGAGGGAAGGTCCCACTGTACCTGGAGCAGACGTCGGTTATACTCACTTGGATTTTCTGGGGGGTTCGCTTCACTTCGAGACGGTTAAAGTGGAGGAACTTGGTCCAGTCTATTCATTAAGCAGGTTGCCGGGGTAACTGTTCCACCCACTATTTCTGTACTGAATCCTGCGAGGTTGGGCCTAATCACCAACTAGCGCTTTTGGTCCGGAAGACTACTGTTTGTGTGTGGTTTGACGCTCTAGATTATTTAGGCGTGTGCTTCAAATTTGATTGGTTCTTTAGAAGACTTTAGGTGGTTTGATTTGAAATTTTTTACTTTGTTTTCGTGTGTTGTAGTTAAAATCTTTAATTGTGGCGGAATTACCGAGAAGGTCCCGTCGAATTGCGGGCCAGTCTCCTGAAGTTGTTTCTGTGGCCGAATTGTTGAGAAGATCCCGTAGACTTAGGGGATCCCCTCCTCGAGACGACCCAGGTCATTTAGAAGGGTTAAAGGTCCTTGTAACTCCTCCTAGTGGCAGTAGAGTAGGATCACCTGAAGAAGGAGAATCTTCCTTGGTAGTCCATCCAGATTACCAAAGTTTAGAAACAGGTTACAATCCCGAAGCTGTTACAGTTTCCGAGCTTGCTGGTAGTTTTTCATCTGCCAGTGAAACAGGCGAAGAACCTGAAATTTCAGAACCTGTTACTCCAACTCCTAGTGTTCCTGATTCACCAAGAATAGAAAGAATTATCACCGAAAATCTTCCTGTTGGATTAATTGCTATAGAAGAACTTGTTCCAGAGGAAGAAATAGGCGTTTCTGATTCTGAAGATCTAATTACCCTTGATCTAAGGGAGCGTGAATCCATCTTTTACAGTCCTCCTAGAAGTGAATCTTGGTACCTTGCATTAACCAATTTTTTAGACAACTCAGTAGGTTTTTCTACACCTCGTACTCCGGTTCCACCTAGAGGAATTCATTCTCCTGTAAATATGTCTGGTCAGTCATCTGTGTTTTCACAAAGTCCTGAATCATTTTTACATGGCGGTCCTTCTGTTCCTACTGGGTATCAATCACTTTCTGGTACCTTTGCGGGAGCATCTCCTCAACCTGTTGATCATGGGTTATTAGTTGGAAACAGTGGTAATGTACCATTGAGTATAGGTGACGTTTATATGATGTCAGGTTCAACTCCCATTAACCAACCTCAAGGTGGCCAATTACCGCCTGGGGGGCAACCTTCGTTAATGCCTGGGGGGCAACCTCAAGGTACTTCATTCGTGACTGGGGGGCAACCTCAAGGGTATCAACCCCAAGGGTATCAACCCCAGCCTCAATATGTACCCCAAAGTCAACCTCAGTATCAGTATCAACCTCAAGGATGGCAACCTCAAGGATGGCAACCCCAAGGGTATCAACCCCAAGGGTATCAACCTCAAGGATACCAACCTCAAGGTCAAGGTCAACCCCAGTATTCGTATTTACCTCAAGGTTATCAACCTACGGGTCAATACCCTGGTCAAGGTTATCAACCACCTCAAGGGCAATCATATGGGACTGCACCTTACAGTTATCAACCCTATCCTCAATACGGCTATGGATCTCAGTATCCTCAACCTGTTACGAGTCAATACCCTGGAATGTTAACATGGGATCCGTCACAGGGTCAACAGATGTCGCAACCAAGTATACAGTCGGTACCTCAAGCAGGACAACCTGCAGTTCCTGGTCCACCCCAGCAACCGCAACCTGTCCAGTCAAGTGTTCAGACCCCTGTAACTTCTGTAGTTACTCAGCCGCCAATTGCACCAGGTACTCCACCTCACACGGCTGCAGCAACTACCGCTTCATCTACCATGCTTACTTCTGGAGTATCGGCAGCTCCGGTTTCTACTGTCCCTGTAACCACTCCTCAGACATCTGTACCGTTGTCTGGACCCACGGTTCAAACCACAGTCCAGATGCCTGTAGGCCAACCTGGTACAAGTACGGTTGTTACTACTCAACCTCAATTTGTTCAACCTCCGTACCAGGGACAGTATCAACCTGGGCAAGCTGCCCAACAACCGGTTTACCAGTATCAACCGTATCCTGGGTACAATTATCAACCACCTCAACAACCCCAGTACGGTCCGGTTAATCCTGGTTTTCCAGGAGGATATAATATCCCCAATGCGAATCCTGTTCCTAGTTATCCTGGATATCCTCCTCCTGGGGCTGGTATTGTGACTCAGAGTTTTAGAGATCCTAACCGGCAGTTACCATTTATTGCAACTTTAGATTTACCCGACTTGACGCGCCTAACGAACGATCCAATTCAATATCTTCCGTTCTGGCCGCCAATGCCAAATAAGTTGCCCAGCGATATACCCAAGTTCGAAGGTAAGTCTGGAGAGGATCCGTCTAATCACGTGATGACTTACCACCTCTGGTGTGCATCAAATTCCATCTCAGATGATTCTATCCGCTTACGTCTTTTCCAGCGTACACTCATTGGTCTCGCAGCCAAGTGGTACATTGAGTTACCACGGGCCTCTTTTTACAACTTTAGCCAGTTAGCTACCTCGTTCTTAACTCATTTTCAGTTACCAGTCAGATACGATAATGGTACAGAATTATTAACTTCGCTAAAACAATCGACATCCACGTACATTTCTGATCACATCCATGAGTGGAGACGTCGAAGGAGATTAGTGAAAGTTTTTATCCCGGACCAAATCTTAGCTGAATGGTTTGTCAAATCATTATTACCAAGAATTACTGAAGATGTAGCTAAGGCCGGAGTAGTTACTGAGGAGCAAGTCATTGCTCAGGCACAATACCTTGACTTAGTTTACACTCAGTCGGGTACGTTACACGAGAAAATTCCGGATCTTCCAAAGTCAAACCAAATCGCTGCTGCTCCTTCGGGATCTCATGCCGCTGATGGTATGATCGGTATCGTGACTACGAAGAGTAAGAAGAAGTCTTCCAAGGCCTCCAATACTCCAATTATCACTTTGCCTGATTCTCCGACAGGAGAGTCTTCTCCTCCTGAACTTACCGCCGACATTCACGCTGTAGAGTCATCTACGGCCAAATCCAAAAACGGTGGAAAGAAGAAAGGAAAGAAGAAGGCTAAAGCAGACAAGGCTCCAAAGGAGAAAACGGAAAAGTCGGAAACCAATGACGAAAACGCAAACCTCGCTATCCTTGTCTTATTTGTGAAGAAGATCATTTTACGAGAGACTGCCCTCATCGGGCCGAGGTAGTGAAAATAGTCAAAGGTTCTCCGACTCCTGCTGTGTTAAAGAATCCATTTCCAGAGCAGGAAAATAAGATGATAGGTTCTTCTTCGAATGCCAGTGAAGAACCCATTTTGATGATGTCTCATGTCAGGATTGCGACTCGATCGCAAGATTATGGTAGTAAGGCTCCTGTTGATGGTAAGGAAGCAGAATCTTCTCACTCTAACCCATCAACCTCAGCTCCTGGTTCCGATCCACTACAGATCGAAAAACCTAACCCAGACTTAGTGATTAAGCCGCCCGCCAAGGGTGTACTTCGAAGGTCTGCTTTCAATCCACATGCGAGAGCAGCCCAGAATTACAACATTGTTGAAGACTTAGCTGTTTCACCTTCAGCAATGTCGGCACTCGAAGTGCTGCAATCATGTCCAGCGCAACGAAAATTGCTTTTGTCGGCTATTGGAGCTGTCGATGTTCAGGACCCGAACCTAATGATCTTTGATCTAGAAAATAGTACACCACGTCTCCCCCATCAAATGGCTTTCCAAATTCCAGTGATAGTCAAAAACAGGCCTATTCATCGGACTGTGATTGATGAGGGAGCTTCTACGTGTATTATGTCGATTCAATGTTGGAGATCGCTTGGTTCTCCTTCGTTGAACCAATCCCCCACCATCCTTAAGGCCTTTGATGGCCGTGGGTTCCGTCCGTTTGGTATTCTACAAGAATTGCCTATAGGGGTCGAAGGTAAAACCGTTAGTCTGGATGTGGAAGTGGTTGATGCCCCTCTAGACTACAACCTTCTTTTGGGTCGAAGTTGGTCATATGCTATGACAGCGGTCGTTTCATCGGTCTTCAGAGTCATTAAGTTTCCACATAACGGTAAGATCGTGACTATTGATCAGCTGACATACTTTTCATCCGACCCAACCTCTTTAGAAACTATCCAGCATGTTGGTAAAACGACAATCCCTTATAGGGACATTGGTGTAGGTTTAGTTAAGGATTCCGGTTTACTGGGAACTTTTCCTCTCCCTCCACTCAATGCAGACCCTTCGTTCGCAACAATTCATATGATCACGTCAGAAAACATTATTTATGATGATCCTTGGTATGTTCCCTCTGACTCTGAGCTAGACTCACTCGGTGATGTTATGCCGTTGAGTCCGTATGAGATTGCTTATGAAGCTCTTATGTCTTTTACCGATTTTCATTCAACCGACCAAATGAATGTGGTCAGTGAAGAGTCACTTTTCACCTCACCCTTAGAACGGATAACGTTTCCCGAAGAAGTGTCATCTGACGAACAACTTCGCGAAATCCTAAGTGTAGATGATCTACCATGGGAAGATCTCCATCACAGATCTTCGTTTTTACCTAAGGATGATGCATTTGAAAATGATTTTTCATCTATCTTTACCGCTGAATATGTCAAAGACGCTCAGGATCCAACGAAACATTCTGATTCAGAGCTGAATTTAGGGAATATTTCTCGTACTATTCCCATTGATATTTCAGTGAAGCCCGGAATCGAGGAGAACATTCATATAGGTGCCGCATGTACTGAAAAGAAATCCAAACTTACAAGGCCCTATTCCAAGAATTCCGCGACGTGTTTGCCTGGTCTTACGAGGAAATGCCGGGAATTGATCCTGCCATTGTTGTTCATGAAATCAAAACCTACCCGGATGCTAAACCCATTCGGCAACGGTTGCGTCAGATTCACCCTCGAAAAGCGGCTGCAATCAAAGCAGAAGTCGAAAAGCTGTTGAAAGCAGGTTTCATTTATCCGATCCCGTTAACGGATTGGGTATCGAATATTGTTCCCGTCAATAAAAAACAAGGAACAATAAGAATCTGTATCGATTATAGGGATATCAATCGAGCTTGTCCAAAAGACAACTATCCTACGCCTTATATCGATCAAATCATTGATGATTGTGCCGGAAGTGAGATGTTTTCCTTCATGGATGGTTTCTCAGGCTATAATCAAATCAATATTCTACCTGCCGATCAACCAAAAACGGCATTCATTTGTCCATGGGGGACATTTGCTTATTGCAAATTACCTTTTGGACTTAAGAATGCCGGGGCCACTTTTCAACGGGCGATGTCTTATGCATTTCATGACATCAAGCACATTGTGCAACCCTATCTCGATGATTTGCCTGCTCATTCTTTACAACGAGCTGATCACCTTGTCCACCTACGAGCAATCTTTATGAGGTGTAGGCATTATCGAATTCGGTTGAATCCCCACAAGTGTGTTTTCTGTATAGAAACAGGTCGATTGCTGGGATTTGTTGTTTCAAAAACCGGCATTCGCGTCGATCCCTCGAAAGTCGAGGCTATCATCAAATTGCCTCCTCCTTCGAGTTTGCGCCAACTCCAAAGTTTGCAAGGGAAAGCAAACTTTTTACGCCGATTCATCCCAAACTACGCCGAGGTCACTAAAGGTTTTACACGGTTGTTGAAACAGAACGCACAATTCTTTTGGGACGAGATTGCCCAACAATCTTTTGATGCATTAAAACACGCGTTGACCCATGCACCGTTATTGCATCCTCCCAACTACAACCAGGACTACTTCTTATACCTCGCAGCTTCGCATTCCACCATTGGAATGGTGTTAGTTCAAGAAGATGAATTCAAAGCAGAGCATGTGATATATTATCTTAGTAGAACCTTAAACCCAACTGAGTTAAAATATTCGCATGTGGAGAAATTGGCCCTGGCAGCCGTTCAAGCTGTCCAGCGTTTTCGTCACTACATTCTTCTCCGCAAGACTACAGTTATTTCGGATTGCAACCCTATGATTTATATTTTGACAAAACAACTGCTAGGGGGCAAGTACTCTAAATGGATTGTTATCCTGCAAGAGTTCGACTTGGAGTTCGAGAAGTCCAAGTCTAAGAAATCTTTAGTTTTTGCGGAATTGATGTGTGATTTCCCGAGTGCTGACACAGAGACTGTGGCAGAGGAGTCCATTGTGGACGAATCTTTGTTTCTTATTAGCACTTTAGATCCGTGGTATGGGGATATAATCATCTATCTCCAAACCCAAACCTTTCGGCCTGAAGCTTCCAAGGAAGACCGTCGAAAAATTCGGTTTCGATCCCAGCAATACAGAATTATTGGAGATACACTTTATCGCCGGGGGGCAGACTTAGTTTTTCGACGTTGTTTAACTCACGAAGAGGCTGAGAGAGTTTTGAATGATTGTCACTCTGGAGCATGTGGCGGTCATATGTCTGGGTATGCCACAGCTCAGAAGGTGTTGCGCGCTGGCTATTTCTGGCCGTCTATGTTTAAAGATTGTATCCTTGCTGTCAGAACGTGCCACAACTGTCAAGTGTTTGATCGAAAGATGCGCGCTCCACCTGCTCCTCTCCACCCTATAATTGCCGCTGGTCCATTCGCCAAATGGGGCATTGACTTTATTACTTGTAACCCTCACTCGGCCGGGGGGCATGCGTATATCATCCTCGCGGTTGATTATTTTACAAAATGGGCCGAGGCGATGCCTACATTCGACGCAAGCGGCAAGACAGCTGCAGTTTTCGTATTCAATCATATCATAACTAGGTTTGGTGTCCCACAAGCAATCATTACTGACCATGGGAGCCATTTTCGAAATGTCATGATGACTGAGCTTACAAGCCAGCTTGGTTTGCGCCACGATAGCTCTACTCCTTATTATCCGCAAGCCAACGGTTTGGTTGAGTCAATCAACAAAGTTCTAGTCGTCATGATTCGACGGATCATTGGTATCCATCGAACGAATTGGCATAACATGTTATTTTCGGCGCTATGGGCATATCGAACTTCAGTGAAAAATTCAACAGGTTTCACCCCTTTTCAGCTAGTTTATGGCTTAGAAGCTGTGTTACCTATTGAATGCGAAATCCCATCACTTCAAATGGCTGTCGAATTACTTCCAGCTACTTCCGAAGAGGAGAAACGGTTATTATACTTAGCTAAATTAGATGAGACTCGACGTGACGCTACTTTAGCTATCGAGACTCACGCGAAACGAATGAAAGCTCAGTACGATAAAAATGTAACCCCTCGAAGTTTTTCGGAAGGAGACCTAGTATTATTATATGATCAAGCTAACGATAAGCTAGGTGCCGGAAAATTCGTTCCTATGTGGCATGGGCCCTACATTGTAAAGCGAAAGCTAGCAAAAGGGGCTTATGAGTTAGTTGATTTTGATGGGGACTCTTTGGGTAAACCCAGAAATGGACTTTACCTAAAGAGGTATTATGCTTAAAATGATGGGTATGGAGAAATTTTTAGATAGGTTAGATTTTCTTTCTAGCTAGCAAGTGTGTTAGTTTAGTCAGTGTGCTTAGCTTAGCTAAGTGTGGTTTTTCGTCATTATTTTGGCTCATCTTGGTTTTACTCTTGATATTGTAGATGTCGACGCCTCTCCAAACATACATTGGATTTGCTGATGGTGCTTGTCGTAGTACACGGAATATCTCTTCCGCAGCTTGGGTTATCTATTCGCCCTCTGACGAGTTAGTTTCTATGCATGGGGTAAGCCTCGGTCAAACAACGAATAACATTGCAGAATACAGTGCAGTGGTTGAATTATTATCCGAATCTATTTCATTTGGAATTCGACGTTTGATAGTGAGGTTAGATTCTGAACTTGTTGTATTACAGCTTAATAGAGTTTATGCCATTAGAAATCCTGTGTTATTAAGGTTGTTTTTGAGAGTGCGTCTCTTGGAACGTGAATTTGATTACATTGAATATCAACATATTCCAAGGTCTTTGAATACATTAGCAGATGCAATTGCTTCTCGAATGTTGGACAGACATTTACGATAATCATGCAAGTAAATTTAAAAACATTTCATCACATATGTTAAACAAGATAAGCCGGTAAATAGTGATATATATAAATAGAAGTGTGTCAAAAAATATATACATCGTCTTCGATCATAGGTTTAAAACACCTTATGATCGGCAAAATGATAGTACAAAAAATCAAAATGTCACATGTGACTACAAAAGTGACTAGTCAATCACTGGTGGTGCTCTCTGTACGACACCACTGCGCGGGCTACCTTACGCAAAAAACCTCTAAATGGTCCAGGGACCGCGACCACGAAGCGCTGAAGCCTCATTGGAATATCATCCATAGTAGTCTCAGGTATATCTGCCGTGAGACGCTCTAGATCATGCTCCAAGTCGGCTAGTACTTCTGCTGTCGCATCCTGTGGGGCCGGTGCCGGTGCAGCTGGATGTAGTCTATCATAAGGCCGGAGGTTGGCTGGACGCTGTGGGCCAACATCTGCATTTTGAGAAATTTACTATTAGTTTTGAGACGATATATATAAAAAATAAAAAATACATAACTAGAAAACTTGTGAAAATAAAAAGTACCTCTGTCATCCCATTGTTCTCCCTGTGGAAGAACCATGTCCGGATCACCTCTGAAATCCATTCCGGCATACGGAAATCCTGTATCACAAAAAGCTGGCTCTCTAACCAGTCAAAATAACTATCTGAGAATCGAACTACTGTCGCGCCCTCGTCAGGATGCCGGGCCATTACCGCAACCCATCGTATCAGCTTTGGCTGCTGAGGACCCAAGATATCAACAGTGAGTTGCTGAGGGATCAGCAATGGAATTCTCTCCAAGGCAAAGCTCACGACTATAGGCCCATATCCAAAAGTCTTTAGTCGTCCGTTCCTTGCCTTGGTCAGTTGGCTCTTCATATGAGCCGACACAGCTTCACACCAGTTGAAAATGGTGCCTTGGTAACAGTCAATTGCCATCCGCATTTGGGATCCGGAAGCAATGTGTAAAGCGGCCGCGCCGCAAATTCTGGTAACCGTGAACGCTATGACTTTGAGTTCCGGCAGAGTGATGTGTTTTATCTCTATGCCTTTTGAATGGTGAGCTCCAGGTGTGCACCAAGTCTCGCGGAGACTATCAAGGGATTGGCCACCCGGCCTAGTCCCCGCAAGGTTGAGTTGCTCACCTCTGTTTGGCAAGCCAGTGAGAAAGTATACATCCGAGGGCTCTATCTCGAGCTGGTGCCCTCCTATGTAAAAGCATTGTTCCTGTACGTTCCATCGCTCAACCAGCCATTCCAAGAATCTTACCTGGCCCCTCATGGCCGGTATGGTCCAATATTTGTATAAACCGCATGCTCTTAGGGCATCCAGAGAAGGTTGATGATTTATTGCAACTTCATCTTCCTCTACGTGCTCTCTTTCTCTCCAGTCTAACATGATTAGTGCCTGCATATCAAAAAATAGCATTAGAAATTAATTTGGGAATTTTTGGTGGTTTTTTGAGAGAGTTGGGGTTTTGAAATGCGCGTTCCTCAGAGGACGCACCCCGGCTTTGTTGCACAGGGCGCCCGGACGCAGATGGCCTGAAGGCGGGCTGCGTCTTCCGACCGTTTTCCCGTAAGAGGAAAATTCGGGGGACGCAGGTCACCCGAAGGGCACCTGCGTCCGCCGAGAGGCGCATTCCAAAACCAAAACCCCCCCAAAAAATAAAACTAAAACCTAAAAATTGATTCTAAACGGATAGAAATGCAGAGTAGGATGTGTAAAATACCTGGATGAGACGGCGTTCGATTCCAGCGGTCAGATTTTCCGCAGCAACCACGGGAAGTTTTCTTGTCAAAAGCCCTTTTTTCAACCTCAACAGTGAAACGGTAAAAATGACATGGTAAAAGGTCTTTTTATAGGTTTTTTGGATGAATTAGTTCATTTTTTACCATGAAAAGATATTTTTGAATGTATTTTTGCCTATTTTAAACAGGTATGAGTAATGTGTCGCTTTTGTGCAGGACAAAGGGATTTCGAGGGAAATTGTAATTTTTCACAAACAAAATTGCAGAGTCATCTTTTAAGCCCTTTTCTGACTCCTAAAAAATGAAAAGATCGCCGAGTGTTTCTTTTTCACTCGTTAAAACGGAATTAAAAGACGGTCCCCTTTTAGCTCTTTTCTGACCGCAAAATCAGGAAAAGATTGCCGGGTTTTTGTCGTTTCGAACTCGATAAGGAAATAAAACGACGTGTCCTTGATCGCTTTTTACTTTTCAGATTAACGACACTAATATGAAAGTACTCCTTGGTCGCAAGATCAAGCGGTTCCCCCAGGTATTATTTTATACTTTTTCGGGCTTGAGGGACACAAATATACGAAAAAGTTCAACGTGGAGTCCCCTTTAGTTTTTTCAGACTCTCTAAAAATGAAAAACGCCGAGTTTCTCCTATACTGGGCTCGTTAAATTTTTACAGTAAAGGACCTGTTCAATTACAAACAGGAACGAACCACTCCTTCCTAGGGTTCGAATTTAAACTAGGTTGGACTCGTCCGAAGGATGAGCTTACAATCAAGCATATGTTATCCTCCTCAAGCTTGTTAAAAATAAAGAGGTACTTGCCAGAAATGGTGGGGGAAAAAAGAGAAGAATGAACCTATTTGTCACCTTTTGTCTCGAAGAAACTTTATTACCGCTCTTGAACACGACACTTGTTATTCACCTGGGTTGGGAAATCTTTCACCTCACAGTTGACCACGTCACTTTGAAAGTCTTTAACTGGGTTTCAGGGATTAACTTTGAGTTATTCGTCACCAAGCCATCTGTTGTGTCATTATGTGTTCAAGAGGTCTGCAAACAACAAACTTTCATCTGCAAAATACTTGTCATCCATTTGACCATCCCTGAGTCGGTCCTTACAGCAACATTTCTTCAACTTGAACAATGATTTCGTGTTGCGGGCTTCCCTGCAACGGGTCGCTTTCTATCGACATCGACACATTATCTAGAAAGATGACTTAGAAATCGACAGTACCTTGAAGTCTGCATGCATCAATGGCAGGTTTCTCGCCTTTGACGTCAGTTTACATCATTGACTTTCGATCAGAGGATTCCGTGAAGTGTTCGACATCAAAACATCTATTCACATTTCACGGGTTGTGCTTGGTACTTTGAGGACCATTGACATTACTGGTGGTTTCTCTCACGCTTGTTAACAGTTTACATCATTGACTGGTAATCAAGTGGATTCTACCGTGTTCGACATCGAATCATTTAATCACATGACTAGAATCGTACCAATTCGAGAAGTAGAAGTGAAGACCCTGGATCTAGTTTCTACCATCCAGGCTGCGAGGAGTTTTGTATTCGTTATCTATGTAGGCTCATCATAAACAGATGGCTGCGTCCATACTGTGTCTACAAAAGTCTATAAAATGATGTACTGCAAGATCATTCCTGTATCAGAGTAGTTAGTCCATTAGTTAAAGTTTTGAATCTGAGTATGGGAATGCCTACCTCAGTGATGATATATTCTTATCCATGTATTTTGTGTTGAAAATTGCAGGTTCCAACCAGGCCATCCACGAGGTAATCCTTTGAAATGATAAACCGCTTCACCCTTCCTAGAATTACAAAACCCTATTCTATTTCAGGCTTCGCACTTTAGGGGGCAATCTGTTACACTAAAAAATGTCACCTTGACTACTTACAGTTAGTATGGCTCAAATCAACAGTCATGCTACCCTCTTAGGCAAGTCTATGCCTCTGTTATCCATCTCAAACTCAAAATAGAGAGAAAGTCTTGTAAAAATCATGTTTATCTCTGGGGTCGCAGGTTCTCTCTAGTGTTACCTGCGGGGACGCGGACCTTGTTCACAAAAACTGCGTCCATGGACGCTCTGTATGTAAAGGGACAGGTGCGTCCCTCTGTAAAAGACAAAATGCGCGAGTTTTATCTTGAAAAAGTTACTTGTGGTTACTTCTAGAACATTCTAGAGGTCGGTTTGATGAAATGGATGTGCCTCCAGTTGGTTCATGTATCTCTATTAAGGGGAGTCTTATCCCATCAATAAGGGAGCTATCCCACCCAAAGAGGGGGATGATCCCATTGATGGTGGACCAGAATAACCTCTTTACAGCACTATAAATAAAGGCATTGAGCCAGGAGGAAAAGAGGTTGGAGCTATACATTTTCTTTGGGTAAATGCTGCAGGATTTAGGTCTTCCATTAGAGCCTTTGTGAGGAGAGATTGTCTTCACTTGATTCTACTTGGGAGAGGGTGAGCTTTGTCAAAGAAGAGGAAAACCCTTGATGGACCCTGGGAGGAACTTGCACAACACCAAGGCCAGGTTGTAAGAGTTTCTTTGTTTCGTTATTAATACAAACTGGTTTATTTTTCTCAATAGCTTATGTTAATGAGTTATTTCATGTGTTCCTTGGTCTGCATGTTGGATATATGTTTTATTATATGAAATGCAAGTGCTTGGTAATTGTTTGATTGTTTGTGGTTGCAGGAATTGACTTGAAGGAGGAGCTCATCCGGATCGTCAAGAACGGACTTCAACAACAGCATTTTGGAATAAGGTAAGCCTAAACACTTGTAGTTTTCATGTTATGAAAGGTGTATTTAGAGAAAGATCACTCCTTTTTGTCTTGTTTGTCATTAGAATGTCTTAGACTTCTAGGAAGGTCAGTCGTGTCCGCACCCTTGACTGTTTCCGTGTGACAACCACCCCCCCCCCCCCCCCCTCACCCCTCTTAGTATTTTCCAACAATTGGTATCAGAGCTTGGTTCCTTATGTAACAGCTTAACCACTAGAAGTCAGTTTTTCGAGCATAGAGATGGGAAAGTCAAAGAAGCAGGTTACAAGGACTTCAAAGGAAGGTACAGGTATAACAAAATTTCAATAAAGTGAGTATCGTGTACCAACCCTTGGTTTTGATGCACATAATTACTGGATATGGGAATCCAGGATGGAAGTATCTTTGCAGAGACATGGAGTATGGGAATCAATTGTTTCTAGAGACACATCTACTAACAAAGCGAAAAGGTACAATTCAAAGGCCATGAATGTAATTTTGAATGTTTTGCCAAAATTTTATGAAAACGAAAGTTGGTCAATGTTCAACAGCTAAAGCTCTTTGGGAAAAGCTTCATAATCTCTATTCAAAAAAGAAATCAGGTCAAGATGTTATTGAAAACTCAGATCCTTCTGAGTATGATGAAGAAGGGTTGACCATAGAAGAATTTTCTAAGGAGGCAATCACGCTTATAAAAGAGCTCAAGGCTGAGAAGATCTGTTCCAATACTCTTGAAGAACAAGTTCAAGGTCTCAAAATTGAAGTTTAAGAAAAAAAATGTATTGAAGAGTCAATTCAAAAGAAGTTGGAAGAAATCAATGATACAACAACATGGGACCTCAAGAGAGAAGTCCAACAGAATCAATAAGAACTCGACACAACATTTGCAGAAATTAGTAGGATCACTCAACAGATGCAGGAAACAAAAATTGAAAGGAAGGAATCTGATAAAAGATACATATTTGTCGTTGACCAAAAGCAAAAGGAATTAGAAACATCTTCAATAGAAATAAGCAGGCTAGGGATTGAAAATGAGAAGCGGAAGGAATAGATATAGGTTCTCAACAGAAAAGTAGGGAAGACCATTCCTCTCAAGCTATAGGTTGAGGAGGCAGAAAAAAGAAGGAAGATCTTGAAAAGATGGTTTCAAGAAGATCTTGCTCAAAAGCAAGAAGAAATTGATGCAACTCGTGATGAAATAAAAAAACTGAAGGGATCGAAAAAATAATACTTACAAGATAAGACAGATGAAGAAGTGAAAATGAAGGCAATTAAAGATGGTAAAGCTCTAGTTGATGAAGGTACAAGCTCCATAGCTTTGTAGGATGATTCTAAGAAGGAAATTGATCAAAGTGAGAAGACAAAGAAGAATGTTGCAACTCCAAAGAAATCAAGAACAAAGGACCATAAGAAACTACAACACCGCCTCCAAAGAAGAATGAAAAATATTCTAGGTATGTTCATTTATTTAATGGTTATTTCTTTTTATGTGCTGACTATGAACATATGGCTATGGATTACGAAGTTTTTGATAGGTACAATCATTATCTGCAAAACCCTAGGAGCAAGTTTGCAGGATCACGAGACAGGTTCCACAATGATTTTGTCAAAAGGGAGTATGTGTTAGATGGACCAAATATTGAATGTTTCAAATGCCATAGCTATGGCCATAGTGCTCGTGGTTGCAAAGAGCATATGGAAAGCCTATGGTCAACATTGAATCCTTCAAGTGTCATAACTATAGGAACGTGGCTTGAGATTGCAAGAATAAGAAGGTCTAGAAAAGGAAACAGGTACAGGAAGACAATGCAAATAATAAGGTTTCAGTAGTTATTCCTTCAAGATTTGTAAAAGAAAAAGGTCATGAGGAATTAACAGTTTCTTCAGATAATGACTCAAGTCCTGATGGCCTGTTAGGTGACTCACTATTTTGAACAATCTAGCTTGTTGGCTGCTTAATGTTTGTACAAGAGGAGTCTATGCAACAGTTTATGGCACAACTCTACGATTGACAAGAAGGTAGTTTGAACAAGATGGTAGTTTCATTAAAGGTTTAGGGGGAGCAAAACAGTTGAGGGATTACAGGTTAGTAGGAACAAGACAAGATTAGTCTACAAAGGATATGCACAAGTGGAAGAAATTGATTTCGATGAAACATTTGCAACAGTTTCCATAATGGAATCCATCCAGATGTTTCTCGCCTATGCATGTTCAAGAAAAATAAAAATCTACCAAATGGATGTTAAGTCAGCATTTCTGAATGGAGAATTTGAAGAAGAATTTTATATCAAACAACCTGAAGTTTTTCTACTATCAGAAAAAGAAGACTATGTTTGCAAGTTAAAGAAGGATTTGTATGGTCTCAAGCAGGTTCCCGGAGCATGATATGCTCATCTTGATGGATATCTACATCAACAAGGGTTCAAGAAAGGTATTGTTGATATCAATCTTTACATAAAAATAGATAAAGATAATTTAACAATCGTTGAGGTATATGTGGATGATATAATCTTTGGTAGTAATGAGGATCGACAAAGAAAGAACTTTTCTACAACTACACAAAGTGAGTTCGATATGTCTTTACTTGGTCATTTGACATACTTCTTAGGGCTTCAAATATCTCTGCAAGAGAAAGGAATATTCATATGTCAAGCCAAGTACATCAAGGAAATGCTCAAGAAATTCAAAATGGAAGATTTCAAACCCGTCCTCACTCTGATGGTAACAGGTTGAAAATTGAGCATAGACAAGGAATCTAATGATGTGGCTCAGAGGTTGTACGTATCTATGATTCGTAGTCTTCTATATGTAACAGCCTCCCAGCCAAATGTTATGCAAGTAGTTGGACAAGTAACAAGATTCCAAGCAGCACCAAAAGAATCACATATTATTGTTGTCAAAAGAATTCTTCGATATCTAAATGGCACAACAGAATATGGCTTGTAGCATCCCAAGGGAAACAATCTCATTATTGAAGTCTTTACAAATGTATATTGGGAAAGAAGCATTAATGATCGTAAGAGTACTAGTGGAGCAGCATTCTATCTCGATGGTTGTCTTATATCATGGTTGAGAAAAAAGCAAACCTCAATCTCATTATCCATAATAGAAGTAGAATATATCACGGTAGCAGCTTGTTGTACTCAAGTTCTCTGGATGAAGAAAACTTTTCAAGATCTTCAGGTCAAGTTTGATGAGCCTATTCCCATATTTTATGATAACACTAGCGCCATCAGTATCTCCAAGAATCTTGTGATGGATTACAAAACGAAGCACATTCCAATTAAATATCATTTCGTTAGAGAGAAGGTCACCGAAAACAATATCAAGATTGAATATGTTGGTACACAAGAAAAAATTGTTGATATCTTCACTAAACCTTTACCTTGTGAAGCATTTGAATATCTTCACCAGAAGCTTGGGATTCTACCAAGTTCTTATAGATTTTACTTATTCAGAAAATGAAGGGGGAGTGGAAGTGTGTAAGGTCCGCAGGATGGTTGTGTGTCAGGGGGAGTTAGCCTTTTCCATTGATGTCAAAGGGGGAGAGAAGGCAGTAGGAAGAGGTTCCCTTATCACAGGGGGAGTACTTGTGTTGCCATCAATTCCAAAGGGGGAGATTGTTGATCTAAAGATGATCTGAGGTTGTCATTGATGTGAACCCAAGAAGCACCAGGGGCTATCCTCATCTTGCAAGGGAGTTTTGACTTGACAAATTGACCTATTTTGAGTCAAGTATCTTCTAGATGGATTCTACTCGTCGAGATGTTTCTGTTGATATATGACACGCCAAGTAACTCTTCACGGTTTGAGAGATATTCATGTTTGAAGTTAGCAACCCTAGTTAGTGGGCTAAGACCCTATGGGGTTGTGGCATGGCACTCATAATTGGTTTTGGTCATTGAATAGTCAATAATTAATAATTTTTTAAGCTCCTAAAAACCCTCCAACATTCTCTATAGAAGCCCCTCTCAACTCTATAAAAACATATCTCATATATCCTCCAAATGAAGTGATTGTGGAATTCTCGCTATAACTTCATTTCTGTGATGTCTTAGATTCTGAAATGACAACCCATTTGATTCACAATCTTGATCAATGTCGTGACAAAATTTCAGATCTTGGTTCGCTAAATTTTCAGAGATATGATCTGTGGAAGTTAGGGTTTTTGTAGGGTCCCGAATTTCATGTCGAAGAAATAACCTTGGGAAAATTGTCATAACTCTCCCTATGAGAAGAGAATTGGAATTATTTAAAAGGTCGCAGATAGTGAATAGACTGTAGTTTTCTGTGTATCAATTTCAGAGCCAAAAGAGGAAACAATGACATGTGGCCGTCGTACAAGTTATCTCTACTGAGCTAGTCCATAAATAGGTCATTGTGAGAGGTTGGGCATAAATTTTCCTCAAAGAGTCCAAATCAGGTCAAACCTATGGCATTGGAAAGAAGACTCAGAGGGATACTAGAAACTAGGACCGACATAAGGAGAATGATCGGTGTGGGTGATGACACTAGAAACAAGGTTGCCTCCAGGTAAACTAGCCCCTCTAGAACAAGTATTGGTGGGTGTTGTCCCTCTAAAAAATGAACTATACTAGGCTTGTGACATGTCAGAAGTAATGTTTCCCCCACACTAACTAGGAACAATTGATGATCCTCCCCACATGTTTCTAGAAGTAACTACACTTGACTAAGGAACAAGAATCATTGGTTGAGAAAACCTAGGTGAAAATACTCTTGATCATATCAGCTAACTAGGAGGAATAACCATTGTTAACATAGAAGACAGAGTGGGAATGGAAACATTTAGGAAATTTTTGGGAGCTATAGAGGGAATTGGTGGGATTTCGAAAGAAGATGTGAGAGGTGTAGACAATGGAGTAGGTATGGCCCTAGTAAGAGGCGATAATGATGATATGGTAGCTCACCCTGCCAATGGAGAAGGTAAATAAGTTTCAAAATATTCCATAAGATAGAAAACTGAAAATGGTGAAAAGGTATAAACATGTGTGGAACCATTAGGGTTTAGCCACAACAACACAGGTCCTAGTGGATCGGTTAAAGGTGGATTGGAAGAAGAAATAAAATCATCTGCTAATGTTCCAATAAAATTCATATCACTTCTAGAAGGACTAAATACAGAATCGAAAACTCTATGTTGATCTAATTATTGAGCACCAAAAATAAATATCAGTGCAGAAGTGATAAGTCCACCTTGTTCAGGAGGAAAACTGTGAAGACGACGTGATTGGCAGCGAATAAATTTAGCTAAGGGAAAATTTATAAATTATGACAATTATGTTAGTGAAATCACCTTAAGGACAAAACTACCGACTCAAAAAAAACAACTCACACTATAAACATCCTAAAATATACTCATAGATAAACCAAAATACAAAGAATTTGGTGGTGGAACAATTATACTAGCGACCTGCTTCCTAACACTTTTAGTTGCGAACTAGGTCCAAGTGACCTCACTAGCCATGGAACACTCCCTGAGAGGACTAAGAAACTATGACTATGAATATGACCCCAACCCCGCACTTTTGTATGGGCCCTAAGACATAGGCCACTATGGTCACCACTAACAATAACATGACTTGGGGACACTTAACTTAGAGAGCTAACACCAAAACACCCTTAATATTTTCTTCCAAAGTGGTCCCTAAGTGCTACAACAAATGCTAATAAAACCACTTATATGTGTGCAAATTATGCTATATCACGCCACCGAAAACAAGGCAAAATGGGTCATGTCACCCCACCTAGCCCAAGTCTTACCTCGTTCTTAAACCTGTTGTTAAAAGGGCTTCCCAGGTTTCACAACTACAAATGTATTTATCTCCCTACCATAAGCTTCTAGATTTTTTTGTGGTCTTGGAGCGGTTAAATCACACACCTTTCTCCAAGGCCCTAGGCTAAGCTAGTGTTGATTTACTACTAGTAAAAGAGAAAGACGAGTCTAGTTGATTGTATTATTGCGTCAATTTTAAAGGGTTGTTTTTTACACAACTGTGATGATGCGTGAAACTTAGATGGTGTGAATGACTCTTCTTAGTAACACTAATGCAGCTATATGAAAACTTTTATTTTCACTTTCATGAATGCTAACAACACAAGCGTAAGAGTTTATCACAACACACCAATGCCTATTATAATACACCACTCACTAAATTGTTAAATGAAAATACCCCAGATTTATAACAATGTTGACTGAGGAATCAAACTAGAAAGGAAGATATAATTGAAAAGAGGCCAAATAAAAGTCCCCAAGATAGAACGCAAAGCACTTCAAAGGCATAGAAGCTAGGAAAAAAAACCAAATATGAAAACAGACTCAAGCGATAGAAAAGAAAGCCAAAAGTGAAAAAGGAAGGAAATGTCAACAAGCTAGGGTTGTAGCATAATGACTCAACAAAGGCCAATGTTCTACAAAGGTCAAAACCAGACCCTAAATGAAAGAAGGCCTAAAGAGTATTAGATGAGAGTGATAAGAAGCAATGGAAACACACTCACATAAATGTTTCTAGAGGACAATTGCACAACAATCCCAACAACACCAATCATGACACAAGAAAACAAGGGAAAAAGGATATCACTCAAAAACAAGTGACAAAATAAAACAAAGGCCAAACAAATATGAAAGTGAATCATGAATGTTACACAGGAAAATGACCTCCTTATCAGCTCATAGGAGAACGGAAAGATGACTCAAAGACTGATCAAGTTCATAGGCCTATTTTTCTAGCTAACGCTCTCCAGGAACTAGCAACTTACTTTATAAAGCTTCCTAGCCATGCACCGAGTGTGTTAATCCCTAGGGTAACTCTGTTTGTCACCTCGGGAACAATGCTGGTCAACTTAAGTGAGTTTTTGGAGATCAAAGGAGCAAGTTGATAGAGAAATATCCCTATATTCACTCCTATGTCAGATCATAAAGTAGGGAAACATCCATATTTGACTTGTTTGGAGGAATTTCTATTCCTAATGGAGTCTACAAACATGCAAAGAGTGCTAAAGCATGGAAACATCTCTTCTTTTTCCCAATGGGAACTCATGAAGGATTTGGCTATTCTTATCCTCTTGTGCTATATATTTGAGGCTAGGGCCATTGTGAAAGGGGTCAAAACTATTGAAAGGATTTCTTATTGACTGTTGAAGCTTGTATTAGACATTGGCTCTTCAAGAGGTTAAGAAGAGTGAGAGAGAAAGGAGCTGGAGGAGTAAGGGAAGACTGATGCAAATGATGGCTGTAATCACTCTTTTCTATCATTAATATAGACATGCAATTGTATTGTCTACTCGATGGCATTGGTATTGTTATTTGTTTAGATGTTTATGCAACACTAATGATTATGACTGGCTTAGATGTATGCAGTTAGATATCCCTATGTATTATTGTATTGATCGATGAAGTTATATGGTGTGATATTACACCTCGTCTTCTTTATGTCTAGGTATTGATCTTGGAGTTAGTTGAGGGCTCTTCCACTCTGCTACTTTGTGTTCTCTAGCAACACCACACCAAGATCCAAGGTAACAATCCTTCTTCGTACTTTCATTATCATTTCACTAATACGGATATGTGCATATATCTCTCCGCCAGCTGCAACTAATCTATCTATTTGCCAAGGATCTCGAGAAGATCCTTGAGGGTATCTCCATCACTAAAAATCCATGCATTAATTCCTATAGTAGAATTTGTGACTCCACTGGGGACTACACTTAGTTCCCAGGTTTTCTCCCACAAAGCTCCCAGATCTATCTTTCTTCCAAGCCTTCCTGTACTTCTTGATCCCCATTTTGACCACTCAGGAGTATACAACACCCTTCTCCTAGTGTTGATCCCTAGATTTGATCCCCACGTCCTAATTTTCAAGCATGTTGCTCACTAACACACCCTACCAATGTAAACAATGCTTTATAAAGAATTGTGCCCTTGCAAACAGAGCATTAGTGTACTCACTGTTACAGATCCATTTGGGAACATCACTCCCATCATCCAGATCAATGTTTTAGGGCTCATCAAACCCTAATTTCAGTTGCTACATGCCCTAAACAAGTGACCCTTTTGAATTCCTCCTTCCTAGACAGTTCCATGACTTGAAGACATCCTGAAATGATATCTAGTGGGACCAGTGAAAGTAGGCCTATGTAAGGGTCATCTAGAAGTTTCCCTCACTTATCAACTCCTGTGAGCTTGAAAATGGATGAGGAATGAGTTAAGATGTATCCTATCCTCTCGTCCCTTCCTCCATGGAGCTAATTCTAAGTATGGAAGGCCATTCAACACCCCCATTTAGGACACAACCTCCTTCATCCTCCTATAAATTGAACAATCATATAAGTGATCAAGGGTCGAACTATGTTGAGTTGTAAGGAGATAATGTTGCTATGAGAATTGTATTTGAGACACATATTGTTATGCTACAATTTTTTCATGCTTTTGATGTGATGTGGATGGCATCCAAGCTGGAGGAGTGACTTTGAAACATACATGATGGTTGTAATTCCTTCTTCTATTCAATAAATTATTTGAAACTTTTTCCCATATGTTGGTATTGTTATATGGTGCTTATATTTTTGAATGTATCTGATTCCATTTACTTGTATTCAATAGATCTTTTGCTTTGATCATTTCTTTGTTTTCCATTGATGTTTACAGGTACTTCTCAATCGCGTTAAGTACGGGAAGGAGCGACAGGATCGATACAAATGAGACAAGAGGAAAGCAAAACTAGAAGTAGGTCTTCTCATATTCTTTGTCTTATCTATTGCTTATAGGGAAAAGCTAATGTCCTTTAAACTATTGTTCTAGATATGGCCACTTATCTATGGAATTAGTATGTATCCATAGATACCAAATTCTCCAAAACAAATTGGTTACCCTGCTAGGGAAGATAATCCTTACTAGTAGCTTATCCACCTCCTAGCACACCCTTACAGACCTTACCTGTGTTCATTGATTGTATTTCAACTCTTTTGCATTGAATTTTGGTCAAAACTATGTCAAATTGCCTCATTAAATGGCTCACTATCACCAGCGCAGGCTTGTGAGGGACATAATGCGCTACATAGCACACTTGGCTCAGGGACAGTGCTCTAAAGCACACTGTCGCCCATTGCTCTAAAGTGCACTGTCGCCCATTCAGGGGTACACCGATCCTCCTAGGGTCAATTTCCCACCTTTGGATTGCGTTTTTAACAACTTTCCTCTATTTGATTGCTTTTTGATTGATCAATGAATGTCATGTCTCAAAAAAACAAGTTTTTATCTCCTTTGCTAGCCCTACTTTGACTTGGTTGATTAATGTTGCTTAAATTTTTTCTTTGTCATTATCGATCCATTGTCAAAGTTAGATTATAATCGATTAATCTTTGTTCGAAAGAAAGTGTCGTAAAAGTCTTCTTTTCCTTTGAAACAGAACTTTCGTAAAGTCTTCATTCTTATTTAAGATTGATTGATTGTATGTGCATTAGTTTCTTTTTTGTTCATATTTACATTAAGGAAATCGAAAATAAATACATGCATTTTGCATTGAAAAAAATTTGTGTGCTCATAGGAATAGTTTAGGGAAATTTCATTAGATTGTGCTCTTTGCTCTTTGATCAAAAGAAATCTGATTGCTCTATCCCTAATAGCTAAGATTTCCATTGTTAAATTGAATGGAAAGAATGCTTATCATAATAGTTGCTTTCCTAGGAATTTTAGAATATATGACATGTTGAACTTGAAAGGAAAATTCCTAAGCAAGATCAACATAAAATTAACCTCAATTTACCTAATGGAGCATTGTCATCTAACGAAAAACATTTAGAGGTTCTAGGCTAGAGACATGTTCCAGTGTCGTAAAACAAAGCAGCTATCACTAACTTGTCTACAATACATCCCATGTGTGATACCACATTCCACATACATGAGTATATCGTATCTCATCCATGTACCTTTGGGTATATAGGGTCGTGTTATAGTACGTAAAGTGTAGGGGAATGCTCTCACTGTGCAGTTTTGCATTAGACAACACTTATACATATTGGGTCTCCACGTACTTTCAGGTATATATGGGAGGACAACACTAGGTTGCTATCCATCCTTAGGTAATTGAGTCAGCCACCTTGTACACTATGATACACCGAACACAACATTCAGGGAGAGTGCCTGCCCATACTTCTGGTTCGCCAAGAGGTATTTTGCAGTTCATAGTTGCTTGGTAAACCTTTTTCCTAGCTTACACTTTTTTGTTTATTTATTTTTTGTAATAAAACTAATTAGAAATCATCAAGAAACATCAACCCTTACCCCGTCGTTCACGGAGAACAACGAGTAAACCACCTTTGCCACCCAAAGATACACCTATTCTGTCAAAGAAATCTTGCTTAACTAAGTCAAGTACATCAAGAAATCCTGGTTCTTCAACTGAATTACCAGAATCCTCCATTTCGATATGTACTGAGACTCCAGTTACTCCAACTATTTCTGATACATCTCCAACTAAAGAAGAAATTTCACAATTACCCGAGGACACTATAACCGATATTAGTGAAATGGTAAATGAAGTTGTTTAACAACAAGTTTATCCTCAACTTGAAGTTGCTCAATAAGAAGTTACTTCTGAACTTGAATCAGTTCAACCAGAAGTTAATCCAGAACTTATCACAGTTCAATCAAAAGTCACTTCTGAACCCGAAGTTGTTCAGGATCCTCTTCTTGAAACTGTTGTTCTTTTACCAGAACATCTGGACATCAAATTTGAGCATTCAAAAGTTGTTACTTTACCGGAAGACGATCAACTGGTTATCCCTCAGACCTCAGTAACTACTGAAACTTCCAAGTTATCAACACCAGAAGTCTATTATGGACTAGACGATGAAGTTCTTCCACCTGGTTTAATTGCTATTGAGGGAGAATTAGAAGAAGATACTACACCTGGAACCCCATTCCATTTTGGAACCGGGCTTTATCTTTACCCTCATACTCATCATTTTACTTCTCCTTTTGATCATGCCTATTTTCCAGTACCCATCGATTATTTAGTACATCTATTGGCTCAGTTAACTGGTGAGCACTAGTATTGGAGCAATAATGCTACAACTCCTGGGCTTCCTACTTTACTTTTATCAACCCGATAGTTTGTAACAAACATGGAAGTGACGGTGCTGTATGCACAAGTACTAGTTCTTACTGTAGGCTGTCACTTGGTCAGTTGCCGCAAGATCACTAGGAGCTCAAGCCAACTTCTATGGATTCTGGAAGAAGCTTTATATGTGATGAAAGAAAGGAAAGCCTACTCTACAAAGGCTACTCTACTTGTAGAAAGGAAAAGAAGACTGAAATGTAAAGTAAACCTAGGAAACCCTACTTAACCAACTAATCCAACTTTTGCAGAAAGAGAGATGAAAACCATGAAATGAATGCCATTACCTACTCAAGGAAGTAAAAAACATCTACTCAAGCCATTTCTAGAAGGAAATGAGAAAAAAAAACATCTTTTTGGATTTTTATGTATTTTTATGTGAAATTGTCATGCATGTAATTAATTTGTTTGTGAATGTGGTAGCGGTTAGGTGGATATGGAAGGCGACTTTGGGATTTCTATGGGTGCAGGATGGCATGGATGGGTCCTAGGAGGTCTCAGGTGGCCTTTTGGAGACTTTTCCCACAATCAGACTTCAAAAAGAAGCCTATAGGAAAATATACAGGAGGCTGTAGGGGATCTACAGGAGGTCTACAGGAGGATGCCGAGAGCATTTTTAGAGGTTTTGAAGGTGAGAAAGTTGGTGGAAAGGGTATCTAAAGGCTAGGATGATGTGTTAAGGTGCTTGGGGTCCACCAAGGATTGCTAGGAGAGGAAAAGATGGTTGGGAGAGAGGAGGATATCCTATGGAAAAACACAAAAAGCTAGGGAAGATTTGAGGTGAACTTTGGGCGACTTGTAGGGCATAGATCAGGGAGAGAATGCAATGGCTAATAGTTTGAACTACTATGAGATGTGATTTTATGCAAAAGAACTGAAAGTCAAACAATGAGATCAAACAAGAAAGGAAACTAAGTACATAAAAAAAACAATTTTGCATCAAGCTAATCTAAATTATGAGCTACGGAAAGAAATGGTGAAAATGCTACAAAGAAAGAAAGCATGGGAGAAGACTTATTGCAAAGACAAAAATGAGCATGGTGAAAGAGATCTAAAGCAAAGCATTAACCTGTTAACAAACTACAACACTAGAAATCCTATGGAGAAGGAAAATCTGCATTTTTTTGGCAGCAAGAGCATCTTGGCCTCAGTTCATGGTCCCCATGCGAGGAAAGGAGGCCAACGCTCTATTGATGGCCTTTTTGTATCTTATTTCTTTCACTGTTCAACCTGCTACAGAAAAATCAAATGGAAATGACCTTCTAAATCACCAAAAGCAACCTATTCTTAACCAAAAAAGAAATTTATCTAACATCAACTAATCCATAAACTGAAACAAAACATATAACTGCAAACAAGAGGAGCTTGGCTACTTGGATTGGGTCGTAACCCAAGAGCTTTAGACCTCTAAGGTAACTAAGTGCTAGCTCAAAAATGATATCATCTTTATTATCAAAATAATAATAGGATTACATGAAACTGTCAACAAAAGTAAGCGTGAAGTTGAGCAGAGCAAAGCTGCAAAAAAAGTTTGAAAATTTGACCAACTCCCTAATGAGGCCCTAGGCCTATCTACTTATACGATTGAAGCTCCTAATAGCATCCTTAAAATCAGGGAGGCTTGGCTCCCAAAACTTGAGATAAACAGAAGTTATCCTCCACTTGCTAGGTTGCCTCCCGGTGCATTGATGTGGCTGTTTGTGCTCCAAGTTGTATGAAGGAGAATTCGAAGCGGGGAGTCATAAATGAGGGGGATACCCTCCTATAAATCCTCTCCCTTCTCTACTTCGAATTATTTCTGCCAATTGTCCATCAAATATTTGAATTTATCCCTAAAATTCAACAAAAATCTGCATTAAACACATATTAGACTCCATGGCATAATAACCAACCCAACTCAGTCTGTAAGCATAAATATAATCAGAACACATGCAATAAGCTAACAGAATGGTTGATTAAACTATGTTACGAGGAAAAATGAGCCCATATAATTACCCATTTATGGGTTTCATCATCACCCCCCTACTGAACGTGTTGCTCATCCTCTAAGCAACTCAGTCCATCTCCTCATCTTTGATGGCCCTGATGGCCTCCCTAACATCCCATGCTTCTGATGTGAACTTATCTTCTTTGTCATGGAATCCTGCCTTTCTGTCCACCTCTTCCCACTGTTGTTGCTCTTCTTCCTCTTTTCTCCCCTCTAGCATGCCTAGCAACAGTGGGGGACTCAATTTGAGGCCAATCCAATTGACCTTCAAACTCTACATAGAGCACTTGTACAGTGGCACTCTCATTAATGCTTCTTTCATCCTTGTTGGGGAGTAATACTCCCTGATTTGTAAGTTGTGTGGCAGTGTGTTCCACCTCCTGATACAAGCATGAATACAATCATCCCCAAGTAATCTTTCCATATCCTCAAAATGTGCAATGGATTGGGCCTAATCATTGATATACTTAGGGGCAATTTGGGGATTATTTGCAAGTAGGTGATGTGTGCTGATGAGTGCCATGGGATCTGATGGCTCAGCTCTGATCATTAAGGGCTCATTTTGCTCTTTTACCATCAACTTTTTTATTTCTTCTGCCCTTAACTCCTCATGATTCATCCATGAGGCCATGGCCATTAGTTGCAGGTCGCCTAGCCTAGCATTGCAGTCCAACACTTTCATGACTGTGAGGGCCATGTTATGCAAATAGAATTCTACAATTTTTGCCTTGTCTTCTAAAGAGCTTTGGTCACATAGGTCCATGAACTGTCTGTGATCTTGAAAAGGAATTGTGCCTCTTTGTGCCAAAGTCTTTATCTGAAACTATAGCCATTGGTCCTTGAGGTATAATCCATATGATTTTTCTGGTGTTTTGCACTGCAGTGCCTCCATAGACCAACTCACCATGCATGCCAATTGTGTCTCTTTTTCTTTCAGTTGTCTTCTTAGCAACTCATTTTATGTTTCAAGGTGAGTTCTTGTGATTGCCTCTGTATGTCTGACAACACTTAGTTCCTTGCCCATTTCTTTGAGTTGATTCTCCATGTGGCCAATATCCTCAACTCCCTTGGATTTGGAGATTTGCATCCACCTATGGCTCCTTATTCCTTATTTCTCCAACTCAAAGAAAAGTGGGATTGCAGATTTCTATGGAATGATTCTTCCCCCCTCAAGAAGATTGTAGTCCCAAACTAGGTTGGGGGTCAGGTTCTTGTGCCTCTGTTGCTTCCTCCTTCCCCTATGGCTATACTTCTATCCTTCTTTCAAGTTTTTCAGTCTCTTGTAGTCTTGACAGGGTCTCCTGTAGAACTTTCTGTGCTTCCCTTAGAACTATTTTTGTGTCCTGTAGTTCTACTTTTTCCTTCCATGTGGGAGATCTAGGAGTCGCCGTTTCATAAGTTATAGGTGCCTTGGAAGGGGATTCCTTCCCTTGAGCAGACGGTGAATCTTCAATACAATGGGCACTTTAGAAGAAGGCTGGGGATTCCCCTGTTTGATCCTTGTGCTCTTCCTAGCCTTGAAATACATTGATGTTTGCCTCTTCCTCTTTTGTTTTGGTTTAATTGGGGTGCTAAGGGCAGTGGGAGTAGCTACTACCTCTCTTTCTAGGGTCTTAGGAGACACCTCTATCTTTTTTGCCCCTTTTTCTCCTCCTTCTATCTTTTTCTCTATCTCTACTGGTTTTGTTTCCTCCTGTTCTGTTTTGGTTTCCTCCTCCTCTATTTTAGTTTCTTCCTCCTCTGTTTTGGTTTCTTCCTTCTTCCCATTTCATTCCTAAGTTTCTTCCCCTTCTCCCCATTGTTTCTCTTCCACCTCACTATCAGAAGGAATAAGATCATATGTGAGGGCCCTTATGTCATCTTCTTCGGTCATGTTTCGGAAAGTTTCCCATGCTATGGGGATTGTGAAGATATGGAGGGCTTCTTCCACTAATAGTATAATTAGCCCATGGTGAGCCAACTAATCTGGACCTCCTGCCTTCAACTTAATGCTAGAGTCTATGAGGGACTATAGGAGAAAATAGGGGATGCTAAGTTTCTAGGGTGTTGGAGTGTTCATGCCATATCTCAGCTCATGGAGAAGTCTAAAATGGTAGCCATAAACTATGCTATACCTCCCTTCACAGGAAAAATATTTTATAATTTGATAACTGACCTCATCCCAAGGGTAAGGTATGCTTGTCCTTATAATGCCATTTTTGTCTTCTACATGATGTTCATTGTTTTGGAAGAAGTTTTTCTTGGCAAACTGTCCAATAGGCTTTTCATCTTTTCTCCAAGGTAATCCAAGAGGAAGGGTGGTAACCCTACTGATAAATTCTGGGGTGATTTCCATGGAGATACCTATAAAAATAATAGTGGCATGGGTCCTTTACTGAGGGACTAAAGAAAGGGAAAACTGTTGAGCCACTTCTTCATCAAACCCTCAGAATTTCTCAAAAAATGGCATCCAATTTGCTCTGGTGAAAATGGCTACTACTTCGGGATGTTCATGGAGCATGGTTGAATTTGTGGGCTCCTTCCTCATGAATCCACCGAGTCATTGTGCTTATACCCATTTCGAACACCCAAGGTAGAGATGGAGACAAGAATTTTGAAGAAAACAAGAAAACAAAGAATTTTAATTTTTTTTTAAGAAAATAGGTAGAATTTTTTTATGGAATTCCTCTTCTTCTATGGACTCAATTCCTCAAAATTATATCATTCCTTGCACATATTTATAATCAAGGTGAGTATGCATAGAACCTACCTCCTCAAGCTAGAAATCGAGCACAAACCCCGTGTTTTCTCCTTGAAAACAGCTTACTACCCCTCTTGTAGAACTACCTGTAGGTGCTCCTATAGAACTTGTAGGTGCTCCTGTAGAACGCTGATAGTAGGAGGATGGATGAAAGCGATGGAGAACGATGGTTTCAAGGTTGTGGTGGTCATAAAGAGCTTGCTGTAGCTAAGTGGATGAGGATGAAATGAAAGAAAGGTGGTGAAGGAGTTTCGAGGAGGAGTACTTATTTCTTCTTTTAGATATTTCCGGTGATGGGGTGAGCTGGCAAAAATGTACGTTTCCATATTTGGGCTGTTGTTCCCCACTGCCTTGTCATCGTGGTTTCTTTCTGCAATCATTTCCCATCATTGCATCAGATTTTTCATACCCTCCACTACCTATCCTTGGGATTTTTCTTTGAGTTGACTAGGCACACATGTGGTGGCATCTCCGGATGAGCGCAGTCAACTGGATGAGGGTGGCCAGTTAACTAGCCACCTTTTCTCCTTCAACCCTAACCATCTCATTCACTTATGCATATTTTTCAATTAAAAAAATGCAACAGAGGAGAGGGTTAGCACTTACCTGTGAGTCGAATGTATGTGTTGTGAGGTATTTTGGTTCCTTTTGATGGTGCATGCTTGTATTTCCTTTGTTGCATGCTTGTATTTCCTTTGATGCATGCTCTCTACTTTCTGATGTGTGGTTGTTTGTTTTGTGTAGATATCCTCTGGATGGATTTAGCTTCATATGTCTCCTTCAATCACATGTATGCACTTCTTTTGCTATTGTGGCTTGATTTTAATGGGATCAGCTACTACAGGAATTCCCACAGGAGCTTCTGTAGTTGCTTCTCCCTTTAATATTTTTTGCTGATTTATGTGCTAAGAGATGTGAGGATGATGTCAGAGATGTTGATGAAGATGGAGAGGTACTTGGTAAGCTGCAGGTGAGATTTGAGGTGCTGCCCCCTTTATTTTTTGTTTTTTTTCTAAAATTGGTTTCTGTGTTTTTTTCGACAAGAAGGGAAAAAAATGATGATGATGAGGTGATGCAGGCGTGGGATGGATGGAAAGGAGGGTGGATAGTTATAGGAGGGTCTACATGCTCTTCATGAAACTTCCCAGATGCTCATACTACTTTTTGGAACCATTTCTGGCTCTCTATGATTTCTACAGGAGCCTCCTGTAGAACACAGAGGGCCTCTTGTAGAACACACAGTTTCCAGAAAAAAGCATAGTGGGGTGGAAGAAATGTTAGAAATGATGGAGAAGAGTGTGGAGGAGATGAAATAGGCTTTTTGGCATCTTCTCTTGCTCCCAGTGGTCCCAGTGGTCCAAGGGAGGTTTTTACCTAGGGATCTTATTCCCTCTCTTTTTTGTTTTTGTCATCATTGGGCCGCCTCAGAAGAGGTTTTCAACCTAATGATGGGACTCAAGCGCCTCATGGAGGTTTTCACTTGAGTTCTTATTATTTTTTCTTTTCTTCTTTTTTTTGCTGCTTCTTCAGTGAGTGGGTGAAGTGGAGGCTAATACTTACTCCACTACCATCACTATCTTATTCAGATCTTTAATGAACTCTCTCTTGGAGAGGGGCTTCTTGTAAATTTTCAACCTATGTCCATTAACAAGCATGGGGATAGCTTCCTCATCAATGGTTCTGATCAGAACTGAACCATTGTCATTTCATTTTTCCACAGTGTAGGGTCTCAGTCATCTTTTCCTCAGCTTACCTTTCAAGTATTTATACCTTCAGTCATAAAGAAGTGCCCAATATCCCTCTTAGAATTGATTCTCCTTGATATTTTTTTCATGCCATAACTTCCTCTGAAGCTGAACTACCTCTGTGTGGAGAAGGGCCTGCAATCTGTGTTCATCCAATCCATTAAGCTGGAGTACTCTTTCCCTCTGTGCATGGCTGAGATCTAGGTCCAGCTGAGCTACCACCCTTAGTGTATTGTATTCAAATTCTATTGATAGCAAAGCCCTCTTCCCATAGACCAGTTCATAGGGTGTGAACCTTGTGGTGGTCTGCCATGTTGTGTTGTAGGCCCAGGTGGCCTCAACTAATCTATCCGCCAAATCTTTTCTACTGTTGCTCACTACCTTGCTAAGAATTCCTTCAAAGGCTCTGTTAGTGACTTCCACCTACCCATTGGCTTGTCGATGGTAAGGGGTGGAAGTCTTGTTCTTGATTTCATGATGTGTGAGCAGGTCTTCAATCAAATTGGAAGTGAAATGACTGCCTTGATCTATGACCAGTTCTCTTGGATACTCGAACTTATAGAATATGTTTTCTCTCAAAACTTAGCTACTTTTTCCTCTATTTTTTCTTTGATTGCTTTTGTTTCTATCCATTTTGTCAGATAATCGGTGCACACAATGATTTATTGCCTATGTTTTGAAGGAAGCTTGATAGGACCCATAAAGTCCATGCCCCACTTCTCAAATAGCTCAAAGGTCACTTGAGGTTGCATGGCCATCTCATCCTTTGGAGTAGGTTTCGCCATCCTTTGACACTGATCACATTGGCTGGTATATCTCCTCACATCTTGATGAAGAGTGGGCCAATAGTAGCCTGCTTGCAATGTTTTGAAGGTAGACATATTTGCTACAAAATGGCCTCCACAAGGCCTGTCATGAAAGTTCAGGAGAATGTCAAAAACCTCCTCCTCCCTGACACATCTTCTCAAGATCTAATCTAGGCCATGTTTGAAGAGATTGCCCCCAATCCAGGTGAAAGGGGCACTTTTCCTTATGACCTTTCTCTTCTCCTTTGAGGACAGGTGTGGTGAGAAATTTGCTGAAACCAAGTAGTTTGCTATATCAGCAAACCATGGAGAGAGTATTGAGATAGAAAATAGGTGTTCATCTGGCATTTGATCATCGACCATTACTTCTTCACCTGCAGGCAAATTTACTGTAGATAAAAAGTCAGCAACAACATTTTCTTTATCAGGTTTACCAATAATGGTCAAATCAAACTGCTATAGTAAAAGCAACCATATAATAATGTGATAATTTACATCCGGTTTGTTCACTAAATATCTAATTGCCGCACGATCAGTGTGCACAAAGGTTTGATAGCCTGTGATATAATGTCTAAATCTGTTTAAGGAATGCACCACAGCTAGGAGTTCCTTCTCGGTTACCGTGTAGTTTAACTCTGCCTTTGACAATTTTTTTTTAATAAAGTATATGGCATAAGGTAACATTTCATCGATTTTTCCTAAGGTTGCTCCTATTTCTTTGTTCGATGCATTTGTGTGAATGTGGAAAGGTAGGGCTCAGTTTTGGCCTCTCAAAATTAGGGCAGTCACAAGTTTTTCTTTCAAGGTATCTAGGGCTTCTTGATAGTTTTCAGACCATATGAATTCGACATCTTGTCCTAAAAGACCAAACAACAGAGAGGCTAACCTATTGAAATCTTTAATGAATCTTTTGCAATGTCCAGGCAAGCCTAGGAAAATTCTTACATCTCTCACTTTTTGAGGAGGTGGGACCCTTTGGATGATGCCAACTTTGTTGGGGTCCACTTGCAATCCTTGTTAAGATATTGCATGACCTAGCACAATCCCTTCTGTCATCAAAAATTCACATTTTTCCATACTAAGGGACAGGTTCGTTTCAATACACTTATCCAAAAATTTTCCTAGGTTATATAAAGCTTCCTGAAAGTTAGAACCATAAGGAGTAAAATCATCCATATATATTTCCACTGTATCGTGAAACAGTTTAGAAAATATACTCAATACTACTCTCTGGAAAGTGGCTGGAGCATTGCACAAACCAAAAGGAAGGACCCGATATGCAAAGTTACCCCAAGGACAAGTGAAATTGGTCTTATCTTGGTCTTCCAGGTTGATTTGAATCTGATTGTACCCGCCAAACCCATCTAGGAAGGAGAAAAACCTTTTCCCTGCTAGACCATTTAACACTTGATCTATGAATGGCAAAGGAAAATGGTCCTTTTTAGAGGTTTTGTTCAATTCCCAATAATTGACACAGATTCTCCACTTACTATTTTTCTTTGGCACTAGCACCAAAGGAGAGACCCATTCACTGTCAGAGATGGGGTAGATGAATCCTGCATCAAGTAATTTTTGCAATTATTCCATAACAATATCTTTAAGGGATGGATTCATCCTCCTTTGAGGATACCTGACTGGTTTGTAATATTCCTTAATGTATATATGATGAGTACATACTGAAGGGTGCACTCCCTTCATGTCCTTATAACTCCAGGCGAAGGCATCTAAATGTTTTCTCAATAAGTTGCACAACTCCTTCTCTTGTGAAATGGATAGGGATGGATTGATTTTCAAGGTTCTTTCTGGGCCGAACTCTATATTCATAACATGGAGAGAGGTAGGGTCAGCCACACAGAGATTAGTTAAGGGATTGTCTTGGGTTTCTTTCACTATATCTTTTAATGGCAAGGTACTGGGGGGTGGATTCTGAATTAAATTTTCAATTATATCATCCTCATTTTGCGGTTTTCCCCCCATGACAGTTTCTAATGCAGAAAGTGGTGCATAATAGACTTCATCCTCATCCATCTCCTCCAACCAGAGGGATAGATCATGTTCTAGCAAGGGTTGAGCAGGAGGATATATGATTAAATATTTGGACATATGCCCATTCTTGATGGTCATGTTCCCAGCTCGACATCTGATGTAGGCATCGGCAGTAGCCAACCGAGGTCTCCCCATGATGAGAGGATAACTAGTGAGCTTTGCCTTCGGCTGGAGAACTAAGAAATCAGCAGGGTACCACCATGAATCAATGCAGACCATCACATCTTCCATAATCCCTTCAGGGGTCATGATGGTGCGGTATGCTAGCTGCAGTATTGTTGTGGTCTTCCTCAAGGAGCCCTGGAGGTTAAGTTTGAGCATGGTGTCCTTTGTAATCACATTAATGGCAACTCCCAGATCAATCAAGGTATGTGGGATCATGGGGCCATTGATGTGGACATCAACTACTGGGCTTCCAGGGTCTAGATATTTTGGACAGATTACCCACCCCAACATCAGGTCAGATAGTTATCCTATGACATTGATGGTTGGGTCATCTCTCTTGTGGTTGCCTGGATGCCTAAAGCACTTCTCTTTGATCATCCTATTGTATATAGGCACATCCTTTATGGCTTGGATAAGTGGTATTTTTACACATAACTGTTTCAATTCTCCCAGAAGCTCAGTTTCTTCTGGGGTGGGTTGTGTTGTCCTAGATAGTCTCTCAAGAAAGGGTGGATTTGCTTTAGGTTCACTTTCCTCTTTATCTCCCTCAACCTCCCTAGGGGGAGGCTGGATATCTGGAAGAACCTTCCCAGATCATAGGTTAATCTCCTAAATCTCCACAACATAAGTTGGGCATGATGGTTCCCCACTATATACTTGCTGAGCTTGTTTGTTTTTGAGGTTCGAGTTTGGCAGGATAGGCATTTAGGGTTTCCTTTGTGGAGCAGGAGTTAATGGTTGTGGTTGAGTAGGTGGTGGAGGCAAAATAGCAGGAGGATATTTGTACTGGGGCCTCCACCCCTGATGAGATGCATTCCACTGAGGTTGTGATTGAGCATAGGATTGAAATGAATAAGCTACTGGTTGGGGATGATATTGAGATGGATAGGACCAAGGAGGAGGTGTGGACTAGGAAGGATGAGTAGGAGGGCCCCAATAAGGTATGGAACTGACTTGGTTGGGGTTTTAGTATGCCTGAGGTGTCCCTTGCATCCTTCTGGTATGGTCTAGGTCCATGCAGTCTCCTTTGGTTCATGAAATAGAGTGGCTCAGTGGCTCCTTCGGCCCCCTGGTATACAGCTTTAAGCCTGGGAAAGGAAGGTCACTTAGCTGTAGAATGATCTTCTTCACAGACTGAACAAACCTCTATAGAGTTTAATGGAAATTCTTTCCTAGGATGCCTCCTGGTGCACCTAGGACAAAAAATGGCCTAGGACAGCATCTCACTCTTGAAGTCTTCCAACATGTTTCCAAGTTCACCTTTGATGGATGAATTGGATGAGGAGGTACTGGCTATGGGTTGACTCCCCCTACCTCTGTTTCTGGCTGCTCTAGAATGGTTTCTAAAAATAGTCTTTATGTCCTCATAAGGTAGTTGGTAGATGTCTCCCCTGGCCAGTAGATGGAGGGTGTCTAAAAGGTCTTCCGGAATTCCCATGAGCAAGACCAACTTCAGATATTTGAGGTCAAGTGTGCACCTAGCCCTTTTGTAACTGACCTGTAACCTCTCTTCATAATCTTCCAAGGATTCATCACTTCCCATGGTCATTCAGAAGATTTCTTCCTTGGTATCTTTTGACCTATAGTAGTCTCGATATTTTTTATTAAAGGCCTACTGCATCTGAGCCCAAGTTGTGATGCTATTGCCAGGTAACCCCATGAACTGGCGCAATGCTACATCCTTGAGTGTATAAGAAAATAGTTTCAACTTTTTCTCATCTTCTGCATAATCATAGGTTCGACCGATGACAGCAAACTCAAACAAGAAGGTGTTAGGATCTTCTGTGGTCAAACCATGGAAGTGAGGTAGGGCCGAGGGACTTATATTCTTCATTTTGGTGTCCCCATTGGTCTCTCGGATGGGAAAGGTACCCTCTATTCTTTCTCCATCCCCCCTAGCATTTTTGTTTTTAGCCATTGTGTCAGGAGGGATGTTTGCTTCTTCTTCTTCCCCTATAGGTTATTCAAATATCTTAGGTTGTTCACCTAAAGGTTCTTATTGATCACTGCCACCGAAGAAGAGAGAAGGTTGGTTATGTGATGTAGTGGGGGTGTTGGGCAAGAATTTTCCTAAATTTTCTCTGTTCCTACAAGGCATGAAAAGAAATCTTTTGGTTGGTTCTTTTCTTTTCACTGATTGTACCTACAGAACTAAAATTGATTCAATAAACAAATTTCAAATAACTAAAATGAACTTGCTAAAATGAAATTGCAGAGCTTAAAAGGAAAGCAAATGAAATGCAGAACTGAAAGAAAGGAAATGACTAATCTACTTTTGTTGAAATGAAGTTGCTAGAATGAAATTTGCAGAATTGAAAATGAAAGCAAATGAAATGCACGAATGAAATCAAGGAAATGACTAATCTACTTTTGCTGAAATGGAAATTGCAGAACTGAAAATGAATGCAGGGAAATGCAGAAACTGAAAGAGACAACTACTCTAATTTTGCTGAAATAAACTACTTAGCAGAATGTTATGATAGAAAATAGAAGAAAGAAGTAATCACAAAATACTCTGACACTTCACCAGTAATGGCGCCAAAATACTCTGACACTTCACCAGTATTGCAGCAATAGTGCTGCAACTCCTGGGCTTCCTACTTTACTTTTATGAACTGGGTAGTTCATAACAAACTTGGAAGCAACAATGTTGTATGTACAAGTATTAGTTCTTACTGTAGGCTGTCACTTGGTCAATTGACGCAAGATCACTAGGAGCTCAAGCCAACTTCTATGGATTCCAAAAGAAGCTTTATATGTGATGAAAGAAACGAAAGCCTACTCTACAAAGGCTACTCTACTTGCAGAGAGGAAAAGAAGACTGAAATGTAAAGTAAACCTAGCAAACCCTACTTAACCAAATAATCCAACTTTTGCAGAAAGAGAGATGAAAACCATGAAATGAATTCTATTACCTACTCAAGGAATTAAACAACATCTACTCAAGCTATTTCTAGAAGGAAATGAGAAAAAAAAACATCTTTTTGGATTTTTATGTATTTTTATGTGAAATTGTCATGCCTGTAATTTATTTGTTTGTGAATGTGGCAGCAATTACGTGGCGATGGAGGGTGACTTTGGGATTTTCAGAGGTGTAGGATGGTGTGGATGGGTCCTAGGAGGTCTCAGGTGGCCTTTTGGAGGCTTTTCCCACAATCGGACTTCAAAAAGAAGCCTACAGGAAAATCTACAAGAGGTTGCAAGGGATCTACAGGAGGTCTATAGGAGGTCTAAATGAGGATTCCGAGAGTGGTTTTGGAGGTTTTGAAGGTGGGAATGTGGGTGGAAAGGGTAGCTTAAGGCTAGGATGATGTGTTAAGGTGCCTGGAGTCCACCAAGGATTGCTAGGAGAGGAAAAAATGGTCGGGAGAGAGGAGGATATCCTATGGAAAAATGCAGAAAGCTAGGGCAGATTTGACTCAAACTTTGGGCGACCTGTAGGGCATAGATCAGGGAGAGAATGAAATGACCGATAGGCTAAACTGCTATGAGATGAGATTTTCTGCAAAAGAACTGAAAGTCAAACAATGAGATCAAGCAAGCAAGGAAACTAAGTACATAAAAAAAAAAAATAGAATTTTGCATCAAGCTAATCTAAATTATGAACTACGGAAAGAAATTCTAAAAAATGCTACAAGGAAAGAAAGCATGGAAGAAGACTTATTGCAAAGACAGAAATGAGCATGGTGAAAGAGATCTAAAGTAAAGCATTGACCTATTAACAAACTACAACACTAGAAATCCTATGGAGAAGGAAAATCTGTGTTTTTGTAGAAGCAAGAGGGTCTTGGCCTCAGTTCATGGTCCCAAAGGGGGGAAAGGAGGCCAAGGCTCTATTGATGGGTTTTTTGTATCTTCTTTCTATCACTATTCAATCTACTACAAAAAACTCAAATGGAAACAACCTTCTAAATCACCAAAAGTAATATATTCTTAACCAAGAAAGAAATTTATCTAACAGCAAATAATTCATAAACTGAAACAAAGCATATAAGTAAAAAAGAGAGGAGCTTGGCTACTTGGATTGGGCCCTAACCCAAGAGCTTCAGCCCTCTGAGGTAACTCAGTGCTAGCTCAAAAAGTATCTCATCTTTATTATCAAAATAATAATAGGATTACATGAAACTGTCAACAAAAGTAAGCTCGAAGTTGAGCAGAGCAAAGCTGCAACAAAATTTTGAAAATTTGACCAACTCCCTAATGAGGCCCTAGGCCTCTCTACTTATACAACTAAAGCTCCCAACAGCTTCCTTAAAATTAGGTAGGCTTGGATCCCAAAACTTGAGATAAACAGAAGTTATCTCCACTTGCTCAGCTACCTCCTAGTGCATTGATGTGGTTGTTTGTGCTCCGAGCTGCATGAAGGAGAATTCGAAGTGGGAAGTCATGAATGAGGGGTATACCCTCCTATAAATCCTCTCCCTTGTCTACTTTGAATTATTCTTGCCAATTTTCCATTAAATCTTTGACTTTATCTCCAAAATTCAACAAAAATCTGCATTAAACACATATTAGACTCCATAGCATATTAACCAAGCCAACTCACTCTCTAAACATAAATATAATCAAAATAAATGAAATAAGTTAAGAGAATGGTTTATTAAACTGTGTTAGGAGGAAAAATGAGCCCATATAATTACCCATTTATGGGGCTCATCATTAACTATGGCTGAACAACTTTCAACATCCCAGACTCTATCATCTGATGTAGCTGTAACAAAATATTCTGTCGCAACCTCTTCGATGTTTTCTACTACTCCTGAGTCACACGTATATGGTGAATTGTCTATCTAGGTTGCTTACCAATATTTATCTGGAACCCACTCAAGGATTGCTTCTACGCCATGGTCATCACCCATGTCCTCAACCATAATTTTACCTGGTTCTTCATTTACGGGAACTCAACAATTTGATCCTGCATATCAATATCAAACTGGGAAATCTAGTCAACAACGGCCTACGTATCCCTTACATACTAGATTGCCACCATATGGAGAGAAATATGCTTATTCACCTTATCCTCCATATTCTAGAGGACCATCATATTGTAATATCCCGCAGTTTTTAGGTCAACATGGAATGCAAGTATGTCAATGGAAACCAACAATGCCAGTTCAACCGACGCTTGTGTATCCAACACAACCAATATAAACTGTGTCAACTATTCCTATTACACTTGTTGTTACCATTGTACCGCAGTCACAAGTTCAAACGGTTGTGTCTCAACCTATACAAACTAGTCTTTCTACCTTGCAACCACAAGTTTCGGGTCAAGAGGTCCAAGTTTCTCAGGCTGTTGTACAACAACCACTTTTTTCTGTGGTCCAATAACCTTATGTTAGTGTACCTTTATCCGAAGTGACTCAGACTTACATTGGTATAGTTTATTCGCAACCTGGTCAACCTTACATTGTTGGGCAATGACAACCATTCAGTCAATAACAGTTGTACCAACAACAACAACAACAGTTGATTCAACAACCATGGCAGCCCCAATATCAACAGCCTCAATTCCTTCAATTCCAACCCCAATTTGGACCTGTCCAACAAGCTCAACCTGGGTTCGGACAATATCAAGCTTACCAAGGTCCTTGTCAACAAGGCTTTGCAGGTTATGGACAACTACAAATTCAACCTACTTATCAACAACCACCTTATGCCAGATTTGTTCAACAGCCACCTTATCATGGTTACCAAATCTAGATGCCCTATGTTCATATGCAAAGACCTATTTCTCAATAAATTCCATCATATCCTAGTTATGGTCAACTTGACTTGAATCAAGAGTTGTCATTTGTAGAAACTCTTGAATTACTAGATTTAAATTGGCTCACTAATGATCCAACCTTATATGCACCTTGGTGGCCGGTAATTCTACATAAGTTACCTTCTGAGATTTTGAAATTCAATGGAAATCCCAGAGAAGACCCATCAAATCACGTCATGACTTTTCATTTGTGGTGTTCATCAAACTCCTTAAATCATGACTCAATTAGACTTCGTCCGTTCCAAAGAACGTTTACTGGTCCTACTGCGAAGTGGTACATTGAGTTACCATGAGATTCTTTCAACAACTTTATGACTTTAGCCACAACATTTTTGACCCACATCCAGTTACCTATCAAATACGAGACTAGAACGAAACTCCTAACCAAACTTAAATAGACTACTGCTACTCATATATCAAATCATATTCATGAGTGGCAATGTCATCATCAATTGGTTAAGACTTATTTTATTGACTAGCTTTTGACTGAGTGGTTTATAAAATCCTTTTTGCCATCAATCACTGAGGATGTGGTGAAAGGTGAAGTTGTCACAAAAGAGCAAGTAATTTCTCATGCCCAATATTCGGATTTGATTTATACACAAACTGGCATGCTCTATGACAAGATTCTAAATTCACCTCGACTAGCACTGTTCTTCTTCCTCCACAATTGAGTAAGGACTCTCATGCCAGCGACGGTGTGATTGATTCTTCGAGTACACAAATGGTAGCTAGACCATCTGGTCAAACACCTTCCATTTCCAGTCAAAGTTCCAATGCATCAGAAAACACTCTTGCTTCTGAAGTCAATTCCATGTCATATGACAAAGACAAGAATCAAAAGCAACTAGGGGCAAGAAGAAGGGGAAAAACAAGAAGAAACAAGATAATCCCCCTCAAGAAAATTCATCTGATTCCTCTACCTCGGCAAGGAAACCTTGTTATCCATGTCTAATCTATAATGACGAACATTTTACAAGAGATTGTCGACATTGCTCAGAAGTCTCTAAGCTTCTAAAGACTTCTAACACATTTGCAGTGTTGACCAATCCATTTCCAAACCCAGAGACACATTTGGTTGCGACAATCCATGCTTCCACATTCCAAGTACTTATTCTTGTTTCCATTATGATACAGGTGTTGTCCTTGATGGCAACTCACTTAGATGAAACATCACAGTACAACAAGTTAACAACAAAGAAGTACAAATTAGACTACAAAGAATGAAGAAAAAGAGGTATACACAAGTTCACCTTGAGAAAGCTGTGTATATGCATAGGTTCACTGAACACAAGTAGCATATACATACACATGCACTTTCACAGAAATAAAAGCGTGTATATCTTGGAAAACTAAGTTTTTGGTCTGAGGTATTTGGTCCATGGTATTTTGATCCATGGTATTGGTCTAAGGTATTTGGTCTGAGGTATTGACCCTAGGTATTTAGTCCAATGTATTGGTCCTAAGTGGTTTTGGTCCATGGTATTGAGAAAGGCCTAAAACTATATAAGGAGGAGAAGATCATTAGGTCAAGTTGTGCAAGTATCGAATCTTTGATGAAGTGTGAGATCTAGTATGCGGGTTGTTGGCTTATGGTGCATTGCTGGATCTGAACCAAGGATGAACCTTAGCAGTTGATGAGGGATAAGATCTAATGATGGATCAGGATCTTAAGGCTTAAAATGAATTATCATTATATGGTTTTGATCATGTATATTCTAGATCTAAATACTGACGCATGTATTATTCTGTAAATGTTATGATTTGGGTATAACTGAAGTCTAGAATAGCTGCAAAATTATGAATTAATATTTACATATGTACACACTGGTTAGCCTTGATAAAAGCATGTACACATGCTAGTTCGACATAGGGAAGTAGCATATACCTTGTAAAAAATGTTTCAGTTGTTTCTATTTTATGTTGTAGAGTTCTGGGTTCTGTTTTGTGTTCTAGTGACTGTATTCTCGTGACAATATTCTGAATGATCAAATTCAGGTTATGATGATTGAGTTTTAGTGATTGGTTGATGTACTTGATGATTGTATTGATGGGTCCAGTATGAAAATTGAATGAAACATGGCCTTCAGATTGTGGTGTTGTGTTCCAGCATTATTCAGCCTGAAAAATCACAAAATGTGGTCCCTGATAGAAGAGTGGAGTTTTCTGTAGGGTGGTACCTACATACTAGTAACATATTGGCTAGTACAAGAGATAGGGGGTTGTACCTCCCTTCCAATAGAAGATGGAGAATTAGAGAAGGTTGTAGCCTTCTGCAGGTGGGTGCCTGCGTGCTGGTATAAGTCTGCACTAGTACAATACTGTAAACAGGATTTCCTTATTATTGAAAGATAGAGACGACAATAATAGGTGGTTTTTACCCACATTGGGTTTCCACCTTATATCTTGGTGTTCATGTGTATTATTTATGTGTGATGCTTTATTCTGATTTTACTGCACTATGTAATAAATCTCAACTATACTGGTTAAATTTCAATACATGATAAACTACCTAAATCAAAAGTTCTTTGCATATATGTTGGTTGCCTTAAGTACAGTCGGGTGTACATGCTATTTCACTTAGCTGAAGTAGTGTATATAAATCTATTTGGGAAATTAAATTATTGATCTGATAATACTGATTCACCCCCCTCACAGTATTATATCCAGCAATTGGTATTAGAGCAGGTACTTCAGAAGAATCTTGATTGCTTGAAGGGAGATCCATCATCATGAGTAATCAAGAAAGTGTGGGATCCATCAAAGCACCAATATTTGATGGGAGAAACTTTGTTTCTTGGAAAATAAGAACCACATCCTATCTACAACCACTTGGAACAGATGTCTAGGAAATTGTGGAAGGAGGATATACATTTCCAATAGCAATTCCTACAGACACGGTAGGTAAGAAGCAACATGAACAAATGCCAAAGCCATAAATACCTTATCGGGAAGTCCATCACAATCATAGTTTGTCAAAGTCATGCAGCTCAAATCAGCCAAAGAGATATGGGACAAAATTGTTCTGAGCTACGAAAGAGACTCTTAGGTAAAATGTGCTAAACTTCAAACTCTCAAATTTAGTATGAAACTCTTAAGATGCATAGTGATGAAAGTATAACTAGTTACTTCCTACGTATAGATGAGGTTGCTAATTGTATGAAGAATCTGGGTGAAGATATAAAGGAATTTACCTTAGCTGAGAAAGTTTTGAGATCCTTGTCTGCTAAATTTGAATCAAAAGTGTTTGCCATAGAGAAAAACAGGATTTGCAGACTATCGCTATGACATAGCTTCACGGAATATTAACTACCTTTGAGATGAGAAAAAGAGGTCCATCAGATATGAGAGAAGCCACATTTAAAGCTTCAGCAAAAGGAAATGAAGAACACAATGAATCAGGACATATTTATGAAGAAGAAGATGAGGTAAACTTTTTCAAGAAGCTTCAACGGGGTTCCAGAAGATTTAGAGGTAAGCTACCTTTCAAATGCTTTGCTTGTGGCAGAGTCGTTCATTATGCTGCCAAATTTCCTCATAAATATAAATATGAAAAAGGGAAGGAATATGCAAAATGGAATAGAAAACAAGTTGTAAATAAAAGAAGTTACTATACTCATGAAGATAGCGATGGTTTATTAAATAGTGATGAAGATGAAAATAATAATGACTATAGAGTTCTAATGGCTTATGATGATGATAATTTTTGGGATGATTTAGAAGAAGACAACCTTCATGAAGAAATTTCTAAACTCAAAATCTGTTTAGAAGAAAAGAATATGATTATAGATACCTTGACATACCAACTTGCTGAAAAAGAAAAACACAATGAAAAACTAGAATGTGAAATTGTGGGTATAAGAAAGGATCTTGAAAAAACGAAATCTCTCAATCTTAGATTTGCTAAAGGATAAAAAACCTTAGATGAAATTATCAAAGTACATCTTTCTCCTCTAATAAAGACAGGTCTTGGATATACTGAAGAAGCATCTCAATCACAGAAGCCATCAACCTCCACTAAAAGCTATCTTCATGCAGCAAAGACCAATGAATAGTATGACAATCGTCAACAAAGGCATAAAGTAGATCACAAGGTAAATCAGAGTCAATTTATTCAAAGGATGAATAGAATCCACAACCAATATCAGGTAAATCATACTCAATTTGCTCCAAAGATGAATATCAATATAAACTGCAATCACCAGGTCAATAGATTTGATAGTCACAGGAACTTCTTTAATGGGCAACGTTTTTCATGTCATAATTTTGGACGCAAAGTTGCTCAATGTGTTGCTTACAAAACCATCATGACTAGAGAAGCATGAAATCAAAGGAGTGTAACTGGGGTCAAGAAAAGTTCCTATAATAATTCTTCTCTTCTGGAAAATGAAATAGAATGCTCAATATGTAACAACTAAGAATCTGAATGTAGGAACAAATTTTGGCAATCATGTCAAAAGGAGAAAACTCCATTAAATCCCAAGATATGGAGAAGGAAATAATCTAAAATAGAAAGATGTGATATAGCCTTGTATACAGAAGGACAAGAAAATCAGTGGTACATCGATAGTGGATTCTTAGAACACATGATAGGTGACAAAGAAAAACTTCATTCATATCATTCCTTAGAAAAGGAAAAGAATGTCTCATTTGGAAACGACACTCCTACTATCATAAAAGGTAAAGCATCTGTTTTCTTGAAAGAAAAGGTTAAAGCTGTAAATGTTATGTATGTAGATGGTTTAAAGCATAACCTATTGAGTGTCAGTCAAATGTGTGATCAAGGAAATGAAGTGGTGTTTCGATCAAATGGATGTGTTTTTCATGAGCTTGATACAGGGGAGACTGTGATCAAAGGAACAAGAACTTCAAACAACATACATACTCAAGGGAGGAAAACAACAGTGTTATCTAAGAAAAATGATGAAAATTGGTTGTGGCAGAGAAGATTGGGACATCTAAGCTTTTCTCAAATAAGAAAGCATGCAAATTCAAGGCTAATCGTGATCTTCCAGATATCAGCATTACTAAAAATACAATATGCCAACCATGTCAATTTGGTAAGAAAACTAGAGCTCACTTCATTGAAAAGGAAGGGTCAACTAGTAATCCTCTTGAACTTGTTCATACTGATTTATGTGGACCATCAAGGAAAAATTCACCTCGTAGAGAAGAATACTTTATTTTGTTCATTGATAATTTTTCTAGAATGTGTTGGATAGGTCTGCTAAAGAATAAACATGAAGCATTTGAAAATTTCCAAGCCTTCAAAGCTTTAGTTGAAAATGAATCAGATTGAAAAATCAAATGCCTCAGATCTGATCGAGGAGGGGAATTTACCTTGGATGAATTCTTTGACTTTTGTGAACAACATGGAATAAAAAGGCAATTCTCCATTGCCTCAGCAAAATGGAGTGGTATAAAGAATGAACATGATTGTTCAAAAAATGGCTCGAGCTATAATAGATGAATCTGGAACTCCTGCAACCTTCTGGGGTGAAGATGCATTCCTTGCTGTAACTATTCTCAACTAAGGAAATGTTAGGGTAAATAGCACTCAAACTCCACATGAACTTTAGTATGGTAAGATTCCTACTGGAAAATACTTTAAAGTTTTTGGAAGAAAATGTTATATCAAAAGGACTGATGAAAAACTTGGTAAGTTTGAGCCTAGAGTAGATGAAGATATTCTTCTAGGTTACTCTTCCGAAGTAAAGGATATAAATGTTATAATAAAAGACTTGGGAAAATTGTTGAAAGTATTGATGTTGTAGTTGATGAAGCATGCAAAAATCCAAAACAAACAAAAACATAAGATTATGACAATCAAGAAGTTGGGGAGTATTTTCCCACATCAAATCACGATGATATTGAAGAATAAACCAATGAAGCACCAGAAGAAGAGATAACGGTAGAAGAAAAGACATCATCCAGGTATGTTCAGAAAAATCATCCAGAAACTCAAATTTAAGGCGAAAAAGACGCAAGTCTACAAACAGGAAGAACTATTATAGAATCCTCAAGCTATCTAGCATTACTATCCTCCACCGAACCTTAAAATGTAAATGAAGCATGCAAGGATGAATGTCGGGTCAAGGCCATGAATGAAGAACTTGAGCAAATTGAAAAGAATAATACTTGGGAATTAGTTCCTAGACCTCATGATAAAAATATTATAGGAACTAAATGGATATTAAAAAAAAAGTGAATGAAAAGAGAGAAGTCATTAGAAGCAATGTCAGACTTGTTTGTAAAGGGTATGCTCAACAAGAAGGTATAGATTTTGAAGAAACTTTTGCACCTATTGCTAGACTTGAATCCATAAGGATGTTTCTTGCTCTTTCTAACTTTAAGATATTCAAAGTATACAAAATGGATGTAAAATTTGCTCTCCTTAATGGAGACTTAGAAGAAGAAGTTTATATTGAACAACCAGAGGGATTCATCCTTGGAAATGATGCAAAACTTGTATGCAGACTCAAAAAAGCTCTCTATGGTCTGAAATAGGCTCCAAGGGCATGGTATTACCATCTTGACAAATATCTATATCAACAAGGTTTTTCAAAAGGTTTAGCAGATAGCAATCTATATACAAATATTGACACTAATAAATTTCTAATTATTGTTGTTTATGTTGATGATATCATTTTTCGTAGCAAGGAAGAATCCATGAGTTAGAATTTTGCTTCAGTAATGCAGCAAGAATTTGAAATGTCCTTTCTTGGTGAACTTACCTATTTTTTTTATCTACAAGTTCAACAGAATAAATATGGTATTTTTCTTTCCCAAAGCAAATATCTCAATAGATCTTGAAAAGGTATGGCATGGAAGATTCTAAACCTGTATGTACCCCAATGGTAACAGGATGTAGTCTCAGTTCAAATGATGAATCAACAGTAGTACATCAACCAACTTATTGATCCATGATTGGCAATCTACTTTATCTAATAGGTACCCGACCTGACATCATTCATGTAGTAGTAATATTTGGAAGATTCCAAGCAAATCCAAAGGAATCACACCTTTAGGCAGTCAAAAAAATTTTCAAATATCTTCAAAGAACACAGAAATTTGGTTTATGGTATCCTAGAGATACAAATCTCACTCTTCATGCATATACAGATGCAAATTGGGCAGGAAGTGTTGATGACAGAAAAAGCACTAGTGGTGGTGATTTTTATATGGGTTCCAGGTTAGTGTCTTGCATCAACAAGAAACAAAGTTCAATTGCGCTATCTACAGCTGAAGAAAAATATGTGACTGCTACATCTTGCTACACACAACTACGTTGGATGATGCAAACCTTGCAAGACATTCAAATCACATGTAGTCCACCCATCTCCATTCTATGTGATAACACTAGTGTCATCACTATTTCAAAAAATCCAGTCACGCAGTCCAAGACCAAGCACATACCCATCAAATACCATTTTTTAAGTGAACAAATGCTTGAACAAAAGGTCAAATTTGAATATGTTCCCTCCAAAAAAAAGGTTGCTGATATATTCACTAAACCACTGCCCAGAGAGACATTTGAATATCTCAGATAAAAGTTGGGAGTAGTTGCTGCATCATCCTGCTATTAAATCAAACTTTTCAGAGAAAGGTGATTATGCGTGTGTTTCCTGAAGTGTAGTTGCGTACACATGTGGGTTTCTATGGGTCAAGGAGCGTATATGTTTTTCAGGCATGAAAAGCAGTGGTGAAGGCTTTGATATGGGTGCTCTAACTGATATTGATGATATGCTCTATTCATTAATTTTATATGACTAACAAAGATGCCTTGATATTTGAATTGTTAATAATGCACAGGTATCACTAGTTCAGGGGGAGCATTAGCCTTCACGTACATTCAGCATTGTTGGCATTATGGTTGCAGTGTCCAGCTATGACTTCAGATATTTATACCACTTGCTGCTCAAGTCATGTAAAAGTCTAGGGTCTGATTTGTCTTCTCATACATTTGAATGGGTCCTCTTGGACAAATGATGTAATTTATATCCCCACTTTACATGGGATGAACGATGTAATATTTCTTGTTTTTTTCATGTATAAACAATTGGTATGTACCCACTGGGTTGGGTGGATGAGTCAAATTTGGTATATCCCCACTTGGTTGGGAGATGGATGTATGTATGAGTCATTGGTGACAGGAAGGTCATCCTCACATAGTTGATTTATAGAGTCATCTTTTTGTAGATTTTTCTTGTGCTCAGGGGGAGCATGGACTCAATCATGGGATCTCAAACAATACATTTCAACATATTAGAGAATTCAACATGTACTCAGGGAGAGCATGATCAACATAATGTATGTCAAAGGGGGAGCATGACCCTTTGCCCTTGATGTCAAAGGGGGAGACTAACTTGGTGTTGTTTTTGTTGCCATCAAGTCCAGAGGGGGAGATTGTTGGCATTATGATACAGGTGTTGTCCTTCATGGCAAATCACTCAGATGAAAGATCACATTACAATAGGTTAACAACAAATAATTACAGATCAGACTACAAAGAATGAAGAAAGAGAGGTATATGCAGGTTCACCTTGACCAAGATGCGTATACATGCAGGTTCATTGAAAACAAGTAGCATATATGTACACATGCACTTTCACTGAAAGATAAGCATGTATATCTTAGAAAACTAATTTTTTGGTCTGAGGTATTTGGTCTATGGTATTTTGATCCATGGTATTGGTCCAAGGTATGTGGTCTGAGGTTTTGACCCTAGGTATTTGGTCCAAGGTATTGGTCCTAAGTGGTTTTTCTCCATGGTATTGAGAAAGGCCTAAAACTATATAAGGAGGAGAAGATCATTAGGCCAAGGTGTGCAAGTGTCGAATATTTGATGAAGTGTGAGATCTATTATGCAGGTTATTGGCTTATGGTGCATTGCTGGATCTGAACCAAGGATGAACCTTCGCGGTTGATGAGGGATAATATCTAATGATGGATCAGGATCTTAAGACTTAAAATGAATTATCAGTATATGGTTATGATCATGTATATTCTAGATCTAAATACTGACACATGTATTATTATGTAAATGTTATGATTTGGGTATAACTGAAGTCTCGAATAGCTGCAAAATTATGAATTAATATTTTCAGATGTATACGCTAGTTGGCCATGATAAAAGAATGTACACATGCTGGTTCGACACAGGGAAGTAGCGTATACCATGTGAAAAATGTTTCAGTTGTTTCTGTTTGCTGTTGCAGAGTTCTGTGTTCTGTTTTGGGTTCTGGTGACTGTATTCTAGTGATAGTATTCTGAATGATCAGATTCAAGTTATGATGATTGAGTTTCAGTGATTGGTTGATGTACTTGATGATTGTATTGATGGGTCCAGTATGAAAATTGAATGAAACATGGCCTTCAGATTCTGGTGTTGTGTTCAAGGAGTGTCTAGTCTGAAAATTCATGAAATGTGGTCCCTAGTAGAAGAGTGGAGTTTTCTGTAGTGTGGCACGTATGTACTAGTAAACATATTGGTTAGTACAAGAGATAGGGGGTTGTAGCTCCCTTCCAATAGAAGCTGGAGAACGAGAGAAGGTTGCAACCTTCTGCAGGTGGGTGCATGCGTGCTGATATAAGTCTGCACCAGTACAAGATTGTAAACAAAATTTTCTTATTATTAAAAGAAGACATCGACGACAGTAGCAGGTGGTTTTTACCTACATTAGGTTTCGACCTTATATCTTGGTGTTCATGTGTGTTGCTTACGTGTGATGCTTTACTCTGCTTTTACTACACTATCTAATAAATCTCTAATATACTTGTTAGAGTTCAATGCATGATAAGTTGCCTAAATTAAAATTTCTCTACATTAACGTTGGTTGCCTTAAGTACGGTCGCATGTACACGCTAGTTCACTTAGCTAAAGTAGTGTATATAAATCTGTTTGAGAAATTAAATTATTGATCTGATAATACTTATTCACGCCCCTCTCAGTATTATTTCCAACAATGATGTTTATTACAAAGCCTCAAAATGAAGTTTTGTAGTCTACAATAAATAAATATTATGGAAATCCACCATCATTGTCGAATAATCAGGCCACTGATCAACCTAATCCTTTGACTTCGACTTCATTTGAAAATATTCCACCACCTATTGCGTGAAAATTGACAATAAAACCACCTAAGGGAGTTGTGCATAAATCAACATTTAAACCTCAAGCTTGAGATGCTCAGAACTATAACATAGTAGAAGATCTTGTTCAATCACCTTCTTCTATGTCGACACTCAAGGTGTTACAAAACTGTCCCTCCCAAAAGCAGGCTTTATTGTCAGAAATTGGTGGAATAGACCCTACGGATTCCAATCTTGTGGTTTTTAACCTTGTGGGATATACACCACAATTACCAACACAATTATCTTTCCTAATTCAAGTAAAGGCTCTCAATAAGAATGTTCACCGAGTTATTATTGACGAGGGAGAATCCACTTGCATTATGTCAATGAGTTGCTGGAAAACACTTGGTTCATCACCGTTGTCACGATCACCACCAACATTAAAATATTTTGACAGATGCACATATACGCCTTGTGGATTTTTGAGTAACTTGCAAATTAAACTAGGGGGAAAAACCATTATTGTTGAAGTTGAGATAGTTGACAGACCTCTTGACTACAACTGTTTACAGGGAAGGCCATGGGTATATGCTATGGCTAATGTGGTTTCCATGTAATTCCGTATGATTGCATTCCCTCATAAAGGTGGAATCACAGTTATTGATAAGCTTTCCTTCTTTGCATCTAGTTCTTAGGCTACTGGAAGCATTCCGTTGGTACGCAAACCCCCGCTGTCACTTGAAAGTTTTGGTGTAGTTCTCTTTAAAGATCCTTCCCTAATGGGTACTTTTATGCTACCATCACCATTTGATTTGGTGGAAGTGGCAAGAGTAGAGACTTGCAACATCATTTCCTCCACCTCATCTGATTTAAGCAGGATTACCAACAATTCTGAAGTTGATAGTAATACTGAAGTTATGTTGCTAAGCCCCATTGAGCTTGCATAGCAATCAATTTTTTTGGATTGTGCAGCAAACCCAAATCTACTTTCACCAATTGGATGGGTAGAACATTCATTAGAATATAGTACTTCTTCAGATCCTTTTTCACGTATATTTTCTATGGATGAAGGAATCATCCAATCAATGATGATAGGAGAAGAACCTTGGGAAGATTATCATCATCATTCTCATCTTCCAGATGACATCAAATATTATTCAAATGAACTTAACCACCCCTCAGTTGTTGATTTCCTTTCAATTTTTTTTTCCATATACAAAGTAGATTCCGAGCGAAACCTATCAAATATTGAAGAAATGATTTCTATTAATATTTGGACCAAACCTAGTGTTGTAGAAAACATTCATGTCGGAAAATCTTGTTCTCCATCAAAACATGATAATTACCGTACTCTCTTTCGTGAATTTCAAGATATATTTGCATGGGAATACGAGGAGATGCTAGGCATTGACTCCAGTATTGTTGAACATGAAATCAAAATGTATCCTGATGTCAAACTAGTACGACAATGGCTTCGATCTGTTCATCCAAAGAAGCATTGCCTTTAAAATAGAAGTTCAAAAGCTTTTGCATGTTGGTTTCATTTACCCTGTACCTCTTACTGACTGGGTTTCCAACATTGTTCCTGTCATGAAAAAATAAGGGACAATTATCCTACTCCTTTTATCGACCAGATTATTGATGAATGTGATGGATGTGAAATATTCTCATTTATGGATGGTTTTTCCAGCTACAATCAAATCAATATCTGCCCATAGGACCAATCTAAAATAGCTTTTATTTGTCCATGGGGCACATTTGCATATAGGAAACTCCCTTTTGGTTTCAAGAATGCAAGGGCCACATTTCAGAGGGCAATGAACTATGCCTTCCATGACATCAAGCACATTGTTAAACCTTACCTTAACAATTTACATGCTCATTCATGAAAGCGGACTGATCACCTGCAACATTGAGAGCTATATTTTTATGATGCCGACAGTACAAGATATGACACAATCCTTGCAAATGTGTGTTTTGTGTTGGTTTTGGTTGATTGCTTGGATTTGTAGTGTCTAGAGATGGAATTTGACTTGATCCATTAAAGGTTCAAGCAATTCTTGACTTGCCTCCACCTTCAAATCTTTTACAGTTATAGAGACTCCAAGGGAAGGCTAACTTTCTGAGGAGGTTCATTCCCAATTATGCTGAAATGGCTAAAGGTTTTACACGTCTTTTGAAAAATGGGATAGCTTTCCATTAGATCAGGTTGTGCAAGTTTCCTTTAATCCTCTTAAAGATACCCTGATTAGAGCGTCATGAATATATTCTCTGAACTATCAAAATGATTATTACCTATATCTCGCCACTGCAGATACAACCATTGGCATGGTTTTAGTCCAAGAGGAAAATGGGATTGAACATCTGATATATTATTTGAGCCACAATCTCAATGATATAGAAAGTAAGTACTCTTATGTCTACAAATTAGCCTTGGCGGCTGTGCAAGTTGTTCAGAGATTTTTCCCCTACATCATGTTCCAGATGACCATTGTCATTTCGGATTGCAACCCTATGATGTATATTTTGTCACGTCGATTGCTGGGGGGAAATACTCAAAATAGGTATTTATTTTGCAAGAGTTCGATCTGGAATTCATCAAGTCCAAATCAAATAAATCTCTAGTTTTCGCCGAGCTACTTTGTGACCTTCCCTCGACCTCCATTGTTTCAACATTTGAACCATCGATTTTGTATGAGTCTCTATTCCTGATATCATCATCTGACTCATGGTATGGAGATATACTGATCTATCTCCAGACCCAAACTTTCAGCGTCATACCCCTCGCTCACAACAATGACATCTCCAATACCAAGCCAAAGATTATCTGATCATTAGCGACACTCTTTACCATCATGGTATCGATATGATTTTATGGAGGTGCCTCACACAGGAGGAAGCTGAGAAAGGATTGAATGATTTCCATTCAGGTGCTTGTGGTGGACACTTATCCGAATATGCTACCACATAGAGAATTCTCTGTGTCGGTTACTTCTAGCCAACTATATTCAAATATTGTATTATTGGTGTCAGAAATTGTCATGCATGCTAGATCTATGACCGTAAAACTACATTACCACCTACACCAGTGCATCCAACTGTTTTTGTTGGACCATTTGCCAAATGGGGCATTGACTTCATAACATGTAACCCCACCTCGGCTAAGGGGCATGGGTATATTATAGTCGTCGTTGACTATTTTACCAAATGGGCCGAGGTGATGCCAACATTAAACAACAGTGGTGAAACGGATGCTCTTTTATTTTTCAACCACATGGTTTCCCAGTTTGGTTTACCACAGGCCATACTTGCATATCATCGGTCACAATTTCGCAATCACATGATGACTGAGTTGACTACTAAGTTAGGACTGTCACATGATAGTTCTACCCCTTGTTACCTACAAGAAAATGGACAAGTTGAGGCCATCAACAAAGTCCTCAAGTGAATTTTGCAAAGAATGATAGGGGTTCATAAATGAATATGGAATTTAATCTTGTACTTTGCCTTGTGGGCATATATAAATTTAGTGAGAAATGCAACTGGATTCACACCCTTTCAGTTGGTGTATGGTTTGGAAGCAATCTTACCGATACAATGTGAAATTTCATGTCTCAAACTCTTGATTGACCTGTTACTTGACACTTCTAAAGAAGAAGCACATTTCTTGGAACTTATCCATCTTGATGAAACCCGCCATGATGCCGCATTGGCTAACGAAGCACATAAGAAATGAATGAAGGTGCAATATGATAGAAATGTCAAGCCTCGTATCTTCTTACAAGGAGACCTAGTCTTGCTTTATGATCAGGAAGCTGATAACCATGGAGCAGGGAAATTTGAACCGATGTGGATGGGTCCTTATATTGTCAAGGATGTTTTGGCAAAAGGTTCCTACGAGTTAGTAGATTATGATGGGATTCCATTGTGGAAGCCTCGAAACGGGCTATACCTCAAACATTGCTATTCTTAGTTGAGTGTAGTAAAACTCACTGTATATATGCTTTCATTTCATGTGTGTGCTTCAATGTGTGTCTTTTAGAGTTTTTTATCTAGTTAGTAATCTACTTTTCATTTGTTGCAGATGTCAGAATCCTTAGAACCATTTGTTGGTTACAATGATGGTGCTAGTCATAGTATGCAGAACCTATCTTCTGCAGCATGGGCTATTTTCACTCCAAGTGGTGAGTTAGTGAGTTTTCAAGGGATTTTTATTGGTCGATCGATGAACAATATCGTTGAGTATAGCGCGTTGATCGAACTTCTCTTTGATGCCATTTCACTTGGCATTCGTTGAATCATCGTTAGGCTGGACTCACAACTCGTTGTACTACAACTTACAAGTGTGTATACCATCTGAAACCCAACAATTCTCTGTATGTTCCTTAGAGTTCATATTTTGTAAAGGCATTTTAAATATATTCAATATAAACATATTTCCAGAAACTTTAACATATTAACTAATTCTTTAGCGAATTATGTGTTAAATAGACATTTGCGACACATGTAAAAGTAACATTTTCAATTCACATCATTAGTTGAATAGGATTGCATATAACCATAGAAAACTCTGAAAGTAAAATATATAGATGTTTTAAAAGTTTTTGCAAAATTTGTGTCCAAGACAAGTTTGGTCATCTGACCCAAAAACTCAAAATGCATGCAAAAACATCCTAAGTATACCTAGTGATGCTCATGATAACATGTCACAACCTATGCTATCATGCACAAAAGCCTCATCCAGTGGCTAGGAACACCAATAGTGTGGTGTTGCAACCTCATAGGTAACTCCTCAATCCAGACATCTTGAATACCAAGGGTTAATCCCTCTATGTGATCCTGCAACTCTACCAAGGTCTTGGCCAAATCCAAGTCCCAGAGAACTGCTCTCCCAATGTTTCTCTACACTGGCCCACCTACACCTTATTGGTGTCCCACAAGTCAAATAGTACCCACATATGCATGCATGTGAGTGATTTTAGTCTAGTCTTGGAAACTTTAAAAACACAAAAACATGTAGAAACTTGAAAAATCAAAAAACACTTTGGTCAAACAATTTACCTATAGCACCCCATTGTGCTCCAACTGGTAGAATCAAGTTTGGATCTCCATAGAAATCCATCCCTGAGAATGGATGCACCTCGATGACAAGGTGTTGTCGATCAAGCCAGCTGAAGAATGCAGTGGAAAAAATGATTGTTGACTGACCCACATGTCAGGCCATCAATTCGACCCACCTCTGCATACGTGGATCTCTAGGACCAGCTACACCCAATGATACATGCTATGGTTGTATCAATGGGATTCTCTCTAAGGTAAAAGCAATTAAGATAAAACCATAGAATAAATTCTTCAACTTACCACTTTTTACCTTGGTCAGTTGTTCTTTCATTGAAGAAAGCATGACCTCACACCAATTGAATGCATTTTCCTCTAGACACTCAAGTGCATATTGCATATATGATCTATTCACCGCATGGAGTGTCACACTGCCAGCCAACTTTGTGATTGTGAAGAGGATCATTCTCAAAGGAAAATCACCTACATCCCAAATGTTTATTTTCCCATCCTTTCTAGGCTGTGTACTTGGCCAACAAAACTGTCGAATCTAATCCCTCACTGATTCACCTCCAGCAAAAATCTAGAAAGTGATCCCATGCATGAAAAAGGAACTGCAATAGTTCTATTTGTTGCCTCATTCCGGACAACTTGAAGTATTTCAGTACCCAACAGTTTTTGAGGGCCTCAAATCTACCTGGATTGTTTATGGAAACCATTTCTTGTTCTTCATGCTCTCTTTCTCGCCATGTAATCGACATTCTGATCTAATGAAAGCCTGAAATCCAATTGTAAGCTTAGTTAGGATCCTTTCCATGCAAAAAAAAGGAAAAATTTTGGAGCAAACAGCTAAATCTAGTTTGGGAAACTCGCCTAGCATAACCCAGGCTTAGGGACAATTCAATACATAGCAGGAAGCCTTCTATCAGGGTGCTCATTAGCGCAGTTTTTGATGTGAAATCCTGCCTTGATCCCAAAGTGAAAAAATAAAACCCCAGAGGCCCCAAAAAACCCTAAAACTTCCATGAAACAGAAAAGAATGACCTGAAAATAAAGAGGAGGGGTATATCTCCTACTTGGTCCAGACGACACCAGAAATGGTCCATAGAATCTCTTGCAATCAGCTGATGAAGTTTGAGGTATAAAACTAGCCCAGAGCACCAAACTGAATTATAAGTTTCAAATGGTAAAACTTTCATGGTAAAGACTTGTTTTATGTTTATTTCATGTTCATTAATAGAGTAAACATTAGTATTTGCCTATTTTCTCCTATGAAACAAGTATTTTTAATCCATTTGGTGATGTTTTGACTAGGTTTTACAGTTGACTTACAGAATTTGACATGCTCGATTGTAAGTTGTACATTTGACCACAAGGCGTACTTTTGTCTCTTTTTCAAGCTCTATTAAATAACGAAAAAGGAACCCCCTTGGAGTCCTCTTTAAGCTCTTTTTAGACTCTCTAAACATGAAAAGATTGTCGAGCGCTCCTCCTTTTCAACTTGTTAACAGATTGGAAATGACATCTACTCAGTATAAGTTTACCCCTTTTTCAGGCTGAGATATATTAACTACGAAAAAGGAATACATTGACCGAACATGGTCAATAGGTTCTCTCTCATATTGTTTTATGATTTTTTGGGCTTGAGAGACAAATCTATGCAAAATAACTTGTGGATTTTTCTTTTTGTCCCTTTTTAAACTCTCTAAACATGAAAAAGACCAAGTTATCTTTGTCGTTAAACTCGTTAAAACATCAAATAGAGACAAACTTATCCATCTAGACAAGATCAAGTTTCACCTTCACTAGACTAGTTAAAACATCACATAGTGATGGATTCACCTGAACGGTGGAATTATACAACAAGCATATGTTATCCTCCTCAAGCTTGATAAAAATAAAGAGTTATTGGTCATCAATGATTGGGGGAAATGGAAAAAGGGGAAAACCACTTTATGGTAGCAGGTTGCTCTTGAACATCACACTTTGACTTCATCATTGTGACTACTTGGGTTGGGTTATCAGCTTAATGGTTATCATACCATTGGTATAGCATACCATCCATCACTTTGTTTTGGGTAAATGCTACAAATTCATTTTAGTGTCGCTGACATGTTCGAGAGAAGTCATCCAGTCAAAATTCATCCTTTGCAATACCATAAACCTTCATTTTCATGACCTACATTCTCAAACCTTGTGTCGTCAGTCAAATTCTATCTCCAAAATCACTACACTTGTTTCATGTCGTTTATGTGTGATACATCAAGGCCCTCCTACGATGAGTCGCTTCTTGTCGACATCAACACATTATTCAAGAAGTTGACTTAGAAACACCCTTCCAATACCTTGAGGCTTGCATACATCAATGGCAAGTTTCTCACTTACGGTGATAGGTTGACATCAATGGCCTTTGACCGAAAGAATTTGTATGGTGTTTGACATCAAATCATCCATTCACACCATGCAGAATGTACTGCAGTATCATTGGCTGGTAATCAGACGGTGTCTTCCCATGTTCAACTTCAGTTCACATATTCACATGGTCAGACTCGTACTTGAGCGAAAAATTGAATGAGACAGAAGACGCTGGATCTAATTTCAACCATCTGGGCTGTGATTTCAGGAGTACTAAATCATATGTACAATGGCCTTACATTGATGGTCATCCATTCATGCGTATATATCTGTAGACAGCTGCCTATGTACATGTAATGAAATTTTATATGTTGATCATGGGTATGCCTTCCCTCAGCAATTTGATGTCAAAAAATTGAAATATCATGATATATGTATTGTAATTGACGCAGGTCACCTTCCACTTCAAAACCTCCTCATCACATCGTAAAGAATTTCATTCGACATTTACATTTTTCAATTTCATGCTTTAGGGGGCAGCTGTTACAGGTCCATTTGGGCACATCACTCCCATCATCCAGATCAGTGTTTTAGGGCTCATCAAACCCTAATTTCAGTTTCTACATGCCCCAAACAAGTCATCCATTTGAATACCTCCTTCCTAGATAGTTTCATGACTTGAAGACATCCTGAAATGATCTCTAGAGGGACCAGCGTAGGTAGGCCCATGTAAGGGTGCGATGCAGAGCAGTTGAGTCCATGTTAGGGTACTCTATAGAGCACTTAGGCCCTGCTTCACCTGTGTTGGGTGAGATTGAGTGAAATTCACATAGGTTTTGGGGAATATTCTTATCTCTTTGATTCGTCTGGAAGTTTGCCTCACTTATCAACTCCTATGAGCTCAAAAATAGATGAGGAATGAGTTAATATGCATCCTATCCTCTCATCCCTTCCTCCATGGAACTAATTCTAAGTATGGAAGGCCATTCAATACTCCCATTTATGACATAACCTCCTTCATCCTCCTATAAATTGAACACTCATCTAAGTGATCAGGGATTGTACTATGTTGAATTATAAGGAGATAATGTTGCTATGAGAATTAGCTTTGAGACAAGTATTGTTATGCCACATGTTTTTCATTCTTTTGATGTCATGTGGATGGGATCTAAACTGGAGGAGTGACTTTGAATCAGACATGATGGTTGTAATTTCTTCTTCTATTCAATACAGTATTTGAACATTTTTCCCATCTGTTTGTATTGTTATATGACACTTATATGTGTGAATGTATCTAATTCCATTTACTTGTATTCAATAGATCTTTTTCTTTGATCAGTTCTTTGTTTTCCATTGATGTTTACATGTACTTCTCAAGCATGTTAAGTACGAGAAGGAGCGACAGGATTGGTACAAAGGAGACAAGAGGAAAACTGAACCACAAGTAGGTCTTCTCGTCTTCTTTGTCTTATCTATTGCTTATAGGAAAAGGCTAAAGTGCTTTAAATTGTTGTTATAGATATGGCTACTTATCTAGGTAATTAGTATTTATCCGTAGATACCAAATTCTCCAAAACAATCACTAACTCTCTCTGTCTTTTGTCATGGTGTGTTAGCCGACCGTTTCTTGATAAGTAGCTAGTTCTATGACCTCATGGGTTGGGAAATTTTCTTGTAGACTGATCAGGTATCTTTAGTTGTGCATGTTTGATTGATATCTATCTCCTGAACAAATTTTTCTTTTAAATAAATAGATTTACTTCTTAATGTTTTTTATAAAAAAGAAAATACAATATTTTTTACAGTTTCCTTCTTAGTTGGTTAGATCTGCGTTTATTTGGTTTCAAAAGTTGTTAGAGAGAACTGTAGTTTTGTTGGTTGTGCTTTTGTTTTATTGTACACGATGCATGGTATATATATTAACGTATAAATGACTCCTCCCTTGTAGAAGCAACTCATTCATTGAAAGTGAAATTTAAGGAATTGTCTCCACATGATTTGAATCAAAGTCCCACATAACTTCATACATCAACACCCTGATCGAAGACATTAACAAAGTACATTTAAAATTTACATCATAATAAAATTGATCAACAACTCTTTTTTTATTAAACACATATTAGTTTAGGCTAGGATATTGGGTTAGACAGTTGTGAGTCAACTGACCAAGATCATACACCAAAACTAGTGTCATTAACAAGGGAAATCCTTCTACACTCATACTATCCAGGACCACTCTAGTAAAAGTGGAGCTACATACGAGACAACATCGAACTGTAAACGAAGGTAGCCCACCTGCACTTACATCTCCTTTGGGTATTCTTTGTATCGAGGATCCCTTTGAGGATGTCAAACCTGAGTCGTGAACTCAGGTATCTTGCCCATATAGGGTACTGTCTACAACTATGTCCCCTCAAGGTAGTGTCTGTGATTTGAGTTAACCATAGTCTCCATACTTTTTAGGGACGAACACAAGGTGACTGGGGTGGATTGCCCTAGTACCTTGCACAGACGACCTTACTTTGTATTCTGTTTTTGGGAGGTTGCTCATCTTCACAAGAGTACTTGACCTCTTAATTTGAGGTTTGGGCGAATGTAAAGAGTAATCGTAACTATATATTTGGAAAACCCTCTCTTTTATCCATTGTGATACTGGGTTTCATCTCCAACAAATGGTGGTTATCAGAAAGGGTCATACCCTCTACTTGTTGATTGGTTTCTTTAGAGTATGTTTTTTTAGTTTCAAGTTTGTTATCAACAGGACTTTAATAAATATCACTATAAAATCTATTGATAAAATTTATTGGCGACTATGGCTACATACGAACCTCATCGTCAATCTCGATGGCTACTAGGTATTCCCCCACTACCTGTCGAGGATCTGCCGAGCCCCATTGAGCTAGGTTATCCATCTTTGGGTAATCGATCTTCAAGATCTCACACTGAATCAGTCTGGACATCCCATGACTCAAGTTTACTAGAAGATTTCCTTACTAAAGGTTTCATTCCTCCATATAATCCTCTGATCACGAACCCATTGGGACCACTATTGATTGTAGTTTTTCCTGTACCTCCTATGTCTTCCACTGAACCTATACCTACCATCCCATCAATGTCTAATGGGTCATCAGATTTTGTGGACATTTTTGGTCCACCTCCACCTCCCTAGTTGACAGTCAGTACCACACCTCTGATGGCAAACCCTACTATCCCAACTGTGCCAGGTCCAAGCACTATAGTGACACCCAACATGACTGGAACCTAGTACATACTGGTTTCTACCCCTTTTGTGTTAGCTCTTGGACCATTGGCAAGCACTCCATATAATGCTCCTTATAGTTCTCCATATAACGCGGTTAGCACGGGACCCTTCAAAAACCCTTTTTGTTGGAATCCATTCTTTAGATCTAATCCCCAGGTTCAAATGCTTGGGGGAACCGTTCCCAATATGCATATACCGATTGGGAACATTAATATTCCCCCTTCGTTTATAGGACAACAGGGACAGTTGTTGATTGACATGAGTCCTCCATATGTTAGTCAATGGCATACACTAGTGAGATCCCTCAACAAGGTCTCGCTCAATCCATATGGGCATCCCACTGTCATCCTCAAATCATTCAAGGGGCACTCCTTATCATGGGGACACTTATATGCCTCAGCCTAACAACCCCTATGAACAACCATAATATATGACTATACCCGAAGGAAATTATTATTCCGCACATCCTGTGTATAATATTGGGAATAATATGATGGGAGGACTGCAAGGATCCTCAAGTCATTTATCATCACCTTGGTCTAATTCAGGGACATCAAATACCTTTCCTTTATTGGCAATGCTTGACATCCTTGATTTGTACAAACTTGAAAATGACCCCATCTATCACGACTTACTTTGGCCTCCAATCCTGCACAAAATTCCCACATACATCCTGAAGTTCAAAGGGAAAGAAGGGGAGGATCCCGGTACAAATATCACGACCTATCATTTATGGTGTGTTTCTAACTCCATAGTGGACAATAGTATCCAACTTTGACTCTTTCCCTACACCCTTACTAGAAATGCAGCGAATTGGTACATTGAGTTACAACGTGTGTTAGTCAATACCTTTCCGCTTTAGTGATGGAATTTTTAAAGCACTCTCAGCTACCCATCCACTATGAAACTGGGATGGAACTCTTTACTTATTTACATCAAGACACCACCATCCACATCTCCAATCATATCCATGAATGGAGACATAGGCAGAGGCTAGTCAAAGCTCCCCCCCCTAGATTATCTATTAGCAGATTGGTTTTGTAAATCTCTTCTCCCTAAAATTGATAAGAATGTTGCCTTAGGTGGTGCAATCATGGAAGACAATCCATTCATCGTGCCCTACACTTGGATTTTATTTATCCACATTCTGGCACCTTATACGACATCATTCGCAGTGCCCCTAGAAACTCCAATGCTCTCGCTACTTAGCAACCTGGTGCGCACGCTGATGGTATCATCGGCACTACCTTCGGGGCTGCTGTAAAACAACTTAGTGGTCACATTGCCCAGTTGTCAGTTTACCCCAATGTTTTGGAGAATTTGGTATCTAAAGATAAATACTAATTCCCTAGATAAGTAGCCATATCTAGAACAACAGTTTAAAGCACTTTAGCCTTTTCCTATAAGAAATAGATAAGACAAATAAGATGAGAAGACCTACTCGTAGTTTTGATTTCCTCTTGTCTCCTTTATATCGATCCTTTTGCTCCTTCTCGTACTTAACATGCTTGAGAAGTACCTGTAAACATCAACGGAAAACAAAAAACCGATCAAAGCAAAAGATAAGAATATTCTCTAAACCCTATGTGAATTTTGCTCAATCTCACCCGGCTCAGGTGAAAGAGGGCCTAAGTGCTCTGCAGAGCACCCTAGCATGGACTTTATTTCTCTGTAGTTCACCCTTACATGGGCCTACCTACTTTGGTCCCTCTAGAGGTCATTTCAGGATGTCTTCAAGTCATGAAACTATCTGGCAAGGAGGCATTCAAAAGGGTGACTTGTTTAGGGCATGTAGCAACTGAAATTAGGGTTTGATGAGCCCTAATACATTGATATGGATGATGGGAGTGATGTGCCCAAATGGATCTATAACAGCTTCCCCCTAAAGCATGAAGTCGAAAAATGCAAATGCTAAATGAAATGCTTTATGATGTGATGAGGAGGTTTCGAAGTGGAAGGTGACTTGCATCAATTAGAATACATATATTATGATATTTTGATTTTTAGATGAATCCCTGAGGGAAGGCATACCCATGCTCAACTTATAAACTTTCATTACATGTACATAGACTGGCGTCTATAGATATAGACCCATGATCAGAATGACCATCAATGTAAAGACATTGTACATATGATTTAGTACTCTTGAAATCGTAGCTCAGATGTATGAAACTAGATTCGAGGTCTTCTATCTCATTCAATAATTCACTTAAATACGAGTCTAACCATGTGAATATGTGATCTGAATTCAAACATGGGAAGAAACCGTATGATTACCAACCAATGATGTACGCTGTTAACAGACGCTAGAGAAATCACCGATAATGATAATGATCCTCAAGGTAGTGTAGTACATTTTGCATGGTGTGAATGGATGATTTGATGTTGAACACCATACAAAGTGTTTTGGTCGAAGGCCATTTATGTCAAACTATCGCTGGAAGAGAGAAACCTGCCATTGATGTATGAAAGCCTCAAGGTACTGGAAGAGTGTATCTAAGTCAACTTCTTGGATAATGTGCTGATGTCGACAAGAAGCAATTCATTGCAGGAGGGCCTTGATGTATCCCACATCAATGATACAAAACAAGTGTAATGATTTTGGAGATGGAATTTGACTGATGACATAAGGCTTAGGAATGGTGGTCATGAAAATGAAGGTTTATGGTATTGCAAAGGATGAATTTTGACTGGATGACTTCTCTTGAACATGTCGACAACGCTAAAATGAATTGGTAGCATTGACCCAAAACAAAGTGATGGATGGTATGATAGACCAACAGTATGATAACCATCAAGCTAATAGCCCAACCCAAATAGTCATGGTGATGGAGTGAAAGTGTCATGTTCAAGAGAAACCTACTACCATAAAATGGTTTTCCCCTTTTTCCCATTTTCCCCAGTCATTGCTAACTAGTACCTCTTTATTTTTATCAAGATTGAGGAGGATAACATATGCTTGTTGTATAATTCCACCCTTCAGGTGAATCCATCGCTATGTTATGTTTTAAGAGTTTGGCAAAGGTGAAACTCGGTCTTGTCTAAATGGACAAGTTTGTCGCTATTTGATGTTTTAATGAGTTTAACGACAAAGATAACTCGGTCCTTTTCATGTTTAGAGAGTTTGAAAAGGCAAGAAAAGAAAAATCTGCAAGTTCTTTTTCGTAAATTTGTCTCTCAAGCCCAAAAAAGCATAAAACAATATGAGAGAGAACCTATTCACCATGCTCGATCAACGTATTGCTTTTTCGTAGTTAGTCTATCTCAGCCCGAAAAAGGGTTAAACTTATACTGAGTAGATGTTGATTCCAATCCATTAACAAGCTGAAAAGGACAAGCACTCGACAATATTTTCATGTTTAGAGAGTCTAAAAAGAGCTTAAAGATGACTCCAAGGGGGTTCCTTTTTTGTTATTTAAAAGAGATCGAAAAAGAGCTAAAAGTATGCTCTGTGGTAAAAGGTACAAATTACTAATTGAGCACGTCAAATTTTGTAAGTCAGTGGTAACACCTGCTCAAAACAACACCAAATGGATTAAAAATAGCTATTTCATAAGTAAAAATAGGCAAATACTAATGTTTACTCGATTAATGAACATGAAATAAACATAAAACAAGTTTTTACCATCACATTTTTACAATTGGAGACTTACCACTCAATTTTGTGCTCTGGGCTAGTTTTTTACCTCGAACCTCACCAGCTAATTGTGAGAGATTCTGTGGACCATTTCTTGTGCCATCTGGACTAGGTATGAGATCTACCCCTCCTCTTTCTTTTCAAGTCATTCCTTTTCTATTTAGTGCAAGTTTTAGGGTTTTTTTGGGGCCTATGGTATTTGATTTTCTCACCTTGGGATCAGTGCAAGCTTTCACATCGAAAACTATGCTGAAGAGCACACACATAGAAGGTTTCTTCTCTGCAGTGCACTACCTATATGACTAGGCTACGGTGGGGGAGTTTCCCCAATTTGTTTTAGCTGTTTTCTACAAAATTTGTCCTGTTTTTTTCCATGGAAAGGATCCTAAATAAGCTTATGATTGGATTTTAGGCTTTCATTGGATTATAATTTCAATTACATGGCGAGAAAGAGAGCATGAAGAACAAGACATGGTTGCCCTAAAAAATCCAGGTATAGTTGAGGCCCTCAAAAACTGTGGGTTACTCAAATAATTCAAGTTGTCTAGAATGAGGCAACAAATAGAACTATTATAGTTCCTTGTCCATGCATGGGATCCGATAGATCAAACCTTTCAAATAAGGGACAAGATGGTCCCTATTACCATTGATGATATTTACTTTCTTATCGGATTCTTGAGGTGAGGTACCCCCATCTCAATTTCTAGATTTTCCCATCGAGGTGAATCAATGAGAGATTACATTCAACAGTTTTCTCAGCCAGGTACACAGCCTAGAAAGGATGGGAAAATAAACAATAGGGATGTAAGTGATTTGACTTTGAGCATGATCCTCTTCAAAATCCCAAAATTAGCTTGCAATGTGATAATACATTTGGAAAACAGATCATATATGTAGTACGCACTTGACTGTCTAGAGCCAAAGGTATTCAAATGGTGTGAGATCGTGATTTCTTCACTAAAAGGAAAACTAACCAAGGTAAAAATTGGTAGGACCAATAATTTTTGCTATGGTTCAATCTTAATTTCTTTTACCTTAGAGAGAATCCCATTGATTCAACCACAACATGTATCACTCGGTGTAGCTGGTCCTCGAGATCCACGTATGCAGAGGTGGGTCGAATTGATGTCTCGACATGCGGGTCAGTCAACAATCACTTTTTCCACTGCATTCTTCAGTTGGATTGATCAATAACACCTTTTCATCGAGGAGCATCCATACTCAGGGATGGATTACTGTGGAGATCCAGATTTGATTCTACCAGTTGGAGCACAATGGGGTGCTATAGGTAAATTGTTTGACAAAAGTTTTTTTTATTTTTCATTCTACATGTTTTTTTGTTTTTAGTGTTTCCAATACTAAACTATAATCATTCTCATGCATGCAGATGTGGGTATTGTTTGACCTGTGGAGCACCAATAGGGTGCAGGTGGGCCAGCATTGAGAAACCTTAGGAGAGTAGTTCTCCATGACTTGGATTTGGACGAGAACTTGGAAGAGTTGCAAGATCACATAGAGGGATTAACCCTTGGTATTTTGGATGTCTGGATCAAGGATTTACCTATGAGGTTGTAGCGCCACACTATTGGTGTTCCTAGCTACTGGATGAGGCTTTTGCGCATGATAAGACAGGCTGTGACCTATTATCATGAGGATCACTAGGTCTACTTAGGATGTTTTTGCATGTATTTTGAGTTTTGGGTCAAATGAACAAATGTGTCTTGGACACAAATTTTTTAAAAACTTTTAAAACACCTATCTATTTTACTTTCAAAGTTTTCTATGGTTATGTGCAATCCTATTCAATTGATGATGTGAATTGAAAATATTACTTTTACATGTGTTGGAAATGTCTATCTAACACATAATTCACTAGAGAATCAGTTAATGTGTTAAAGTTTCTGGAAATATGTTGATATTGAATGTATTCAAAATGCCTTTCCAAAATACTAACTCTAAGGAACATAAGAAGAATTGTTGGGTTTCAGACGCTATGCACACTTATAAGTTGTAGTACAAGGAGTTGTGAGTCTAGCCTAATGATGATTCAGCGAATACCAAGTGAAATGGCATCAGAGAGATGTTCGATCAATGTGCTATACTCAGTGATGTTGTTCGTCGATCAACCAATACAAATCCTTTGAAAACTCACTAACTTGCCACTTGGAGCGAAAATAACCCATGTTGTAGAAGATAGGTTCTGCATACTATGACTAGCAGCATAGGCGTAACCAAAAAATGGTTCTGAAGATTCCAACATCTACAAAAAATGCAAAGCGGATTACTAACTAGATAAAAAACTCTAAAAGACACACACTGACACACACATGCAATGAAAGCATAATATATAGTGAGTTTTACTACACTCAATTAAGCATAGTAATGTTTGAGGTATAGCCCGTTTCGAGGCTACCACAATGGAATCCATCATAATCTACTAACTCATAGGAACCTTTTGACAAATCACGCTTGCCAATATAAGGACCCATCCACATTGGTTCAAATTTCCCTGCTCCAAGTTTATTAGCTTCTTGATCGTAAAACAAGATCAGATCTCCTTCGGAGAAGATACGAGGCTTCACATTTCTATCATATTATGCCTTTATTTATTTCTTATGTGCTTCGTTAGCTAATGTGGCATCACGACGGGTTTCATCTAGATGGGCTAATTCCAAGAAATGCACTTCTTCCTCAGAAGTGTCGGGTAACAGGTCAATTGCGAGTTTGAGAGATGAAATTTCTCATTGTATCGATATAAGTGCTACCAAACCATACACCAACTGAAAAGGTGTGAATCCCATTACATTTCTCCTCAAGGTTCAATATACTCACAAGGCAGAGTATAGGATTAAATGCTAGTTTTTTTTATGAACTGCTGCCATTCTTTGCAACATTCACTTCAGACTTTGTTGATGGCCTCAACTTGTCCATTTGCTTATGGATAATAAGGGGTAGAAATATCATGTGATAGTCCTAACATATAAGTCAACTCAGCCATCATGCGATTCCAAAAATGTGACCCAAAATCTGTAACTATGGCTTTTGGTACACCAAACCGGGCAACCACACAGTTAAAAAAAACAAAGAGCATTCGTTTTTCCACTGTTGTTTAATGTTGGTATCGCCTCAGCCCATTTGGTAAAATAGTCAATGACGACTATAATATACCCATGCCCCCCAGCCGAGGTGGGGTTACATGTCATGAAGGCAATGCCTCATTTGGAAAATTTTCCAACAACAATGATTGGATGTAATGGTGTAGGTGGTAATCTAGTTTTTCGGTCATATATCTAGCATGTGTGATAGCTTCTGATGGAAATAATACAATCTTTGAGTATAGTTGGCCAGAAGTAATCGGCACAGAGAATTCTCTGTGCAGTAGCATATCTAGATAAGTGTCCACCACAAGCTCTTGAATGATAATCATTCAACGCTTTCTCGGCTTCCTCATGTGTGAATCACCTCTATAAAATCGTATCAATACAATGACAGTAAAGAGTGTCACCAATGATCAGATAATATTTGGCTTGGTATCGAATACGTCGTTGTTGCGAGTGAGAGGTATCAGGCCAGAAAGTTTGGGTCTGGAGATAGATAAGTATATCTCCATACCATGGGTCAGATGACGATATCATAAATAGAAACTCATCCAAGATCGATGGTTCATATGTTGAATCAATGGAGGTCAAGGGAAGGTCACAAAGTAGCTCGGTGAAAGTGAGCGATTTCTTTGATTTGGACATGATGAATTCTAGATCAAACTCTTGCAAAATGACTATACATTTTGAGTATCTACCCTTCAACAATTGACGTGACAAAATGTATGTCATAGGATTGCAATCCAAAATGACAGTGGTTTTCTGGAGCAGGATGTAGTGGCGAAATCTATGAATAGCTTGCACAGCTACCAAAGTGTTAGAAAATTATATATTACAGAGCAATGGAACACATAAAATATTGCAGAAATATAAACACAGAAAATGCATAAAACAAGAGAGACATAGATATACGTGGTTCACCCAGTTTGGGCTACGTCCACAGAGAAATAGTCAGTCCTTCTTTTTATATTATCCAACAAACTGAAGAGATACAACCTACAGCATGTTATCACTCAGGTTGTCCCTATAGCTCCTTAAAGGGATACGACCGAGGTAACCACAAACCAATCTTTGGACTGCAGGTCCTAGCCTACCTGAAGTCAGAGAGGGCTCTCTCTTTATGATTTAGCTTTATTGAAGATGATATTAGGCTAGTTATTGAGTTCAATGGGTTTTGTTTATGTTTGGTGGGAAGGGGGATGTTTTCAAGTAGAGAGGCAATGCATAGTGTGGTAAGTTTCAAACCATTGGGCATGGAGTCATGGGGTAGGATTGCTGGTGCGTTTTCTTGGTCACAAGAGGAATGAGGAGCAAGGTAGCTTCTCTTGAAACAACACTTAAGTTTAAAAGGATAGAATGAGGGCTAAGGAATGAGAAGCAACAAAGAAACTCTCACTCAGCTTAACAGAGGGAAGATGAATGAGCTCTATCTAGGAGTAGCTAAGAATTCTTAAACAATAGTCATTCATATGTGAAATAGATCAAACATGAGCCATAAAGGAATTCATATTTATGCCTAAATCAAGAGGAAAACATTAACAAATCACAGAAACTGAGCATAGAGAGCAGCTGAGCAAATTCTAAACCAATCTTTTGTTCTGTGACTTGAGCATGTATGAAATTGAAATAACAGAGGTGAGAAACACTTATTGATCCATATAGCAGCACATGATTTCCATCATTCACTCTTCAACCATTAAAAACAGTTTAAACAATCCATCCTCCAAGCTTTTAGCAGTCTTTGATTAAAGAAATCATATCAGATACAGAGCGAGTCTCTAGAGGAGTCATACAACCAACCCCCCTTCAAACAGTACATAGGGTGGTTTATAAAGAAAAATAGCTACAGAATTCCCTTGAACAAGTGTCAAGGGAGAAAATATCCCAAAAAATATCTCTGAAACCAGATCAAAAGAGATCTCTGCAATCACTGTTTTTGAACCTAATCTATGCTGGAAATAAATGCATAAAATATCTAAAACAGCTGTGCTGGGGAAGCTGGCATCTCAAGTCATGTAAACAAGGGTTGCGCATGAGGCAGCAGCCTCAAAAATGAGTGGAGAGAGGTCTTTGAGTAGTGTGCTGGCCTCATGGCCATAACTGTAAGTTGGGGAGCCATAACGGCTTGATGATGCTTTGTCGAATCTGCTGGGGCCCTTCTGTTTTCATCTGCCTCGGAAGATTTTGACTGATACTCTCTGCCGCTTCCCTGATACTCTTTGCTGCTTCCCGATCTTTCTTGGCTTTAAAAATGCTCTAAACTATCACATCATCTCATTAGGGGCCGTTATTTGGCCCAAGTATCTGCTGCGAGGCGCTTTGTTGCTTCTGGGTGTTTGTCGGCCCTTGGCCGACTCAAAATTCTTTAGCAACACTTAACATCATGCATTGGATGGGTAAAGGGTCACTGAAGGCCTGCCAAGATGAAAGCCTGCTATTTGGGGCAATTTGGGCCTGGAGCGATCCAAGAATGGCCTGAAAAAACCATTATTTCTTTAAACCTGGGCGGGTGCGGGCGCCGCATACAAAACCTTTGAAAATGGCCCATTTCCGAATAACACAGAAAATGTGTCACAAACATGAAATTTTAATGGAGAATTGGCTTTTGGCAGGCACTGTAGCAGCCTTTAAATCCTGGTCGTTGGATCTGGCATGGGCCGATCCAACGGCCAGCGCTAAATCGCATCGGGGCGGACCATTGGTCCCAAAACATAGTGCTTCCGAAATGCTGCGGACCCGAAGTTCTTATAGGCCCTTTCTTTATTGAGATCGAGTCCGGCCCATCGGCGAACTCTTATCGGTGGATTTGAATGAAAATGGGCATCGGACCAGAAATCCCTTTCAACTGCTCTTTATAAATTATCGGATCTGGATATGGGGTGCACAGTACCAATCTTTGCGGACCCGATATGCCTTTATGCTGCGCTTTATTACTTTTCGGCTCCGCTGGTCGGAGCCATATAGGAGCGATGCGATCAAATATGGGCCGTTGATCTCTGGGCCTGAATGGGCGGCTGTGATTGACTCGACAATTTGCTATCGGCAGGGTCATGGGGTTGCCACATAAAAACGCCGAAAGCCCATCGGACCCGATAAGTTTATACAGGCCCTCTTTATTTTATTTTGGGTCTGACCCATCGGCGAAAACCCAAATCGGGGATTTACAATTGAAACGGGTCCAACGGACCCGAAACCCTTTAACACTGGCTTTTGATAACTTTTCGGCTCAGCGAAATCGAAGCAGTATATGGGCACTGCGAAGTGGGGGCTGCGCGATAAGATCTGGACCGTCAGATCTGGGGCCCGATCCAACGGTCCTGGATCCGTCGGCCGATCGGTAGTCGGAGGGACCGGGGGGTGGCACACATATGGAATCGCCGAACTATGTGGACCCGATATGCTTTTACCAGTCCACTTTATATGTTTTCGGGTCCGGCCCATCGACACTATGCCCCATGCCTTGAGACTTAGCCATTTTCGCTCATATATGCCACTGCCCCCTCCCGATAGCGATATCGCATCGGAGGGGGAAAAAATGAAACTTTATTATATCGGACCCATGTTTTTGTGAACTACCAAGCCTTTTGGGAAATGGGAAGGGTTCCTTTATAGTTTGGCATGGATTCTAAGGCATCGGAAGGGGTTTGATAGCCCAAAAAGGGAGGATTTTATCCTTTTTTTAAGGTTTTTCATGGTTTTTGCATGATTTTTGTATTCTTATGCCTTGGAAGGAGTCCAAAGGCATTTAGGAGGAAAGTGATGTGGTTTTGAGAGGGGCTTAGTGGCCAAAGAGGGTTTCATGCCTTATAAAGGCAAACCAAGGTAAAAGGGGTGATTTTTAAACATGTGAAGGAGAATTATGCAAAGGAATGAGTCCTTATGCATTTGGAAGATAGTTAGGGGGGTGATGAAGGGTTCTATGCATCGGAAAGGGTCCAAAATGCATGAGAAGATGGTTTGAGGGGGGCAGTGTGGGTTCTTGCTAAGTTTTTGATAAACTTAGCAATTCCCAAGGATGTATATGGTTATTTTTCAACCAGGGGGAGGGATAAGTATATAGGGGAGCTATTAACATAGTTTTAGTAGGGGGAGGGGAAATAGATAGGGAATTACATAATAGAGTTAGTAGTTAATATGATAATGATGAGAAAAGCGCTAAGAATGATGTCTTAGGCTATGAATGGGGAAAATGACTGATAGAAGAGATGTGAACATTCCTTGAGTGAAGCAGATCTCCACCAAGGCAAATGATATGGAGAATGATGAATCTAAGAGGTATCAAGAAGATCTTGACCTCTTTAGGGGAAGTTAGTGAGTGATTTGGGGAAAAATGAAGAAGGGTAAGTTAGTCATGCCTCGCTTGAAGTCCTCCAACTGGAAAATTGCCTCACACTTGTGATATGAATAGATATAACACTTGACAATATGAACTGGATCACAAGCCATGATTCTGCAACCACAAAGCTACCTACCCGACCTACTTGCCTAGCATTTTCTCTTCTTTCTGGTTTGGGTGCACTTGAACTAGCATACCCAGCTTTTTGTTCTTTTCTTCTTGCTGTCCTCCTATCTACAACTACACTTATTTCAGCCAGGGGCTCAGATTAAGCTGTTGAGCACCCTTGTTTCTCTACCTAACTACAAATCTACCAAGATTAAGCTGTTTGGACAGATGTTCATTCTCCATATTCTACAACATGAAATTGAAACCCAGGGGGGGCAAGATTAAGCTGTTTGGCCTACCCTTAACTGAAAACTGATCAAAATGGATTACTTATCAAAACTGGAACAAAGCAGTAGCATTAAAACTGGCACACCTTCATGGATACTTCTCTGGTCATCTGTAGCAAATATGGAGCATTGCAGCAAGCAAAGTATGACATATTTGGCATGTAAAAATGTCGATCATGAAAGATGATTAACCTACCGCAGCAGGAGGCTAACAGTGGCTCCACTTGGGGATGGCTTTTGCTTGTGACAAGCCAAGAATAGCAGGTCAGAATGCCTTGATCCTCTGTAGTTGTTGTTAATTGAAAATTTCTTCTGTGCTAACTGCTGAATGACTAGAACTTTAACTTCTGAATGCAGCACTCCTCCTTAACTGAAACACTGTGAAAAATAAAGCATCGCCTGCTTTCTTCTGCGTGCTTGATATTGCATACACTTTTGCTTGAGAACTGCCTTGTAAAATAAACACAAAAAGGGAACAAAACTGAAGCTCTTCTTTTCCTATCTTTGAAAAGGCTGTAGATGTAACGCTAACAAAAACTCCTCTATTTTGATACTGCTGACTGAAGAACTGGAAGCCTGAATGCAGCATTTTTAATAGAACTTGTTGTTATAAATAACAGTGATACCCTTTTTACATTGAGAGCATTTAAAGTATATCAAAACCTACCTTGTGCACCCTTTGAAGTAAGTTCATAGTCGGGGGCAAAAATTGATGTGCTTCTCTCCGAAATTCACTTCAAAAGAACAGAGGCTTCGAATGTCACGTTCCTTTGGGTCTTTTCTTTGGGACTACGCTCTTTTCCCAAAATCAATGTAAAGAGAGAGCTTTGAAATGGGGGACTTGCGTTGCTCTACCTCCATAACCTCGCTGCTTGGTTCCAAGCAATCAGATTGCTTATAAAAAAATAAAAGAAAACGCTTATATGTACACACATTAATATACAAATATATACATCAGAACCCTGTATCCCTTAGATCACTGGGTCAAGGTAATGCTTCAGCATGCGGCCATTCACAGGGCCCTCTTCAGCTGCGTAGGCATCTAGAGTTTTGAGAAAATATGTATTGTTGCCTTGAATAGAGCTGATGACAAATGGGCCTTTCCACAGAAAGTCAAACTTTGTATGCTTTCCCTTGTCTTCTCTTCGTGAGTCCCACTTTAGAACCTTGTCGCCAATAAAGAAATCCTCAGCTTTAGCCCTCTAGTCAAATTCCTTCTTTAGCTTTTCTTGTAACATTTGAGCTCTGTCATACACCTGCTCTCTGGTTTGCTGAAGATGAATGGTCTGATTGATCCTTCGTTGAATATCGTTTGGTTCAGCTTGAACCTCCTACAGCAGCTTGATAACAGGAATGCCTAAAGAAGACGGAAATATGGCTTCCATGCCATATACTAGCTCATAAGGGCTCATTCCAATGGATCTCTTTGTTGAAAGTCTATCTGCCCATAGGGCATTGGTGAGCTTTTTATGCCAGTTCTTCTTGTTTTCTTCTAAGGTCTTCTTGATAATACTGATCAGGATTTTATTGGATGACTCGGCTAAGCCATTACCTTGAGGGTAATAGGCTGTGGAATGGCCTAAAGTGATATGGAATCTATGCCAAAAATTGATCATCTTTTTGGATTTGAAAGCAGCGGGATTGTCAGTGATGATCTTCTCAGGGCAGCCAAATCTAGAAAGGATATTGCACTCAAGGAATTGGATAATGGTGGTGGCATTGGCTTGCCTACATGGGATGGCCTCAATCCATTTAGTGAAATAGTCGGTAGCTGTTAAGATCCACTTATGCTGGCCTGAGGAAGAGGGATGGATTTCTCCAATGAAGTCAAGACCCCATTGTTGGAAAGGCTCTCGGTTGAGATGGGCTTAAGAGGCAAAGGGAGCAGCTTTCTCTTGCCCTCAAAGATTTGGCATTTGTGGCATGAGGTGGTAAACTTCTTTACATCTGCAAACAAAGTGGGCCAATAGAAACCAGCCCTTAAAATTTTATCAGCAGTGGACTTCCTGTATAGATGTCCTCCACAGTCCCCTGCATGGAATTCTTTCATGAAATCACTAGTTTCATTCTTGGTCAAGTAATTAAGCAATATACCTTCATGATTTTTCCAAAATAATGCACCATCTAAGACACAAAATTTCAAAGCCTTCATTCTTAAAAATCTCTTCTTGGTCCTGGAAAATCCTAGGGGAGCACACAGGTTTAATAATACGAAGCAAATATCAGCATACCATGGGGATTGCAAAAAGGTGTCACTGATCTGTGGAGTCGCCAGCTCCTGTTCATTGTCCAGTTGGTTGATGTCTAAGGCTTGAAAGTTTGTTTCGGACATCAGTTTAGCTAAACCTTGTCCCTTTATCATCTTGGTTGGTTTTATCTCTATGTCATACTCAAGAATGTTAGCAATCCACTTGCCTCTTTTGCCTTCTAACCCCTCTTGGGTTAATATGTCTTTTACAATAGCATTTGGCACATAAGCAATCACATGTGAATATAAAATATAAATTCAGAATTCCTTGATTGCTTTAACAAGGGCATAGGCTTGCTTCTCCATGATTGGGTATTTCAGGGGTGCATCTCTTAAGGCTCTGCTGAAAAACGCAATTGGATTTTCAGTTCCTTGATCATCCTTTTGCAAAAGGACAGCAACTATAGTATTATCAGATGCAAATGAAAATATGATAAAGTCCCTATCAAATTTTGGACTTGTGAGGACTGGGGCTTGGGTTAAGGCTGATTTAATGCCCTCAAATGCTTGCTTGACCTCTAGAGACCACTTTACCGTGGCGTCTTTCTTGAGCATGTTGTTTAGCATTCTTATAATCTCAACCAAGTTTGGAATAAACCTCCTTAGGAAATTGATTTTCCCAAGGAATGCTTGCAATTCTTTTATATTTCTAGGATATGGGATTTGCAATATGGCTTGGATCCTTTCCAGATCAACTCTAATACCATCCTTTGAGATGATATGTCCAAGTAATTTGCCTTCTTCAAGGCCAAAGAGAGACTTCTTAGGATTCAAGGAAATGCCATATTTCCTACATGTGATGAATATTTGCCTTAGGTGTTTGAGGTGCTCTTTATCAGATTTTGAGAAAGGGGTTAAGTCATCAAGGCAGACAACTAGGAAATCATGGATTTCCTTGGCAAATGCAATGTCCATTGCCCTTTGAAAGGTGGCACCAGCGTTCTTTAGGCCGAAAGGCATTTTAACATGCTTGAATGTTCCCCAGGGTGTGGTAAATGTTGTCTTTTCTTGGTCATCTGGGTGAACAAGTATTTGGTTGAACCCTGAAAAGCCATCGAGCAGGGAAATTCATGATGACCCAACTACTCTCTGTAGAATGTGATCCATTTTGGGCAAAGGATAGTGGTCCTTTAGGGAGACTTCATTTAGATTTCTGAGATCTACACAAAGTCTGATCTCATTTGTTTTCTTTCTTGTGGGAACTAAGTTTGACACCCATTCAGAAAATCTGATTGGTGCTATGATTCCTGCCTCATACATCCTCTTTACCTCCTTCTCAACCAAGGGAAGGAGCATGGGGTTGATTCTTCTAAGTTTTTGTTTGAAAGGCTTTTGATTTTGTTTTAAGGGAATGGTGTGTTGGATTAATGAGGTATCATAAGACTTCAAGTCCTCATAACACCAAGCAAAGACATCTTGGAATTCTTTGAACAAATCCACATACTTTGGTTTTTGATCAGGAGGCAAAGATTTAGACAGTTTGATCATTCTGGGCTTCTCTGCTGTCCCAATGTTGTATTCTTCTATGGAAGTGTTTATAGGCTGCATTTTTGGCTTTTTGGGCACATCATTTGCATCAAACATGTCTTCTAGTGGAGTGAGGCCAACTGGGAGAAAATTGTCTTTCAGATCAATAATCTCGGCCTATGTTTTATCTATTTCCTCCAAATGCATTTGTTTCAGCTCTTCAATGTTTGCATTGTCAAAGACTGTTGGGCTTAGGATCTGTCTGGCTGTTACAGCTATTATAGCTTGCTGATTTTCATTTAATGCTTGTTGTTGTGGGTCCTCCATAGTATCCTCATCAATGTTTAGGCCTGCAAATTCATGCTGTAAGGTAAGAAAATTGTTTATTTGAGCATCATCCTCGAACACTTGCTAGTCTTTAATGTTATTTGGGACAGCAGGCCTATGTTTTATTTCAGCAGTGAAATGGTGATTTGGCTCAAAGGGAAGCTTTCATGTACTAGCGAAAGTGGCTAGGCTGTGAGCATGAATGTTATGATTCCTTGAAATCTTGGCAAGCTTGGATTCAGTGAATGTATCAAGTATTGCAGTGGCAGTAGTCCTATAAGCTCTTAGCCTTCTATCATTGGTAACAAAGTTGCCTTTCATTTGTTGGATTACTAGGTCTGAGTCACCTAGAATGGAAACTTTGGCAGCTCCTAAAGCTTTGAGTAGCTTAAGGCCTAAGAGGAGTGCCTCATACTCAGCCATGTTGTTGGTGCATTTGAAATTCAGTCTATAAGCATGACCCTCTGCATGGTTGTTATGTGTATTGTGAATCCATATTCCTGCCCCTGCTCCTAACTTGTTAACAGAGCCATCGAACTCTAAATACCATGTGATTTCTTGCTTGTGGTTAGTATTAAGAGTTTCAGTCATTTTAGGATTGGGCAGACCCGAGTCTTGTGTTTCGAGAGGTTTTTCTTGTGTGCTAGTTGCATTGGCTGTTGTAATAGTCTCATGGGTATGTGCAACTGATTCTTCATTGATGTGCGCTTGTGGTACTAAAGCCATAGGCTTATCATCAGTTGGAGGACTTGTTTCATCATTAAACAAAATAAAAGAATCCATATCAGAATGGATTGAATAGATAGGGAAATTCTGGGGCTTTTCCTCACTACTTACCACATACTTCATCAGTGTTTCTCTATACAGTCTCTTTGGTTGCCCAAAGACTGAAATAGTGGCATAGGAGAGGTCTAATTGGAGAGATTTTTGGAGTTTTTCCCCGCAAGATCTTGACAAGAGCATGCCATACTTTGGTGGGATGTCAGCAACCACCACGTCCATTAGGATTGTCTTGTTGGGAAATTGGACTAAGGAGACACATAAGTCTTTGATTAAGCCTAAACACTTGACCTAACTTGAGTCAAAGGAGAATAGATCTTTGTAGGGTCTTGTGACATCAAGGTTTAGTTCCTCCATTACAGCTTTGGGCATAAGATTGTGTGAGGCACCTGAGTCAAACATAGCATTGTGCAATACTTTGTCATGAATGTGCAAACTGACATAAAAGGGTGGAACATATTCATATGCTGATTTTCCATTAACTTCAGGACCGAACAACAGCTCAGGGGTATCATCTAAAACATTTACATCATCCTTGACCTCTCGCATTTGAAGTGATCTTAGAATTTGTTGCCTATACAGATCATGTTTGGCAAGTTTTGAGAGGGGGATGGATATTTTAAGTTTTACAATCTCTACCTCTAAATTAAATGGCTTTTCCAATGGAGTCTTGGTGTTGATGATGGCAGTTTTTTCTTTTTCATTTGAATTATCAACGATTTGCTCTTGTATATCAACGTTACGGGAATTGATTGCTTGCGATTTTTCAGTTTTAAAAGGGATTTTTGGAACGTTGTTCAAGTTCTCTTTCGAGGAAGAAGGTGGCAGAGGCTGATCAACAGAAGGCTGTATGTCTGTTATGTCCTCTACAGTCACTTGGTGTGGGTTTGGGACAGTTATATCAGCTGTTTCTGTTATAATAGCCTTGCCTCTAATCTGGTTGGGTTGTTTTCCCTCCTTGTTTAACTTTTTCGGGCACATCTATGGTTCTTGTCCTCAGCTTATACTGTTTGTGGACTTCATAAATAGCTGAATCATAACCTTGTTTAAAGTCAAAAGACTCACCAGAGTTAGTCTGAGATTGATTTATCTCATGGTCATCTTGGTCTTCTTGGGTTAGAAAAATTTGTTTCTCACCCTTCAAATCCATTAACTTCATGTGAGTGTCTTCTATGGGTTCATTATAAGTGGATGCCTCTGCGTAGTCTTATTGAAAAGGAGGTCTTATATCATGGTTTGGGCTAGACCTACCAGCGTTTGGATTTTGATTTTTTCTGAAATTCGGGTTCCTGACAGTGTTAGCTTGCTTCCCGTCCCATGATGATTTCCTCTCAACACTCTCTACTCTGTCTCCCAGCTTGTGCATGCCATTGATAATAGCATCTAGCTTTTGATCTAAGGCTGAGGGCTCTTCCTTGAAGGTGGTTCTCCTCTCAGTTCTAGCTCTGTTTCTTTTGGCAATTAAATTTGCCTCCACAGTGATGGCCACGTTTTGCATGTCTGCAAGGCTGTTAGGGGCTCTTTCTTTTAACTGGTAGGCCATATCTGGGTCGAATCCATCAAGGAATTTATATAAGGCAAGGTCAAGTGGGGGCCTTAAGTTTTGTGGGATAGCATTATAAACGCTATTGAACCTTGCACAGTAGTCCAAAACTGTTTCTTGTGGACCTCTTTTGATTGTATCATATTCAGCTAGTATGTGCAAGGGGTCTTTCTTTTTCTCCCATCTGTTGATAAATGACTAGTATAAGGCTTCTGGGTCTGCTATGGAATTAGCTGGGAGTGCTCTAAACCAAGTCCTGACATCGCCTGTCAAACTTTGGACAAAAATCTTCATTCTCACACTATCATCGTCAATCTCATAGCTTTCAAAGTAATCCTGCATTTTCTTTGTATGTTGAAGGGCTGTTGTTATAGACATTTTTGTGCCTCGCATCATGGAGCATGAAATGTCAATAATTACAGGGATCCTCAGTCCCTAAACATGTTGTTCTTACCCCTAAAAGAACAAGGTCATCAAACAACAGCACTTCCAATCAGTTCTCCACCTGAAAACACTTCAAAACAGGCTTATTTTGGATCATGTCAGCTGCTTAACTGAGCTTCTGCGCTGTAATGCAACTGTCCCACTCTGTACCTGCGCTGGAAGTCAAAAGTAATGAAGGCTACCTGCGCTGGGCGAGATTGGCCAAGTGGCACAGTCATCCTGCAAGGTGTCAACTGCCCAGGAAGCTTCCAAACTGACACTCGGTTCATGAGATTCGCCCTGTGATGAGTAAGAGGTACTTGATCACCATGTGTAAGCAAGGATCTCCAAGTGGACTCAAGAACTGAAGATTAACTGAAGAGGGAGAGGACACAAGGCAGCTTCATGTCAGTCTCAAGCTGACTCATCCTTTCTTCTTCTCTCCTATATATAGAGCTCTTCTATGAGGTCTAAGGAGGCTGGAATTTTGTGTAAAGCAAGGAGGTGTTGTTGGATTACAGTTAGAGCTATTGGGTGATTGTTTTACTAGAGGTGAAGAGGAGAGTTCTTGCTGCTGGGGAGGTGCTGCTGGATTGGAGCCATCATTGGTTGTAACCTTCTCAGAACCCTGTTACTTCTATCAATAAAGTTTTGCATGTTCTCCTATATACTTGTATTGCATTGATGTATTGTATTTACATGTATATTTGATTCACTCTAATCCATGCATCAGTTATGAGTACTTGTATCTTGTAGTTTCCTCTCTCGTTTTGTGCAGGGCTTGTGTGTAGCTGGACCGGCAAAGAGAGCAAGGAGCTGGGAACAAGAGACAAAGAGAGAGGATCAAGATCGACTAAGCGAAGGATATCAGGTTGGTTGATCATTTCTTCCCCCTCTCTGTACTTTCATAAAGGAAAACATCAAAGCTTTTCTTTCAGTTGTTGCTAAAGACTGTCACCTTTAGAGTAGGGATAGGGTCATCCGCATCGGATACTTTTCCCCACAATAGCTGTGCAGGCACTTGTGCCATCAAAATATGTGATTTTAGTTTGGTAATCCTGAGGCATAGCTCCAGGATTAGTAGGTAATTGCAAAGGTGCATATCTGTTAGCGATATTCACAGGGATAAGAGGGACAACAGGAACAACTGGGATAGTAGGAGTAGTAGTGGTAGTATGTGCAGTGAATGGAGGTGTGGAAGGAGTGCTTTGAGACGTGGATGATGAACAAGGGGAACTAGGGGTTGAACGAAATAAAACTTTGGCAGGGGTTGGGCCACAGTTTGGCTAAACTATCACAGGAGTAGAATCAACGAAATCCTCCTTTAGCTCTAATTTCCTGAGGTTTCTTTGGATCAAATTCGGATTTTCAAAGGCAGCTGTAGGATTTGGGTCTGGATTTGACCTTGTATAACGTGAATTCTTCCTAGGAGCCAGCTTCTGGCTTGTTTTTTGGGGATTTTCTAAGAATGTATGGGTTAGAAAGAAACTTTTGAGGTGGGAAGGGGGATGTTTTCTAGTAGAGAGGCAATGCATAGTGTGGTAAGTTTCAAACCATTGGGCATGGAGTCATGGAGTAGGACTATTGGTGTGTTTTCTTGGTCACAAGAGGAATGAGGAGCAAGGTAACAGCTCATGAAACAACACTTAAGTTTAAAAGGATAGAATGAGGGCTAAGGAATGAGCGGCAACAAAGAAACTCTCACTCAGCTTAACAGAGGGAAGATGAATGAGCTCTATCTAGGAGCAGCTAAGAATTCTTAAACTACAACCATTCATATGTGAAATAGATCAAACATGAGCCATAAAGGAATTCATATTTATGCCTAAATCAAGAGGAAAACATTAAGAAACCACAGAAAATGAGCATAGAGAGCAGCTGAGCAAATTCTAAACCAATCTTTTGTTCTGTGACTTGAGCATGTATGAAATTGGAATAACAGAGGTGAGAAACACTTATTGATCCATATAGCAGCACATGAATTCCATCATTCACTCTTCAACCATTAAAAACACTTCAAACAGTCCATCCTCCAAGCTTTTAGCAGTCTTTGATTAAAGAAACCATATATGATATAGAGCGAGTCTCTAGAGGAGTCATACAACCAACCCCCCTTCAAACAGTGCAAAGGGTGGTATATAAAGAAAAATAGCTACAGACTTCCCTTGAACAGGTGTCAAGGGGGAAAATATCCCAAAAAATATCTCTGAAACCAGATCAAAAGTGATCTCTGCAATCACTGTTTTTGAACCTAATCTATGCTGGAAATAAATGCATAAAATATTTGAAACAGCTGCGCTGGGGCAGCTGGCATCTCAAGTCATGTAAACAAGGGCTGCGCATGAGGAAGCAGCCTCAAAAATGAGTGGAGAGAGGTCTTTGAGTAGTGTGCTGGCCTCATGTCCATAACTGTAAGTTGGGGAGCCATAACGGATTGATGATGCTTTTCCGAATCCACTGGGGCCCTTCTATTTTCATCTGCCTTGGAAGATTTTGACTGATACTCTCTGCCGCTTCCCTGATACTCTTTGCCGCTCCCCGATCTTTCTTGGCTTTAAAAATCCTCTAAACTGTCACATCATCTCATTAGGGGCCATTATTTGGCCCAAGTATCTACTGCGAGGCGCTTTGTTGCTTCTGGGTGTTTGTCGGCCCTTGGCCGACTCAAAATGCTTTAACAACACTTAACATCATGAACTGGATGGGTAAAGGGTCACTGAAGGCCTGCCGAGATGAAAGCCTACTATTTGGGGCAATTTGGGCCTGAAGCGATCCAAGAATGGCCTGAAAAAACCATTATTTCTTTAAACCTGGGCGGGCGCGGGCGCCGCATACAAAACCTTTGAAAACGGCCCATTTCCGAATAACACAGAAAATGTGTCACAAACATGAAATTTTAATGGAAAATTGGCTTTTGGCAGGCACTATATCAACCTTTAAATCCTGGCCATTGGATCCGGCGTGGGCTGATCCAACGGCCAGTGCTAAATCGCATCGGGGCGGACCATTGGTCCCAAAACATAATGCTTCCGAAATGCTTATAGGCCCTTTTTTTATTGAGATCGGGTCCGGCCCATCGGCGAACTCTTATCGGTGGATTTGAATGAAAATGGGCATCGGACCTGAAATCCCTTTCAACTGCTCTTTATAAATTATCGGATCCGGATATGGGGCGCACAGTACCAATCTTTGCGGACCCGATATGCCTTTATGCCACGCTTTATTACTTTTCGGCTCCGCTGGTCGGAGCCATATAGGAGTGATGCGATCAAATATGGGCCGTTGATCTCTGGGCCTGAATGGGCGGCTGAGATTGACTCGGAAATTCGCTATTGGCGGGGTCATGGGGTTGCCACATAAAAACGCCGAAAACCCATCGGACCCGATAAGTTTATACAAGCCCTCTTTATTTTATTTCGGGTCCGACCCATCGGCAGAAACCCAAATCGGGGATTTACAATTGAAACGGGTCCAACAGACCCGAAACCCTTTAACACTGGCTTTTGATAAATTTTCGGCTCCGCGAAATCAGAGCAGTATATGGGCGCTGCGAAGTGGGGGCCGCGCGACAAGATCTGGACCGTCAGATCTGGGGCCCGATCCAACGGTCCTGGATCCATCAGTGGATCGGCAGTCGGAGGGACCGGGGGGTGGCACACATATGGAATCGCCGAACTGCGCGGACCCGATATGCTTTTACCAGTCCACTTTATATGTTTTCGGGTCCGGCCCATCGGCACTATGCCCCATGCCTTGAGACTTAGCCATTTTCACTCATATATGCCACTGCCCCCTCCCGATAGCGATATCGCATCGGAGGGGGACCAAATGAAACTTTATTATATCGGACCCATGTTTTTGTGAACTGCCAAGCCTTTTGGGAAATCGGAAGGGTTCCTTTATAGTTTGGCATGGATTCTAAGGCATCGGAAGTGGTCCGATAGCCCAAAAATGGAGGATTTTCTCCTTTTTTGAAGGGTTTTCATGGTTTTTGCATGATTTTTGTATTCTTATGCCTTGGAAGGAGTCTAAAGGCATTTAGGAGGAAAGTGATGTGGTTTTGAGAGGGGTTTAGTGGCCAAAGAGGATTTCATGCCTTATAAAGGCAAACCAAGGTAAAAGGGGTGATTTTTAAACATGTGAAGGAGAATTATGCAAAGGAATGAGTCCTTATGCATTTGGAAGATAGTTAGGGGGGTGATGAAGGGTTCTATGCATTGGAAGGGGTCCAAAATGCATGAGAAGATGGTTTGAGGGGGGTAGTGTGGGTTCTTGTTGAGTTTCTGATAAACTTAGCAATTCCCAAGGATGTATATGGTTATTTTTCAACCAGGGGGAGGGATAAGTATATAGGGGAGCTATTAACATAGTTCTAGTAGGGGGAGGGGAAATAGATAGGGAATTACATAATAGAGTTAGTAGTTAATATGATAATGATGAGAAAAGCGCTAAGAATGATGTCTTAGGCTATCAATGGGGAAAATGACTGATAGAAGAGATGTGAAAATTCCTTGAGTGAAACAGATCTCCACCAAGGCAAATGATATGGAGAATGATGAATCTAAGAGGTATCAAGCAGATCTTGACCTCTTTAGGGGAAGTTAGTGAGTGATTTGGGGAAAAAGGAAGAAGGGGAAGTTAGTCATGCCTCGCTTGAAGTCCTCCAACTGGAAAACTGCCTCACACTTGTGATATGAATAGATATAACACTTGACAATATGAACTGGTTCACAAGCCATGATTCTGTAACCACAAGGCTACCTACCCGACCTACTTGCCTAGCATTTTCTCTTCTTTTTGGTTTGGGTGCACTTGAACTAGCATACCCAGCTTTTTGTTCTTTTCTTCTTGCTGTCCTCCTATCTACAACTACACTTATTTCAGCCAGGGGCTCAGATTAAGCTGTTGAGCACCCTTGTTTCTCTACCTAACTACAAATCTGCCAAGATTAAGCTGTTTGGACAGATGTTCATTCTCTATATTCTACAACATGAAATTGAAACCTAGGGAGGCCAAGATTAAGCTGTTTGGCCTACCCTTAACTGAAAACTGATCAAAATGGATTACTTATCAAAACTGGAACAAAGCAGTAGCATTAAAACTGGCACTCCTTCATGGATATTTCTCTGGTCATTTGTAGCAAATATGGAGCATTGCAGCAAGCAAAGTATGACATATTTGGCATGTAAAAATGTCGATCATGAAAGATGATTAACCTGCCGCAACAGGAGGCTAACACAGTAGATCTGCTGTAACTCCCTCTTCGCTCTCAATCTCCTCTCTCTTCCTCAAACAGAATATAGATCTACATAGACGCAATACAATTCCCTTATATATAGCGAGGGTTTGCCTTCTAGGGAAAAGAACCCTAAATTAAACATAACTTATACCCTCAGATCTCCACTTAATGAACGACCTAGATTGAGTACGAAATTACAACATTTTACAAGGCAATTTTTCATCTAATCTTAGCTTCTGGGGCACTGCCCCTGATCCCCCGCCAGGGAGGGCTCCCCAAAGGTCGGAGCTGCCCCCCCCGCACCCCCCTTGCAGTTGTCCCATTTCGAACTGGGGTCCAATGCGGCGATACCTTTGAATACAAAAGATAGTCAGGCTCCACACCCAACAATCTCCCACTTGGAGACTAATTATAACAACTCCATCACTGATTCATTTGTTGGACAATGATTCCACTTTGGGCCTGGATGTTTCTCATCTTCTTCATCATACTTGAAGACCAATTGAAATTGAGCAGATTCTCAGTTTCTCCCTAGTTACAACGTTTCTTAGTATATCTAAAGGATTCTGGCTAGTGTGTATGTTTTCCAGCTTCCACTGTCCATCTTCCAATGCTGACCGTATGAAATGGTACTTGAGATGTATATGTTTAGTCTTGGAATGAAATGAAGAGTTCTTTGCAAGATGTATGGCACTCTGGTTGTCACTGTATAACCTGCCCAACTCCTGCTTCTTACCTAATTAATCTAGAAACCTTTGTAACCAAATCATTTCTTTACTAGCCTTTGTAGCAGCAACATACTCTGCTTCTATTGTTGAAAGTGCAACAACACTTTGGATTTTTGAAACCCAAATGACAGTTGTTCCACCTACAGTAAATACATATCCTATAGTGCTCCTCCTGCTATATCTGTCACCTGCCATATCTACATCAACATATCCCTGTAGAGCAATGTTTGAACCACCAAAGCATAATTCTTGATTTGTGGTACCTCTCAAATACCTGAGAATCCACTTCACTGCCATCTAATGTTTTTTTACTGGATTGTTCATGTACATATTAGGCCTTGTGCAGACCATTGCATACATTAAGCTTCCAACTGCTAATGCATATGGAATTTTAGACATATGATCCATTTCTTCCTGAGTCTTGGGACACGCCTCCTTACTTAATTTGAAATGGCTAGCCAAAGGTATACTAACTGGTTTTTCATTCTGCATATTAAACCTTTTCAAAACCTTTTCCATGTACTCACTTTGAGACAATGTTAATTTGCGATTCTTCCTGTCTCTAGTTATTCTCATGCCAAGGATTTGTTTTGCAGCACCCAAATCCTTCATTCCAAATGAGTTTGCCAATTTCCTTTTGAGCACATTTATTTCCTGCATGTTAGAACCTGCAACAAGCATGTCATCTACATACAATAACAATATAATATAGTTTCCATCATTTTGCCTTTTGAGATAAACACAATGATCAGAGTGACACCTAGTATAACATTGTTCAAACATAAACCTGTCAAATTTTAGATACCACTGTCTTGGAGCTTGTTTTAAGCCATACAAGCTCTTCTTCAACCTTTACACTAGTTTCTCCTTCCCTCTTACCTCATATCCTTGTGGCTACTACATATATATATATATCTCTTCCCCCAAATCCCCATGGAGAAAGGTTGTCTTTACATTTATCTACTCAAGATGCAAATCTTTAGCTGCCACTAGACTTAGAATAGTTCTGATTAAAGTCATTTTCAAAACAGGAGAAAATATCTCATCAAAGTTTATACCATTTTTCTGTGCAAACCCTTTCACCACAAGTCTAGCTTTATACCTTTTTCTACCTCCATATTCTTCCTTCAACTTGTAAACCCATTTATTTTGCAATGCTATTTTACCTGCAGGAAACGTGACTAAATCCCAAGTCTGGTTATGTGCTAAGGAGTCCATCTCTTCTTTGATGGATTTCTCCCACTTCTTCCTAGTTTCTACCTGCACTGCTTCTTCATAACATTCTGGTTCACCAGAATCAGTCAACAATACATAATATAATGAAGGAGAGTATCGTTCAGGGGGTTCACTTATCCTGGTAGATCTTCTAATGCCACATTCAGGTGTTTCAAGTGCTTGTTGCTATTGTGGTTGTTGTTCTGGCCATTGATCATTATGATTTTTAGGCACCATCACTTTTTCTATGATCTTGTCAAGCACTGTGTATTCTCTGTTTTCTTTTTCCTATTTCTTTTTCTGCTGCTGATCCTTATACAAAACCGTTTCAATGAATATGACATCTCTGCTCCTAAAGATTTTGTGTTTTTCATAATCATAAAAGTGATAGCCAAAATCATTAACACCATATCCAATAAAGGTACATTTATTTGATTTTGCCTCAAGCTTTGTTCTATTTTCTTTATTAATGTGGACAAAGGCTTCACAACCAAAAGTCTTTAAAAAAGAGTAGTTTACCGTTTTACCTTTCCATTCCTCCTCTGGAATAACACCATCCAAATAACTTGAAGGTCCTCTGTTTATTAGATAAATAACAGTATCTATGGAATCTACCCAAAATTGTAAAGGCAATCCTCCATGCAATCTCATGCACCTTGCACGCTCCATGATTGTCCTGTTCATCCTTTCTGGCACACCATTTTCTTGTGGTGTTCCTAGAACTGTCTTCTCTCTGTGAATTCCATTCTCAGAATAGTACCTATCAAACTCTTTGCTACAATATTCACCTTCGTTGTCTGATCTGAGACACTTCAACCTTTTTCCTGTTTCATTTTCAACCAAGCTTTCCATTTCTTAAAAGTATCAAATACATCAGATTTATTTCGAATACAATAAATCTAGGTTTCTTTGGTTGCATCATCAATAGAAGTAACATAATAATGAGAGCCACCAAGAGATGATACCTGAGCAGGTCCCCATACATTTGTATGCAGAAGCTCTAATTTTTCGCTCTTTTTCTCTTTCCCAACTCTAAGGAATCTGACTCTCTTCTGTTTTTCATAAACACAATTCTCACAGAATTTTAAATCAACATGCTTCAAGCCTAGCAACAAATTTCTTGAGTGAAGAATCTACATCCCCTTCTCACTCATGTGCCCAAGCCTATGATGCCACAAGGCCGTATCCTCTCCTGTAGAGGTTAAAGCATTAACAGAATTAGAAATACCATTGCATAATACAATGTACCAACCTTTCCTCCTTTTTCTCTTACCAGGGATCCTTTAGTGACCTTCCAGGTTTTATCTGTGAAAGTGGTTACGCAACCTTCACCTCCCAACTACCTTGTTGAAATCAAATTTTTCTTCAGATCTGGAACATGCCTTACCTCCTTCAATAGCCATTGATTTCCATTCTACTGTTTTATGAAAATTGTACCCATTCCAACGATTTTACAAGGTTTATCATCACCCAATTGAACCTGTCCAAAATCTCCTTGAACATAATCATGAAAATGTTTCTTATTAGGTGTGGCATGGAATGAGGCCCCTGAATCTACCACCGAGGCATGAATAATATTTTCTAATGAAAGAATCAAAGCATATTTTCTAATGATTAGTTTCTTGTTGCACATCTCCTTCTTTTCCCTTTTGAGACTTGCAGTCTTTCTTTAGGTGTCATTTCTTCCTGCATTTCCAGCACACTATCCCTGATCTGGACTTGGATTTGCCTTTTCTTGACTTACTGCGATATCCTGGGCTCTTTCCTCTTTCCATTTTTCTTCCCCTAGTCTCTGTAGTCTCACTGGAGCTTTTCTATCGCATTTCCTCACTAAGGATAGCACTGACAACATCATCAAAGTAATAGATCTATAGACAGAGTTACTAATGGCCATAACTAAACCATTCCAAATTCTGGCAATGAGCATAGAAATAACAGAGCCCTAACTTCATCATCAAAATTTACTCCTACAGAACTTAACTAACTTGTAACTTTATTAAAATCATTTAAATGATTAGCAATAGATCCACCTTCTGACATCTTCATATTAAATAAATGCTTCATAAGAAATACCTTATTTGAGGCTGAGGTTTTTTCATATAGTTTGGCCAATGTTGACATTAAACCTTATTTTGTTGTTTCCTTTGAAATATTAAATGCTACCGATGCCGCTAGGCACATCCGTATTGTTCCAAGTGCCTTTCTGTCGAGAATATTCCATTCTGTGTCTGTCATACTCGTCGACTTCTTTGTCTTTCCTCTCAATGGCAAGTACAGATCTTTCTGATAAAAATAATCTTCCATCTGAATCTTCCACAGCTGGTAGTTTTGGCCGTTGAATTTTTCTACCCTAAACCTACCATCTTCTGCCATTGCTCCCACTTGAACTAGGAACCCTTCTCTCCCGAGAGTTTTTTAGCCAAATAGACCTTCGGCTCTAATACCAGTTGTTAGAAAATTATATATTACAGAGCAATGGAACACATAAAATATTGCAGAAATATAAAGACAAAAAACACATAAAACAAGAGAGACACAGATATACGCGGTTCACCTAGTTTGGGCTACGTCCACGGAGAAACAGCCAATCCTTTTTATATTATCCAGCAAACTGAAGAGATACAACCTACAACAGATCCACTATAACTCCCTCTTCGCTCTCAATCTCCTCTCTCTTCCTCACTCAGAATACAGATCTACATAGACACAATACAATTCCCTTATATATAGCGATGGGTTGCCTTCTAGGGCAAAAAACCCTAAATTAAACATAACTTATACCATCATATCCCTGCCTAATGAACGGCCTAGATTGACTACGAAATTACAACATTTTACAAAGAAATTTTACATCTATTCTTAGCTTCAGGGACGCTACCCCCGATCCCCCCGCCAAGGGGGGCTCCCCAAAGGTGTCAACCACCCCCCCTGGACCCCCCTGCAATGAATATTTTACGGGCGACATTGCCGCCCCATTTCAAACTGGGGTCCAATGCGGCGATACCTTTGAATACATAAGATAGTCAGGCTCCACACCCAACACAAAGCTAATTGTTTGGCATAAGAGTACTTACTTTTTGTATCATTGAGATTGTGGCTCAAATAATAAATCGGATGTTCAATCCCATTTTCCTCTTAGACTAAAACCATGCCAATGGTTGTATCTGTAGTGACGAGATAGGTAATAATCATTTTGATAATTTGGAGAATACATTAATGACACTCTAATCAAGGTATCTTTAAGAGCATCAAAGGAATCTTGCGCAACCTAACCCCAATGGAAGGTGTATCCCATGTTTCAAAAGACGTGTAAAATATTTAGCCATTTCAGCATAATTGGGAATGAACCTCCTCAGAAAGTTAGCCTTCCCTTGGAGTCTCTGTAGCTTTAAAAGATTTGAAGGTGGAGGAAAATCAAGAATTGCCTGAACCTTTAATGGATTCAGTCGAATTCCATCTTTAGACACTACAAATCCAAGCAATCAACTAGAACCAACAAAAAACACACATTTGTGTGGATTGAGTCATATCTTGTAGTGTCAACATCGAAAAAATATTGCTCTCAAATGTTGCGGGTGATCAGTTTGCTTTCGTGAATGAGCAGGTAAATTGTCAAGGTAAGGTTGAACAATGTTCTTGATGTCATGGAAGGCATAGCTCATTTCCCTCTGAAATATAGCCCATGCATTCTTTAAACTGAATGGGGGTTTCCTTTATGTGAATGTGCCCCATGGACAAACAAAAGTTGTTTTAGATTGGTCCTATGGGAAGATATGGATTTGATTGTAGCCAAAAAAACCATCCATAAATGAGAATATTTCACATCTGGCACATTCATCAATAATCTGGTCGATAAAAGGAGTAGGATAATTGTCTTTTGGACATGCCTGATTTACATCCCTATGATAGACACGCACTCGAATTGTCCCTTGTTTCTTCATAACAGGAACAATGTTGGAGACCCAGTCAGTAAGAGGTAGAGGGTAAATGAAACTAGCATGCAAAATCTTTTCAACTTCTGCTTTAATGGCAATGACTTTCTTTGGATTAACAGGTCCAAGCTGTTGTCGTACTGGTTTGACATCAGGATACATTTTGATTTCGTGTTCAACAATACTAGAGTCAATTCCTAGCATCTCCTCATATGACCATGCAAATATATCTCGAAATTCATGAAAGAGAGTACGATACTTATCAAGTTCTGATGGAGAACAATATTTTCCGACATGAATGTTTTCTACAACATTAGGTTTGGTCGAAATATTAATAGAAATCATTTCTTCAATATTTGATAGGTTTCGCTCGGAAGCTACTGTGTCTATGAAAACTAAATTGGAAAGGAAGTCAACAACTAAAGGGCGGTTAAGCTCATTTGAATAATCTTCGATGTCATCTGGAAGCTAGGAACGATGATGACAATCATCCCAAGGTTATTGTCCTATCATCATTGATTAGCTGATTCCTTCATACGTAGAAAATATACGTCAAAACGGATCCAAAGAAGTACCATATTCTAATGAACGGTCTACCCATACAATTGGTGAAAGTGGATTTGGGTTTTTGCACAAGCCAAAAAAATTGATTGCTATGCAAGCTCAATGGGGCTTAGCGGCATAATTTTAGTATTACTATCAACATTAGAATTGTTGGTAATCCTCCTTAAATTAGATGAGGTGGAGGAAATCATGTTGCAAGTCTCTACTCTTACCACTTCTGCCAAATTAGATGGTGACGGTAGCGCAAAATTACCCATTAGGGAAGGATATTTAAAGAGACATACACCAACACTTTGAAGTGACAACAGGGGTTGATGTACCAATGGAATGCTTCCCATATCATAAGAACTAGATGAAAGGAAGGCAAGTTGATTGATAATTATGATTCCACCCTTATGAGAGAATGCAATAGTACAAAAGTACGTGGAAACCATAGCAACCATAACATATACCCATAGCCTTCCTAGTAAAATGTTGTAGTCGAGGGGTCCGTCAAATACCTCAACTTCAACAATAATTGTTTTCCCCTCTAGTTCAATTTGAAAGTTACTCAAAATCCCACAAGGCGTATATGTTTGTCCGTCAAAAGCTTTTAACGTGGTCGGTGATCATGACAACAATGGTGAACCAAGTGTTTTCCAACAGCTCATTGACATAATGCAAGTAGATGCCTCCTCGTCAAGAATACGGTGAATATTCTTATTGAGAGATTTTACTTGAATTAGGAAAGCTAACTATGCCGGTAACTGTGGTGTATATCCACCAGATTAAAACCCACAAGATTGGAATTCGTAGGGTCTATTCCACCAATTGATGACAGTAAAGCTTGATCCTTGGAGCGACAATTTTATAACACCTCGAATGTGGACATAGCAGAAGGTGATTGAGCAAGATCTTCTACTATGTTATAGTTTTGAGCTACTCGAGCTCGAGGGTTAAATGTCAATTTATGTACAACTCCCTTCAGTGGTTTTATTGTTAATTCTGGCGCAATAGGTGGTGGAATATTTTTATATGAAGTCGAAGTGGAAGGATTAGGTTGATCAGTTGTCTGATTATTTGACGATGATGGTGGATTTCCATAATCTTTATTTCTCGTTGATACCAAAACTTCATTTTGAGGCTTTGTAATGGATAACATATGTACTTGGGATGTGGAAGCATGGTCCGTTGCAACTAAATGTGTCTCTGGAAATGGATCAGTCAACACTACATATGTGTTAGAAGTCTTTAAAAGCTTAGAGACTTCTGAGTGGTGTGGACAATATCTTGTAAAATGCTCGTCATTACAGATTAGACATGGATAACGAGGTTTCCTTGTTGAAGTAGAGGAATCAGATGATTTTTCTTGAGGGGAATTATCTTGTTTATTCTTATTTTCCCCCTTTCTCTTGCCTCCTAGCTTCTTTTGATTTTTTCCTTTGTCAGATGACACAGCATTGACTTCAGAAGTAAGAATTTTTTCTGATGCATTGGAAGTTTCATTGGAAATGGCAAGAGTTTGACCAGATGGTGTACCTGTCATTTGCATGCTCAAAGAACCAATCACATTGTCGTCAGCATGAGAGTCCTTCCTCGATTGTGGAGGAGGAGAAACAATGAAAGTTGGTCGGGGTGCATTGGGAATCCTGTCAGAAAGCATGTCAGATTATGTGAAAATCAAATCCAAATATTGGGCATGAGAAATTACTTGCTCTTCCATGACAAGTCCACCTTTCGCCACATCCTCGGTGATTGATGGTAACAAGGATTTTATGAACCACTTAGCCAAAAAATGATCAGGAACATATGTCTTAACCATTCGACGACAATTCTGCCACTCATGAATATGATCTGATATATGAGTAGCAATAGTATGTTTAAAGTTGGTTAGGAGTTTTGTTCCAGTCTCATATCTGATAGGTAACTGGAAGTGGGTTAGAAATGTTGTGGCTAAAGTCATAAAGTTGTCAAAAGAAGCTCATGGTAACTCAATGTACCACTTCACAGTTGGACCAGTAAGCATTCTTTGGAAAAGACAAAGTCTAAGTGAGTCATAATTTAAGGAGTTCGATGAACACCACAAATGAAAAGTCATGAAATGATTTGATGGGTCTTCTCTGGGATTTCCATTGAATTTCAAAATGTCAGAAGGTAACTTATGTGGAATTACCAACAACCAAGGTGCATATAAGATTGTATCATTACTGAGCTGGTTTAATTCTGCTAATTCAAGAGTTGCTACAAAGGAAATTGTCGATTCAAGTCAGGCTGAGCATACCCAGGATATGATGGAATTTCCTAAGCAATAGGTCGTTTCATGCCAACATAGGGCATCTAGATTTGGTAACCTTGATAAGGTGGTTGTTGAACAAATTTGGCATAAGGTGGTTGTTGAACAAATTTGGCATAAGGTGGTTGTTGATAACTAGGTTGAATTTGTGGTTGTCCATAACCAGCAACGCCTTGTTGACCAGGACCTTCATAAGCTTGATATTGTCCAAACCTAGGTTGATCCTATTGGGAAGGTCCAAATTGGGGTTGGAATTGATGGAATTGAGGCTGTTGATATTGAGGCTGCCATGGTTGTTGAATCAACTATTGTTGTTATTGGTAGAATTGTTGTTGATTTAATGGTTGTTGTTGCCCAACAATATGAGGTTGACCAGGTAATGAATAAACTATACCAGTGTAAGATTGAGTAACTCCAGATAAAGGTATACTAACCTGAGGTTGTTGGATCCTAGACACAAGTAGTTGTTGTACAACAACATGAGAAACTTGGACCCCTTGACCTGAAACTTGTGGTTGCGAGGTAGAAGGACCAGTTTGTACAGGTTGAGATACAATTGTTTGAACTTGTGATTGTGGTACAATGGTAACAACAGGTGTAGTAGGAATAGTTGACATAGTTTACATTATTTTTGTTCGATACACAAACCTTGGTTGAAATGGCATTATTGGTTTCCATTGACAGACTAGAATTCCAGGCTCACCTGAATAGTGCGGAATACTACCATATGATGGTCCTCCAGGATATGGAGGATAAGGTGAATAAGCAAATTTCTCTCCATATGGTAGCAATCCAGTATGTAATGTATACATAGGTCATTGTTGAATAGATTGCCCAGTTTGATATTGATATGCAGGATCAAACTGTTGAGTTCTTGTTAATGAAGAACCAGGTAAAATTCTGGTTGAGGACATGGGTAATGACCATGGGTAGAAGCAACTGCTGAGTGGGTTCTAGATAAAGATTGGTAAGAAATTGAGATGAACGATTCACCAGACTGAAGAGGTTGCGACAGAAGATTCTGCCGCAGCTACATCAGATGATATAGTTTGGGATGTTGATGGTTGTTCAGCCATAGTTAACTGACCCAAAAGTCATCCTAAACAATTGATGGGTACTTGAAAAGAAGCAGGATCAAAAGGAGAAGTAAAAGGAGGAGTATGAGGGTAAAGATAAAGCCTAGTTCCAAAATGGAATGGGGTTCCTACTGTAGTATCTTCTTCCAATTCTTCCTCAACAAAAATTAAACCAGGTGGAAGAACTTCACCCTCTACTCCATAATAGATTTCTGGTGTTGATAAAGTGGAAGTTTCAGTAGTTAGTGATGTTTGAGGGTTAATTGGTTGATCGTATTCTAGTAAGGTAACAACTTCTAAATGTTCAAATTTGAATTCCAAATGTTCTGGTAAAAGAACAACAGTTTTAGGGAGAAGCTCCTGAACAACTTCAGGTTCAGAAGTAACTTCTCTTTGAACTGTCATATGTTCTGGATTAACTTATGGTTGAACTGATTCAAGTTTAGATGTAATTTCTTATTGAGCAACTTCAAGTTGAGGATCAACTTGTTGTTGAACAACTTCAGTTACTGTTTCACTAATATCATTTATAGTGTCCTCAAGTAATTGTGAAACTTCTTCTTCTGAAAAGGATGTACCAAAAATAGTTGGAGTAACTGGAGTCTCGGTACTTACCGAAATGGATGATTCCGGTAATTCAAATGAAGAACTATGAGTTCTTGATGTACTTGACTCAGTTAAGCGAGACTGCTTTGACTTAATAGGTGTAGCTTCGGGCAGCAAAGGTGATTTACTCGCTATTCTCCATGAATGATGGGGTAAGGGTTCATGTTCCTCCACGATTTCTAATTAATTTAATTAAAAAAAGAAATAAACAAAAAGAGGTAAGCTAGGCAAAAGGTTTACAAAGCAACTGTGAACTGCAAAATACCTCTTGGTGAACTAGGAAGTATGAACAGACAATCTCCCTGAATGTTGTGTTCAGTGTATCACAGTGTACAAGGCGGCGACTCGGTTACCCAAGGATGGATAGAAACCTAGTGTTGTCCTCCCATATGTACCCGAAGGTACATGGAGGCCCAATCTTTATAAGAACTGTCTAATGCAAAACCCCACAGTGAGAGAATTCCTATATACTTTATGTATTGTAACACCGCCCTATATACTCAAAGGTACGTGGATGAGCTATGATATAATCACATACGTAGAATGAGGTATCACACTTGGGATGTATTGCAGACAAGTTAGAAACATTTGCTTTGTTTTACGACGCCGGAACACATCTCTAGCCTAGAACCACTAAATTTCGTTAATGACAATGCTCCATTAGGTCAATTGATGTTAATTTTAAGTTGATCTTTCTTAGGAATTTTCCTTTCAAGTTCACCACGTGATGTATTCTGAAATTCCTAGGAATGCAACTATCATGACAAGCATTCTTTCCATTCAATTTAATAATGAAGATCCTAGCTACTAGGGATAGAGCAATCAGATTTCTTTTGATCAAAGAGAAAAGAGCACAATCTAATGCAATTTCCCTACACTATTCCTATGAGGGCACACAAACTTTTTCAATGCAACATGCATGTATTTATTTTCTATTTCCTTAATGTGAATGTGAAAAAAAAGGAAACTAATGCACATACAACCAATCAATCTTTAACAAGAACGAAGACTTTACAACAATTATGTTTTGAAGGAAAAGAAGAGTTTTTCGTCACTTTCTTTCGAACAAATATTATTCGACTATAATCTAACTTTGACTATGGATTGATAACGACAAAGAAAATGTTGAAGAAACATTAATCAACCAAGTCAAAGTAGGGCTAGCAAAGTAGATAGAAACATTTTTCTGAGACATGACATTCATTGATCAATCAACAAGCAAACAAAGAGAGAAAAATTGCAAAAACACATTCCAAAGGTGGGAAACTGACCCTAGGAGGATCAGCGCAGCCCTGAATGGGAGATAGTGCACTTTAGAGCACTGTCCCTAAGCCAAGGGTGCTCTGCAACAAACTGTGTCCCTCACAAGCCTGCACTGGTGACAGTCCATTTCAAAAGGCATTTTGACACAGTTTTGACCAAAATTCAATGCAAAAGAGTTGAAATAGAATCAATGAACACAAGTAGGGTTTGTAAGAGTGTCCTAGGGGGTGGATAAGCTAATAGTAAGGATGATCTTCCCCATTGGAGTCACCAATTTGTTTTGGAGTATTTGGTATCTATGGATAAATACTAATTCCCTAGATAAGTAGCCATATCTAGAACAACAATTTAAAGCACCTTAGCCTTTTCCTATAAGCAATAGATAAGACAAAGAAGATGAGAAGACCTACTTGTAGTTACGCTTTCCTATTGTCTATTTTGTATCGATCCTGTTGCTCCTTCTCATACTTAACACACTTGAGAAGTACATGTAAACACAAACAGAAGACAAAGAACCAATCAAAGAAAAAAAGCTATTGAATACAAGTAAATGGAATCATATACATTTCACACATATAAGCATCATATATCAATAAAAACATATGGGAAAAAAGGTTCAAATACTTTATTTAATAGAAGAAGGAATTACAACCATCGTGTCTAATTCAAAGTCACTCCTCCATCTTAGATCCAATCCACATCACATCAAAAGCATGACAAACTTGTAGCATAACAATACTTGTCTCAAAGCCAATTCTCATAGAAACATTATCTCCTTACAATTCAACATAGTCTAGCCCCTAATCACTTAGATGAGTGTTCAATTTATAGGAGGATGAAGGAGATTATGTCATAAATGGGGGTATTGAATGGCCTTCCATACTTAGAACTAGTTCCATGGAGGGAGGGATCAGAGGATAGGATGCATATTAACTCATTCCTCATCCATTTTCGAGCTCATAGGAGTTGACAAGTGAAGGAACCTTCCAGATAACTCTAGGAGATAAGAATATTCCCCAAACCCTACGTGAATTTTGCTCAATCTCGCCTAGCGTAGGTGAAATAGGGCCCTAAGTTCTCTCCAGAGAACCCTGGCACGGACTTAACTACTCTGCATCACACCCTTACATGGGCCTACCTACGCTGGTCCCTCTGGAGGTCATTTCCCAATGTCTTCAAGTCATGAAACTGTCTAGGAAGGAGGAATTCAAAAGGGTGACTTGATTAGGGCATGTAGCAACTAAAATTAGGGTTTGATGAGCCCTAATACACTAATCTAGATGATGGGAATGATGTGCCCAAATGGATCTGTAACACCACTACCCAATCGACTGCTCTTCCTACCACCGTGATAAACTCTATGAAATTTACACAAAAACCCGAAGGTAAGAACAAGAGGAACAAGAAAAGTCAGCTCCTTTTGAGGAGCAGTCAGCCAAGCAGTCCAATGCAAAGTAGAAATATGCTACGCCTCCTCACAATTGAAAGGAAAAAGTTGTCAAGTTCCCTTGAAAAATCTGTGCGGAAGACCATATGACACATTTTTGTCCGCGTCTCCACGAATGCACAAATTTCCTTGCTCAAAAGGACACTAGTTGGACCCCCTTAGTCCTAAAAAACCCTTTCCCTACTAAATCAACCTCAACCCCCGCAATCGGGCAACAACGGTTTGCATCATCCTTCAACTGGTGAAGGACCATCTACCGTTTACACCTTTGAAATGGTCAATATTCAAACTAGACCCAAAAATTATAGAGCTCTAGTCGCTAATGTTGAGGAAGCCTCCTCGATTCAAAACCCACCTCTGCCTAATGATATTCATATCGAAAGGCTGGTTATTGATCTTGTGATTCACCCCCCAAAAGGGGCACTTCAATGCACAATGCATAATACATATGCATGTGCTGTCTAAAACTACAGTATTGTAGAAGATTTGGTGCAATCACCATCAGCTATGTCGGCTCTCGAAGTATTGCAAACTTGTCTAGCAAAAAGGAAAGCTCTTCTTTTAGCAATTGGTGGGGTCAACCCTCAAGATTACATGCTTGCAATTTTTGACATGGAAAAATGTAAACCTCCCATTTCACACTAGCTTACATTTCAGATGCAAATATTTTCGAAAGGGTGAGGGGTAAATAGAACTGTCATTGATGAAGGCTCTTCAAATTGCATCATGTCAGCTTCATGTTGGCTCACCTCGGGTTCTCCAACCATCTCTCCATCGTTGAATTTCCTTGAGGCATTTGATGGCCATAAATCCATCCCAAAAGGTTACCTTGCCAACTAGCCCATCACTTTGAGTGGGAAAGTGGTAATGGTGGAGATTGAAGTCATAGATCATAAACTCGACTATAATCTTCTTTTGGGCCACAGTTTGACTTATGCCATGAATGCCATTGTATCTTTGGTCTTCTACCTTAGCCTCTTTCCATTGGATGGGAGAGTTATCATAGTGGACCAATTTTCCTTCTGCACCCGAGATTACTCCTCGTTTCCTAGTGGAACTATCCCTTTAGTGGGTGGCATACCTAACTCTTATGTCAGTATTGGTAGTGGTATATTGAAGGGATCTTGCTTTATGGGTTGTTTTCCTCTCCTGCGACTTGTGGTTCCACAGATAGTGTCTATGATCTGATCTATTCCTCATGAAACAACCGATCCTTGGATCCTCTCGGCCCCTTCAGACATGGACTCTTATGGAGAAAAAATGTTGCTATCACCAGCTGAATTGGCCTACCTAGCCATTCATTCTACATCTCTATCTCTGATCACATTTGTCGCAGCCAACTGTACTGCCTCCTATCCCATAACTGCTCCCTCTAATGATCTCCTCAATCAATTCCTACCTTCAGACAAATATATTTGAGAGATAATGTGTTTAGAGGAGTGACCTTGGGAGTATTCTCACCATTGCATTTCAATATCTGATTCAGACGTGATTCCAATACAAATCTTGTCCTTTGAGACACCTGAAATTGTTCCCTCGAGTTATAAAACCGTCCAAACTTTGGATTCGGAAGGGAACATGGGAAATGTTTCAAACGTAATGCTCATTGATATCTTAGTTAAGAAAGGCATCATGGAAAATATTCAGATTGGAGATGTCTACAACCTTGAGAAGATTGTAAGCTTCACCTACCATTTTAAGGATTTTCATGATGTTTTCCCTTGGTATTATGAGGAAATGCATGGCATAGACCCTTCTATTTTTAAACATGAGATCAAGAAGGATCGAGAATTATTTTTATGGTATTTTTCTTGCTCGTTAATCCAAAAAAACCTCGAGTCCCCTTCTTCAGGCTCGTTAAATGACCACAAAGAATATCAAGAATTCCTTTTATGGTATTTTTCTTACTCATTAATCTGAAAAAAACTCGAGAGTCCTTCTTTGGGCTCATTAAACTACCATGAAGAATATCAAACATTATTTTTATGGTATTTTTCTTACTTGTTAATCCAAAAAACCTAGAGTCTACATCTTTGGGCTCGTTAAACTACTACAAAGAATATATGAGCATGTTATTTTTTGGGACTTTTTCTTGATATTGAACTGAAAAATCCCTGAGCTACTTCTTCATACTCATTAAAATATTAAGGAGAAGATCTGAGAAACTCTTTTTCTCTCTTTTTCTAGCTCATTAAACTGAAAAATATAGTCTGAGCATTCTTTTTGGGGACTTTTTGTCGCTCGTAAAACCTAAAAAACCCGCGAGTTACTTATTCATGCTCATTGAAAACTTATGAAGAAGCTCCAAGAATCATTTTTAGGAACTTTCTCTCGCTCGTAAAATCCAAAATCCCCAAGTTTTCGTCATCAAGCTCGTAAAACTCATATGAGAACGGTATGAGCACTTTCTTTTTTTGGACTCTTTCTCACTCTTGAGTTGGAAAATCCCTAAGTTTTCCCCTTCTTCAGGCTTGTTAAATCTATGAAGAAGGAATGGGTAGTTCTTTTACCTCTTTTTCCTCACTCATTAAACTGAAAAAGATACCTTCATTTTTATTCATTTGACTCATTAAAATTTGATGAATATCCACTCAGTTTATCGTCATGTAGCTAATTAAAATTTCATGGCAAATATCGAGCTTACTCTGTCTTCTCGTACTTGTAACAAGATGAAACAAACATCTATTGAGCATTGTTGGGCATGGAATCCACCCCACAATAGGTTTTTGGGGCTCAAAGCCCAATTTTTGGTCAAAGATTTTGTAGGAATCCGTGAATTGCAAGCACGGAGCGCGAAGTATAGGAGGAGTCATAGGGTTGTCCACCCTAAAATGTTGTAATGTAATGTAAAGTCATGTTGGCCCACCCATGGTCAACGGACCATGGGACTGTATAAATAGAACGAGGTTCTAAGTGTAAAAACAACGAATTAGAGAGAAGATTAGAAATGGTTCAAGCATAGGAGAAGAGTCTAAGTGGACTGGGTTGTAGTAGTAGGAAGAGGTTCTGCAGCTGAGTGCATGGACCCCTGTAGCTGAGTGCATAGGGCAGTGTCAAGTCTGTAATCGAGATTGACGATAATAAAGACAAGGTTGATTTTGAATACTATGTATCTAGGTTTCCCTTTATTTTATGAATTTATACTATTTGATGATTACACACACTTGTATGAATGTCGAATGATAAATAAGAATATTGGGCTCACACAGATAAGTCAAGTACTATAATAATAATGTAGTAAGTATAAGGAATCAGGGCAATACTTTCTTCACACTATAAATAGAGTTACGCGAAGGCAACTTCACAGTTGCAAGGGATAGATAGTTGTGCGAAGTAGCGTGTGTGAAGAATCAAACCAATAACCTCCCAAAAATCATCAAGACATCCCTAGGGTTCAAAAACATGGTTCCAAAACCCTCCCATACTACCTAGAGTGAGATCTCATTTCACGCACCACAGACTGTTATCGAAAGGGCTCGTAGTTTCAGGATTTGTTTGGCTAAATCACCTCCAAACCTGGGTCAGGCCCATACAAGCCAACAAATGGTTCCATTGCCGGGACCACGATCTGCATAAGCGATGTCTGATGTCATGCTACCGGAACCCAACAAATAAAGAAATTGAAGAGTGGCTGGACAAGAAGATTCACGAGTTCGTGACATAGGAAAATAGAACTCCATGAGTATGAAAGGAACAGTGGTTGGAGCGCTACTTGTATACGGAAATCCATGAAATTTTCTTTGCATCCTTTCCTTCTGAGCTATATGAGTGGCTCGTGAAGTTAGCAGACAACTAGGGAAGGTGTAGGCTCGACAAACCAATAGTGTGGACTCTGGAATTATTGCACATACTAGAAGTGTCAGAAGATAAGATCGCATGAGCTATGGACCATTGGCTCAACTAGATAATAGGAGGATTTATCACTAGGTCTCCGGTAGACATGACCATTAGCTATAGTGAGGCAAAATGGCATTTTCTCAATGGACAGCGAGGTAAGTATATTAAATATTTGAACATTTGGATTACGATGCTATTGTGTGAAAAGCGGGTTATGCGAATAAATTAATGTTGTGGACTATGCGAACTGGGAATATCTACAAAAGCGGAAGTAGTGAAGAATTTGAAAACAGTCCTTTAATTTCACCCTCACGGGAGAGCGAGGAAGAGCTCGGAAAGGTTTCTTTGAGAAGCATGGTCAGTTTGATAAGGCAGCGAATTCCACGTTTACCACCTCCACCCACACCACCACCTGCTTCACCCCCCTCACCTCCATCTCCACCCACTCCACCTCTACCACCTCCACAGTACAGTATGGTGAGTGCAATCGAACTACCAGTATTCAGAGGGTAGGGAATGGGGATCTAGATCAATTTTAGTTCGTGGTAAGACCAGTATGGGAAGTGTTAGAGCCTACATCAACCTTAGGCTGAAGGGAGGCATTCCTAGGATAACTACAAACAATGCTTAACCTGGTAGCTAGCCCTACCAGGTCGGGAGAGGGCTCTCTCCTTGTCAATCTTAGTCAAGATGACTGAAATTACAATTTGAGATGACTGAAATGAAATGATATTTTAGGCTAGGTATAGTAGCTCAAGGGTTTTTGGTTGTTTTTGATGATTGGTTGCTGGATCAAATGGAGCAGGCAGGGTCCGGGAAATCAAGTCAGATTTACAGACATGTTTTGTGGGGCGAGGTAGACAAGGGTTTATGTACTAGAAATGTATTGAGATGGTAGTTTAAGATAGCTGAGGAGTTGAGGAGGGCATAAAGAGACTATGAGTCCTCTTCAAACAGTTGAAAACATTGAAAACCAAATGCATTCCCAAGACAAAGAACAACAATGTATTTTGCCTATTCAGCTTGATTCATTTAGTTTTAGAAGAGAAATGTATATTTGGATACATATAAAACATAAGAAAAACTCATTACAAGGAAGAAACAATACATAAACTCACTTTCAAAAGAATCCCACAAAAATAGTTGTGAAACTTGGTTTTATTCCTTACCAAACTGCTATAGAGATATACAATAGAGCTCAGAGATTCCACAAGAGTCCAACCTTTACAAATGACTGAAAAAGTACATAATATAGGCAAGAAAACAACTCATGCTAACTATCAGGGGTCGAAAAAGGAAAAACACAGGCTTAGCCTAGAAAATTGTCAAATTGTGCAAGAAACTAGGGTTTGTGGGAAAATGAGGAATTTGAGGGATATCAGTGATGGGAAGTGTTTAGTAAAGTACATTAAGGATAGGGGAAGGTGTATGAACATCAGGACACAAGTTTTGTTGATGATTTTACCATCCAAGAGAAATTACCTTCAAAACCCTAGGAGAGGGAAATGAACCTTACCCAAGTACAACTGAAGCATGAACAAGGTGTAAAATGACCCATTCGAACCTAAAATGATGATGAAAACTCTCTAAATGATGGTACACTTAGCTGAATGGTGACATGGACTGACATTTCGAAAACCTTGAAAGGAGTGAAAACAAATCATAGACCTAATACCTAGAGACCAAATTTTACTGGAAGACTCACTAAAATGACAAAATTTGACTTTGACACCCTAAGACCAATTTGTAAGAGCATGTTTGATCATTGGTTAAAGGCTTCAAATACTGACACTAAAATTGGCTCCAATGGGGATGGTAGCTCCTTGGAAGTGCCAAGAACCATAGATCTTTGGGAGAGTAGACCAATGCCTTATCTATTGGGCAATATGGAATCAACATTTTGGCAACAAAAAATCAAAACTCAAGACTCAAGACTCAAGACTCAAGACTCATAACTGAAATGAGTAAGAACTAAGACTAACTCAAAACTGAAACAATACACTCAAAAGATGAAACTAGACACTCAACAGCTGAAACTAGACTTTCAGCAACTGAAACTAGGCACTCAGTAGCTGAAACTATCTTGAAACTAACTATAAAAAAAAATGACTCAAGACTAAAACACAACTGACAAACTGGAAAATATGCTCAAAATGGAGCTTATTCAATAAAACCTACTCTAACTATTCCATTCATCACCTGATCAAGTGAAGTGAAATAACCAATGCAACCAAGTAAGCATTATGGCTGCTGTTTGCATTCTCCACAAGTGCTTGCTTATGAACAACAAGAGAGAAATACTAAAAGGAAACTCCCATGAAAACTTGTAAACAGATTCGTTGAATAATATGGATTCTCTATCTGACTCCAAAAACACTACATAAGGATCTTGAAATTCATGTGCATTGGGACTTAGCTCATCCAATGGATTGCTTTGCTTCTCCTCATACCATGAATGCAAACTTTCGTCTGAGCTTTGCGACGAGACTCCTACTGATAATGACAAAGAAACCCATTGCTAGATCAAGTTTGTAACAATACTTGTTTCAAGCTCATATTTAGCTAATGGAGAAGGATTTTGACTGCAAACGTCATCCAACACATCAGCTATTGGATCATGAAAAAATTGAAAAGGCTGTTTCAACCCATTTTCTATTGGTTCCAATGAGATTGCATGATTTTCTACAAGCTACTCATTTGAAGATATATTATGCAAATGACCCTTCAAAAACTAAAATGATTCAAAACAAAATGTTATAAAATCATCTTGCATCATTTGATCATAGGTTATAACTTCCAAGTCTTCATCTACAACCTGACATTCAATGACATTCGTTGGCTATAGATCTATATATGATTTCTTGAACAAGGATTTCATTACCCTCTAGATGATCAATATCGAAACTTATCGACGGTTGATTTATGATAGCACGAAAGTTGTCTCTAATGATCTGAAATGAAGTAAAACAAAAAGGAAAATATCCTTCACTTACATCAACATTTGCTACACTTTCCTCCTCACTTCCATAGCTGATATGCATCAGCTGATCACTGTACTCAAGCTATTGAAAGTCCTTCCACAAACCAGCCACTGATTTACTTGCAAGACTAACTTCTGTTTGGAGAAAATAATCATCATCATACTGATCTAACTGAGGGAAATCATCAGCATAAAACACATCATCAAGCATGCATGTGAGGTCAACAGATCTCTCTTCTCCAAGATGATCTATAAAACAATCATTATCATATCTATGAAAACTGGGATAACAAAGAAGATGTTTTGGATCAGCAACTTGTTCTTCTTCAATCAGTGAGCCATGATCTTGAACATCATACTCATTCCTTGTAGTGATCTTTTGCATCATCTCTTTGACTATACTTACCAAAATGTCGAGATTTACATCTAAAGGTGTCGATTCCTCTGGATCTATGTTTTTCATCTCTTCTTCCTTCAACTTTGCCCTTCTGATCAACAAATTAGCCTTTAGATCTATTGCACTTTCTGCATCTCTTCAAGTGTTGCAAGATTCCTTTCCATCAACTTAAACTCCATTTCTGGATCAAAGGCACTCGGTTAGTGCAAGAGAGCAGATCCAGGAGGAGGTCTTATATTAACCGGCATCGAAAAATAGAGTTGGTTAAATCTGGTAGAAAACTGTTGTACTGTCTCCCCTGGCAGTATTTTCAGCTGGTTATACTCTTCTAGAATCAAGAAAGGGTTCTGTTTGACCACCCACTTGTCGAGGAAAACTTTGGTGAACTGCTGGAAATTTGAGATGCTCACATCAGGTAGGGTTTTGAACCAACTCTTGACTTTGCCTTGCAAATAAAGAGAAAAAAGTCTAATACTGACATCTTCTTCATCAACTTCAAAAAGGTCAAGAAAAGACTCAAAGTTTAGTACATGTCTCTCAGCAGTGATGTTGTCACATTCACCATCAAATCTTGGTAGATATAGGTGATGATTTTTAGGGAAAGCATGGGATATAGGAGGTAAAATCAGAGGCTTATATCAATCTGGAATTTTACAAGGTATAGGAATATGTACAGAAGGTGTAGAATCAGTCTTGGTCTCTTGAGGCTCATCAATTTGAAGATGGTCGTCACAAGATTTGTAAAAAGGGTCTTGATCAAGATCAAAGGCATGCGAATATTTCGCAATCTTCAAAGGGAAAGAATCAAATGCAGGTCTAGGATCTTTTCTCAAATACAATATACTTTGCAAAGCCTTCTTGACATTCTCAGGAAAAGAGAAAAAATAATTTATAACAAAGAACATAAGGTCTTGGATTAAGTTCCAACTTAAACACCTAATCTCTCCATATTGTCCTTTCATGTTTTTGCTGGTCAAGTTCATCCTCGAATGGAGTCTTTGGATTTCATGTTGAAACTGATTTGGAGTCGCCAAGTGAATGATTTCTGTCTTGCTATGTCTGATCATTGTTCACCATCAACAATCAGATCTCAAATTGATTACATTTTGCTAAGGAACATAAAACTACATTCCCTAGTATGGTCGCCACTATGTTAGAGCCTAGATTGACCTCAGGCTGAAGGGAGGCAATCCTAGGATAACTACAAACCATGCTTAACCTGGCAACTAGCCCTACTAGGTCAGGAGAGGGCTCTTTCCTTGTTAATCTCAGTTAAGATGACTATAATTACAGTTTGAGATGACTGAAATGAAATGAGATTTTAGGCTAGGTATAGTATCTCAAGGGTTTTTGGTTGTTTTTTATGATTGGTTGCTGGATCAAATGGAGCAGGTAGCGTCCGAGAAATCAACTTAGATTTACAGACATGTTCTATGGGGTGAGGTAGAAAAGGGATTATGTACTAGAAATGGATTGAGATGGTATTTTAAGATAGCTGAGGAGTTGAGGAGGGCATAAAGAGACTATGAGTCCTCTTCAAACAGTTGAAAACATTAAAAACAAAATGCATTCCCAAGACAAAGCACAACAGTGTATTTTGGCTATTCACCTTCATTCATTTAGTTTTAGAAGAGAAAGATAGATTTGGATACATATAAAACATAAGAAAAACTAATTACAAAGAAGAAACAATACATAAACTCACTGTCACAAGAATCCCACAAAAATAACTGTGAAACCTGGTTTTATTCCTTGCCAAACTGCTGTAGAGATATAAAATAGAGTTCAAAGCTTCCACAAGAGTCCAAGCTTTACAGATGGCTGAAAAAAGTACATAATATAGCCAAGCAAACAACTTATGCTAGCTAGCAGGGGTCGAAAAGGGAAAAACATAGGCTTAGCCTAGAAAATTGTCAAATTGTGCAAGAAACTAGGGTTTGAGGGAAAATGAGGAATTTGAGGGATATTAGTGATGGGAAGTGTTCAGTAAGGTACATTAAGGATAGGGGAAGGTGTATGAACATCAAGTCACAATTTTTGTTGATGATTTTACTATCGAAGAGAAATTACCTTCAAAACCCTAGGAGAGGGAAATGAACCTTACCCAAGTACAACTAAAGCACGAACAAGGTGTAAAATGACCCATTGGAACCTGAAATGATGATGACAACTCTTTGAATGATGGTACACTTAGGTGAATTGTGACATGGACCGAAATTTGGAAAACCTTGAAAGAAGTGAAAAAAAATCCTAGACCTAATACCTAGAGACCAAATTTTACTTGAAGACTCACTGAAATGACAAAATTTGACTTTGACACCCTAACAGAACTTTGTAAGAGCAAGTTTGAACACTGGTGGAAGGCTTCAAAGACTGACAATAATAGGAAGCATAAGGTGTCACTAATGATAGTATTAATAAAGCCACGCTGGTAAGCACGTTGTAGGATTGCTCATTCAAATGGTATATCAAGCATTCTAATGACCACCCAAATGCAGGAATTGTAGAAATCCAGGATACGCTGAATAGGCAATTTATCAGGCCAAAGTCAGAAACCCAATCAATCATTGAGTTTAAAGAGATTGCGATGCTCCCAGGTGAGACCCCCTGGGATCTAGATCAATGGATGAAGAACACAATTCGCAAAGCCATTATGATGTTGACGGATGGACAACATCGTGCATGGTTTGTAGCATCTTTGACACCACACTTGAGGATGGCATTGTCACAGCAGAAACTTTCCACCCGGGTTGAAGCATTGGAAATGGGAATGAGATTACATGAGACCCCTATAGAAGACCCTGGATTGGGATTCCAACAAATCCATGCACAGCTATAGAATCTGTGTCTAGAAATGCAGAGTTTGAAACAAAATAGGGCACCTCAGGCAGAGGTGTGTGAGGAAGTATGATTCATAAAATGTAAAGGCCAGGGCCACGACAAAGATCATTGTCCAGTGTTCACAAACTACTTGGTAGGAGGAGGGCCAATGCCATTGAGACCGCAAGCATAGGCATGGTTGAGCGCGACACCTTTTCTATGGTGCGCAATCTGTCAAATAGGAGGGAAACACACTGCAGATAATTGTCACTTGCTGCAGAAGTATACATAGACATCCCATCAATTGTTTTGTAATTTCTGCAAGTTCGTAGGCCATGATGAACACAGTTGCCGCAATTATGAACTAATGATGGATCGGACCCCTACCTATTGGGTGTAGATTGAAACACGAGCCCTTGACCCGAATGTGGTGATGGAATGCACTGGATTTTAGGAGCGCGTTCGAGGATGAGGTGGAATGGGACCAGGAAGGGGTCACGGAGAACTAATTTGTTACAATTGCAGATGGCTAGGGCACTATGCCCACAATTGTACCAACCCGACAAGGATATCATGTTTGTATTGTGCTTAGTTTGATCATGAGACAAAGCACTGTCTTTTGTTGATCACAAGGATGCACGAAAAAGGGGTATTCTAGCCCCCGCCGACTCAGAATATACAGATGATGAGATCTGAACCGCGCGAAGAAGACTCGAATGTAAAAATGATGCTCAGAAGTGGTATGACCATGGGAGATGATAAGGGGAAGCAGCCAGAAGAAAGTACATGGGTTCACAAGGCTCCTACAAAGGAACCCAAGTTTTACTTAGACCATGCAAAAGAGACATTCATGGAAGCTGAGAAGAGCTTCACGAAGGCGTCCACTTTAGGTAGTAAGGATCAACTAGAACTGGGAATGGATCCTTCAATGCTCACTACCTTTCTGGAGACATGCATGAAACTACTATGTGATAGCAAAGTAGTTAAAGGACTACAGGAATTTATCACCAGGCGTGTGGGGTCAGGAGAACCCTGCGTGGTTTGAAAACTGGGGAAGCATGTATTGCGCACTGGAAGGGAAGTGAGGTTGACTGTATAGATTGGTCAGTATGAAATGGATCAGGTAATCCTAGATCTGGGTTCGGACAGGAATGTATTACCAAAGAAAACATGGGAATGCATGGGCATACTGTTGTTGGGAAAAGTATCCAATTCGGAATGCCCCTATCCCACTCTAAGGTGTGATAGTGCCTTAGCAACAAGCAAGGAAAACTATCCGAGTATTCTTCTTTATGAAATGTAAATGGAGAAGAATGATGTAACTGACCTGTGTCTTTCACTAGCTTGTCGATCCAATCACTCTCCTCTTTTGCTTGTTTCCCGCTGCCTGCTCCTTCACTGGTCCAGCTTCACCAAGTTCCTGCAAGATCACAAGAGAGGAAAACTACACAAAAGACATGGATTTACATTCATAACTAGTTTAGGATCAGATATAAACTAAATATGCAAATATAACAAAACATCATTGATATACAAGCATATAGGAGAAACTCAAATAGCTTTATTGATATGATAAGAAAGTCCAAGAGGAGATACAACCAAGTGGGTCCCGATCCAGCATCTACCTCCCAGCAAAGGAATCCCTTCCTCTCCTCCAACAAAGTATAAATCACCCAATGTACTAATCTCAATCGCAAACCAACAACAATTCTCTGCAAAGTACAAAATTCCAGCCTCTGGATCTCTGGGATGAGGGATCCATATATAGATGTAAGCAGAGAGGATGAGTCAGCTTATGTTTTGACTTGTGGCTTCTCTCTGTCAGTTCTTGCTTCCACTTGGAGGTTGAGAGCCTCTTACTCATCACTAGTCGAATTCATTGAGGCAAGTGTCATTGGAGAAGATTCTGGAAGCTTCCATGGTCTTTCCACCTCGTTGAATGAGCTTGCCATTTGTCATTTCCCACTCAGCGCACCCTGGTAGTGCATTTAGGTGGGTTGCAACGCACCTAGCTAGTGTACTGGGGTGCATTGCAACGCAGGCAGCTAGAAGAGCTTCTGAATTGATCCTGAATTGACTGTTTCTGAGTGGTTTTTGGTGGAGAACTTCTGGGAGAAGCTGTCATTGGTTGACCTTGTTCCTTTAGGGGCAGGAACAACTCTTTTAGGGACTTTGGGATCCCTTGGATTATGGACATTTCATGCTCAATGCTGTAAGGCACAAAAATGTCTATAACACATACCCATGCTACAATGGTCCCCTATTCAATTATGAATGGCGAACCAATAGAAGATTTTTCCCATGGGGAGATTGCAAGGGGTAACAGTAGATATTGAGGGTGCGAGCGTACAGGCAAATTTTGAAGTAATAGAGATTGTTAATGACAGTAAAACATATCCCACGCTACTAGGAATAGACTAGGCCACCGATATGAACAGAGTCATAAATCTGAAGAAATGAAAAATGATCTTCGAGAAAACATCACTACGCGTAGTAGTACCACTGGATCCAGCCGAAGGAGTGCGCTAGAATGAACCAATGCGCGATGATGATAGTGATGATGATCTTGATTGTATTTACAAGATAACTGCATGAGACTAGGATTAGGTGAATCCAAATGCAAATGGGAGAATCGCGTGGGAGCGCGAAAGCTCCTACACTTCCGATTCAGACGAAGAAGTAGATAGATGGCAGAATTGGTTACACGAAGTAACAATGCTTAATTGCAACATGATGGTTAGATCACTATGTTGCGTGACAACAGAAGCAAGGGATCTACCAATTTATGATGGATTGTCATCGGTGGATGAATTTCTGAGCAAATTTGAAAGTGCAGTACCAAAACAGTAGTGGTTTGATAAATTGAAGTGGGCACTACGTGCAACACCCACATGATGGTGGGGTACGCATCAAGGAAATTTTGAGGACTGGTACGGATGCAGAAGGATGAAGCACCTACAATTTGGGAAACCACAAATACGAAAAGTATACAAATATGATGACCGAGATTACCCACGCATGCACCTCACGAAATGGACCAAGGTCTATGGGGAAGAGCCACAACCTGAATGGGTACATTTATTCTACCATACCCTGGATCTCATACCGATGAACTACTATACTGAGATAGAGCTCCAACATGGACGGGCGAATGGGATGTCTTACGCAAGGGATTTTTACTAACATTCACATTTGAAGATCGTTAGTTGGATACTATTGATGATGCGCTGCAAGTAGTAAAAGCAGCCATCTTCAAAATAACATAGGAGCTAATGGAAGTACTTCAACCAGTATGGGTGACACAGTTAAGCAACGCCCTAGAATGTTATAATGTGCAGGTGGAAGAGGATGACGAAGACCCATGAAATATTAATATCCTAGAAACAGAAGGCTATCACGTGGTTCGAGGACCATCAATTGTGGATCCCAACATCACCGTGCCGCTAAAAACAAAGTAGGTAAACATTGGCACAAAAGTAGAGCCAAAGTATGCGAAACTTGGGGACTACTAGGACAATGCTATGGTAGATAAGGTCACCGAGTTACTCCGTGAATAACAAGACTTGTTCCTGACGAAAACTATAGACTTAAAAGGGATCATTGGCGACTTAGGGATGATGAAGATCACTCTGAAACCAGACGTAGATCAAGTGAAGCAACGACCTTACCATTTGAATCCAAAGTATAAAGAAAAGGTCCACGACGAATTAGACAAAATGCTTGCAGCCAGAATTATTGAACCAGTAGAAGAATCCGACTGGATGAGTCTTATGGTAGTGCCGGAGAAAAAAAAAATATGGTGAAATAAGAATATGCGTGGACCTTAGGAAGCTTAACGATGCCTGTGTACACGATCCATTCCTGACACCATTCACAGATGAAGTATTGGAGAATGTTGGCAGTCAGGAAGCTTACTCAATCATGGATGGCTTCTCAGGGTACCATCAGATCAAGATCATGCCAAAAGATAGGATCAAAACGACCCTCACAATAGAATGGGGTTACTTTCAATACACTGTTATGCCCTTTTGACTGAAGAACGCGCCAACTATATTTTTGCGCATCATGGTGGTTGCATTCAAAGAATACATCCACAAGTTCTTGGAGGTCTATCTAGATGATTGGACTATCTTTGGATTAGTTAAACACCATGTAGCAAGCTTAGGTTTGAATTTGGATACTTTTCGCCAACACCAGATTGCACTGAACCTTAAGAAGTGCACCTTCCTCGTTCCCTTTGGAAACCTGCTAGGACATGTGGTCTGCAAACAAAGCCTGATGGTGGACCCTGTGAAGATTGACGTTATTTTGAATTTGGAAGCACCAAGGAGTGTTAAACAATTTCATGCTACTTCAGGGCACAATGGCTACTATAGGAAGTTCATCAAAAGGTATGCCCAAATAACAGAGCTGATCAAAAAGCTATTGAAGAAGGATGCTACATATTGTTGGAATGATGATTTCATGAAAAGTTTGGATGTCCTCAAGGAGAAACTGACATCTGCTGCCATCCCGGTTTTCCAAAAATGGGACATGGAATTTCATGTACATGTTGATGCGTCATGTATAGCACTGGGAGCCCTACTCATGCAAGAAGGTGTGGAGGGTGTGGATCACCCAATCGCATTCACAAGTTAGAGACTATCGAAAGCTTAAAAGAACTACTCTACTACTGAGCGCGAAGGGTTAGCAATGGTGCACTTTCTCCAAAAATACCAACATTATTTACTTGGGGGACATTTCAAGATGTTTAGCAATCATTCCGTGTTAAAATACCTGGTGAACAAGCCTATTTTGGGGGGGGCGCATATGCAGATGGTTTTTACTATTTCAGGAATATGACTTTGAGGTCATCGTCAAGCTAGGATGCGTAAATGCAGGACTAGATCTGTTACACTAAAATTTGTCACCATGACTATTTGCAGTCAGTATGACTCCATCAATAACGATAATGTCCTCCTTGGCAAGTCTTATACCTCTGCTCCTCATGTCAAACACCAAAAAAGAGAGAAAGCCTTCAAAAAATCAATATAACTCTGGTTCCGCACTTTCTCTTACTCTTACCTGCGTGCATGCACCTCAAGTACATAATACCTGCGTACCTGTATGCTCTGTCTGTAAAGGGATGGGTGCGTACCCCTGTAAAAGTCAAAAGGCACAAGTTTTACTTCAATTTTCTTACTTGCAGTCGATTCTAGAGCATTCTAGAAGATGGTTTGACGTGGATTGAGCGCCTCGAGATGGTTCATGCATCCCAATGAAAGAGGAACTTATCCCATGAAGAGGTGAACTATCCCTTTGAAAGAGGGGCTTATCCCATTGATGGTGGACCTGTTTAACTTCCTCCAAAGCATTATAAATACATGCATTGGGCCAGAGGCAAAGGAGGTTGAAAGCTGAACATTCCTAAGGGTAGATGCTGCTGAAATTAGGACTCCCTTATAGAGCTTGAGAGGAGAGATCACATTCCTTTCTTAGCTTCATTTGGAAGTGGGTGAGCTGATCAAAGTAGAGGAGAACTCTTGCTGGACCCTGGGAGGGACCTGCACAACAAGGCATTGGTTGTAAGGTTTCTTTGTTTCCAATTAATACAATTAAGTTCATTTTTCTCAACAAGTTGTTATATATAATTTGTTTCATAAACTCCTTGGTCTTTATGATGAATATGTTTTATTATATGAGTTATTTAGGTGCTATGTAATCGTTTGCTTGTTTGTGTATGCAGGCTTCAAGGAGAGGAGCTCATCTGGATCGAAGAGGCTTGGCCATTACAAACAGCGTTGGACTAAAGGTAAGCCTTAAACACTTGGTTGCTTTTATTTTAAATGCATATTTAGGGAAAGATAGTGCTTGATTGTTTTGTTTGTCACTAGAAAAGCCTTGTTTTCTAAGGAGGTCGGTTTTGTCCGCAAAATTGACTCTTTCCGCATGACAAAATGGCGACCATACTGGGGAATCCATGGATTTGATTGATTTCTCTTTTGATTGATACTTTGATTTGAGAAACATTGATTTCTTTCTGGTTTTTGACTGATTGACTGTGAATTTGGGTAGAATAGCTTAGGATTGAGTTAGTTTTTTATTTTTCTTGTTTTTAAGAGAAGTACACACCCTTTGAGTTAAGCACAGAGTGTACCTGTACGCACTTCTGCTTTGCACACAGAGTGTGGCCGCACCTGTGCAAACGGGCTGCCTGCGTACCCTGTTAAAAGTTTAGAAAATTTCAATTTTTTCCTTTTTTACCTATTAGATCTTGTTTATAGCTTATTTGTTGCTGCCCAGATCCACTGGTTACCTGTCAGAAGTTTTCATCTAGGCTTGTTTCATTAGCATCAAGGGTTTTAGTGAAGTTCATAGAAATTCTAGCCCTAGGTTTGATTTTTGTATTGGTCTTGTAGTGACTCTGGATTTAGAAGTTGTAGAAACCTTGGATATCCCTGGTCTTTTCAGTCTTCTTAGGAGTCGGACCATTCGTAAAATCCACCTTTGTGAGAAACCTACCGTTGTGTTGTCTCTTTGCGGAATTTCGAGAAGGCTTGTTTGTTAAGCTGTGAATTTCATTCTTAAGAAAAAGAACAAGAGCTTTTTTTTTTTTTTTTTTGACTGATTTATGATTCTGCATGAATTAGTCCTTGGTTGAATTGTAACTGAGTAAAACAACCTGAAATTATATTTTGTAGGCTTTTACCTCATTGGATTTGATTTTAGGTAAATTTCTCTTAGATTTTCATAGATCTTAAAATCGATTTTTGTTAAGTAGTTTTACATGCTTTGTTAAAATAGGAAAAATACAAAATCTCTTTTGAAAAAAAGTTTGTTTTAGTAGCGTTTGAAGTCTTTGAAAAGAGAAAGGAAGTTTTCGTGAAATAATTAGTGGTCTTGTGTTGTGTGCTTTGGAAAAGATAAAGAGAATTTTTCTTTGATTTTCATTGCTCAGAAAGTTGTCTTTATAAATTTTGCATTCTCCAACTCTCTTAGCTAGGGAATTCATTGAAAACGAAAGATTGTTTTTTCATCCTAGGTGCATCTTTTTAGTGGATTTGAGTCGAGTCTACACATCATAAGTTTCATCTCCGCTACCTTTTGTCGTAAATAAAAGCCATAAGAAATAACGCTTAAAGTAAAATTAACTTAGTAACTTTTTATTTACTAGGGCTCTGATACACCAACATAGATCAGGCTAGTGTCTTGGAGTAGGAGAGTAATTAACTCTCCAAGACAGTAAAAACAAACAAGTAGCTTATCTTGCGGTAGGATAAATCCAATTGTTACATTTATGCTCTGGGAAAGCTCCTCTTAAAGGAGAAGCATGAGATCGTGTCCGAACCAGTGAGGGGATCAATCCTCCTTCATTGGGAACAAGCCAGATATGCACGTACTACAAACGGTAAACCTCATATTCACCATTGTCGAGGAGCCTGGGGTCACTTGTCGGTAAACCTTGGATTATTGTCAAGGAGCCGGCAAGGGGATTGAGCTTGTTACTCTGCCATTGCGTGCGTATCGGATCGTAGACTGTTCCCCCAAGTATATTTGTTGCTGTTGGTGACCTTAGTGACTATTATCTTTAGGATTCTTCCTAAGGTGACGGTGGAGGGAAGATCCCACAGTACCTGGAGCAGACGTCAGCTAGACTCACTTGGATTTTCTGGGGGGTTCACTTCACTCGAGACGGTTAAAGTGGAGGAACTTGGTCCAGTCTATTCATTAAGCAGGTTGCTGGGGTAACTGTTCCACCCGCCAATTCTGTACTGAATTCTGCGATATTGGATTTCATCACCAACTAGTGTTTTCAGTCCGGAAAGTTACTGTTTGTGTGTGGTTTGACGCCATAGATTCTTTAGGCGTGTGATTCGAATTTGTTTGGTTCTTTAGAGACTTTAGGTGGTTTGCTTTGAGATTTTACTTTGTTTGCGTGTGCAGTAGTTAAAATTTTTTAGCTGTGGCTGAATTACCAAGATAGTCCCGTAGACTTCGGGGCCAGTCTCCTGAGGTTGTAACCGTGGCTAATTTGTTGAGGAAGTCCCGTAGACTTCGGGGCCAACCTCCTGAAGAAGTCCCAGGTCATTACGAAGGTTTGAAAGTCCTCGTAACTCCTAGTGGCAGTAAAGTAGGGTCACCTGAAGAAGGAGAGTCTTCGTTGGTTGTTCATCCTGATTACCAAACTCTAGAAACGGGTTATAATCCTGAAGCTATTTCAGTTTCCGAACTTGCTGGTAGCTTTTCATCTACTAGTGATATAGGCGAAGAACCTGAGATATCTGAACTTGTTACTCCAACATCGGGGTTTGTCTCTCCAACTTCTAGTGCTCCTAATTCACCTAGGGTAGAAACAGTAATCACCGAGAATCTTCCTTCTGGTTTGATAGCTATTGAAGAACTTGCTCTAGAAGAAGAAATAGGCATCCCTATCCTTGAAAATCAACCTGTTATTGATCTAAGGGAGCGTGAATCAATTTTTTACAGTCCACCTAGAAGTACTACTTGGTATCTTCCTTTAACTAATTATTTGGAAAACCCAGGGTTAAGTTTTTCTCCACCTCGTGCTCCTTATCTACCTAGAGGTCTTTATACTCCTGTAAATATGTCTGGTTAGTCGTCCATGTTTACTCAATCGCCAGAATCCTTTTTGTACAGCGGTCCTTCTGTTCCCTCTGGGTATCAGTCACTTTCTAGTACTTTTGCGGGAGCATCTCCTCAACCCATTGAACATGGGTTATTAACTGGAAACAATGATAATAAACCGTTGAGCGTACAAGACATTCTTATGATGTCAGGTTCTATTCCCAATTCTCAACCTCAAGGTGGCCAGTTACCGCCTGGGGGGCAGCCTCAATTAACGCCTGGGGGGCAACCTCAAGGTAGACAAATTGTGTCTGGGGGGCAACCTCAAGGACAGTATGTACCCATGGTGCAGTACATTCCTCAAGGTCAACCCCAGCCTCAATATGTACCCCAAGGTCAACCTCAGTATCAATTTATACCTCAAGGTCAACCCCAGTATCAGTACATGCCTCAAGGGTATCTACCCCAAGGTCAGTAATTGAACCAAGGTTTCCAACCACCCCAAGGTCAATCTTATGTTCAAGGAACGAGAAATGTACCTTTCAATTATCAATCCTAACCTCAACCTGGTTATGGTGCCCCATATCCTCAACCTGTAATGGGTCAGTACCCCGGAATGAACATAGTGTGGGATCCATCGCAAACTCAACAGGTGTTGCAGCCAAGTGTACAGTTGTCATCTCAAACTGGAAAACCCTTAGTTTCTGGTTCACCCCAGCAACCAGTCCAGTCTAATATTCAAACTTCTGTACCTTCAGTAGTTTCCCAGTCTGTGTTGTGGGGAAAAATGCCTATGCAGGACGATCCTATCCACCTAAGGTGTGACAGTGCCTTAGCAACAAACGAGTACAGCTATACTGGTTTCGTCCTTTATGAAATGTGCAAGGAGAGAGATCAATAGACTTACCGGTGTCTTCCGTTTGTCCCTCGATCCGGTCTCTCTTCTCTTTGGGAGTTCATAGCTACTTGTCTTCTTACTTATCCAGTTTCAACTTCCTACAAGATCACAAGAGAACAGCTACTTGCGACAAGAGAAAAACACTACACAAAGATAGATATTCACATTCATAACTAGTTTAGGATTAGAAATAAACCAAATACACTAATACATTCATACATCAAAATACATCAGCGTATAGGAGAAACCAAGATAGCTTTATTGATGAATAACAAGGTTCAGGAAGAGATACAACCTAGAGGGCTCCAATCCAGCATCTCCTTCCCAGCAAATGGAATTCCTATCTTCAGCCCCTTCAAAGCATTAAGTGCCTAATGATTCCAGTCTCAAACCAACATCAATTCTTTGCAATAACAAAATTCCAGCCTCTAGATCTCATGGAGGAGAGATCCATATATAGATGTTTGGAGAGAGGACGAGTCAGCTTGAGATCTGACTAGCGTCCTCTCCCTCTGTCAGTTCTTGAGTCCACTTGGAGGTTCTTGCTTCCACTTGGAGATTTGGAACCTCTTATTCATCACCAGTCGAATTCCCTGAGGCAAGTTTCATTTTGGAAGCTTCCTGGGTTTTGACAACTTGAGAAATGAGTCTGCCACTTGTCCACGCTCATTCAGTGCAGGTAGCCTTTGTTCCAGTTGACATTCAACGTAGGTAGCCAGTGTTGGCTTTGACATTCAGCGCAAACAACTAGTGTAGCCACTGAAATGATCCTGAATTGACTTGTTTTGAGCAGTTTTTGGTGGAGAACTTCTGTGAATTTCTGTGGTTTGTTAGCCTTGTTCCTCTAGGGGTAGGAACAACATGTTTAGGGACTTTGGATCCCTTAGATTATGGACATTTCATGCTCAATGCTGTAAGGCACAAAAATGTCTATAACAGTTGCCCCCTAAAGTATGAGGCTATTTATTGGGCGAAATGCTTTATCAGGGGGATCTGAAGTTCATCCAATGCTGAGAGGAGACCTGTAATAAGATACAATACAATACATTATTTTTCATACTTCTTTCATGATCTAGCTGAGGCGGGCATTCCCATGCTCAGCTTTATAAATTCATTTTTCTGTACATAGAACAGACAATCGTCTGATGATAGACTGATAATTTTGATGAAATTATCATCCTTTGAGTAGGATGATTATCTGCTGCAATGATGTACATGTCAATGTCTTTGTCTTTCCTGAATATATATCATAGCCTGGATGGATGAAACTAGATCCGGGGTCTTCAAACTCGTTCGATCTTCACTCTAAGTACAAGTCGATCCATGTGAGAAATGTTCTGAAGTCGAACATGGAAAGACATCGCTTGATTATCGGTCAATGATGTAAACCGTTAACAAGCGCGAGAGGAATCACCGATAATGATAATGACCCTCAAGGTACTGCAATACAATTCACGTAGTGTGAATAAAGGACTTGGCATCGAACACCACGCAAAATATTTTGGTCGAAGGTCATTGATGTATACCTGTCGCCAGAAGTGAGAAACTTGCCATTGTGGCATGCAAGCTTCAAAGTACTGAAGGGGTTGTTCCTAGATCAAATTCTTGGATAATGAGCTGATGTCGACAAGAAGTGATCCGTCAAAGGAGGGCCTTAGTGAATCCCACATCAGTGACACGGAACGGAGCTAATGATTTTAATGGAGGTGAAAACGATCCATGACATATGATTCAGGGTGGCGGTCATGAAAGGATGAAGGATAATGTATGGCAGTGGATGGGACACGGTTGACTTTTTCTGAACGACTTCTCTTGAACATATGGCGACACTGATACGATGGATCGGTAGCATTACCCCAAATATGGATGGTATGGCGAGACCATGGATGTGACCGGTGAATGAAACAACCCAACCCGATTGTGGTACGGAGGAAAAGTGTCATGTTCAAGAGCGACTTGCTACCATCGAAGTTTTCTTTAGTTTCTTCCAATTTTTCCCCAGTCATTGCTGACCAGTACCTCTTTATTTTTTTCAAGCTTGAGGAGGATAACATATGCTTGTTCTATAACCTGCCCTTCGAGCAAGCCCATCGCTATGTTTTAACGAGCCTAGCGATAGTGAAACTCGTTCTCGTCTAAAGACAAGTTTGTCGCTATTTAATGATTTTAACGAGTCTAATGACAAGGATAACTCGGTCCTTTTCATTTTTAGAGAGTCGGAAAAGGTACATAAAGTTAACTCCAAAAGTCCTTTTTCGTCATCTAATCCCTTAAGTCTGAAAAAGTATAAAACAATACAGAAGGGATGAGTTTTCGATAGTTTTAACAAGCCGAATAAAACAAGCGCTCGATCTTTTTGTGCAATAATCCCTCAGGTCCAAAAAGATTAAAATCTAGAGGAGGGATAGCTCTTCCTATCCCTTTAACGAGCTGGAAGGCCAAGGACTCGGCAATCTTTTCATATTTTACGAGTCAATTGAAAAGAGCTTAAAGAAGACTCGTCTTTTGAGGAACGAGTGATAAACAGGGTTAGCAGCTGATTCCAGGTACAAGTTGGAATTTTCCAATCACGGCAGTGTCACAAGGATGGCTAGGTGAAATCACTCTTCGCAGCTGTTCCTCAAAATGGGTAAACAATCATATGGAGATGAACGATAGGCCAAATGAAAGGTGGAGGTGACGGTGCAAACATGACCAAGGCTTTAATGGCTGATAAGGTTACATTCACAGTGGTTATTTACCGAGTAGGTTCATTTTTTATTTTAAAATGAGCTTAAACACTGGTGGAAACACTTGCTCATTGCTTATGTTTATTTTTTAACGAGCATGAAGTCCGCGTTAAAACTGCTCGGATCTTGCGTTTATTTTTTAACGAGCATGAACTGTGTGCTAAAATTGCTCGATTACCTAGTCATATGATAAGAGTGTCTCATTGAGATTCTATTTTTTATGGAGCTTCATCTCACAAAGCTTTGCCCCGCATCCTTTCTTTATGCAAGTTCGGAAACGACTAATCCTACGAGTTTAAAGGGTTAGACCTACAGGTTTAAAGGGAGGAACTAAAAATTTAAAAAATAAATAGTCGCCCCTTGCTTGCACTCCAAAAGGTTTGCATGCCCCCAGGCATAAAGTATGATTTCAAGGTTACCTCTACTTCATTTCCGTCAAAACATTCGTTTCACCAAGAGAGGCCTACCTCTTTCAGGTTACCCAAAGATTGTCTCGTTAATCTTTCAAACAAAACACTTCCTCGACAATGTCTACCGAAATAGACAAAGGTGAGCGACGTAGCCCGCCAACTCACATAACTTTGACAATAGAATCTTATTCTAGAATAACCCTCTTCCTAGACGGACGGGGTACAGACTAGTCATATTCTCCCGCGGAAACCAACTCTATACCCAAAGTTTCTCTGCCAAAGCAGACCAGGACGCATGCCCCCTGGGTTCCAGTCATATCCTCCCGGATTACTCGCGCTCATCAGGAGGACGGACCATGGGTTGAGACACTTCTTGCGTGAAGAGACCATTTAGGGATGGTATATGACTATTTGCGATGCGTGATCCGGGAAATGAAAGTTGGTCCACGAGCTTGACCACTCTTCCTTCCTGCGGAAAACACATTACTCTAAAGAGTGAGGAGACGAGGGCCCCCATGCAATATATATAGTCTCATCCAAGGAGTAGGTTATAATCCAAGGGTCCTTGAATGACCATCACGTTCATTTGAACGGTCTTCCCTTTCAATGTGATAGGCACATTGGGGAGGATCCCTAAAGGTCGACTGGTTCCTTTATCAAAGCTTGATAGATTTCTCATTTTAGGTAAAAGCGCTGGCGAACCAAGCGCTTTCCAAGCAATAGAGGAAAGGATACTCACAGATGCCCCCTCATCAATGATAGTGCCAGCCATTACCATTCTATATATTTGAACGATAATTCTGAATGGTATGCTTGCTGGCAACCGGGGTCTGCCTAGTTGGTTCCAGTCGAACGAGACAACTAGGTTGCTTGGTGGTGGGACCGAATAGACAGTCGGGTATCGCTATAACGAACTTCCTTCCTGCGATAAAGGAATGGGGGCATTGCCCCCTTGTTCATCAGAGTCAGTGTTAATGAAGAGAATTTGGACGGTGTCGTCTTTATTCTCCTCTGTGATGGTATCATTCGAAGATAGAGCCTCTGAAGGCAAAACCGGGTCAACTGCCGTCTCAACCTTTTGACTTTCGTCAGGCATGGATCCAGACGGTTCATCTTCAATGATAGGTGCTTCGGCTGACCACCTGGGCGGGCCAGCCGGGTTCTCAACTAGTGAAGTACTTGGCAGGAGTTTTTGATATCCAGGAGGAAGTTGCGCTCATAAAATCATGCGATATTCCAAAACTCTTTTAGCCTCGTCTAAGAAGGGACAACGATGGATGGCGTGATCGCCTTCACACAGTTTGCAGGGAAATCTAGCTTTCCCTCTCTATCCTGGGACTTCACTTTCACTAGTCGACGGTGAGCAGTCAACATGGCTATCAGAGGTTGATGCTACCGAATTGTGCAAACGAGGAGACCAGTCCCTTAGTATTCGAGGGATACAAGGACAATCTCTGTGGAAATGGTCTCCCTTGCATATGACACATGGCGATTTAGGGCTTGTCAGTGCTGTGTGTGGATTTTTGTCAGACGACACTTGTTTGCCCCCAGTCGCCTTTGGCTCCTTCTTCTTCTTCTCTTTCTTCTTCTTTTCCTTCTTCTCCTTAGGAACCTGGTTTTTTGTTTTACCAGCTCTGTCAAGTGAAGAGGAAGGAGGAGAGGAAGAGTTAGATGAAGTAGAAGGCTGGTTGGCAACTCTTGTCTGGTCTAACTGTTGACTCGACTGTTCAGGAATGGTGGTGTTCTGAACGACATTGGTTGAAAAGAGCCAGACTGGCAGGCTAATTGTCAGTCCTGGAAGCGACAATGTGGCCATGTGGGGCGCACCAACATCTCCCCAAGAGGAGAAGGGACTAGGATTTCCACCAAGGGGAATTCCTTGGTTGGTGTGCTCCATCTTTCAACTTAAAGATCAACGCAGGAATTAAAGGGTGATTGTTCTGTTTAAAATAAATTTTTAACGACGCTTAGACACAACTTGCTTTTTCAGTTTTAAAGAGTCGAGAAAAAGCTAAAGATGACTCTAGTCTCCTTCGATGTTTTAACGAGCCCGAAGTGACAAATGCTCGGATGGACTTTTTCTGTTATAGTGTCTGAAAAAGGCCAAAAGAAACTGCTCTGGAGTTCTAGGCAGAGGGTGTGCCAAACTTTTCGCAAAACCGCAGAATACTTTTTAGGGTACGGGCGGTTGATCTTCCTGAATGCTGTGTTCAGTGCATTGCGATCAGTAGGGCGGCCGACACGGCTTCCTAAGGATAAAGGTTTTATGCCTATAGGGGTCTCCCAATATATATGCGACGGTAAGTGGGAGCACAATCCGTACTGGCGCTATCGTCCCTCAGGAGGAATCACCCACCATCCACGAGATCGACAGTCACCAGGCTTAACGACGTCGGAACACGTCTCTAGCCTAGACCTCTATGTTGTGCGTTATGTTGCAAAGCGTTGTTAAGTTCATTCAATTTATTTTAGGTTGATCTTTTTAAAGTTTGCCTTTCAAGGTTCACCACGAGATGTATGATACAAATTCCTAAATGCAGTCTAAAGATGATAAGCAAGCTTTATATCTTTTCAACTTTGAAAATCCTAGCTACTAAGGGAAAAGAAAGACACCATCTTTTCTCAAAGAGCAATCAACACACTCTAATGCACTTTTCCTAAATCCAACATGCAAACTATCAAATGCAAATGCACAATGCAGGTGTTTGTTTTCCGCTTTCTTAGTATTGATGCCTACAAAGAAAGCTTTTTGCACAACTTTGAATTTGCTTTTAAATGACCAATACAAACAAGTTTACTTTTTTCAAAATCAGAGAGGGTAGAAGAGATTACACTACTTAACGATTTTCGAAATGAATACTTGTTTTGACACTTAAAAGAGACAAACTCAAACCAATAAGCAAAAGTAAATGTATAATCAATCTGCAAACAGCCAATGAACTCTCTTATAAGATCACAATTAACAGATCTGAATCAAGGGCTACAGGATGACTATTTCACTCATGCAAAGGAAAACTGTAAATGATGCCACAAACACATAAAAACACTTACAGTCTTTTTGTACAAAAGGAGGCGGAATCTGAGCAGAGAAAAGGAGTTATCGGACTGGTACCTATGCTGGTTACAGGCTGCAAAAATCAGAGATCAAAACAAGGCAAAACAGAGCAGAGAACCCCAGCTGCACAAGAGCAAACTGGTTCAGCACAACCTCAACACAGGGGTTTTGACATTCAGCGCAGGTAGCCTTCACGGGACCTGCGTTGAAATGCAGAATCCCTTCACTGGGTCTGCGTTGAAGGAGAAACTCTCGTTTCCCTCAGGTTCTGGGTCACAGATTGCTTCTTAATCAACTGTTTCAGGCCAAATAAAAGCAACAAGCAAGGTGTAATCAAAGGGATGATTTGAAGGGTACTAAGATCTATCACAAGGATCATCAAATCATTTGTGAATCCATTGTTAAGATCATAGACAAGTCCAGAAATTGGATCAAAGCAACAACTTTCTACTTTGCATCCGGGAAAGATGCGGTTCGACTGTTGCTGTCAAGTCTATGAAGTAAACAATGATAGAAACACAAATAAAATGACTAAACAGATCTCCCCAGTGGAGTCACCAATTTGTTGTGGGGAAAAATGCCTATGCAGGACGATCCTATCCACCTAAGGTGTGACAGTGCCTTAGCAACAAACGAGTACAGCTATACTGGTTTCGTCCTTTATGAAATGTGCAAGGAGAGAGATCAATAGACTTACCGGTGTCTTCTGTTTGTCCCTCGATCCGGTCTCTCTTCTCTTTGGGAGTTCACAGCTACTTGTCTTCCTGCTTATCCAGTTTCAACTTCCTGCAAGATCACAAGAGAACAGCTACTTGCGACAAGAGAACAGCTACTTGCGACAAGAGAAGAACACTACACAAAGACAGATATTCACATTCATAACTAGTTTAGGATTAGAAATAAACCAAATACACTAATACATTCATACATCAAAATACATCAGCGTATAGGAGAAACCAAGATAGCTTTATTGATTAATAACAAGGTTCAAGAAGAGATACAACCTAGAGGGCTCCAATCCAGCATCTCCTTCCCAGCAAATGGAATTCCTATCTTCAGCCCCTTCAAAGCATTAAGCACCTAATGATTCCAGTCTCAAACCAACAGCAATTCTTTGCAATAACAAAATTCCAGCCTCTAGATCTCATGGAGGAGAGATCCATATATAGATGTTTGGAGAGAGGATGAGTCAGCTTGAGATCTGACTAGTGTCCTCTCCCTCTGTCAGTTCTTGAGTCCACTTGGAGGTTATTGCTTCCACTTGGAGATTTGGAACCTCTTACTCATCACCAGTCGAATTCCCTGAGGCAAGTTTCATTTTGGAAGCTTCCTGGGTTTTGACACCTTGAGAAATGAGCCTGCCACTTGTCCACTCTCGTTCAGCGCAGGTAGCCTTTGTTCCAGTTGACATTCAACGCAGGTAGCCAGTGTTGGCTTTGACATTCAGCGCAAACAGCTAGTGTAGCCACTGAAATGATCCTGAATTGACTTGTTTTGAGCAGGTTTTGGTGGAGAACTTCTGTGAATTGCTATGGTTTGTTAGCCTTGTTCCTCTAGGGGTAGGAACAACATGTTTAGGGACTCTGGATCCCTTAGATTATGGACATTTCATGCTCAATTTTGTAAGGCACAAAAATGTCTATAACAGTCTAGGCCTATTGCGCCTAGTACTCCATCTCAAACGACTGCTGCAACTTCCGCAACATCTGTTCAATCTACCCCACCTACTTCTGGAGTATCGACAGCTCCGGTTTCTACTGTTCCTGTATCTACTCCTCAGACATCTTTACCATCGTCTGGATCCACGATTCAAACTATGGTTCAGATGCCTGTAGGACAGCTTGGTTTAAGTACGGTTGTCACAAGTCAACCACAATTCACTTATCAACCGTACCAGGGATAGTACCAATTCGGTCCTGCTGTCCAGCAGCCAGTTTATCAGTATCAACCGTATCCTGGGTACACTTATCAACAACCACAACAACCCCAGTACGGTCCAGTTAATCCTGGTTTTCCGGGAGGATACAATATCCCGAACGCAATTCCTCTTCCAAGTTATCCCGGATATCCTCCTCCTGGGGCTGGTCTCGTGACCCAGAGTTTTAGGGATCCTAATCGGCAGTTACCATTTATCGTAACTTTGGACTTGCCTGATTTGTCGTTCCTAACGAATGATCCAATTAATTATCTTCCGTTTTGGCTGCCAATGTCGAACAAGTTGCCTAGTGGCATTCCCAAGTTCGAAGGTAAATCTGGAGAGGACCCGTCGAATCATGTGATGACTTACCACCTCTGGTGTGCCTCTAATTCCATCTCGGATGATTTGATCCGCTTACGTCTTTTCCAGCGCACTATCATTGGTCTTGCCCCCAAGTGGTATATTGAGTTACCACAGGCCTCTTTTTATAATTTTAGCCAGTTAGCTACCTCGTTTTTAACTCATTTTCAGTTGCCGGTCAGATATGATAATGGCACGGAGTTACTAACTTCATTAAAGCAATTGACGTCCACTTATATTTGCGATCATATTCATGAATGGAGACGTCGAAGGTGGTTAGTGAAAGTTTTTATCCCGGACCAGATCTTAGCTGAATGGTTTGTTAAATCATTGTTACCGAAGATTACTGAAGATGTAGCTAAGGCCGGAGTAGTTATTGAGGAGCAAGTGATTGCTCAAGCACAGTACCTTGACTTAGTTTATACTCAGTCAGGTACGTTACATGAAAAAATCCCAGATCTTCCGAAGGGGAATCAAATAGTTTGCCTCTCCGTCAGTGTCTCATGCTGCTGATGGCATGATTGTTACGGTGAACACTAAAAGCAAGAAGAAGTCTTCCAAGAATTCTTCTCCTATCATAACCTTACCTGATTCCCTGACAGGAGATTCTTCTGCAGAAGTTTCCGCCGATGTTCACATTGTAGAATCATCTACGGCTAAATCAAAATCCGGTGGAAAGAAGAAAGGAAAGAAGAAGAATAAAGCAGACAAAACTCCAAAGGAGAAAACTGAAAAATCGGAAACCAATGACGAAAAACGTAAACCTCGATATCCTTGTCTTATTTGTGAAGAGGAACACTTTACAAGAGACTGCCCTCATCGAGCAGAGGTTGCGAAAATCGTCAAAGGTTCCCAAACTCCTGCTGTTTTGAGGGATCCATTTCGAAAACAAGATAGCAATATGATAGGTTCTTCCTCGAGTGCCAATGAAGAACCCATATTGATGATGTCCCATGTAAGGATTGCGACTCGATTGCAAGATTATGGTAGTAAAAGTCATGTTGATGGCAAAGAAGCAGAATCTTCTCATTCTAATCCATCAACCTTAGCTCCCGGTTCCGATCCACTACAGATCGAGAAGCTAATCCAGACTTAGTAATCAAACCGCCCGCCAAGGGTATACTTCGAAAGTCTGCTTTCAATCCACATGTGAGAGTGGCCCAAAATTATAACATTGTTGAGGATTTAGCTGTTTCACCCTTAGCAATGTCGGCTTTGGAAGTGCTGCAATCATGCCCAGCACAGCGTAAATTACTTTTGTCAGCTATCGGAGCTGTTGATGTTCAGGACCCGAACCTAATAATCTTTGATCTAGAAAATAGTACACCGCGTTTGCCTCATCAAATGGCTTTCCAGATCCCAGTGATAGTAAAAAACAGGCCTATTCATCGGACTGTAATTGATGAGGGAGCTTCAACGTGTATTATGTCGATACAGTGTTGGAGATCGCTTGGTTCTCCTTCACTAAATCAATCCCCGACAATTCTTAAGGCCTTTGATAGCCGTGGGTTTCATCCTTTTGGCATTCTACAGGATTGGCCTATAGGGGTTGAAGGAAAAACCGTTAGTCTAGATGTGGAGGTGGTTGATGCCCCTCTAGACTACAACCTTCTCTTGGGTCGAAGTTGGTCTTATGCTATGACAGCGGTCGTTTCATCGGTCTTCCAAGTAATAAAGTTCCCATATAATGGAAAGATCGTAACAATAGACCAGCTGGCTTACTTTTCATTCGACTCAACCTCTTAAGGGAGTATTCAACATGTCGGTAAAATGACTATCCCATATAAGGATGTTGGAGTAGGATTAGTTAAAGATGCCGGTTTACTGGGAACTTTTCCTTTTCCTCCAATCAACACATTGTCTTCGTTTGCATCCATTCATATGATTACATCAGACACCATTATTTATGATGATCCTTGGATCATTCCTTCTGAATCTGAGATACACTCATTCGGTGATGCTATGCCTTTGAGTCCATATGAAATTGCCTATGAAGTTGTGCAGTCTTTTACCGACCCGTGTTCAACCAAAATCGACCTAATGAATGTTGTCCGTGAGGAATCACTTTTCACATCAACCTCAGATTTCTCCATGTTTCCTGAATTTGTTCTTTCTGACGAGCAAATTCGTGAAATCCTATGTGTAGATGATTTACCATGGGAAGATATCCATCACAGATCTTCATTTTTACCTGAGGATGATCATTTTGAAAATGATTTCTCATCAATCTTTACGACTGAATATGTCAAGGAACCTCAGAATCCAATGAAGCATCCCGATTCAGAGTTAAATTTGGGAAACATCTCTCGAACTATTCCCATTGACATTTCGGTTAAGCGTGGAATTGTTGAGAACATTCATATAGGTGCCTCGTGTACAAATGACGAAATTCAGACATACAAGGCCCTATTTCAAGAATTCCGCGACGTGTTTGCCTGGTCCTATGAGGAAATGGTGGGAATTGATCCCGCGATTGTTGTCCATGAGATCAATACTGACCCGGATGCTAAACCCGTCTGGCAACGTTTGCGTCAGATTCACCCAAGAAAAGCTGCTGCAATTAAAGCAGAAGTTGAAAAACTGTTGAAAGCAGGTCTCATTTATCCGATCCCGTTAACGGATTGGGTATCCAATATTGTTCCGGTTAACAAAAAACAGGGAAAAATAAGAATATGCATCGATTATAGGGACATTAATCGAGCTTGTCCGAAGGACAACTACCCAACTACCTATATCGATCAAATCATTGATGATTGTGCCGGCAGCGAAATATTTTCCTTTATGGACAGTTTTTCCGGTTACAATCAAATCAATATTCTACCTGCCGATCAACTGAAAACGGCTTTCATTTGTCCATGGGGGACATTTGCTTATTGCAAATTACCTTTTGGGCTCAAGAATGCCGGAGCAACTTCTCAAAGGGTGATGTCTTATGCGTTTCATGACATCAAGCACATTGTGCAACCCTATCTCGATGACTTGCCTGCTCATTCATTACATCGAGCTGATCACCTCGTCCATTTACGAGAAATCTTTATGAGGTGTAGGAATTATCGAATTCATTTGAATCCACACAAATGTGTCTTCTGTATAGAAACGGGTCGATTGCTGGGGTTTGTAGTTTCAAAAGCCAGCATTCGCGTTGATCCCTCGAAGGTAGAAGCTATCATCAAATTGCCTCCTCCTTCGAGTCTTTGCCAACTCCAAAGTTTGCAGGGGAAAGCAAACTTTTTACGATGATTCATTCCTAACTATGTCGAGGTTACAAAGGGTTTTACACGGTTGTTGAAACAAAATACTCAATTTTCTTGGGATGATATAGCTCAGAAATCTTTTGATGCACTCAAGCACGCGTTGACCCATGCACCGTTGCTGCATCCTCCCAACTACAACCAGGATTACTTTTTGTATCTCGCCGCCTCCCATTCCACCATTGGAATGGTCTTAGTTCAGGAAGATGAATTCGGAACGAAACATGTGATATATTACCTTAGTTGGATGTTAAACCCAACTGAGCTAAAATACTCACATGTGGAGAAATTGGCATTGGCAGCCGTTCAAGTTGTCCAACGTTTTCGTCACTACATTTTACTATGTAAAACTACAGTCATTTTGGATTGCAACCCTATGATTTACATTTTGACCAAACAATTTCTAGGGGGAAAGTACTCTAAATGGATTGTTATCCTGCAGGAGTTCGACTTGGAGTTTGAGAAATCTAAGTCTAAGAAATCTTTAGTTTTTGCAGAGTTAATGTGTGACTTCCCGCGTGCTGACACGGAAACTGTGGCAGAGGAGCCCATTGCGGATGAATCTTTGTTTCTAATCAGCACTTTAGATCCGTGGTATGGGGATATCATTGTCTATCTCCAGACCCAATCCTTTCGGCCCGAAGTTTCAAAGTCGGAACGTTGGAAAATTCGATTCCAGTCCCAACAATACAAAATTATTAGAGATACTCTTTATCGCCATGGGGCAGACTTTATTTTTCGCCGTTGCTTAACTCACGAAGAGGCTGAAAGGGTTCTAAATGACTGTCACTCTGGAGCGTGTGGCGGTCATATGTCTAGGTATGCCACAACCCAAAAGATATTGCGCGCTGGCTACTTCTGGCCGTCCTTGTTTAAAGATTGTATTACTGCAGTCCGAAAATGCCACAACTGTCAAGTGTTTGATTGAAAGATGTGTGCTCTACCTACTCCTCTCCACCCTATAATTTCCGTTGGTCATTTTACCAAATGGGGTATCGATTTTATTACATGTAACCCTCACTCGGCCGGGGGGCATGTGTATATCATCCTTGCGGTAGATTATTTTACTAAGTGGGCCGAGGCGACGCCTACATTCGAGGCAGACGGCAAGACAGCTGCAATTTTCGTGTTCAATCATATAATTGCTAGGTTTGGTGTCCCACAAGCGATAATCACTGATCATGGGCGCCATTTTCGAAACGTTATGATGACAGAACTTACAGGCCAGCTTGGTTTCCATCACGATAGTTCAACTCCTTATTATCCACAAGAGAATGGTCTGGTTGAGTCCATCAACAAAGTTTTAGTTATCATGATCTGACGAATCATTGGTATTCATCGGTTGAATTGGCACAACATGTTATTTTCAGCGCTTTGGGTGTACCGAACCTCAGTGAAAACATCAACAGGGTTCACTCCTTTCCAACTAGTTTATGGTTTGGAAGCTGTGCTACCCATTGAATGCGAAATCCCATCACTGCAAATGGCCATCGAGTTACTTCCAGCTACTTCCGAAGAGGAAAAGCGTTTATTATACTTAGCTCAATTAGATGAGAACCGAAGTGATGCTGCATTGGGGATCGAGACTCACGCAAAACGTATGAAAGCTCAGTATGATCAAAATGTGACCCCTCGAAATTTTTCGGAAGGAGACCTAGTGTTATTGTATGATCAAGCTAATGATAAATTAGGTGCTGGAAAATTCGTTCCTATGTGGCATGGGCCCTATATTTTCAATCGAAAGCTAGCAAAAGGGGCCTATGAGTTGGTAGACTTTGAGGGGGACTCTTTAGGTAAACCCAGAAATGGTCTTTACTTGAAGAGGTATTATGCTTAAAAGAATGGGTATGGAGATTTTTAGTTAGGTTAGCTTTTCTTTCTAGCTGGTGTGTTTGTTAGTTTAGACAGTGTGCTTAGCTTAGAGAGTGTTTTTCGTCGTTATTCTGGCTTATCTTGGTTTTACTCTTGATATTGCAGATGTCGATGCCTCTCCAAACATACATTGGATTTGCTGATGGTGCTTGTCGTAGTACACGGAATATCTCTTCTGTAGCTTGGGTTATATATTCGCCCTCTGACGAGTTAGTATCTATGCATGGGGTGAGCCTCGGTCAAACAACAAACAACATTGCCGAATACAGTGCAGTGATTGAGTTATTGTCTGAATCTATTTCATTTGGGATTCGGCATTTGATAGTGAGGTTAGATTCTGAACTCGTTGTATTACAGCTTAATAGAGTGTATGCCATTAGAAATCCAGTGTTATTAAGGTTATTTTTGAGAGTGCGTCTCTTGGAACGTGAGTTTGACTACATTGAATATCAGCATATTCCAAGGTCTTTAAATACATTAGCAGATGCAATTGCTTCTCGAATGTTAAATGGACATTTGCAATAATCATACATGTAAATTTAAAACCATTCCATAACATGATTTACAAGATAAGCCGGTAATAATGATATATATATATATATATATATATATATATAGGAGTGTGTCAAAAAATACATCATCTTCGATCATAGGTTGAAAAACACCTTATGATCGGCAAAAATGATAAGTACAAAAAAACCAAAATGTCACATGTGTCTACAAAACGACCATCCAATCACTGGTGATGATCTCTATATGACACCACTGCACGGGCCACCCTACACAAGAACCTCCTAAAAGGTCCTGGGATCCCGACTACATAGCGCTGAAGCCTGATTGGAATGTCATCTACGGTAGTCTCCGGTATATCTGCTGTAAGATGCTCCAGGTCACTTTCCAAATCAGCCAAAGTCTCTGTGGCCTCGTCCTGTGAGGCCGGTGCCGCTGCAACTGGTAGTCTCCTCTCGTAAGGCCGGAGATTGGCTGGATGACATGGGCCTACATCTGCATTTTGAAAATTATTACTATCAGTTTTGAGACGATATAAAACAAAAAAAAATAATAGATAGTTTAAAAAACTTGTGAAAAATGAAGTTACCTGTATCATCCCATTGTTCTCCCCGTGGAAGAACCATGTCCGGATCTCCACGAAAATCAACTCCGGCATAAGGAAAATCCTGTATAGAAAAGACCTGGTCTTCTAACCAATGAAAGTACTCCGGAGTAAATCGGACAACCTCCGTCCCCTCATCAGGATGACGGGCCATAACCACAACCCATCGCATCAATTTCGGCTCTCGAGGAAGCCCAACCTCAACAGTGAGCTGCTGTGGGATCAGCATCGGAACCCTCTCTAAGCCAAAACTCACAACTAAAGCCCCATAACCAAAGGTCTTTAGCTGTCCGTTTTTGGCTCTAGTCAGTTGCCCTTTTACATTGGCCAACACAGCATCACACCAGTTGAAAATGGTACCTTGATAACAATCAATTGCCATCCGCATCTGGGATCCAGTGGCAATGTGTAAAGCGGCAGCCCCGCAAAGTCTGGTAACTATAAAGGAAATCACCATAAGTTCAGGATGGGATATAGTTTTGATCTCTATCCCCTTCTCTTGAGACTGAGTGTTACACCACTCTAGTCGGAGACTAGTGATAGACTGGCCACCTGCCCTAGTCCCGAACAGAGTCAAGTGTTCGCCTCTCTTGGGCAAACCAGTGAGAAAGTAGATATCTGCCGGCTCCATCTCAAGCTGGTGCCCTCCAATATAAAAACACTGGTCTTGAATGTTCCATCTTTCTACCAGCCACTCCAGAAAGCTCACTTGGGCCCTCATGCTAGGTATGGCCCAGTATTTATAAAGACCGCATGCCTTCAAAGCATCAATTGACGGTTGATGATTAATGGCGGCCAAATCAACATCTTCGTGCTCTCTCTCGTGCCAATCAAGCATGGTGAACAATCTACATACCATAAAACATCCATTAGATTCCATAAAATCAAAAAAATTTGGTCCATTTTGGAGAATTTAGGTTTTAAAATCTCGTTGCGCAGGGTACGCGCCCTGCCTTTAGGAACAGAGCATAGGTATGCAGGGTCCCTGAAGGCAAGGTGCGTACCCCTGACATTTTTCCAACTGAGAAAATGTCGGGGTACGCGGATCCCTGGCGTGGTGCCTGCGTACGCCGAGAGGCGGTTTTTGAAACCACAAAACCTTCAAAAAATAAAATCTGGGGCCTAAAAAAGAATTCTAAATGGATGAAATTGAAGAGGAGGATGTTGTAGATTACCTGGAAGAGACGGCGTTCAATTTCGACGGTCAGATTCTCCGCAATGTCCACGGGAAGTTTCTTGCGAAAAGCCCTTTTTCTCTCCTCAAATAGTAAAATGGTAAAAATGAATTGGTAAAAACCCTTTTTATAGGTTTTTTGGGTAAATAAATGGTAAATTTGTTTATTTTTCACCATGAAAAGGTATTTTTCAAAGTATTTTTATCTATCTTCAACAGGTATGAGTAATGTGTTGGTTTTTGTGCAGGATAAAGGATTTTCAGGGAAAGTTGTCATTTTTTACAAACAAAAACATCAGAGTCATCTTTAAGCTCTTTTCTGACTCCTAAAATGTGAAAAGATTGCCGAGTTTTCTTTTTAGCTCGTTAAAACAAGATTAAAAAGACGGTCCTCTTACAGCCCTTTTCTGACCGTAAAAACATGAAAGTATTGCCGGATTTTTGTCGTTTCAAATTCGATATTGGAAATAAAACGACGTGTCCTTGATCGCTTTTTACTTTTCAGGTCAGAGACACTAATCATGAAAGTAATCCTTGGTCGTAAGGATCAATCGGTTCTCTCAAGTATTATTTTATACTTTCTCGGGCTTGGGAGACACAAATTTACGAAAAAGGTCAACCCTGGAGTCTTCTTAAGTTTTTCAGACTCTCTAAAATTGAAAAACACCGAGTTTCTCCTATACTGGAGTCGTTAAAATTTCACAGTAAAGGACCTGTTCGATTACAAACAGGAATGGACCACTCCTTCTTAGGGTTCGAATCTAAACTAAGTTGGACTCATCTGAAGGATGAGCTTATAATCAAGCAAATGTTATCCTCCTCAAGGTTGTAAAAAATAAAGAGGTACTTGCCAGAAATGGTGGGGGAAAAGAGAGGAAAATGAGCCTATTTGTTACACTTTGTCTCGGAAAAACCTTATCACCACTCTTGAACACGACACTTTTCATTCACCTGGGTTGGGAAATCCTTTGCCTAACAATTGATCAAACCACATTGAAAGTCTTCAGCCAGTTTCTGGGTATTAACTTTCGGTCAATTGTCACCAAGCCATCTGTTGTGTCGTTATGTGTTCAAGAGGTTACTGCAAATAAACCATTCATCTGCAAAATATCTGTCATCCATCTTGACCATCCCTGAGTCAGTCCTTACAGCTACATTTCTTCAACTTGATCTATGATTTCGTGTTGTGGGCTTGCCTGCAACGGGTCGCTTTCTATCGACATCAGCACATTATCTAGAAAGATGATCTAGGAATCATCAGTACCTTAAAATCTGCATGCCTCAATGGCAGGTTTCTCGCCTTTGACGACAGGTTACATCAATGACCTTCGATCAAGGGATTCTGTGACATGTTCGACATCAACACATTCATTCACATCTCATGGATTTTATTGAGTACTTTGAGAGCCATTGACATCACTGGTGGTTTCTCTCAAACTTGTTAATAGTTTACATCATTGACTCGTAATCAAGTGGTTTCTACCATGTTTGACATCAACTCATTTATTCGCATGGATAGAATCGTACTATTTCGGGAAGCAGAAATGAAGACCCTGGATCTAGTTTCTGCCATCCAGGCTGCGAGGAGTTTTGTATTCATTATACAGTAGACTAATTATAAACAGATGGATGTGTCCATACTGTGTCTACATGTGTCTATGATTATGATGTATTGCGAAATCATTCCTATGTCAGAGCAGTAGTTAGTTTGTTAGTTAAGTTTTTGATCTGAGTATGGGAATGCCTACCTCAGCGATGATATGATCTCATATATGTATTTTGTGTTGAATATTTGCAAGTTCCGACTGGGCTCTCCACAAGATAATCCTCAAAATAATAAAGTGCTTCACTCTTCCTAGATGATATAAAATCCTAATCTACTACAGACCTCGCACTTTAGGGGGAAATATGTTACACTAAAATTTGTCACCATGACTATTTGCAGTCAGTATGGCTCCATCAATAACCATACTGTCCTCCTTGGCAAGTCTTATACCTCTGCTCCTCATGTCAAACTCCAAAAAAGAGAGAAAGCCTTCAAAAAATCAATATAACTCTGGTTCCGCACTTTCTCTTACTCTTACATGTGTGCACGCACCTCAAGTACATAATACCTGCGTACTTGTACACTCTGTCTATAAAGGGATGGGTGCGTACCCCTGTAAAAGTCAAAAGGCGCAAGTTTTACTTCAAAAAAATTACTTGCAGTCGATTCTAGAGCATTCTAGAAGATGGTTTGACGTGGATTGAGCGCCTCCAGATGGTTCATGCATCCCAATGAAAGAGGAACTTATCCCATGAAGAGGGGAACTATCCCTTTGAAAGAGGGGCTTATCCCATTGATGGTGGACTTGTTTAACTTCCTCCAAAGCATTATAAATACAGGCATTGGGCCAGAGGCAAAGGAGGTTGAAAGCTGAACATTCCTAAGGGTAGATGCTGCTGAAATTAGGACTCCCTTATAGAGCTTGAGAGGAGAGATCACATTCCTTTCTTAGCTTCATCTGGAAGTGGGTGAGCTGATCAAAGTAGAGGAGAACTCTTGCTAGAACCTGGGAGGGACCTGCACAACACCAAGGCATTGATTGTAAGGTTTCTTTGTTTCCAATTAATACAATTAAGTTCATTTTTCTCAACAAGTTGTTATATATAATTTGTTTCATAAACTCCTTGGTCTTTATGAAGAATATGTTTTATTATATGAGTTATTCAGGTGCTATGTAATCGTTTTCTTGTTTGTGTATGCAGGCTTCAAGGAGAGGAGCTCATCTGGATCGAAGAGGCTTGGCCACTACAAACATCGTTGGACTAAAGGTAAGCCTTAAACACCTGGTTGCTTTTATTTTAAATGCATATTTAGGGAAAGATAGTGCTTGATTGTTTTGTTTGTCACTAGAAAAGCCTTGTTTTCTAGGGAGGTCGGTTTTGTCCGCAAAATTGACTCTTTCCGCATGACAAGATCATTTGTCACGAATTGAGATGGGTGAGGAACCAACAAATTTGGAGGAGGGACTACCTGATGCATAGCTCTTGGCATCGCACATCGTAGATAGCCACTTCGAGGATATAATCCATTTTCTAACAATAGGAGCTGCACCGAAGGAATACTCAATCCAACAGAAGAAGGAATTAGTGGTGCGTGCAGCAGACTTTTCTGTCATCAAGGGGCACCTCTACAAAATGGGAAATGAGGAGATATTGTGACGATATATACCTAAATTTTAACGAGGTCAGATCCTCATGGAAGCACATGAGGGTGCTGTGGGAGGACACTGTGCAGGATGCGTGACTACACATAATATTCTTCACACTGGGTTATGGTGGCCAACCCTGCACCAGGATTCGAAAGCGCACTTTCAGGCTTGTGATATATGTCAAAGGACTGGAAAACCATCACGAAGGGACGAGATGCCACTAAATCCACAAATGACACTGCAACTATTCAAAAAATGGGCAATCAACTTTGTGGGATGGATCAAACCCTAGGGAAAGATGGGTGTGTGCTACATCATCACGACGACGGAGTACTTGACATGATGGGAAGAAGCACAACCGATCAAGGATTTCACGACTGCTATGGCTATGAAGTTTTTGTTTGAAAACATGTTGACACGATTTGGTTGTCTAAAAATCTTAATGAGTGACCTCGGAACACATTTCCTGAATGAAACCATCAGTGCACTCAGAGAGGAGTTCCAAGTGTATCATCAACAAAGTACACCATACCACCGGCAAGCTAATGGACAGTAGAGGCATTCAACAAAATATTGGAGACTGCGCTGACCAAAGTATGTAACGTGCAATGAAATGACTAGGACCTGCACATCCCTGCCATATTATAAGTGTATAGAACAACATGCAAAAAATTGATGGGCCAGACACCTTTCCAACTAGTCTATGGCACAGAAGTCGTCATGCCAATGGAATACATTGTACCTATTCTGCGAATAGCAGCACTAACAGGCATGTCGGACCACGAAGCCTTGGAAGAAAGGCTCCCGCAATTAGAAGAACTCGAGGAAGAATGATTTCTGGCTGGATTTCATCATCAAGTATAGAAGCAACACGAAAAGACCTGGCATGATCATCATATCAAGTTGCGCACCTTCAAGATAAATGACTTAGTACTGTTGTATGACAATAAATTTGAAAAATTCCAAGGAAAATTCAGAATGCACTGGATAGGACCATACATGGTTAAGGAGGTTACAGACGGAGGCATCATCCAGCTAGTTAAACTAAATGGTGAACCCTTCCCCAGCAAGGTAAATGGTAGTCGCCTGAAGCTCTACACGAGTGGGCCGGCTATCTGACTAACTAACCATGGCATGGTCTTTGTGACCTGAGAAGCCGGACCAGGGCACAGGACTATACACACATGCAACAGATGCTGATATCAAGGTCAGGACACAATTAAGAAAGCATGCAGCAGGTCCAACAAATAGAAGAACAGTGTGCTGTGGACCTCCGGATAGTACATGAATAGTTGGAGGAGCTCTGTGTCAAGATCACCGCGCTAGCAGAGTGACTTGGGACGAGTCACAACGATTGTGTCAAGGGCCTGTTGGGCATGGAATCCCCCCCACAATAGGTTTTTGTGGCTCAAAGCCAAATTTTTGGTCAATGATTTTGTAAGACTCCGTGAATTGTGGACGCTGAGCACGAAGTATAGGAGGAGTCATAGGGTTGTTCGCCCTAAAATATTGTAATGTAATGTAAAGTCATGTCGGCCTACCCATGGTACATGGACCATGGGAGTGTATAGATAGAGTAAGGCTCTAAGTGTAAAGGCAATGAATTAGAGAGAAGAATAGAAATGGTTCAAGCATAGGAGAAGAATCTAAGTGCATTGGGTTATAGTAGTAGGAAGAGGTTCTGCAGCTGAGTGCACAGAGGCCTAGTAGAGTCTGCAGTTGAGTGCGTGGACCCCTGCAGCTAAGTACGTAGCGCGGTGTCAAGTCTGTAATTGAGATTGAAGATTAATAAAGACAAGGTTGATTTTGAATACTGTGTATCTAGGTTTCCATTTACTTTTATGCAGTTATACTATTTGATGATTGTGTGCACTTATATGAATGTTGAATGATAAATAATAATACTGGGCTCACACAGATAATTCAAGTACTATAATAATAATGTAGTAAGTATAAGGAATCAATTCAATACTTTCTTCGCACTGTAAATAGAGTTGCGCGAAGGAAACTTCATAGTTGCAAGGGATAGATGGCTACGTGAAGTAGTTTGTGCAAAGGATTGAACTACGAACCTCCCAAAAATCATCAAGACATCCATAGGGTCGGAAACCTGGTTGTAGCACCCTCCCATACTACCTCGGGTGAGACCTCAGTCCGCACACCATTGACTGTTGTCAAAAGGGCCGATAGTTTCGGGATTTGTTTGGCTAAATCACCTCTGAACCTGGGTCAGGCCCATACAAGCCAAAAAGCATAGGTTTAACTCTTTATCTATACTTAGTAGACTAACTTATGGAAAAGGAACCTTTTCAGGTGTACTATTAAACCTTTGTCGCATGTAGTTTAAAACTATGACAAAGGGACCACCATGGGGTCACTCTTTATCATCTTCTCAGACTCTCGAAATATGAAAATACCATTGAGTTTACCCATTTGGACTCGTAAAATTAATCATATGGGGAAAGTGGAGAATACAATTTCTTTATGTCAATATTTTGAAGAGTTTTTTGGTAGTAGTCACCACCTTGAACATGGCACTCCCTCAACAAAACCTTCTTTGTGATGACCTCTCAATATGGACCTTACCATCTTATGAGTTTAGCCTATATACCCTGATGTTCTTGCATCTCTGCATCCTAACACTCTTTGGTGTTTAGGAGTCTAGTGCTACATGGTTAAAACCTTTTTGTCGTGCCTTCTATTATTCAATGGAAACCCTTTATCTTTTGTTTCCTCCATCAAACCATCAAGCATATTCTTCCATCACACCCTCTGTTGATTCAACCCAATGCTCAAAATATTCTTTAAAAAATAATAATTATTCTTTCATTTCGTGTCGACTGATGTAGGACACATTATGGCCAACCTTTCGATAGGTCTCTTCCTATAAACTTCAACACTCTATCTAGGAAGCTGACCCAGAAACACTTCAATGCCTTGGAACTTGCAGACATCCGTGGAAAGTTACCTTGTGTTTGGTCAGGGGTTTTCATTATCAGCTCATGGTTAAATGATTCTAAAAGTTTTCGACGACAAAAAACATTATTCACACTTGATATATTGTAATGTGCATGTTGGATACCATCACCATTATCGGTATCCATCCTCACCTCTGTTAACAGTCTCCATTATTGACTACTAATCAGATGATTTCGTACATTTTCGACCTCAACACATTTATTCACATGTATCGACTTATCCGGTTACAATGAAGCGGAGATTATGACCTTTGGTAGAGGCTTACCTCACTCAACCTTATTTCCTCCCCCAAGTTGCGTATATTATTTTTTGGAGACAACTCATCAGAATGATCTTATTATGACACATGGTCTGCATTGTGCTTATCGATGGCCACAATTGTCATATCTCTTTGTTGAGAAATCAATCTGACATAGCTACTAAGTGTGGGAATTCCCAACTCAACACATGATTTTAGATGTTTTATATATATGCGTTGTATCAGGTTTCTCGTATTCCCGAAGCTCCAATCCTCTCTCTCTCTTTTTCAAAAAATCTACAGTTATATAAATTATTTCGGCCATTGTCTCTGCCTCTGATCTCACACTTTAGGGGGCATCTGTTAAATAGTAAAATGACCTCCTCATCAGCTCAAAGGAGAAGGGAAATATGACTGAAAGACTAACCAAGTTCACAGGCGTATTTGTCAAGCTAATGCTCTCTGGGAACTAGCAACATGCTTTATAAATCTTCCTAGCCATGCATCAGGTGTATTAGTCCCTAGGGTAACTCTATTTGTTGCCTCGTGAAGAGTGTTAGTCAACTTAAGTGAGTTTTTGGAGGTCAAAGGAGCAAGTTGACCTAGAAATATCTCGATATTCACTCCTATGTGAGCTCATAAAGAAGGGAAACATCCAAATTCGACTTGTTTGTAGGAATTTCTATTCCTAATGGAGTCTACAAATAGGGAAAGAGTGCTAAATCATTTAAACATCTTTGATTTTTCCCAAAGGACCTCATGAAGGATTTGGCAAGGCTTATCCTCTCATGCTATATATTTTGAGGATAGGGCCATTTTTAAAGGGGTCGAAACTATTGAGAGGATTTCCTATTGACTATCAAAGCTTGTATTAGACATTGGCTCTTCAAGAGGTTAAGAAGAGAGAGAGAGAGAGGACTTGGAAGAGTAAGGGAAGACTGATGCAAATGATGGTTGAAATCACTCTTTTCTATCATTAATATAGAACTTCAATTGTATTTTCCACTCCATGGCATTGGTATTGTGATTTATTTACATGTTTATGCAACACTAATGATTATGAGTGCCTTAGATGTGTGCAGTTAGATATCCCTATGTATTATTGTATTGATTGATGAAGTTATATGTTGTGATATTACGACTTATCTTTTTTATGTGTACGTATTGATATTGGAGCTAGCTGAGGGGTCTTCCACTCTAATACTTTGCGTTCTCCAACAACACCACACCAAGATCTGAGGTAACAATCCTTTTTCATACTTTGATTATCATTTCACTAATACAGATATGTGCATGTATCTCTGGGCCAGCTGCAGCTAATCTGAATGTATGTCAAGGATCACGGGAAGATCCTTGAGGGTATCTCCATCACCAAACACCCGTGCATTAATCCCTATAGCAATGAAAAATGTATAAAAATTCATTGAATGAAGCCAAACAGATCTAAAAAAGAGATCTAGAGGCAAACTCCAAGCCTAAATCCAAACGACCCAAAATATCTTCAAGAACACCTTGAAATACAAGAGTGATGGAAGACCTCATATAGAATTATCAATGATGGATCAAATCATACCTAAACAATTGTTGATCAAAAAAAGAAAACCATAGATGTAATAGTTATGTAATCGATTGGAAAAATATCAAGGAATCAATGCTGAAAACAAGGAAAAAGTTTGTTCCAAACAAAGAAAATCTAATACAATGAAATGAGACATTAGAAAATAGATCTGTGTCAAAACAAATAAGAAGCTAAAAATCGAACTCAGATCCACAACAATTTTTTTTTAGAGGGTAAATGATGCAGGAGCATCCAGACTTAGCCAGCAATGTGATTGTATGTTCACATGTTGTGGCTAACAAGAAGTGAATTTCATTGACCTGAGTGGTCAAATCAATTCTTAGTAAAGAGGGTTGGATATCTAAAGTTTATCTTTACTTCAATTATTGTAATAATTAGATCACTGTATTATTTTTAGAATATGCGATAAGTTGTTAGAACAGATGTGTATCAAAGCTTGAGAATAGGGATTTAATTGTTGAACTGATAAGAATAGAGATTGAGTTGTCAATGCAATTAGGATAGGAATTGATCCATAAAAGAGGAAAAAATGAAATGATAAAAGAGATAGATAAGGAGCGAGAAATGGAGAGATAGGACTTGAGAGTAAAAGAAACAAAAGTTAGACAAATTGATGTAATCGAGTCGAGAGGGCCAAGACTCTGTAATTCCTATTTGATTGAATAATTGATTTAAGTGTGGTGTTACATATTATTCTAGTGCAGAAGTTCCTTTGTATCTATGTATTCATGTTTAGACCCTAACAGGGTATTATTCTTTCATTTATGCATTTTATTGATAATCGCAGTTAATTAGCATTAAGGGTTTTATTTCAAGATTAAGCACTAAACCCTTTTCCATTATAAAAGTATTTCCTTCAAAGTTCCATATCGGGAATGTGGGCAGTATTCAAAATAGGAAATGGTATATCGCGTGGAAAATAAATGGTAAGTGGTATTTTTCTAAATCATGCGATTAACCTAAGGTGTTGACACGTAGCACGAAGAAACCACTTATCTCGCGTGCTCTCGACCTGATATTGATCGTGCTAGAAATCATGCGATATTGCATGATATTCGTTGGATCTGGGTAAGCGAGATCAAGGGTGGAGATTAAAGATCTCAGGGAGTAAAAAAAAAGTCAACGTGTGATAGGTGGAGATTGGTCAAGTAAATGGGACCCTTGGTAAGAAATCCATGCACATAATCTGATTAAAGTGTGATTCGTTTTATTTCAAGTTGAACACTATTTTAATTGCAGGTTACCACATCATTTGTTAGTTGTCCACATCATTTGGTATCAAATCCCAAGGATTAGGTTTTGCTACAGTAAACATGCCACCTAGAAGAGGAGTTGGCATAGGTTGGGGAAGACCTGTAACCAATGCAGTTTTGCTAGAAGAAATTCAAAACCTGCGTACAAGGATGGAGACAATGGAGACTACTCAAAGGAGAGCACTTAATGAAGGAGATGCTAGTACTATAGAGGAATCCTCTAAGGAAGAAGAAGAGGATGAGAGCGCAGCTGCCCAAGTTCTTAAAATATTGGCCAAGGCAAGCGGAATACCAAAGGTGTAGATACCTTTGTATGAAGAGAACCTCAATGTAGAAGAGTTGATGGATTGGATCAATTCATTAGACAAGCATTTCAACTATGAGGAGATTAATGATAAAAATAAGGTGAAATTCGCAATTACCAAATTGAAGGGTTATGCAGCTATCTAGTGGGATGAACTACAAACATCTAGAGAGAGAAAGGTGAACCCAAAATCATACAATGGGAAAAATGGTGAGTAGATTGAAAGGTAAATTCATGCCAAAAGATTATCAGCTAAATATTTTCAGACAGTTACAAAATTTGTGGCAAAAAGGAGTGATTGTCTAATAATATATGGAAGAATTTTATAAGCTGAGCATTAGAGCAAGACATCTAGAGGATGACGTAGAAAAGGTAGCTAGATACATAAATGGCTTGAGATATGACATAAAGGATGAAATCAGTTTATTGAGTCTAAAGACAATTGAAGATGCCTATCAAGTAGCTCTGAAGGTAGAGGAGAAGATGTTGAGGAAGAAAAATTATAGGAATAGAGGAAAAAGTCCAGCAAGAGGTAGAGGAACTAGCAGATCATGATTCCAACACCCTTAAGGTGAAGTAGGAGGTTCAAGTAGTAGACCGCCACAGAGAGGAGACTTTGGTAGAGGGAGATTTGAACCTAGAGGAAGAGGCAGAGGAAGAGAAATCCGGTGTTACACATGCGAGGAATGGGGACATGGATCATGGGACTATCCTCATAATAAAGCAACAAATTAGCAGAAGGTCAATGTGGATGAGGCAAAGGAAGAAATCCGCAAATTGCAAGTAAGGAAGAATCACCCGAAGTAGGAGAATCCTTGTTATTGAAAAGGGTATTGCTTAAAGTAGAAAAAGAGACAGGAGAACCAACTCAAAGAAAGAATCTATTCAGGACTACATGCAAGTCCAAAGGAAAATGTTGTAAAGTGATAATTGATAGTGGAAGTACTGATAATATTGTTTCTACAGAAATGGTGGACAAGTTAGGATTAGTGAAAACAATACACCCTACTCATTACAAAGTACCATGGCTGCAAAAAGGACATCAACTTATTATGTTAGAACAATGCAAGATAGAGATCCGGATTGGTACTTGTAAGGATGTGATATTATGTGATGTGATGCCAATGGATGTATGTCATATATTGCTAAGAAGACCTTCGTTGTTTGATTGGAAATCTATACAGGATGGGAGAAGAAACACTTACACTCTAGAGAAGGATGGGAATAAACACAAACTGTTGCAATTGAATGATGAAGTAGGCAAATAAGTGCCTAGAAATAGTGTTATGTTGATAAGTGGGAAAGAATTGATGCAAGGCATTAAGAAGGATCAAAGGATAAATTTTGTTGTCATAAAGAGACCTGAGATAATTTTCACTTCCACAAACTTGGATGATTTAACTGAAGAAATCAAAACTCTGTTGAATGATTTTGCTAATATTATTTTGGATGAGTTGGCAAATGCATTACCACCAATCAAGAGTATTAGTCATCACATTGATCTAATACCTGGAGCAAGTTTGCCAAATAAATAAGCATACATGTTAACTCCTCAAGAAAATGCAGAAGTTGGGAGACAAGTGCAGGAATTGGTGGATAAGGGATTAATCAGAGAAAGCCTTAGTCCATCTGCTATACCAACAATACTCACTCCAAGGAAAGGTGGTGAATGGCACATGTATACTAATTCTAGAACCATAAACAAGATTACTATCAGGTATAGATTTCCTTTACCACGCATGGATGAATTGATGGATTGTTTAAGTGGGTCAAAGTATTTTACTAAAATAGATTTGAAGAGTGGATACCATCAAATAAGGATTAGAGAAGGAGATGAATGGAAGACTGCATTTTAAATAAACATTGGGTTGTATGAGTGGTTAGTGATGCCTTTTGGACTCACAAATTCACCCAACACATTCATGAGATTGATGAATGAAGTCTTGAAGGAATATGGAGGCAAATTTTTCATTGTTTACCTTGATGATATTTTAGCTTTCAATCGAAGCAAAGAGGAACATCTATAGAATCTTAAGTTAGTTCTGAAAGCATTGCCAAAACATAAACTGCTAATAAATATGAGGAAATGTAGTTTTATGAAAGAAGAGTTAATATATTTGGGGTTTGTAGTATCTAAAGAAGGTTTGAAAATGGATCTAGAGAAAGTACAAGTAATTTGGAACTGGCCAACTCCAAGAAACATATTTGAGGTAAGAAGCTTCCATGGTCTTGCAAGTTTCTATAGAAAATTTATCAGAATTTTTAGTTAGATTTGTGCACCAATTATTGAAACAATCAAAGAAACTAATCAGCCATTCAAGTGGACAAAATTAGTAGACCAAAATTTCAAGTTGTTGAAGGAGAAAAATACAGAAAAACCAATTCTATCTCTACCTGATTTTGGGAAAGTTTTCCAAGTTGAAACTAATGCTAGTGGAGTTGCAATTGGAGAAGTTTTGAGTCAGGCATAGAGACCAATAGCATAATTTAGTGAGAAACTAAATGAAGCTAAGAAGAAATATTCCTCTTATGACAAATTTTTTTATGCCATTGTGCAAGGTTAAAAAAATGGAGACCTTATTTGCTACCAAAGGAGTTTGTATTGTATTCTGACAATCATGCATTATAAACAACCAACCAAAATTGAACCAGAAGCATGCCAAGTGGGTAGAGTTTTTACAGAGTTTTACTTTTGAGATTAATCATACAAGTGGTGAGTTGAATAAAGTTGTTGATGCTCTGAGCAAGGTAAAATTCATTGTGCAAGAATTAAGAGTTGGTGTTGTAGGATTTGAAAAAATGGTTGACATGTATAAAGATGATGCAGAATTTAAAGATATTTATGCAGTTGTACAAAATCCAGGAGTTCATAATAGAAGCTACTGGTTGGATTATCTTATCCAAGGAGGTTTACTGTTTAAAGGTAAAAAAATGTGTATTCCCAAATGTTCTATGAGGGAAAATGTAATCAAGGAGAAACACAGTGGAGAGTTATTTGGACACTTTGGACAACACAAAACCTTTGCTCAGGTAAATTATTTTTACTACTAGACAAAGATGCAAACTGATGTTAAGAAATCTTTTGAGAAGTGCAGGATCTGTCAGCATGCTAAGGGGAGAAGCCAAAATACAGGATTATATCAGCCATTACCAATACCAAACCAAACATGGGATGTAGTTAGTATGGATTTTTTTTTGGGATTACCTAAAACTCAAAGAGGAAATGGTTCCATTTATGTTGTGGTAGATAGATTTTATAAAATGGCACATTTCATTGCATGCAAAAAGACTAGTGATGCAACACATATTGCTAATCTGTTTTTTTAGAAGTTGTAAGGTTACATGGTTTCCCTATAAGTATTGTGTCTGATAGGGATACAAAGTTTGTTGGGCATTTATGGAGAACTTTCTGGAAGAAAATAAGTGCTAATCTTAGTTTCAGTTCAGCATATCACCCTCAAACAGATGGGCAGACAGAAGTAGTAAACATAATCCTAGGAAACATATTGATGAGTTTAGTGTATAAAAATCCTAAGCAGTGGGATTTATCACTTTCTCAGGCTGAGTTTGCTTATAATGATACTCCAAACTGGAGTAGTAGGATGAGTCCATTCCATATTGTTTTTGGGATGAATCCAAGAGGTGTGTTTGGGCTCAGAAGTTTGGGCAAACAGGAGACAAGAAGTGCAAAGGCTGAAGATTTTGCAGAGAATATGCAGAGACTATAGGAATATGTCAAAAATAAATTGCAGGAAAGCAGTGGAAAACACAAACAAAGATATGATATGAAGAGGAGAGAAAAAGAATTCCAAGTGGGTGATCTAGTGATGGTAAACTTGAGGAAAGAAAAGTTTCCTATTGGGACTTACAATAAGCTAAAGATGAAAAAGATAGGGCCATGCAAAATTGTGAGAAAGTTTTCAACCAATTCTTATGAAATTGAATTTCTAGAAGAGGTTGTCCAATATCACCTATCTTCAATGTTGCAGATTTGTATCCATAAAAGGAGACAGATTCAGAGCTACAGAATGAACCTGTAAAAGATGAAGTTTGGACTTTAAATTGGGAAGAACAAATGCCAAAGATAGTCAAGAAAGAGGTGGAATCTGTTCTGGAGAAAAGAGTATCCAAAAGAACCAGAGAACATGTTTATTTTCAGTATCTAGTCAAATGGAAGGGAGAACGAATGGAGGATGCCAGTTGATTAACAATAGCAGAATTACAGAAGTACAAAAAAAATCCTAAATGTTTGATGAATGATTCTTTTCTTCCCTAGGAGTATGATGCAGGAGCATCCGGACTTAGCCAACAATGTGATTGTATGTTCACATGTTGTGGCTAACATGAAGTGAATTTCATTGACCTGAGTGGTCAAATCAATTCTTAGTAGAGAGGGTTGGATCTCTCAAATTTATATTTACTTCAATTATTGTAATAATTAGATCACTGTATTATTTTTAGAATAGGTGATAAGTTGTTAGGACAGGTGTGTATCAAATCTTGAGAATAGGGATTTAATTGTTGAACTGATAAGAATAGAGATTGAGTTGTCAATGCAGTTAGGATAGGATTTGATCCATAAAAGAAGGAAAAAATGTAATGATAGAAGCGATAGAGAAGGAGAGAGAGAGGAAGAGATAGGACTTGAGAGTAAAAGAAACAAAAGTCAGACAAATTGATGTAATCGAGCGGAGAGGGCCAAGACTCTATAATTCCTATTTGATTGAATAATTGATTTAAGTGTGGTGTGACGTATTATTCTAGAACATAAGTTCCTTCGTATTTGCGTATTCGTGTTTATACCCTAACATGGTATTATTCTTTCATTTATGCATTTTATTGACAGTCACAGTTAATTAGCATTAAGGGTTTTATTTCAAGATTAAGTGCTAAACCCTTTTCCATTATAAAAGTATTTCCTTCAAAGTTCCGTATCAGGAATGTGGGCAATATTCAAAATAGGAAATCGCATAACGCATGGGAAATAAATGGTAAGTGGTATTTTTCTAAATCACATGATTAAGCTAAGGTGTTGACATGTAGCACAGAGAAACCACTTATCTCACGTGCTCTCGGCCTGATATCAATCGTGCTAGAAATCGCGCGCTATTGTGCGATATTCGTTGGATCTGGGTAAGCGAGATCAAGGGTGGAGATTAAAGATCTCGGGGAGTAAAAAAAAAGTTCAACATGTGACAGGCAGAGATTGGTCTGGTAAATGGGACACTCAGTGAGAAATCCATGCGCATAATCTGATTAAAGTGTGATTCATTTTATTTCAAGTCAAACATTATTTTAGTTGCGGGTTACCACATGATTTGTCGGTTGTCCACATTAGTAAATCTCAATTTTTTAGAGATAGAAGGCCAGTTGTTCGGATTTAAGGGAAAGGGAGTGAACAGTTGCTGAGATGTATGAGAAACAGAGTGACCAAAAAGCTACAGTCACTCGGATGCAGTTTTGTGTAAGAAATCTAGCCAAAAACCTAAAAATTCTAAAAAATGTCTTCTCAAAAAGAGAAAAGTACTGAATATTATGGCAATTAAGTCCTGAAAACAATCACAAAGAGTCAGAAAAAATTAGAGAAGCTTAGAAAATTAGAATAGGAGATAAATCATCAAAATCCCATGGTGAAGTGGATAATAATAATAAGTCTCTCATTGAAAGCATTTATTATGTTTCCTTTAATTGTGCAAGGAGTTATTTCTTCGCAATCCTTGATTCGAAAGGATTACCAGATAGCCAAAAGAAGATGGCTAGTGCATCGATTGAAAAATACCAACCCAATGCTCACACATCCAACATAAAAATAGATGTAGATGTTATGAGGAAAATGGGTGCGCCTGACCTCCTTGTAGACGGGTGAAGGGTTGAGCTCGATGTAAAATCCCAGTGCTCTACTGGAAAAATCTACTTCATCCACACCCAATCTCAATGGCTGCATATAATCACAAACATGCAAAGAACACAAGTGATCTTCCTCATAAGATCATTAGCTAAAAACATCATATATATGGTAAGAAATATTATTACAAATATGTATATACAGAGAAGGAACATGAATTTCTATTAATCCCAAAAACAAAGTACAAGTATACCTTTGGTCAAGGCCTCCTCTCCAAAAATCGGGAATGTCTCCCCATTACAAAAGGAAAAATATGGACTCTAGCATCATAACCCTCATAATATTTGTCTGTCTCAACAATAATGCAAATCTTGAGCATAAAATTAGTATACCAAAGACTCTAGCTCTTTGTTTCTATCCTGACCCTCTCAAGTGTTCTAGTATAAATAGGATGAAGAGAGATTCTAAGATGATGAATGTGGACACTCAAGAAGATGATAAGCTATGAAAAATCTTCATGACAAGCCTTGGCTAGCTCGAATAAGTGATGATTCGAACTAATCTCATAAGAACCATAAAACTCTGGATGGATTCCTTAGTTGCAGGCACAAAACAAAAGGGAAAATATTGTGGTAGCTCCCATAAGGTGGTCCTGTGAGCAACTAAAATATTCTAGTCACTCTCGTAGAGTCATCATCCGTGCAAATGTGTGTCATGGCTAGAGAAATAAGGTATAATGCTCAATTAGAAGGTAAATCAACATAATCTCCGAAATTTAAAAACCTTAGGAAGTAAAATAGGTTGATAACAACCTTCCTCTATTTATCGATTTCTATGTTGGGTCACTTAGTAAATGTTACAGGTTATGGACCACTCCACAATTATTTTCACACACTTTGTATATGGTTGAGATAAACATTTTGACCAAATCAACCACTAAATCTAATAGCCTTTTTATATCTTCAACCTCCATCATCTTCTCGAGGCCCCATGAACTTTTATGACCATAAAAAAAAAAAAAAAAAAATTTAATGAGAATGTCATTATAACATTAAATTTAGCTATGTAGCATGAGGAATGTAGAGAAATTCATGTCAAAAACCTTGGTCACTCCCACAACATAGGATATATCCAACTAGAATTCCTTAGTCGTTCCCATAGGCCTTCCTGCCAATAACTGTAGATTTTTAGTCACTCGCATAACCCAAAGTCCATGCGACTAGGGCAAAGGATGAGGGAGAACATCTTTCCTCAGCTCAGAAACTTCTCCACCTTCTTCCATAGCTTGAAAAGTCTTTGTAGGACCTCTGGAAGTCATTGGTACCTCTGCAACATTTCACCAAATTACTGCCACATCACCAACATCATCATGAGTAAAACTAGGCTGACTATGATTCCAACCAACAACCATATGAAACATATGGGCCATCAAACTTCTCCACAACATATTTTCCATGAGTATGCAAATTTTGTATGTGATAGAAAGCCTCCAACACTTCTAAAACCTTCTCAAGCATTCACTAACACTTGTAGGTCCTCTCCAAGACAAAATTATAACATCATCAAGATGTGGACCTAATAGGGACATGTAGACCTAATCAACCAGGATCCTCATCTGTAGCTCCTATATCAGCCACCAACACTTGTATGAAGCAACACGATCAAGAAGATAAACATCATGGTAGGGCCTCCAAATGAGTACAACACTCCACCATCCAACTCAACAACAATAACATGAACATGAGGACCATGACATCCTCAATCTACACAATAGTAGACATACCAAAGCCAATGCATCGCATAATGCATTTACATTCCACCTGCAGTCACACCTAGACATGCATAGTTGATCATAACAAAGTCACCTGCAACCCAAGTAATCAGATTGACATCAATGCCAAACAACTAACACATCTACGACACACATCAATTCCAACAGACTTAGATTTGGTGCTCTAAACAAGGGTGACTCAACAAAGCTTCCACATAGGAAACGCATAATTGGGACCATAAAAACATGATTAAATATGGGTCACTAATGACAAAAATCTACATATAAGTTGACAGGTGCATAGATAAAGTGGTGCCAGAGTACCGTTGACTCATATGGAGAGATTTGATTTTAACAAGAAACCAAGTGATACCTCATGGAAAAAATGGCTTCCCATTGAATTTTTAAATTACCAAAAATTAAGAGAGGCTTGTTATAGAGCTTGGTGATATCTTCCAATAGTGCATATGATTCATCAAACTCACATATGGTTTACTCGTAATATCCAAGGTAAAAATTATGGTTTTCCCTATAAAACAACTTCTTTCCCCCAATTTCAATTAATTTGCACATTCAGTTGTTGGTAAATTTGGAGAGGTGGAGGAGGACCTAAATCTTGTTGAACTCATATTGGAAAGAATGAACATCATATTTTGGCTTTGCAACTTTAAAGTAGGTGACTTAACCCTATTCATATTTTTTTGTGGAATGGATTTCTAGATTAGGGTTTGATTGGGTTGAGGGAAACCATTGTCTTTCCTCATTGTCATAACACAATTGTTTAGCCATTTCCTACACTAGCCAACATAGAGAAGGGGCCAAATGTTGTGCCCCATTGCATGATTTGATGGAAAAACTATGCTAGGGACCAAAGGGTGAAATCAAGCTCGAAGTCTCCTAGAAGCTAACACATACGTCTAGAAATGTGTTTGGGTACTATGGAATTCACAAAATAAAATTATATTTTGCAGATATGGCAAAGAACAAAGTGTTATGGTGAGAATGGTATTTTGATGACCTTTTCTCTCAGGTTCAAGGGAACCAATCTATCAGAGGGACTCTTGCATGATATGGGCTACTAAAGTTCTTTGAGAACCCACTAATGAGGGCTATTGAGCCATTATTATCCTAGATAATCAGTTATTGGGATGCAAAGAGAGAGAAATTTGTGATACAGGTTCAGGTGATCATGAGAGCCTTCCAAGACATTTACTTCTTTATATGATTTCAACCCTTTGGGGTGGTTAGTGAGATACAACTAGTGCTACCTTGAGAGAGGCATGTGGAGGAGTTTGTCGAGTGTCATTGTGTGAAGGGTACTAAAATAAAGGATTCAAGTATCTAGATACAATATTGGGATTGAGTGGAGACACAGGCTATAACTCCAATAATGATGCACATATTGGATAGCCATCCTTTCCATGGAGTCGTTAGAGGGAAGATGATTCTAGTGGAGAGTGTTCTTGCAAAGACCTATTATGGGTTGGCTGAAATGTTAATGACATCACTGAAGCATCAGCTGAGTGTATGTAGGCGAGCTACTAATGGAAACTGTTCATTTGGAATAGTGTTATGGTCATTCATCTTTGGGAAGATCCCCACCCTTCGACCACATGTATATATCCAATATTGGGGCCCATAGGAGCCCAAGATGCATCATTGGGAACAACTACTATGACGAGATAGAGGACTAGGAGTCAAATATGTGTTTCAGACTGATTTTTTCACACATTGGGATCAACTACCTATCTACATAGATGATTATCCTTACTATGGTATGATATTTCAGGTATATTTTGAGCTACCTCTTCCATGAGGACGAGCATGAGCATTGAATGGTAAGTGATAGATGTTATATTTTGGTTACAGTCATAGATTAGAAAATATATGTATATGGTACTGATTTTTCAGATGTGTGACATGTAGACATAACACCACTGAGGATGGAAGGGTATGTAGGGCAATATGTGGCACTTGGATCTACATATCAGAGTAGGTCTACATCTCAGAAAATCCTAGAGAGCGATGAATTCCTAGAGAACCTTTGACACAAGCTCAACATATTATTGAGTGGTTTGATAGAGCATGGATGGAATGAGTTGGAAGTTCAATACTGAGATGCATGTGTGAATCCCCCCTTCTGGTTGGAAGTCTATTTTGGGGCACACAGTTATGGCTAGGCAGGATGGTAGAGACTTGCAGGGTAGTGGAGTGACAACACTAGACCAAAATCCTCCAGAGGATAGTGATTAGGTATATGACATAGGTGCACCCAATTTTGTATGTATGTTTAGAAAATGTTATGGACATGCCATATGTATTTAAAATAGTCGACTCTAAACACTTATGATGGATGCTTTGATATATAATATGCTTATGCATAGGTTTTATGATGTTGTTTCCATTTGTTGCATATGGTTGTCTTCTTATGGGAAGAATGGATGGATGTAGTAAGAGAAAGGATATGGTGGATTACCAATATAATTTGGCACTACATGTGTGGATCAAATGGACTAAATTTTTTGGTTTGCATACACGGTTTCATCATACCAAAGAGCATCTTCAAATATAATGACTTCATACTCACCTATATGGCACGTTGGTTGAAAAACAATCTTGTTTAAGGGACTAATTTGTTGAGATAAGATGTCGGAATGATTAAGTGGATCATCCCTCAGGTGATCTAGATTGATATGGGACTCTATAGGTTCTTTGAAATGGGCAAGAAAAAGGGTACTAGAGTCAACAATACCAAATGCACTGAGAGGGTTGGGGATAATTTCTTCTTCTAAACCCTCAAAAGTGGATGTCCCTGACCTAAACATTGTGTAGTAATGTAATGGTCACAAGGTGGATGTGCTCTAAATTCATGGGTTCAAAGTAAGGGGTGATGGAACCAATCATTATCATTAGAGACATGGCTCACATATGCAACATTTGTAAGAGGAGAATGATATCTAGTGGATGTAGAATCCACTGATGTTGAGACTGAAGTGTCTTTAGAGGATGGTTATAAAGAAGCACATTCAAAAACCCAAAGTGAGTCTGAAAAAGTCGATCCCATGGATGATGATGGGTAGAGGATAAGTACTAAATAATCTTTCATTTCAACATGAAGAGATGGAATCATGATGGTGGCCTGAGAAGCCTCCTTCCATAGTGAAGAGTTGATACCATGACCCGTAGGTAGAGAAGGAGGAGGGTAACTACGAGCAATATATAGTTCAAGAAAAACATGAAGTGTATCACAAAATATTTTTAAATGAGAAAAATAATGAGATTAATTTCAATACATATCACACAAAGCATATGTTAGATCCTAGATTGACCTCAGGCTTAAGGGAGGCAATCCTAGGATAACCACAAACCAAGCTTAACCTGGTAGCTAGCCCTACCAGGTCAAGAGAGGGCTCTCTCCTTGTGAATCACAGTCAAGATGACTAGATCAAATATGGATTTTAGGCTAGGTATAGTAGATCTAGTGTTTTTGATTGATTTTTTTCAGTTTTCTTGCTGGATCAAATGGAGAAGGCAGCTTTGGGTCCGGGAAATTAGGTCAGGATGTAGGGTGTTCTATGGGTTGAGGTAGGTAGGTGCTTTGGAACTTGAAATTAAGTGAGATGGTAGGCCTAAGACTAGTGAGGAGATGAGGAGGGCATGCAAAGATCATGTAACTTTCTCAAATAGTAGAAAACATAAAAATTTGAATGCTTTCCCAAGGCAGAGCATTGTAAATAATGAATTCTACCTATCTATCTTGATATCATTTAGCTAGAAGAAATGAATTAGATTGTGGAACACATAGAACATGATAAAAACTGATAATGGAAGAAGAAACTAGGTAAAAACACCATACCACAAGTATCCCATAAAAATAGCTGCAAATCCTGGTTTATTTCCTTGCCAAACTGCTGATAAAGGTGTACAATGTAGCTCAAAGCATCCAAGAGAGTCCAACCTTTGCTAATGATAGAAAAAATACATGATATAGACATAAAACCACCTATTCTAGTGATAAGGGATCGAATCCAAGAGATAAGGAACTGTTACAGCCATTTCCAAACAAGAAACAGGAATATAGCAGTGGAACAGCATGCCTCTATAAGCATGGAACTGATTCAGTGACCCCCAAACCACCTCAAACTGATGAATCTACCCTATAAGATCATTTCAGAATTAAATTTACATACCATGGCATTAATTGAAATCATAAATTCATCCATGAAGAGAGAAAAAGTCAACTTGCAGTGAAAATAGGCGAAAACTGGATTTTTTGGCAAACTAGCTCAATGCGTAGCGTCACTGGCCAGGTGCATAGGGCCGCTTCACAATCACTTTTGGAGGACTTCCACTTTGCCACAATGAGCCCAATATAGCTCATTAGAAAGGTCCTCCTATATAATTTTTGGAACATCTTTAATTTTTTCATTTGGATGTCATTGGCCCCCTCAAAAGTGAAATCTCCCAAGGCTGCTTCTGTGTGTCCAAAAAGAGGCAGAGAGGTCATTTTTTGGTATTTTTTACCTTTTGGTGACCTAGTTTTGCTCCAAAATTGCTGATATTTTCTAGGTTTGATTCTCTCATCATGATGAATCCAAATATACAAGCCATTCCTCCAAAAAGTGCTCCAGGGAAAAGCGCAGCGCCACCGGGGCAATTTTCTGTTTTCAAAATTTCAAAATCTGAAAGAGACAAAAAAAATCATCAAAACTTGCCCAAATTTGGCATGTGACGCCACCATTAGTTGCTTTGATGGGCTAGTGAGGCTTCAGCCAAGATTTTCAACTTGTGTTGTTTCTTTTTGCTCTTTAAGGCCTTCCTCAACCTAGCCTTAAGCTTCCTCATTCTTATGTTGCAGATTTTGTTGCGAGTCATGTAGTGGTAGGCCATGTGGCGAAGCATCTTCTTGTCTCTGTTGGCATTCTCAATCAGCCCCTCAAGGTGTATATTAACCCTCTCAAGCCAAGTTTCCCTATCATCCTCAATCTCTTGTTCAATTGAAGTCAACTTGACCTTAGCCTTCTTGGCCTTTTGCTTGTTTTGTTTGATCATTTGCAGACTGTCTCTTTCCATTGTTTTTATAGTTGTGAACACTTGTGATCAATGATGGAAGGGTGGATGAAATAGAGATGAGTATGAAGAGATTTTTATGGATGAGTAAGTGAGAGTGAATGGGAGTTGTGAATGGGATTTAAGGAGTGAGTAGGGATTGGGGATAGTGTAGGGTTTAGGGAGTGAGTAGGATAAAGTGTGTAGGGTTTGGGAAATTTGTATGTGGGAATGGGATTTAGGGAACAATAGAAAATGGATAAGATAGTAAAACACTAAGATAGTGATCTTGTCAATTTTATGAGACAGTTTGTGTGAAAACTAGGGTTTTGACTTTATGAGTGAAATAATCACCAAAACTTGATGTGAAAACCATTTTCAACAAGAAACATTGATGTACTTACTTGCAAAGAGGTAAACTTGGATGATTTGAGGCAAATTTGGCAATTTGGAGCAATTTGGGGCTTGGCTGGGTAGGTGCACAGCACCTCCCAGGTGTGCAGTGCCCATGTAATTTAATAAAGGGAATGAGTGCTAGGTGTGCAGAACGTGCCAGGTGCACAACATCGGTCTCTGATCCGTAGCGCCAGTCAAAATTTCTCCAAAAACATAGCCACTACACTCTTTTACTCAATAACTCTTAAAAATTGTTTTTTGGCTCTCCTTTAGCAGTTGAACTTCAACATTAGCATAATGAAATGATCGATAGAGATATGGCTTTATATGACTTTCACTTTTTGATTTTTGATGGTGAAAACCCACTTTTGTGCTGTCTATGTGCTTTTTCCAATACTCTGTTTTTTTTATGCTTGACCTTTTTCCTTTGATAGGTGGACTGATGCTCAAGTTCTTTGACTTTTGCAGTGGCAAGTACTTGGAAATATCACCAGGTGACTAGGAGTAGCATGGAACCATTTATTACATATGAGAACAACAAAATTACATGAAATTAAAAAAAATAATATACAAATGCTCTATTTTCACCTCAAAACTAGTTTTGAGGTGAGAACTTTATTAAGCTTACAAATTGAGAGATTAGAAGTTTTCTGATCATTATTATCATCCTCATGTGCCTGCTGACCTTTATTAGGAATAATCACTGAATTTTGACCATGGTGAAAACCCTAAGACCTAATGAGACTGAAGCCCTAAGTTATTGATGAAATGGACTAAAAATAAGCATGAATCATTGACTGAAAAGTATGAAAGGAGGTCAGCAGATATATATCATGAGGGAAAAACTGAAACAAACCCTACCATAAGTAGATCCATGACCTAATGGAATGCAACTCGTCAGAATGGGACTCCTAGTATGAAATGCAAAATAATAAATTTTGATCACTGATGGCAGTGTTAAGACACTGACAGTAACATTAGCTCCAATGGGGATGGTAGCTCGATGGAGGTGCCAAGAACACTGTAGAACTAGTAGCCTTATCCATTGGGCATGGATTCAAAAACTCAAGCTGAGATTACATGACTGAAAACTGACAACTTGACGACACAAACTGACTCTGAAACTGTCTTGAAAATGACTAAAACAAAAAAAATGACTCAAGACTTACTTAACTGAAACAAGTACTTACAAAGCCTTTTAATGGCAGTAGACCATTGAGATTTGAGGGCTTCAAATCATGTTGACAACCACCTGCCTACTAATGAAATATGTACAATCATGTGAAGTGGGCCTTCCAATGTAACCAATATAGTAGATGGATACATACTGAAGTTCTGCTCTCACTTTCCCCGAGCAGGTAGAACGATGTACATGTAGGCAATTCACAATAACAACTGAAACCAAGGTTTATGCTAATGGACCAGGAAACATTTATCTTCTCTAATGCTTGCAAAAGAATGCCGAAGGGATCTCGAAAATCCTGAAGCACTAGCTTGTCTTGAGATCCAGCAGCAAAAATACAAGTAATCCCTTGATTATGATCTGAAAGAAGAGTTGGTTGTTGATTGATAAGAAGGCATAGAGAAGTATAAACTTTTGCTATCTGAGTGTTGGCTATAAATTCCTTGACCATGAGAAATTATGAATCAATTTCTGGCATACTGTCTCTCTCAGGCTCATACTCCTCAATTTAAGAGCCTAAGCCTTAAACAAAAAACATTCTTCAATATTATCAAACATGACATCCGTATCATCTTCATGAAGGAAAACAATATCTATTTGTTGATCTATAAATCTAATTTCAACAATGTCCTCACTTTCAAAAGTGGAAGAAGCTTCACTAACACCTTCTTAATGATGTGAACACTATAAACCTGCATTAGCTTGGGCTATAACATGACCTTTGAAGAGTTGATCTATCTCATATTCAGATAGAGGAGATAATACTTTTTGTTTTTTTTTCTCAAACGATTATTGTCTTCTTGAAATAACATTTCAAAACATGAAAAACATGAATGGAAGTCCTCAATTCCCTTGTATTCATAAATTTGAAAACATTGTTGATCATCTTCATATGACATGGCAACCAGATTGTCATGTTTCTTATCGCACTCATAAGTCATACGATAGAAAACTTCAGATAATTCTTGAAACTCAAAACTAATACTTCTATCATTAACACTAAGTTATCCAAAGAATATTTTTCTCTTACTTGAACAAGGATCTCATATTGCTTTTCATAAAAGGATTGGATTACCTCCTAGTGAAGGCTTTGTTCTAATGAAATGAGAACACTTGGGTCAATAACTTTGTCTTCTTCATTCCAGATGATCTCAACCACAGAGCTCTCCTTCATGGGATTCAGAACAAGGTACTCTTCATCATCATGATCTAAATCTAGATCTGAAATAGCCAACTTGACTTCATCACAATCTGAAATTGGAACTTGATTTTCCTACACACTATCTTCTGCTATGAGTAGATCTAAAATAAGACCTCGTCTTCCATCATTTTCCATAGTACTAAGATCTTGAACCTGCTGCAACTTTTCTTGAGCATCTTGATAAGTGTCCTATAAGCTCTCTTTATGCGGTTGAAATGGATTTTCATACAGGGCTTCCATGATCTCATCATCCGTGAAGTCATCATCTTCATAAATTTTCTCAAGATTTTCAATAAAACTATAAACATGTTTGCAACAGTTCTGAACTAATATTAAGGATGGACAAGATTCTTTATACCTTTCAAAGAATATGGTATGAAAATCCTTTAAACAGTAAATACTAGCAGGTGGCAAACTTTCATACCAAGATCAGGCTTCACCTTCCAGAGTGGCCATGAATATCTTCATCAAGCAGTCTTCAGGAAAATCAACCTTCAACTTGCGAATATGCATGGGAATCTAACTATATGCAAAGTAGCATAATTCCTATCATCATATTTAAACATAGGCAAATTCCTTTGCTAATCTACCTTAGGAATTTTATTTGGGAAACCTCGAATGTGATCTGGGCTCATGGAAGCATACCTTCAATCAAGCGAATCCATTTTGATAACCATGAATTCACCAAGAAATTCTTCAGGCTATTGGTTCTTGAAGAGTGGAGTTTCAATAAAAATTCTGAAACTTGGGATTTCTCGACACTAGAGACGCCAGGTGAATGATTTCAGCCTTCTGGTGTCTGATCATTGTCCACCATCAACAATCACATCTAAACTTGATACATTTTTCTGAGGAACATAAAACTACGTTCCCCAGTATGGTCTCCACTATGTTAGAGCCTAGATTGACCTTAGGCTGAAGGGAGGCAATCCTAGGATAACCACAAGCCAAGCTTAACCTAGTAACTAACCCTACCAGGTTGGGAGAGGGCTCTCTCCTTGTGAATCTCAGTCAAGATGACAGGATAAAATATGGATTTTAGGCTAGGTATAGTAGCTCTAGGGTTTTTGATTGATTTTATTGAGTTTTGTTGCTGGATCAAATGGAGCAGGTAGCTTTGGGTCTGGGAAATCAAGTCAGGATGCAGGGTGTTCTATGGGGTGAGGTAGGTAGGTGCTTTGGCACTTGAAATTGAGTGAGATGGTAGGTATAATATTGGTGAGGAGCTAAGGAGGGCATGCAATGATCATGTATCCTTCTCAAATAGTAGAAAACATAAAAAACTGAATGGTTTCCGAAGGTAGAGCATTGTAAACAATGAATTCTACCTATCTATCTTGATATCATTCAGCTAGATGCATTGAATTAGATTATCTCACACATAAAACATGAGGAAAATTGATAACAGAATAAGAAACTATGCAAAAACACCATACCACAAGTATCCCATAAAAATAGCTTCAAATCTTGGTTTATTTCGTTGCCAAAGTGCTCATAAAGGTGTACATTGTAGCTCAGAGCATACAAGAGAGTCCAACCTTTGCTAATGAAACAAAAATACATAATATATACATCAAACCACCTATGCTAGCCATCAGGGGTCCAATCCAAGAGATAAGGAACTGTTACAACCATTTCCAAACAAGGAAGAGGAATATAGGCAGTGGAATAGCTTGCCTCTATAAGCATGGAACTGATTCATTGACCCCAAAACCACCGCAAACAGATGAATCTACCCTCTAAGATCATTTCACAATTACATTTACATACCATGGCATTAATTAAAATCATAAATTCATCCATGAAGAGAGAAAAAGTCAACTTGTAGTGAAAATAGGCAAAAACTGGATTTTTTGGCACACTGACTCAGTGCGCAGTGCCATTACCCAAGTGCGCAGTGCCGCTTCACAGTCACTTTTGGAGGCCTTCCCCTTGGCCAAATTGAGCCCAAGATAGCTCATGGGAAAGGTCTCCCTGTCTAGTTTCTGGCACATCTAGAATTTTTGTATTTGGAGGTTATTTCCCCCCTCAAAAGTGAAATATCCCAAGGTTGCTTCTGCGTGTCCAAAAAGAGGCAAAGAGGTCATTGTTTGGTAGATTTTTTTACCTTTTGGTGACCTAGTTTTGCACAAAAATTGCTGAGATTTTCTGGGTTTGATTCTTGCATCATGATGAATCCAAATATACAAGCCATTCCTCCAAAAATTTCTCCAGGGAAAAGCGCAGCACCGGTGGCTCTGCGCATCAAGGGAAATTTTTTGTTTTCAAAATTTCAAAATTTGAAAAAGACAAAAAAATCATCAAAACTTGCCTAGAGTTGGCATGTGACACCACCATTAGTTGCTTTGATGGGCTAGTGAGGCTTCAACCAATATTTTTAACTTGTATTTCTCCTTTTTTCTCTTTAAGGCCTTCCTCAACCTAGCCTTAAGCTTCCTCATTCTTATGTTGCAGATTTTGTTGCGAGTCATGCAGTGGTCGGCCATGTGGTGAAGCATCTTCTTGTCTCTATTGGCCTTCTTAATCAGCCCTCAAGGTTTATATTAACCCTCTCAAACCAAGTTTTCCTATCATCCTCAATCTCTTGTTAAATAGAAGTCAACTTTATCTGAGCCTTCTTAGACTTTTGCCTGTTTTGTTTGATCATTTGTAGATTGTCTCTTTCCATTGTTTTTATAGCTATGAACACTTGTGGTCAATGATGGAAGGGTGGATGAAATAGACATGAGTATGAAGAAATTTTTATGGATGAGTAAGTGAGAGTGAATTGGAGTTGTGAATGGGATTTAGGGAGTGAGTAGGGTTTGGGGATAGTGTAGGGTTTAGGGAGTGAGTAGGGTAAAGTGTGTAGGGTTTGGGAAATTTGTATGTGGGAATGGGATTTATGGAACAATAGAAAATGGATGAGATAGGAAAATACTAAGAGAGTGAGCTTGTCAATTTTATGAGACAGTTTGTGTGAAAGCTAGGGTTTTGTCTTTATGAGTGAAAGAATCACCAAAACTTGATGTAAAAACCCTTTTCAACAAGAAACATTGATGTACTTACTTGCAAAGAGGTAAGCTTGGATGATTTGAGGCAAATTTGGCAATTTGGAGCGATTTGGGGCTTGGCTAGGCAGGTGCACAGTGCGTTACCCAGGTGCGCAGTGCCTCCCAGGTGAGCAGTGCCCGTGTAATTTAACAAAGGTAATGAGTGCCAGGTGCGCAATGCCTGCCAGGAGTGTAGTGCCAGCCTCTGATGCACAACGCTAGTCAAAATTTCTCCAAAAACGCAGCCACTGCACTCCTTTGCTCAATAACTCTTAAAAATCGCTTTTTGGCTCTCCTTTAGTGCTTTAACTTCGACATTAGCATAATGAAATGATCAATAGAGATATGGCTTTATATGAATTTCACTTTTTTATTTTTGATGGTGAAAACCCACTTTTGTAATTTCTATGTGCTTTTTCAAATACTTTGTTTTTGATGCTTGACCTTTTTGCTTTGATAGGTGGACTGATGCTCAAATTATTTGACTTTTGCAGTGGCAAGTACTTGGCAATATCACTAGGTGACCAGGAGCAGCATGGAACCATTTATTACATATGAGAACAATAAAATTACAAGAAATTAAAAAAAATAATATACAAATGCTATTTTTTCACCTCAAAACTAGTTTTGAGGTGAGAACTTTATTAAGCTTACAAATTAGGGGATTAGAAATTTTCTAATCATTATTATCATCCTCATGTGTCTGTTGACCTTTATTAGCAATAATCACTGAATTTTGACCATGGTGAAAACCCTAAGACCTAATGAGACTAAAACCCTAAGTAATTGATGAAGTGAACTAAAAATAAGCATGAATCATTGACTGAAAAGTCTGAAAGGAGGTCAGCAGATATATATCATGAGGGAAAAACTAAAATGAACCCAACCATCAGTAGATCCATGACCTAATGGAATGCAACTCATTAGAATGGGACTCCTATTATGAAATGCAAAAGAGTAAATTTTGATCACTGATGGCAGTGTGAAGACACTAACAATAACATTGGCTCTAATGGGGATGGTAGCTCCTTGGAGGTGCCAAGAACACTGTAGACATAGTAGCCTTATCCATTGGGCATGGAGTCAAAAAATCAAGCTGAAATTAGATGACTGAAAAAGGACAACTTGACGACACAAACTGACTATGAAATTGTCTTGAAAATGACTAAAACAAAAAATGACTCAAGACTTACTTCACTGAAACAAGTACTTACAAATCTTTTTAATGGCAGAAAACCATCGAGATTTGAGGGCTTCAAATCATGATGACAACCACCTACCTACTGATGAAATATGTACAATCATGTGAAATGGGCCTTCCAATGTAACCAATACAGCAGATGGCTACATACTGAAATTCTGCTCTCAGTTTCCCTAAGCAGGTAGAACGATGTATATGTAGGCAACTCACAATAGCAACTAAAACCAAGGTTTATGCTAATGGACCAGGCAACATTTATCTTCTCTAATTCTTTCAAAAGAATGCCGAAGGGATCTTGAAAATCCTGAAGCACTAGCTTGCCTTGAGATCCAGTAGCAAAAATACAAGTACTCCCTTCATTATTATCTAAAAGAAGAGTTGGTTGTTGATTGATAGGAAGGCATAGAGAAGTATAAACTTCTACTATCTAAGTGTTGGCTATGAATTCCTTGACCATGATAAATTCTTACTTGATTTCTGGCATACTTTCTCTCTCATGCTCATACTCCTCAATTTCATAGGCTAAGCCTTTCTTAAACATAAAACAATCTTCAAGATTATCAAACATGACAGCCCTATCATCTTCATGAAGGAAAGAAATATCTATTTGTTGATTTATAAATCTAATTTCAAGATTTTCTTCATTTTCGAAAGTGGAAAAAGCTTCACTAACACCTTCTTGACGATGTGAACACTACAAACCTGCATTAGCTTGGGTTGTACCATGACCTTTTAGGAGTTGATCTAACTCATCTTCAGACAGAGGAGATAATACTTTTTGTTTTGTTTCGATCAAATGATTATTGTTTTCATGAAATAACATTTAAAAACATGAAAAACCTGTATGACAGTCCTCCATTCCCCAGTCTTTTGAAAGTTGAAAACATTGTTGAGGGAAAACTTCGAATAGTTCTTGAAACTCAAAACTAACACTTCGATCATTTACCACTGAGTTATCCAAAGAAGATTTTTCACTTACTTGAACAAGGATCTCATCTTAGTTTTCATAAAAGGACTGGATTACCTCCTCGTGAAGGCTTTGTTCTAATGAAATGAGAACACTTGGGTCAATAAATTTGTCTTCTTCATTCTAGATGATCTCAACTGCAGAGCTCTCCTTCATGGGATTCAGAACAAGGTACTCTTCATCATCATCATCTGAATCTAGATCTGAAATAGCCAACTTGACTTTATCACAATCTGAAATTAGAACTTGATTTTCCTACATACTATTTTCTACTATGAGAAGATCTAAAATAAGACCTTGTCTTTGTTATGAAACCAGCTCAAGAAAAGATAGAAAAGATAGACCAATGCCATAGAATTCAGCCTCTTCGAGGGGGAAACCTCCTTTACATTACATAAATGAACAATTCTTGGATGATACAAATGACAAAACCTCCTTTCTATATATAGGAGTCTAAGGAGTCACAATATAATCCAGCCGACCTAACAATAATAATATAAAGCCACAAAAATAACAATAGAGGGATTCTATGGGGCACAGTAATAACAATAAGGGGGCAATAGGGGCACAACAATATTAATAAGGGTATAACTACAATAGTAATGGGGTAATCACTAGTATTATAGGGACCCAACATGCCCCTCTCCTTCAAAAAAGTGTTGTCCTCAATGCTTGAGTAGTTCTGGATATTTCTGCATAAAATTATCATCCTCCCATGTGGAATCTTCAGTGGATAAGTTCTTCCACTTGATAAGATACTCTGAAATTGAACGATTTCGTAGCTGTCGAGTTCTTATTTCTGTGACTGCTTCCGGTTCCAATATAATTTTTCCTTCCTCGTCAAGTTCTGGCAATATTGTTTGAATTGGGAGCTTGTCGCCTATAACCTTCTTTAAACATGAAACATGGAAAACTAGGTGCAATCGAGAAGCTGCAGGAAGCTCCAATTTGTATGCCATAGTACCAATCTTTTGCAACACCTTGTACAGACCATAATACTTTGGTGATAATTTATTATCCTTCTTAGCTTGCTTGAGGGACATTTGCTTATATGGTTGTAGCCATAGGAATACCCAATCACCTACATCAAAACTTCTTTCACTGCGATGTTGATCTGCCTGTTGTTTCATTCTATTCTGTGCCAACACGAGGTTATCCTTTAAGAGTTGGAGGACTTGTTGTTGATGTTCGATGTGATGTTCCACTGCCTGAACCTTAGAATTTTCTCTTAAATATGATGTGATGGATGGTGGTTGATACCCATAAAGTGCCATAAATGGGGTTATTTTTGTTGCTGTATGGAAGGAAGTGTTATACCACCATTCAGCCAGAGGCAACCATTTGAGCCATTGTGTCTGTTTATCAGATACAAAGCAACGAAGATATCCTTCCAAACATTTGTTTACTATCTCAGTTTGCCCATCAGATTGAGGATGATAAGATGAGCTATGAGCTAACTGAGTACCGAGACAAGAAAATAATTATGTCCAAAAATTTCTAGTGAAAATGGGATCTCTGTCACTTACAATAATCTTTGGGTTTCCATGTAGCTTTTGAATTGTTTCCATAAATGCAGTAGAAACTGTACTGGCTTTAAATGGATGTGATAATGCACAAAAGTGTGCATACTTGGTAAGTCTGTCAACTACCACCATGATGACACTCTTTCCATCAGACTTGGGTAAACCTGTGATAAAATCCATTGAAACCTCCTCCCAATGTTGGCTTGGAATGGATAAAGGTTGTAATAGACTCGGTGTCTTAATTGTTTCAACTTTATTTTGTTGACAAACCAAACATTCCACCACAAACTTTTGAATATCTGATTTAAGGCCATCCCAAAAAAATTCCTTCTTAACCCTGTGGTAAGTTTTTAAAAATCCCGAGTGCCCTCCTAAGGGAGAAGTGTGCAATTCCATAAGAATCTTTTGTTTTAGCTGGGAATTCTTACAGAGGTATAAGCGATCTTTGTACCATAACGAATCATTTTGCCAGCTAAATGTATCAGACCTACTGGAATCTTGTTGTAACTTTCGAATAAGTGCCCACACTTCTTCGTCATTCTTCCATTCCTCCCTTGCTTCGTTTATCCAATCTGGTTGGATAATAGAAATGGCGCACAACAATGCTTCCACATCCTCATCCTTTCTTGAGAGTGCATCTGCCACCACATTTTGCTTCCATTTTTTGTAGATGATTTCAAAGTCATAACCCAACATCTTTGTGACCCACTTTTGTTGCTCTTCAGAGGATAATCTTTGTTCTAAAAAGTATTTAAGGCTATCATGATCTATTTTTACCTTGAAGTGTCTTCCCATTAGGTAGGGTCGCCATTTCTTAAGTGCATGGATTATTGCCAACATTTCCTTCTCATAAATAGCTTTGCTTAAAAACTTTCCCTTGATTGGACAACTTTCAAAAGCAATGGGTCTTTCATCTTGCATTAGAACAGCACCAATTCCATTTCCTGAAGCATCACATTCAACAATAAAGGTTTTCATGAAGTCCGTTGTAGCTAAGACCGGTGCTTGGCACATTGCCTCTTTAAGATTTTCAAAGGCCTTTGTTGCTTCCGAAGTCCATGAAAATGCATCTTTCTTCAATAATTTTGTTAGAGGTGCTGTTATTCTCCCATAATACTTAACAAAATTTCGATAATGCCCTATCAACCCCAGAAATCCTCACAGATTCTTTATGGATGTGGGGATTTTCCATTCCTTAATGGCTTTAATTTTGCTAGGGTCTACCTTAACTCCTTCATGAGATACAATATGACCCAAATATTCCACCTCCTGGACTCCAAAGAAACATTTGGATCTTTTTGCATATAATTGTTTCTCCTTCAATAGTTGTAGCACACTGTCAACATGTTCAACATGATCCTTCCAAGACTTGCTGTAGATTAGTATATCATAAAAAAATACTAACACAAATTTTCTAAGGAATGGTTTGAAAATTGAATTCATCAAACCTTGAAATGTTGAAGGTGCATTGGTAAGGCCAAAAGGCATGACCAAAAATTCATAATGACCCTCATGAGTTCTAAATGTTGTTTTCAGAATGTCTTCAATCTTCATTTTGATTTGATGATATCCTGAACGAAGATCCAACTTGGTGAAGTAAATTGATCCATGCAATTCATCCAGTAATTCATCAATGACAGGAATGGGGAACTTATCTTTAATAGTGAGCTTGTTGAGCTCCCTATAATCCGGACACATGCGCCATGATCCATCCTTCTTGTGCACCAATACTACTGGAGCAGAGAAAGAACTTTGACTCGATTGAATTATACCAGCCTCTAGCATTTCTGCAACCATACGTTCAATTTCACTCTTTTGGACATAGGGATATCTGTACGGCCTGATGTTTGGAGGAACACTTCCTGGAATCAGATGAATAGCATGATCATGATCACGCATAGGTGGGAGACCTTTGGGAGTCTCAAATACCTTGGAATGATTGTCCAGGAATTTTTGGAGATCTGGAGAAATAGATGATTCCGATGTGGAAACATCTAGCGAGCATAATTGTGCAATTACACCTCTTTGCTCCTTTTTTAGAAGCTTTGTCATACCATTAGAGCTTATTATCTTTCCTGGTTTCCCTGCAATACCCCTTAATTCAACTTCCTTTCCTTCCGTAGAAAATTTCATGAAAAGTTTTTGAAAATTAAAAGCTATTGTACCCAGGGATTGTAGCCATTGGACTCCTAGTACAACATCAGCACCTCCCATTGGAATGGAAAGCATTGGGCTAGTCAATACATATTCTCCCATGGATAGCTTGATATTATGGCACTTTCCAAAGCAATTTATTGTTCCTCCATTTGCAATCATCACTTGACACTCTAGTGTTGGATATAGGAAGCAATTCAATTCTTTTGCTACCTTTCAATGAATAAAATTGTGGGTGCTTCCTGAATCAATCAAAACTATTACCTTTTTCTTCTTGATTTGTCCTTCTATCTTGATGGTTTGAGGAGTGGTAATTCTAGCCAATGCATTACAAGATATGGTTGGATTTATTTGTTCTTCATCTAGGCTTTGTTCCTGGAGTATATCCTCTTCTTTTGACCTTTCTTGCTCCTTTTCTTCTTCCTCTTCACAATCTATGTAGAATAATTTCTTCTCAGCACACTTATGACCTTTAGTGTATTTGCTATCACAACTGTAACAAAGCCCTTTTGCTCTCTTTTCTTCCAATTGTTGTGGTGTCAACCTTATAGGTTGTGGAAGACTAGGGGCAACAACACTTCCGTCTTTATAGTTGTGAGTGGTATGCTTCCTGGTTGCCATAATTTTCTTTCCATTTTTCTTGCTAACCTGAATGCCTTCTCTAATGAATCAAGTTCCCAAAGGCGAACATCATGTTGGATATTATCCTTTAAAGACCCTATGAACACATCAATCCTATGCTCCTCTGGAATATCTTTTACCCTTATGTTCAATTTTTGGAACTCCTCAATGTGCTCCATTATTGAACCCTTTTGTTTGAGACTTATCAATTGGCTAAAAAAAGTGTTGCTTTTTTTATCCTCATAATGTGCTACTAATTCTTCCGTAAATATGGCCCAAGTGATAATTGTTTACGAGAGCAAATCCATTGATACCATACAAACTGATTTGGTTCCAAATATAAAGTTTCCATACGTACCTTTTGTGTGTTTTGCACATTATTGAGATCGAAGAATTGCTCCATCTGTAATATCCATGTGGCAGGATCCTTGCCATCAAACTTCCTCATATCAATTTTTGGGATATGGTGAGTCTTCGATCCAACATTAGTGTCTATGGAATCATGATTAACATTTCTTTTATTCTCATCATGAGTTTCCGTTAGTACCCTTTCACCCTTAGTGCCCATTTCTTGTAGCAACTTATTCATATTTTTCTTCAATTCGTCCATGTCTGTCTTCAAATCTGCCATCTCTCTCTTCAAATCTATCTTTGAATCATCCATCTTAGCTTCCATGCCCTTTATCTTAGATTCCACGCCATTTATCTTAGCTTATGTTAGCTTTTGTGAGTGTGACATTTGTTGCACTTGTTCTTGTAATTTTGATATATCATGTAGCATTTCTTCCTCTTCTTCATGAGTCATGCTAGAGCTTTCAAGTTCCTTACTAGGTGTTTGCATTTTCTTTCCTCGGGGCATCAGTTACCCATAATAATGCTTTACTATGCCCTTTGAATTTCTTCAAACCAAGCTTACGCAAAAATTTAAATAAACTACACACCTTTTTTGACTTTGTAGAAGCCTGATATTGAATCTGATGTATCTCTGTAATTTCAGATCATCCAGTTCTAAAATTGTGACCTGTAGTAGCCTTCTACGTCCTCTTTCCAATGCCACAAGTCTGACCCAAATTGGATTCTCCAAGGAAGAGTTATGCGAAATCTCCCACAGTGACTTGATTTTAGACTATTTCAGTAGAGAAAACTTGTACGACGTGCCACAAGTCACTGTTTCGACCTATGGATCTAAAGTATGCATAAAAAAAACTACAGTCCGTCCTCTTTCTATAACTTCTAATGAAATTTCAATCCGATCTTCAGAGATAAAGTTATGACGATTTTCCCCAGGTCACCTGTTTAGAAATTAATTCAGGAGTCTACAAAAAGACCAACTTCCTCAGATCATATCTCCGCAAATGTAGCACAAAAAGATCTGAAATTTGGACCCAAGGCTTAGCACGATTTCCTCTCAAATAGGTTCTTTTTGTGACTTCTGAAATGTCACAGAAAAAAAGTTATAGTGAAAATGCCACGATGACCTGTTTGGAGCAGCGAAACCCTAGAATCCAAAGCTCTGATACCAAATGTTATGAAACCAGCTCAAGAAAAGATAGAAAAGATAGACCAATGCCTTAGAATTCAGCCTCTTCGAGGGGGCAACCTCCTTTACATTACATAAATAAACAATTCTTGGATGATACAAATGACAAAACCTCCTTTCTATATATAGGAGTTTAAGGAGTCACAATATAATCGAGTCGACCTAACAATAATAATATAAAGCCACAAAAATAACAATAGAGGGATTCTATGGGGCACAGTAATAACAATATGGGGGCAATAGGGGCACAACCGTATTAATAAGGGTATAACTACAATAGTAATGGGGTAATCACTAGTATTATAGGGACCCAACAGTCTTCCATAATTTTCCATTGTACTAAGATCTTTAACCTACTGCAAATTTTCCTGAGCATCTTGATAAGTGTCCTCTAAACTCTCTTTATGTGGCTGAAATGGATTTTCATACAGGGCTTCCACGATCTCATCGTCCATGAAGTCATCATCTTCATAAATTTTCTCAAGATTTTCAATAAAACTATAAACATGCTTGCAATAGTTCTGAACTAATATCAAGGATGGACAAGATTCTTTATACCTTTCAAAGAACATGGTATGAAAATCCTTCAAACAGTAAATACTAGCAGGCGGAAAACATTCATACCAAGATTGGGCTTCACCTTCCAAAGTGGCCATGAATATCTTCATCAAGCAGGCTTTAGGAAAATCAACCTTCAACTTCCGAATATGCATGTGAAATCTAACCAAATGTAAAGCAACATCATTCCTATCATCATCTTTAAACATAAGAAAATTCCTTTGCCAATCTACCTTAGGAATTTTATTTGGGAAACCTGGAATGTGATCTCGTCTCATGCAAGCATACCTTCTATCAATAGAGTCCATTTTGATAACCATGAATTCACCAAGAAATTCTTCAAGCTATTGGTTGTTGAAGAGTGGAGTTGCCATAACAGTTCTGAAACTTGGGATTTCTCGACACTCGAGTCGCTAGGTGAATGATATCAGCCTTCTGATGTCTGATCATTGTCCACCATCAACAGTCAGATCTAAACTTGATACATTTTGCTGAGGAACATAGAACTACGTTCCCTAGTATGGTCGCCACTATGTTAGAGCCTAGATTGACCTCAGGCTGAAGGGAGGAGATCCTAGGATCACCACAAACCAAGCTTAACCTTGTAGCTAGCCCTACTAATTCACGAGAGGGCTCACTCCTTATGAATCTTAGTTAAGATAACTGGATGAAATATAGATTTTAGGCTAGGTATAGTAGCTGTAGGGTTTTTGATTGATTTTGTTGAGTTTTGTTGCTGGATCAAATGGAGCAGACAGCTTTGGGTCTGGGAAATCAAGTCAGGATGCAGGGTGTTCTATGGGGCGAGGTAGGTAGGTGCTTTGGCACTTGAAATTGAGTGATATGGTAGGTCTAATACTAGTGAGGTGTTGAGGAGGGCATGCAAAGATCATGAATCCTTCTCAAACGGTAGAAAACATCAAAAACTGAATGGTTTCCCAAGGCAGAGCACTGTAAACAATGAATTCTACCTATCTATCTTGATATCATTTAGCTAGAAGCAATGAATTAGATGTGGCACACATTAAAAATGAGAAAAAATAATAACAAGAGAAGAAACTATGCAAAAACACCATACCACAAGTATCCCATAAAAATAGTTGCAAATCCTCGTTTATTTCCTTGGCAAACTGCTGATAAAGGTGTACAATGTAGCTCAGAGCATCCAAGAGAGTCCAACCTTTGCTAATGACAGAAAAATACATAATATAGACATCAAACCACCTATGCTAGCCATTAAGGGTCGAATCCAAGAGATAAGGAACTGTTACAACCATTTCCAAACAAGGAACATGAATATAGGCAGTGGAACAACTTGCCTCTATAAGCATGGAACTGATTTATTGACCCCCAAACCACCTCAAACTGATGAATCTACCCTCTAAGATCATTTCAAAATTACATTTACATAGCATGACATTAATTAAAATCATAAATTCATCCATGAAGAGAGAAAAAGTCAACTTGTAGTGAAAATAGGTGAAAACTGAATTTTTTGGCAAACTGGCTCAATGCGCAACACCACTGGGTAGGTGCGCAGTGCCGCTTAACAATCACTTTTGAAGGTATTCCCCTTTGCCAAATTGAGCCAAATATAGCTCATGGGAAAGGTCTTCCTATCTAGTTTCTGGCACCTCTTGAATTTTTTCATTTGGAGGTCATTTGCCCCCTCAAAATTGAAATCTCCCAAGCCTGCTTTTGTGTGTCGAAAAAGAGGCATGTCACACGGAATTGGTCAAGGGTGCGGACACGGCTGACCTTCCTAGAAGTCTAAGACATTCTAATGACAAACAAGACAAAATGGAGTGATCTTTCTCTAAATACACCTTTTACAACATGAAAACTACAAGTGTTTAGGCTTACCTTATTCCAAAACGCTGTTGTTGAAGTCCGTTCTTGACGATCCGGATGAGCTCCTCCTTCAAGTCAATTCCTGCAACCACAAACAATCAAACAATTACCAAGCACTTGCATTTCATATAATAAAACATATATTCAACATGCAGACCAAGGAACACATGAAATAACTCATTAACACAAGCTATTGAGAAAAATAAACCAGTTTGTATTAATAACAAAACAAAGAAACTCTTACAACCTGGCCTTGGTGTTGTGTAAGTTCCTCCCAGGGTCCATCAAGGGTTTTCCTCTACTTTGACAAAGCTCACCCACTTCCAAGTAGAATCAAGCAAAGACAATCTCTCCTCACAAAGGTTCTAAATGGAAGACCTAAATCCTGCAGCATTTACCCAAAGAAAATGTATAGCTCCAACCTCCTCTCCTTCTGGCTCAATGCCTTTATTTATAGTGCTGTAAAGAGGTTATTCAGGTCCACTATCAATGGGATCATCCCCCTCTTTGGGTGGGATAGGTCCCTTATTGATGGGATAAGTTCCCCCTTAATAGAGATACATGAACCAACTGGAGGCGCATCCATTTCATCAAACCGACCTCTAGAATGTTCTAGAAGTAACCACAAGTAACTTTTTCAAGATAAAACTCGCGCATTTTTCCTTTTACAGAGGGACGCACCTGTCCCTTAACATACAGAGCATCCACGGACGCAGATTTTGTGAACATGGTCAGCGTCCCCGCAGGTAAGGCTAGAGAGAACCTGCGACCCCAGAGATAAACATAGTTTTTACAAGACTTTCTCTCTTCTTTGAGTTTGAGATGGATAACAGAGGCATGAGACTTGCCTAAGAGGGTAGCATGACTGTTGATTTGATCCATACTAACTGTAAGTAGTCAAGGTGACATTTTTTAGTGTAACAGATTGCCCCCTAAAGTGCGAAGCCTGGAATAGAATAGGGTTTTGTAATTCTAGGAAGGGTGAAGCGCTTTATCATTTCAAGGATTGTCTTGTGGATGGCCTGGTTGGAACCTGCAATTTTCAACACAAAATACATGGATAAGATTATATCATCACTGAGGTAGGCATTCCCATACTCAGATTCAAAACTTTAACTAATGGACTAACTATTCTGATACAGGAATGATCTTGCAGTACATCATTTTAATAGACTTTTGTAGACACAGTATGGACGCAGCCATCTGTTTATGATTAGTCTACATAGATAATGAATACAAAACTCCTCGCAGCCTGGATGGTAGAAACTAGATCCAGGGTCTTCACTTCTACTTCCCGAATTGGTACGATTCTAGCCATGTGATTAAATGATTCGATGTCGAACATGTTAGAAACCACTTGATTACCAGTCGATGATGTAAACTGTTAACAAGCGTGAGAGAGACCACCAGTAATGTCAATGGTTCTCAAAGTACCAAGCACAACCCGTGAAATGTGAATAGATGTTTTGATGTCGAACACTTCACGGAATCCTTTGATCGAAAGTTAATGATGTAAACTGACGTCAAAGGCGAGAAACCTGCCATTGATGCATGCAGACTTCAAGGTACTGTCGATTCCTAAGTCATCTTTCTAGATAATGTGTCGATGTCGATAGAAAGCGACCCGTTGTAGGCAAGCCCACAACACGAAATCATTGTTCAAGTTGAAGAAATGTTGCTGTAAGGACTGACTCAGGGATGGTCAAATGGATGACAAGTATTTTGCAGATGAAAGTTTTTCTTGCAGACCTCTTGAACACATAACGACACAACAGATGGCTTGGTGACGAATAACTCAAAGTTAATCCCCGGAACCCGGTTAAAGACTTTCAAAGTGGTTTGGTCAACTGTGAGGTAAAATATTTCCCAACCCAGGTGAATGAAAAAGTGTCGTGTTCAAGAGTGGTAATAAAGTTTCTTTTGAAACAAAAGGTGACAAACAGGTTCATTCTTCTCTCTTTTCCCTCACCATTTCTGGCAAGTACCTCTTTATTTTTAACAAGCTTGAGGAGGATAACATATGCTTGATTATAAGCTCATCCTTCGGACGAGTCCAACCTAGTTTAAATTCGAACCCTAGGAAGGAGTCGTTCGTTCCTGTTTGTAATTGAACAGGTCCTCTACTGTAAAAGTTTAACGAGCCCAGTATAGGAGAAACTCGGCGTTTTTCATTTTTAGAGAGTCTGAAAAAACTAAAGGAGACTCCACGTTGAACTTTTTCGTATATTTGTGTCCCTCAAGCCCAAAAAAGTATAAAATAATACCTGGGGGAATTGCTTGATCTTGCGACCAAGGAGTACTTTCATAATAGTGTCGTTGACCTAAAAAGTAAAAAGTGATCAAGGACACGTCGTTTTATTTCCTTATCGAGTTTGAAACGACAAAAACCCGGCAATCTTTTCTTGATTTTACGGCCAGAAAAGAGCTAAAAGGGGACTGTCTTTTAATTCCGTTTTAACGAGTGTAAAAGAAACACTCGGCAATATTTTCATGTTTTAGAAGTCTGAAAAGGGCTTAAAAGAGAACTCCAAGGTTTCACTTTTTCGTAAGTTTTAACGAGTTCGAAAAAGGGATAAAAATGTACTCATGGTTTTCACTTTTTCGTAAGTTTTAACGAGTTCGAAAAAGGGATAAAAATGTACTCATGTGGCCGACTTTCAATTTAATTTACGAGCAAGAAAAGACGGAAAGAACTCGGTATTTTCATTTGTTTTACGAGAATGAAAGATAGCAAAATAATCTCGGTATTTTCATGAGTTTAACGAGTCTTGAAAATAACTGAAATTGACTCGACATAGGTTTCATTTTTACAAAAGCTTGAAACAGATAAAAACTATGCTTCAAAGTAGTTTCATTTTTTCACAAGCTTGAAACAGAGAGAAAACTGTGCTTGATGCCCCCTAAGCATAACTGCTAGAGCGCATGCCCCCCAGCTTCATTTCATTCAATTGGTTGGATGAAATGAAGGTTCAAGTACGAGATCATTTGAAAGACTCGACCTAAAACTATAAGAAAATTATGCAAAAACTGAAATAACTATCCTAAAAACTTAACATTTATAAGATCTCGTCAATCTCTCAACTTAAGTAGAGGAGGATTTGTTTCATTTTTTAACGAGCTTGACACAGGAAAAGAACTATGCTCGGATTCGGTTTCATGTTTACGCAAGCTTGAAACGAAAAACTATGCTTGTTATAAGTTCGCATGCCCCCAGCATAATGATGCAAAACGAGGTACATGCCCCCCAAGCTTCATTTCATTCAACCAGCTGGATGGAATGGAGCTTTACTTTCAAGATCTTGTAAAGATTCGACTTGAAAAGGGAGTTGTTTCATTTTTTAACGAGCTTGACACAAGACAAGGAACTATGCTCAGAACTACTCTCTACAATCTACCTAACAAAAACTTTACTCTAAAAACCTTGATTCATTTTTTAACGAGCTTGACACAAGACAAGGAACTATGCTCTAAAATCCTTGATTCATTTTTTAACGAGCTTGACACAAGACAAGGAACTATGCTCTAAAATCCTTGATTCATTTTTTAATGAGCTTGACACAAGACAAGGAACTATGCTCATAACTACTCTACAATCTGCCTACTTAACCTACCCTTGTTTCATTTGTTAACGAGCTTGACACAAGACAAGGAACTATGCTAAAAAATTTCGCATGCCCCCAGTTTAATGATGCAAAATGAGGTACATGCCCCCCAGGCTTCATTGCATTCAACCGGCTGGATGAAATGAAGGTTTACTTTCAATATTTAACTTGAAAAGGGAGTTGTTTCATTTTTAAGGAGGTTGACACAAGAAAAGAACTATCCTCATACCTGATTCATTTTTTAACGAGGTTGACTCAGTAACAGGAACTATCCTCAAACCTGATTCATTTTTTAATGAGGTTGACTCAGTAACAGGAACTGTCCTCAAAACCCTACTTTCTACAATCTACTTACATATCCTAAAATCTACCTGATTCATTTTTTAATGAGGTTGACTCAGTAAAAGAACTATCCTCATCAACTGATTCATTTTTTAACGAGGTTGACACAGTAAAAGGAACTTTCCTCGGACCATCCAATTTCATTTTTTAACGAGGTTGAGAGAGGAACAAACTATCCTCGTATTCACTGATTCATTTTTTAACGAGGTTGACACAGTAAAAGGAACTTTCCTCGTCCCTGATTCATTTTTTAACGAGGTTGACTCAGTAAAAAGAACTTTCCTCTCACATACTGATTCATTTTTTAATGAGGTTGACACAGTAAAAGAAACTTTCCTCGGACCATCCAATTTCATTTTTTAACGAGGTTGAGAGAGGAACAAACTATCCTCGTATTCACTGATTCATTTTTTAACGAGGTTGACACAGTAAAAGGAACTTTCCTCGTCCCTGATTCATTTTTTAACGAGGTTGACTAAGTAAAAAGAACTTTCCTCTCACATACTGATTCATTTTTTAATGAGGTTGACACAGTAAAAGTAACTTTCCTCAGACACACTGAGCATGGCTTCTAACTGGAAGAAAGACATGTCAATGGACACACCTTGATCATGGCTTCCAAGAGATCTTCATCAGAAGGAAGAACAGTTCTTTGGAAGGAACACATATCAAGGGACTCAAAAGGGATAAGAACATCATGCTCAAGTAATCCCATAGAGTTTTCCATGTCAATTACCGGAGCTAAATCAAAGGAAGATGAGCAAACAGTGAGAGGCTCACTTACATCGGTAACTGAAATCATGGGACCGGTTGCCACATAATTAACCCGTGGCAGGGTAGATACCACTTTAGAATCAGGAACATTTAGGGGTGTCATATTATTGGTAGTTGAAAAAAGACTAGGGAACAAAAGCTGGTCTACAGTCACAATACTGCCATTGTGAGGGAAAGACATCACGCGAAAGAGTGTCGATACGACAGCTTTCATTGCATAAACATAGTCTCGCCCAAGGAGTAAATTGAAATCCAAGGGACCTCTAACTACCATAAGATCAACACAAACAGTTTTACCTTCCAAGGTAATAGAAAACTTAGGAAGGATCCCTAAAGGTTCACTAATTGTTCTGTTAAAAGCTTTTAGATTTTGCGTAATAGGCGCAAGCTGAGGGGAACCCAAAGCTTTCCAAACAGCTGAGGATAAAATACTAACAGAAGCACCTTCATCTACCTGAGTACGATGTATGTCCCTACTACCAGCCTTAACAATGATTTGGAAAGGGATGGAGGAAGGAAGACGAGGTTCTGTCAGTCTATTCCAATCAAAGGAAAAGACCTCACTACTTGGAGGGGGTTCTATAGAAACAGGTGAAATGCCCCCCGGCATAGAAGAATCTGATGTAACAAGAAGAACCTGAGCAGTATGAAGTTCACTCTCTAAATGGAAAGTGGGATCGACCGAATGTGAAATTGAATCAACCACTTGATCAACTAATGGATCATCAACCTGAGTGACATGAGTTTCACTCTCCAATGGAAGAGTGTGATCGACTGTACTTGAATTTAAATCAATCACTCCGTCAGTTGACGGTAGGTTGGGAGAAAGTTTACGGTAACCAGTCGGAAATTCTTGCTGTGGAACAATAAGTTTTTCCAACAATGTTGAGGCTTCATCCATGTGAGGGCAAATGTGAGTTTGATGACTCCCTTTGCATAACTTACAAGGAAACCTAACTTTACCCTTTTTCCCAGGAACCTGACTATCACTGGTTGATGGATCAACGGAAAGTTGATAAGATTTTTCTGACCATACTTCCAAGACCTTTGGAATACCAGGACAATTGACAAGGAAGTGGTCACCCTTACAAAGCCTGCAAGGGTATTTGGGTTTATGGTGCATGTCGGAATTTTCCTCAACACAACTAACACTTACAGCCATGGTTGGTTGGTTGACTTCTTTCTTATCTTGCTTCTTCTTCTTCTTCTTCTTCTTCCCTTTCTTCTTCTTCTTAACCTCCTGGTTACTAGCATCAAGGCTTTTACCAGGCGAAGAGGAAGAAATGGAGGAAGAAAAATTAGGCGAAGAAGGTAAAGGGTCAACAGAAGGTTGGTGATGTTGAGATGGTGAACTCTGTTGAGGTGAAGCATCCGGTTGAGGTGGAACAATTTGAGTATTTTGGGCCAACGAAGTTGAAAATAACCATATCGGTAAACCTATTGTAAATCCAGGTAACGACAAAGTAGCCATATAAGGAGGACCAACATTTCCAAAGTAAGGAAAAGTACTAGGATTCTCGTTAGGAGGGGTTCCTAGGTTGATAAATTCCGGAACATTTGCCATTATATTCAACTTCAGTGAATTTTATTAACAATTTAAAACTAAAATTAACAATTCACAATTCACACCTAACAACTAAAATTCACAATTCACACCTATGGTCTCTAAAAGTAAAAACAAACAAATTAACACGCGCTATCAAATCTAGGAGTCAAACCACACACAAACAGTAAGCTCTCCGGACCGAAAACACTAGTTGGTGATGAAGCCCAACCTCGCAGAATTCAGTACAGAAATGGCGGGTGGAACAGTTACCCCGGAAACCTGCTTAATGAATAGACCGGCACAAGTTCCTCCACTTTAACCGTCTCGAAGTGAAGTGAACCCCCCAGAAAATCCAAGTGAGTATAACCGACGTCTGCTCCAGGTACAGTGGGACCTTCCCTCCACCGTCACCTCGGTAGAACCCTAAGGATTATGGTCACTAAGGTCACCAACAGTAACAAATACACCTGGGGGAACAATCTAAACTCCGACAGCACGCAAGGGCAGAGTAGCAAGCTCAATCCCCTTACCGGCTCCTTGACAACAATCCAAGGTTTACCGATAAGTGACCCCTGGCTCCTCGACAATGGTTAATCCGAGGTTTACCGTTTGTAATACGTACTGTCTGGCGTCGTTCCCAACGAGGGGGGAATGATCCCCTCACTGGTTCGGACACCAGCTCGTGCTTCTCCTTTAAGAGGAGCTTTCCCAGAGTGCAATTGAAACAATTGGATTTATTCTACTCAAGATAAACTATCTGTTTGGTTTTGTAGTCTTGGAAAGTTAAGTACTCACCTACTCCAAGACCCTAGCCTAAGCTATGTTGGTGTTTCAGAGCCCTAGAAATGTAAAAATTACTAGATGAATTTTAATTAAGCGCTGTGTTATTAAGGCTGTTATTACTCAAATGGGTAAATGGAGATGAAACCAATGGTGTTATGACCCGACTCAACTGAATGCAATCGAATATGATAATGCAATCCTTTCAATTCGATGAATCTTAACTAGAGTAAGGAGAGAGTTTCCATTCACTTCCAACAATGCAAAAAATTGATCATTAAGAGAAAATTTAACAAATTCTCTAATGCACTAATTTCATCAAGAAAAACTAATGCAAATCAATTCCAAACCAATTTTTATTTTCATTTTTGTGTAAATTCAAATCAAAGAAAGCTGATCTAAATCTACGATTGATTTTTCAGAATGTAAACTATGCAATTGTAATCTATGCACAATTCACATGAAAAGTATGCAAATGTAATCTATGCACATTTTTCATTCATATTCTGAAACTGAGAACTCTAATTATGCAAATGTGATCTATGCAAGAGAATTCTCAAACACAAGATGATTCTAATGTAATCTAAGAACCAATCAAGTGCAAGTCGAGAAAATTGGGTGAGAGTTCCAAAGATCAAATAAAACACTCAAAGGCGATTAACACTCATACACAATGAGGGGGAAATTTTTTTGCAAAAACAAAAGCAAAAAGATGCAAAATTGTGAAAAGACTGAGAGAAACCTCCAAGTAATGACCAAAGGAAATCAAATTAAGAATTTCTCAAAAAAGAGACTCAAAACACCCAATTGATGAAAGCTAAAAGCAGGAATGCTAATGAAACAAGTTCAGGTGAAAATTTTTGACAGGGTACTAAAGAATCTGGGCAGAAAACACTAAGAAAAACCAAAATCTAAAAGCAATTAAAGCAAAAATGGAGTTTTCCTAAATTTTTACAGGAAGACGCAGGCAACCCGTTAGAACAGGCGCGGGCCCGCTCTGTGCAAACGGCAACAGCGCGTCCAAAGACGCACTGTGCAGTACTCAGAGGGTGCGTCCTTCTGGAAAAGTTAAGAAAAACCAAATCTAACTAAATCTAAAGCTAAGCCACCCAAATACTAATTCTCACAGTCAAAAACCAGAAAATAAAAATGATTTTCTCAGAGCAAAGTTCACACAAAGGAAAAGACTTTCACATTAATGGATTCCCCAGCGGAGTCGCCAATTTGTCACACGGAATTAGTCAAGGGTGCGGATACGGCTGACCTTCCTAGAAGTCTAAGACATTCTAATGACAAACAAGACAAAATGGAGTGATCTTTCTCTAAATACACCTTTTACAACATGAAAACTATAAGTGTTTAGGCTTACCTTATTCCAAAACGCTGTTGTTGAAGTCCGTTCTTGACGATCCGGATGAGCTCCTCCTTCAAGTCAATTCCTGCAACCACAAACAATCAAACAATTACCAAACACTTGCATTTCATATAATAAAACATATATTCAACATGCAGACCAAGGAACACATGAAATAACTCATTAACACAAGCTATTGAGAAAAATAAACCAGTTTGTATTAATAACAAAACAAAGAAACTCTTACAACCTGGCCTTGGTGTTGTGCAAGTTCCTCCCAGGGTCCATCAAGGGTTTTCCTCTACTTTGACAAAGCTCACCCACTTCCAAGTAGAATCAAGCAAAGACAATCTCTCCTCACAAAGGTTCTAAATGGAAGACCTAAATCCTGCAGCATTTACCCAAAGAAAATGTATAGCTCCAACCTCCTCTCCTTCTGGCTCAATGCCTTTATTTATAGTGCTGTAAAGAGGTTATTCAGGTCCACTATCAATGGGATCATCCCCCTCTTTGGGTGGGATAGGTCCCTTATTGATGGGATAAGTTCCCCCTTAATAGAGATACATGAACCAACTGGAGGCACATCCATTTCATCAAACCGACCTCTAGAATGTTCTAGAAGTAACCACAAGTAACTTTTTCAAGATAAAACTCACGCATTTTGCCTTTTACAGAGGGACGCACCTGTCCCTTAACATACAGAGCGTCCACGGACGCAGATTTTGTGAACATGGTCAGCGTCCCCGCAGGTAAGGCTAGAGAGAACCTGCGACCCCAGAGATAAACATAGTTTTTACAAGACTTTCTCTCTTCTTTGAGTTTGAGATGGATAACAGAGGCATGAGACTTGCCTAAGAGGGTAGCATGACTGTTGATTTGAGACATACTAACTGTAAGTAGTCAAGGTGACATTTTTTAGTGTAACAAGGCAGAGAGGTCATTTTTTGGTAGTTTCTTTACCTTTTGGTGACCTATTCATGCTCCTAAATTGCTGAGATTTTGTAGGTTTTATGCTCTCATCATGCTGAATCCAAATATATAAGCCATTCCTCAAAAGGTGCTCTAGGGAAAAGCACAGCGCCACTGAGGGCAATTTTTTGTTTTCAAAATTTCAAAATTTGAAAAAGAGAAAAAACTCTTCAAAACTGGCCCAGGTTTGGCATGTGACACCACCATTAGTTGCTTTGATGGGCTAGTGAGGCTTCAGCCAATATTTTCAACTTATATTGCTCTTTTTTGCTTTTTAAGGCCTTCCTCAACCTAGCCCTAAGCTTCCTCATTCTTATGTTGCAGATTTTGTTCCGAGTCATGTAGTGGTAGGCCATGTGGCAAAGCATCTTCTTGTCTCTATTTCACTTCTGAGTCATCCCCTCAAGGTGAATATTAACCCTCTCAAGCCAATTTTCCATATCATCCTCAATCTCTTGTGCAATTGAAGTCAACTTGACCTTAGCCTTCTTGGCCTTTTGCCTGTTTTGTTTGATCATTTGAAGACTATCTCTTTCCATTGTTTTTATACCTTTGAACACTTGTGGTCAATGGTGGAATGGTGGATGAAATAGAGATCAGTATGAAGATATTTTTATCGATGAGTAAGTGAGAGTGAATGGGAGTTGTGAATGGGATTTAGGGAGTGAGTAGGGTTTGGGGATAGTTTAGGGTTTACGGAGTGAGTAGGATAAAGTGTGTAGGGTTTGGGAAATTTGTATGTGGGAATGGGATTGTCACACGGAATGAATCGTTCTTGCGGACAAGATTGACCTCCCTGGTATCTAAAGATATCTAGTGACAAGCAAACCAATCAAATCCTATCTTTCTCTAAGTATGCAATTATAAACAAAGGCAAACAAGTGTTTTAGGCCTACCTTGGGTCCAATGCAAATTTGTGGAAGCCTCGCTCCTTTGATCCAAATGAGCTCCCTTGTAGCAAATTTGCAAACACGAACAAGCACACAAATTAAATAGCACCTGAAAGCCAATATCATAAAGTATACTTATCATGATGATCAAGGAATTCATGGAACAAATGACATAAGACAATTTGTTGAGAAAAATGAATCTGATTGTATTAATTCAAATCAAAGAAGAACTTTACAACCTGTGCCTTGATGCTGTACAAGCTCCTCCCAGGGTCCAACAAGAATCTCCTCTACTTTGACAAGTTTTACTCTCTTCCCAATGAAGCCAAAAAGGTGTGTGATCTCTCCTCTCAAGCTTAACTAGGAAGTCTCAATTCCACCATCATTTACCCTAAAAAATGTTCAGCTTCTAACCTCTCTAGCAACCAGCCCAATGCCTTAATTTATAGTGCAATGGAGGGAAGTTACTAGGTCCTCCTTCAAAGGGATAAAGCCCTCCTTCAAAGGGATAGCTCCTTTCATCAAGGTATTATCTCCTTCTCTTTTGGGATGCATGAACCACCTAAGAGCAAACCATCCACGTCAAAATTACTTCTAGAATCATCTAGAATTAACCCAAAGTGAGTTTTTTAGAATAAACTTACGCCTTTTTGACTTTCACAGGGGTCCGCACCCACTCTTTTAGAGACAGAGCGGGCAGGTCTACAGGTAATGTGAACAGGGGGTGCCGGACCGCAGGCAACAGTGAGAGAGAGTGCGGAACCAGAACTTTATTGATTTTTAAAGGTCTTTCTCTCATTTACAAAGCTTGACATGAAGAGTTGAGGTATGAGACTTGCTTAGGAGGACAATATGAATGATGATAGACCCATACTGACTGCAAATAGTCATGGTGACAATATTTTGTGTAACAGATTTCCCCCTAAAGTGTGAAGTCTGTAGTAGATGAGGATTTCATTTATTATCTAGGAAGAGTGAAGTACTTTATAATTTCGAGGATCATCTTGTGGAGAGCCTGGTTGGAACCTATAAAAACATTCAATGCAAAATATATATATGAGGTCATATCATCGCTGAGGTAGGAATTCCCATACTCAGATCAAAACTAACTAGAAAACTAACTGCTACTCTGATATAGGAATGATCTTGTAATACATCACAAGTATAGACACATGTAGACACAGTATGGACGCAGCCATCTATTTATGAATAGTCCATAGTATAATGAATACAAAATTCCTCGCAGCCTGGATGGTGGGAACTAGATCCAGGGTCTTCATTTCTACTACCTGAAATAGTACGATTCTAACCATGTGAATGAATTTATTGAAGTCGAACATGGTAGAAACCACTTGATTACCAGTTAATGATGTAAACTGTTAACAAGTGTGAGAGAAACCACTAGTAATGTCAATGGCTCTCAAAGTACTCAGTACAATCCATGAGATGTGAATAGATGTGTTGATGTCAAACATGTCACGGAATCCTTTGATCGAAGGTCAATGATGAAACCTATCGTCGAAGGCGAGAAACCTGCCATTGAGGCATGTAGATCCCAAGGTACTGATGATTTCTAGATCATCTTTCTAGATAATGAGCTGAAGTCGATAGAAAGCGATCTGTCGTAGGCAAGCCCACAACACGAAATCATATATCAAGTTTGAAGAAATTTAGTTGCAAGGACTGACTCAGGGATGGTCAAGATGGATGACAGATATCTTGCAGATGAATGGCTTATTTGCACTGACCTCTTGAACACATAACGACACAGCAGATGGTTTAGTGACAATTGACCCAAAGTTAATACCCAGAAACTAACTGAAGACTTTCAATGTGGTTTGATCAACTATTAGGTAAAGGATTTCCCAACCCAGGTGAATAAAAGTGTTGTGTTCAAGAGTGGTTACAAAGTATGACAAACAGGCTCATTTTTCTCTCTTTTCCCCCACCATTTCTGGCAAGTACCTCTTTATTTTTGACAAGCTTGAGGAGGATAACATTTGATTGATTATAAGCTCATCCTTCGGATGAGTCCAACTTAGTTTAAATTCGAACCCTAAGAAGGAGTGGTCTGTTCCTGTTTGTAATTGAATAGGTCCTTTACGGTTAAATTTTAACGAGTCCAGTATAGGAGAAACTCAACGTTTTTCAATTTTAGAGAGTTTGAAAAAACTTAAGAAGACTCCATGGTTGACCTTTTTCATAAATTTGTGTCTCCCAAGCCCGAAAAAGTATAGAATAGTACTTGAGAGAACCGCTTGATCATTATGACCAAGGAGTACTTTTTGTAATTAGTGCTTCTGATCCAAAAAAGTTAAAAAACGATCAATGACACGTCGTTTTATAACCAATATCGAATTTGAAACGACAAAAATCCGGCAATCTTTTTGTTGGCATTATGATGCATGTGTTGTACTTGATGGCAACCCTCTCATAGAAGAATATCTCACTTATGTATAACTGGGTGAATCTTCAGAAGAGATATCAGATGTGACTGATGGAGGACAGCTCAAAGGAATCAGATGATAGTTCTAAGTGTGACAAGTTAGCTTTGCCATCAAGTCCAAAGGGGGAGATTGTTGGCATTATGAGATAAGTGTTGTCCTTGATGGTAAACCTCACTGATGACAAATCATAGTACAGAAGGACAGCAGCAAGGAATTGATGATCAGACTATAAGAAGAAGAGAAAGTTCATACACGCAGGTTCATTAAGCCCAAGTCACGTGTACACGCAGGTTGGCTTCATCAAAAGCGCGTGTATGTGGAAAAGTACCTTTGGTCCATGACGGTTATTCCTTGGAAGTTGTGCCTATGGTTTTGGACCTTGGCGTCTCGGCGGACGTGTTGATCCCTAGTTTTGAAGTTGATGGTATTGGATTTCTATGGTTTTGGCTCTTGGTATTGAACAAGGCCTAAGGCTATATAAAGGGAAGGAAATCATTAGGCAAGGGTATCTGAAATGTCTTGAATATCTGATGAAGCATTAGATCCAGTATGCAGGTTATGGGTTGTTGATGCATTGCTTGATCTGAGCTAAGGAGAGATCTCATCGGTTGATGGAGAGCAAGATCTAAGGAGAGATCGGGATCAAATGGTTTGAAATGAACTATCTTTATGATGCTTATTCTAGATCTACATACTGACGCATGTATTGTTCTATAAGTATTATGAGTATGATTGATGTCTGGTACAGCTGCAAGTTATGAGAAATTATTTTTAGATCTGTACGCGGGTTGTCTTTGGAGAAAGCGCGTATACACGCGGGTTTGATTCATCGAAGTAGCGTATACATTGTAAAGCTTGATATTTGAAGTTGCAGATGGATCTGATGGTTATTACAGAGTTCTGTGTCTGCTCTGTGTTCTGGTGACAGTGTTGTTAACAGGGTTTCAGTGATTCAGAGTTTGATGATTGTTTTGAGCTTCAATGATAGTTATGGGTCTAGTATGAAAATTGGATGAAAAGTGGCCTTACAGATTATGTGTTGTGCTTCAGTGTATCCAGTCTGAAAATTGATGAAACGTGGTACCTGGAGGTGAGAAGATTGTAGGCAAGCACCTACGTACTAGTATCTAAGCTAGTACAAAAGCTAAAGGAGATCTTTGGAGCATTGTAGCAGGTAGCAGCCTGCGTACTAGTAAATGGATCGGCTAGTACAAGAGCAAAGGGGGTTGTAGCTCCCGTACTGGTATAAGACTGCACCAGTACAAATATTGTAAAAGGATTTTCTTATTAAGAAGAAGATTGAGATGACTTGCAGCAGGTGGTTTTCACCCACATTGGGTTTCCACCTTATATCTTTGTGTTCATGTGTGTGGCTCTTGTGTGATGTTCTGTTCTGTTTTTCTGCACCTGTTTACTGTTAATATGCTTAATAATGATCTGATGCATTTACTGAAGATTAAGCTAACTGAATTATAAGATCTCTGGATATACGCGAGTTTCATTAGACACAGTAGCGTGTACACGCGGGTTCACTTAATTGAAGTAGCGTATATGTTTCTGAGTATGAAATTGAAAAGTTTGATTGATCTGATAATACTGATTCACCCCCCCTCTCAGTATTATTTCCAACACTTTTCATGTTTTTACGGTCAAAAAAAGAGCTGTAAGTGGATAGTCTTTTTAGTTCCATTTTAACGAGTTTAAAAAAGAAAAACTCGGCGATCCTTTCATGTTTTAGGAGTCAGAAAGGAGCTTAAAGGTGACTCTAATGGTTTTTCGTCGAAAATGACCGATTTTTCCTGAAAAATCCGTTATCCTGAACAAAAACTCAAACATTACTCATACCTATTTAAAATAGATAAAAATGATGCAAAAGTTACCTATTTAAAGTGAAACATAAACGAATTAACAACTCATTTATTCAAAAAACTTATAAAAAGGGCTTTCGTAAATTCATTTTTACCATTTGAGTTTTGGGTGAGAAAATAGAGCTTTTGGTCAGAAACTTCCTATGAAGATTGCAGAAAATCCATCCGTTGGAATCGAGCACCGTCTCCTCCAGGTAATCTACATCATCCTACTCTTTAATTTCATCCATTTCAAATTGATTTTTAGGTTTTCATTTCATTTTTTAGGAGCTTTTAGGTCAAAAAAACTCCGCGTGGGGGTCCGCAGGTATAACACAGGGGACCCGCGGACCGCACTGTCTCTAACAGAGAGAGTGCGTACCCCGCGCAAAGGTTTTTTAAACATAACAAACTCAAGTTTCACCCAAAAAATTCAATTTTACATATTCTAATTCGCTGTTTTACTAAATGTAGAGTATACATCATGCTTGATTGGCGAGAACGGGAGCACAAGGATGTAGATCTGACCGCAATGAATCATCAACCTTCGATTGATGCGTTGAAGGCATGCGGCTTATACAAATTCTGGGCCATACCTGGCATGAGGGCCCAGGTGGACTTCTTGCAGTGGCTGGTAGACAGGTGGAGCATACAGGACCAATTCTTCTTCATTGGTGGTCACCAGCTACAAATGGAGCCGGCAGACATATACGTTTTGACTGGTTTGCCTAAGAGAGGTGAACACTTGACTCTATTCGGGACTAGGCCAGGTGGCCAGTCTGTCGATAGCCTCCGGCTAGAGTTCTGTAACAACCAGACTAGAGAGAAAGGGATAGATATCAAAACCATATCCCTTCCTGAACTCATGGTAATCATGTTTATTGTTACCAGGCTCTGCGGGAACGCAGAACTACACATAGCGACTGGATCCCAAATGCGAATGGCAGTTGATTGCTTTCAAGGCACCATCTTCAACCGGTGCGATGCTATGTTGGCTAATATAAAAGGCCAACTGAATAGAGCCAAGAACAGACAACTGAATACCTTTGGATATGGTGCTTTAGTTGTGAGCTTTGGTCTGGAGAGGGTCCCAATGTTGGTCCCACAACACCTCACTGTTGGAGCTGGACTTCCTCGAGAGCCCAAACTGATGCGATGGGTTGCAGTTATGGCCCGTCATCCTGAGGAGGGGACAAAGGTCATTCGATTCACTCTTGAGTATTTCCATTGGTTGGAAAACCAAGGTTTTGCTATTCAGGACTTTCCTTATGCTGGGGTAGATTTTCGCGGTGACCTAGACATGGCTCTTCCACCAGGAGAGCAATGGGATGACTCAAGTAAAATCATTTTCAACATTTTTCTAATTTATTTTTTTTGTTTTTATTTATTCCCAAAATCGATAGTAAAAGTTTCAAATGCAGATGTAGGTCCACGGCGACCAGCCGCTCTCCGGCCTTATGAGAGGAAACAACCAGCTGCAGCGGCACCAGCCCCACAGGACGAATCAGTAGAGACCTTGGCCGAATTGGAGAGCCATCTAGAGCATTTGACATGAGACATTCCGGAGACCGGCATAGATGACATTCCTCTTAGACTTCAGCGCTATGTGATTGGGGTCCCGGGACCTTTTAGGAGGTTCCTTTGTAAGGTGGCCCGTACAGTGGTTTCTTATCGAGATCATCACCAGTGATAGGATGATCGCCTATTGTAGACACATATGACATTTTTTTATTTTTGTACTTATCATTTTTACCGATCATAAGGTGTTTTTCAACCTATGATCGAAGACAATGTATATTTTGACACACTCCTATATTATACTATATCACTATTACCGCCTTATCTTGTAAAACATGTTATGAAATGTTTTTTTAATTTACTTGTATGATTATTGAAAATGTCTACTTAACATTCGAGAAGCAATTGCATCTGCTAATGTATTTAAATATCTTGGAATATGCTGATATTCAATATAATCAAATTCACGTTCCAAGAGACGCATTCTCAAAAATAATCTTAATAACAATGGATTCTATTGGCATATACTCTATTAAGCTGTAATACAATGACTTCAGAATCTAACCACACTATCAAACTCTGAATCCCAAATGAAATAGATTCAGATAATAACTCAATCACTGCACTATACTCGGCAATGTTGTTCATTGTTTAACCGAGGCTTACCCCATGCATAGATACCAACTCGTCAGAGGGCGAATAGATAACCCGGGCTACGGAAGAAATGTTCTATGTACTATGACAAGCACCATCAGCAAAACCAATGTATGTTTGGAGAGGCGTCGACATCTACAATATCAAGAGTAAAACCAAGATAAGCAGGAATAATGACGAAAAACGCTCTCTAAGCTAAGCACACTTTTTAAACTAAAACACACCAACTAGAAAGAAAACACTAACCTAACTAAAAATCTCCACACCCATTTTTTAAGCATAATACCTCTTCAGGTAAAGACCATTTCTGGGTTTACCTAAAGAGACCCCGTCAAAGTCTACCAATTCATAGGTCCATTTTGCCAGCTTTTGCTTGACAACATAAGGACCACGCTACATTGGTAAGAATTTTCCAGTGCCTAATTTATCATTTGCTTGATCATACAATAAGACTAGGTCTCCTTTCGAAAAATTTTGAGGGGTCACATTTCAATCATACTGAGCTTTAATATGTTTTTCATGAGTTTTGATCGCTAATGCAGCATCACATCGATTCTCATCTAGCTGAGCCAAGTATAACAAACATCTTTCCTCTTCGGAAGTGGCTGGAAGTAATTCGATGGCCATTTGCAATGACGGGATTTCGCATTCAATGGGTAACCCAACTTCTAGACCATAAACTAGTTGGAAAGGAGTGAACCCTGTTGACGTTTTTACTGAGGTTCAATACGCCCAAAGCGCTGAAAATAGCATGTTATGCCAATTCGACCTATGAATCCCAATGATTCGTCGGATCATGATGACTAGAAATTTGTTGATGGCTTCAACCAGACCATTAGCCTGTGGATAATATGGAGTTGAACTATCGTGACACAAGCCAAGCTGGCCTGTAAGTTCAGTCATCATAACGTTTCGAAAATGATGCCCATGATCAGTGATAATCGCTTGTGGAACACCAAACCTAGCAATTGTATCATTAAACATGAAAATCGCAGCCGTTTTGCTGTCTGCCTCAAATGTAGGCATCACCTCGGCCCACTTGGTAAAATAATCTACCACAAGGATGATATACACATGCCCCCCGGCCGAGTGAGGGTTACATGTAATAAAATAAATACCCCATTTTGCAAAAGGACCAACGACAATTATAGGGTGGAGAGGAGCAGGTGGAGTGCGCATCTTTCGATCAAAAATTTGGCAGTTGTGGCTTTTTTAGACCGCGTTAATACAATCTTTAAACATAGACGGCCAGAAGTAGCCAGCGCGCAATATCTTTTGGGATGTGGCATACCCAGATATATGACCGCCACACGCTCCAGAGTGACAGTCATCCAGAACCCTTTCAACTTCTTCATGAGTTAAACAACGTCGAAAAATAGAGTCTGCCCCACGACAATAAAGAGTATCTCCAATAATTTTGAATTGTTGGGATTGGGATCGTATTTTTTGATGTTCTGACCTTGAAATTTCTAGCCAAAAGGATTGGGTTCGGAGATAAACGATGATATCCCCATACCATGGGTCTAAAGTGCTGATTAGAAACAAGGATTCGTCCACAATGGGATCCTCCGCCACAGTTTCCGTGTCAGCACGCGGGAAGTCACACATTAACTCCACAAAAACTAAAGATTTCTTCGACTTAGAATTTTCAAATTCTAAGTCGAACTCCTGCAGGTTGAAAATCCATTTGGAGTACTTGCCCCCTAGCAATTTCTTGGTTAAAAGATAGATCATAGGGTTGCAATCAGAAATTACTGTAGTTTTATGTAGTAAAATGTAATGACGAAAACGTTGGACAACTTGAACAGCTGCCAATGCCAATTTCTCCACATGTGAGTATTTTAGCTCAGTTGGATTTAAAGTTCGACTAAGGTAATATATCACATGTTCAGTACCGAATTCATCTTCCTGAACTAACACCATTCCAATGGTGGAATGAGAGGCGGCGAGATACAAGAAGTAGTCCTGGTTGTATTTGGGAGGATGCAATAACGATGCATGGGTCAACGCATGTTTTAGTGCATCAAAAGATTTATCAGCTATCTCATCCCAATAGAATGGAGTATTTTGTTTCAATAACCGGGTAAAACCCTTTGTGATCTCGACGTAGTTAGGAATGAATCAACGTAAAAAGTTTTCTTTCCCCTGCAAACTTTGGAGTTGGCGAAGAGTCAAAGGAGGAGGAAATTTGACAATAGCTTCAACCTTCGAGGAATCAACGCGAATGTCGGCTTTCGAAACAACAAACCCCAATAGCCAACCCGTTTCTATACAGAAAACACACTTGTGTGGATTCAACCTAATTCGATAATGCCTACACCTCATAAATATTGCTCGTAAATGGATGAGATGATCAGCTCAATGTAGTGAATGAGCAGGTAAATCATCGAGATAGGGTTGCACAATGTGTTTGATGTCATGAAACGTGTAAGACATGGCCCTTTGAAAAGTTGCCCCAACGTTCTTGAGCCCAAAAGGTAATTTGCAATAAGCAAATGTCCCCCATGGACAAATGAAAGTCATTTTTGGTTGATCAGCAGGTAGAATATTGATTTGATTGTATCTGGAAAAACCATCCATGAAGGAGAGTATTTCACTGCCGGCACAATCATCAATGATTTGATCGATATAGGGAGTTGGGTAATTGTCTTTTGGACAGGCTCGATTAATGTCCCTATAATCGATACATATTCTTATTGTCCCTTGATTTTTCTTAACACGAACAATATTTGATACCCAATCTGTTAATGAAATCGGATAAATGAAACCTGCTTTGAGTAATTTTTCAACTTCTGCTTTAATAGCAGCAGCTTTTCTCGGGTGGATCTGACGCAAACGTTGCCGGACGGGTTTAGCATCCGGGTAAGTTTTGATTTCATGAATAAAAATTGCTGGGTCAATTCTTGGCATTTCCTCATATGACCAGGCAAACACGTCGCAAAATTCTTGAAATAGGGCCTTATGTATTTAAATTTCATCTTCCGTACAAGAGGCACCTATATGAATGTTTTCAACAGTTCCAGGCTTAACCGAAATATCAATAGGAACAGTTTGAGAAATGTTTCCCAAATTTAATTCAGAATCAGGATTTTTCATTGGATGTTGAGGTTCCTTGACATATTCAGTCGTAGAAATAGATGAAAAATCATTTTCAAAATGATCACTCTCGGGTAAAAACGAAGATCTATGATGAAGATCTTTCCATGGTAAGTCATCGACACATAGGATTTCACAAATTTGCTCATTAGTGTGAACAAGTTCGGAAAACGTTGTTGAATCTGAGTTTGAGGTTGAAATTTATTCCTCATGGACCACATTCATTAAGTCAATTTTGGTTGAAGATGGGTCAGAAAATGACTGCATGGCCTGATACGCAATTTCATATGGACTCAAAGGCATAACATCACCAAATGAGTCTATCTCAGATTTGGAAGGTACGATCCAAGGATCATCATAAACAATGGTGTCTGACGAAATCATATGAATGGTTGTAGTAGAAGACGATGCGTTGATAGGAGGAAAAGGAAAAGTTCCCAGTAAACCAGAATATTTAACTAGTCCTACACCAACATCCTTATACGGGATAGTTGTTTTGCCGACATGCTGAATACTTTCAGAAGAGGTTGGGTCGGATGAAAAGTAAGTCAGCTGGTCTATTGTTATGATCTTTCAATTATGAGGGAACTTTATAAGCTGAAAGATCGATGAAATGACAGCTGTCATACCGTAAGACCAACTACGACCCAAGAGAAGGTTGTAATCTAGAGGGGCATCAACCACCTCCACATCTAGATTAACAGTTTTGCCTTCAACCCCTATAGGTAAATCCTGTAGAATGCCAAAAGGATGAAACCCATGGCCATCAAAGGCCTTTAGAATCGTCAGGGATTGATTTAGCGAAGGAGAACCTGTTATCACTCAGGTTGTTCCCTTTGACTCCCAAGGGAATACGGCCGAGGTAACCACTAACCAATCTTTGGGTCACAGGTTCTAGCCTCCCTATGACCAGAGAGGGCTCTCTATTTATGATTTACCTTTGTTTGTATAATATTTTAGGCTAGTTATGATGCTCAAGGTTTTGTTTTGGAGTTTGTTGGATGATGATTTCAATCAAGATAGATATATGTTTGTCAGGGTGTTCTAGGCCATTGGGCATGGAGTCAGTGATGTTTAATTGCTTGATATATCTGTGCTGATACAATAGTGATGTTATAGAGCCAGATAAGTGTCCAAGGAACAATTTTTTGAAACCTGTAATTGGGTGTGATGTAATCAGGGCACGAAAGGCAATTAAGGGTCTTTCAGTAAGCTGATATGGAGAACAGTGGCAACATTGCTTAGGAGCAATGAAGAATTCCTGCATAATATTCATATACGTAGAATTGATGTAAACATGAGCAATTAAGAATTCATGTTCATTATTAATTCTGAAGAAAACATTTTCAGCAACAGAGATTGAGCACAAGGTGTAATTAACATTTCCTGTACTATTCCTTTTCTCTATTGTTAGATTAGTGAAACATGTGTATGATTCAAACAAACATAAGAAGACAAAACATAGATTGAGAAAACTTATTGTTCCATTATACAGCACAGGAATTCTACAACAACACGCAGAGCATCATCAAGACATCAAACATCCAGGAAATCACTGAAATTTTCCAGCCTCTTGTATTAGATCATCTGAAAATATACAATACATTTGCCTCAGAGTGAAAATCACCAACCCCAAATACGTTGCCAAGGGAGGTATATATACAAAATTTACATCAGAAAATATCTAGCTAATGAGTTAATGGCTCATTAATATTGTGCCAACTCCTGGAGCGTTGTAGCTGAGAAAGTAAATGCTGTAGTAACTTCTGATTGTATTAGCTGTCCAAAATGGTCAGAGAATGTTGACTTTGTGACCGTTGGAGTCGGCTGAAGATGCGCTACCCAAAATTTGCGCATTTTCTATATTTGGCTTGCTGCCACTGTCTTTATGCTGAGTCATCCTTTTCGGCTACCTTGTATGCTGTCTTTATTCTGCTTTTTGCTCTTTGCTGAGTGGAGGCTGACTAGGATTGATCAACTGAGATCACCGAGGCAAAATTTGCAGCATTGCCTGCCACCAATCCTCTTTGGGCAGCTGGTGTGTTCGAATTTTCACCAAGGTTTCATCTGCCTCTATATATCTATAAAAATTTGGAGGAACCTCAAATAGGTGGTGGATTTCATTTTCAATAAAAAACAGATTTTCAAGTTTGTCATAAAGGCCCTGCCCTGTTGGAGGCCCTGCTTCCTCAGAAGTACTGGCAGATGCAGTAATATGATTTTCAATAAAATTTGACATCCTGGCAGCATATTGCTCACGGGGGAGCAGTCTTCCTGTGCTGGTCAGTAGGTTAGGCAATCCCTTTCCTTGCAGTGCTCCCATTTTGAGTTTGTATTCATCCACCTCAGCCTGTATTTCATGGCATTTCCTCTCTACAGTTTGTACAAAATTCCTGAGAGTCAGCACCTTTTTAGCTGTAAGGACAGCATCTGTTCTGTTGACGATGTTGAGGGCTGCTAGCTCCTCCTGGGTCTGATTTTTCAAAAAATGTATCATTCTATTGGCCTGCTCAGACCTGTTCCCTAGTATTGTTCTGGCTTTCTGGATCTCGATCTGTGCTTTGCCAATTAATTCCATTTGTTCATGCACAGTCTTGATTGACTTCCATTGTCTAGTAATGGATTGGTCAATCCAGGCCCACAAAATTCTCTTTATTTCTGCCAGAGCATTTTCAATTTTGAGCTTCTTTTCAAAGGCCTTTATTTTGTCTTTCAGGGCCTTAATTTCTCTGGACTGCTCTGCTACAGTCATCTTTGATTTATCATATTTGGCCTCTAGTTCTGCTAATTTTTCCTTGGCCTCTTTGATCTCAGTTGCCTGAAGTTCCAGCTCTTTGATAGCCTTTGTCAAATCTTCCATGTTCAAGCTGGACTCAGGAGCTGTTGTTGTTGCTGATGTTGCTTCTGTTGTTGCTGTTGTAGTTGCAGGGGCTACTGCTGCCTCTGTAGTGGTGGTAGTGGTTGAGGTAGTTGGAGGAGGTTGGGTTGTGGATTCTCCCTATTTATTCTGTAGTGCCCCTTCTAGCTCCTTCTCCAGATCAATGACCTTTTGATTGAGCTGCATGATTAGATCAAGTTGCTCATCGGCTTCCTTTTCCTTCTGCAATTCTACTGTTTAGGGGTGCTCGGTGGTAAGCAGTTTCATCCTTTTCTTCAATGCATTAAGATCATCTTCCTTCTTCTTCATGAGGGCCCTCACGCCCTTTTGGTCCTTAGGATCATGTCCTAGGTCTATGATGATATCCTCTAGTGATTTAATCCTGTTGTCCTTGGCCATGGAGGACATTCTCTCAAAATCCAACTGAATGTTGGTATTCTTCAATGATTCTTTTAATTCATGGGCCATTGTGGCCCTCTCTACCAAGGTAGCATAGACCATTTCCCCCGTTTGTTTGTGCAGCTCTATCTGGTCCATGGGGTGAATGTCCTTTGCCATGACTTCCACCCTTGTTCTTACAAAGTCTGCAGCTGATTCAGGCTATGGCACCTTGGGTTTGAAGTGGCTGAGGATCATTTTCTCCTCTGTATGTCATACACTGACATCAACCTATCTTGCTTGGCTAGTGTTGCTTTGAGGAATTGCTTATACACCTCTATTCTTAACAGCTGATTTTGTGCTTTTATTTCTTTGAAGGAAGCCTTGGTGCTTGAAGGCTTCTTGCTCTGTTGAGAGGAGGAGGACACATCCATGCCGAGCTGCAGTCCTTGCTCTTGTTGGAAAGAGCTTGTGCCCGTTTGCTGACTGTCTTCCCCTTCTTTCCTTGGGCTCTCAAGGACTTCTTCACTTATTTCTTCTATGATCGGGGAGTCAACCTTTTGCCTCTTGGCCTCAGGTTGCTGGGAGGATCCACTAGCAGGAGTGGACTCTTCTCTATCTCTCTTCTTGCCCCTTTCCTCATGTGCAGGAGTCTGCAATATAGGTGTTGTTGGTGGTTCTGTTTGCGATGGAGGGGTCTTCTCTTGTTGCTGCCCAATTGAGGAGGCAGGCTGTTCTTTTACTGTTTCTTCTTCAGCACCCATTATTCCTTTACCCTTATCTGTACCTGATGCTGCTGTAGATGGCGCTTGGGTGGCTGGTGCAGTAGTTGTAGCTGAAGTCCCTTCTCCCACTGGATGTGGTTGCTTGAAGATTACCTGCTGCACAGAATCCAAGTCAAGAGTTTTTTCCAAATCCTTGACATTCTTTTGCATTATTTCTTCTTCAGTTAGTTTCTCAATTAATGTATCTTGCAACCATTCTTGCTGATTGGCATACTGCTCAATATGTGGATATTTACAATGCTCATAGCCTAGCAGCCTGTACTTGACCCTCCTAGCATAGATGAAGCCTTCAGGGTCATAAGGGACCCACCGGAAGCTTTTTGATAGCTTGTACTTGTCTTTGAGGATTTGCTCAGCATCTTGCCATCCCTTTTTTTTGTTCATGATGAAGGGACCGAGGTGGTGCTTAAACTTGAGATGGGCTTTCTTTTTAGCACTATGAAAGTGGGTGAGGTCAGAGTGAATGAGCTGCCTATAGTACTCCAAGGCAAACAGTCTCATTGGTACATATTTTTGGAGCCTGTATGGATAGAGCTCACAGCCATAAATTCTGATGACTGTATGATCTTGATATAGGTACCAATCACCTATTTTATAATTTTTGGACAGCTGCAGAGTTTTCTGGATTTCAAATGAGACTGTAGGAGGAGGGGACCTCATCAATAAGCAAGAGAGTGGGTATACAAATTGATCAATAAATTCACAGTATGAGTATGGTGAATCTTGGACTTGGTGAAAAACAGATGTCCAGAAGATAATAGATCTTCTTTCTCCTTTAGAATCCAGCTTCTTAATATGGCATTGGAAGGCCTCGGACTGGTAATACATGAACAAGTGGTAGATGTAAGATGAATATTTGAATATGCCCTCCCTGTCTACTTTGAACAGCTGGTCATGTATCTTGTTGGCTATGAATTTAGCAAAATTATATTTGTAGGCAGGGGGTTGGCCTGGGCTATAAGCAGCTAAAAACACCAGCACAGTCTCATCAACATACTCACTGGTTTTATAGCCCAACACATATGCAATCATGTCGAGCAGAAGTTTGCCTACATCTGTAAAATGGACATACAAGAAAGGAGGAGGCCCTATGGGCTGGCAGTCAGCTCTCATAAATATCTTGGTGATCTTCTGAATGTCATTAGTGGAAAACTTGGCACATGTATCCAGCAGATGGTTCATGGAGAAAGGATGCAGCAGCTGAGTTTGCTTGAAGTTGAGCATCTGGTTAATGGACTCAACATTAATGTGGAAGAGGATGCTCCCAGACGGAGACTTGACAGCTCTATGATTTGGATCATAGTTCTCAGCACATAAGCGGATAATCTCTGGAAAAATGTTAACAGATGGGAGAAAGTAATATGGCAGATTTGATTCCCATATCCCATATGTATCATTGTTATTCAAATAGTTATCCCTTAACTCCTGGAAGGTCTGCAAATGGTTCCTGTCACCCACAAAGTCTTGGATGAGGTAATCTCTGTCAGCAAGAGGCAAGGACTCAAGCTCTTTATTAGGTGGATTCATGGGGGCAACACTGAGAGCTGTGGGTTCTGGAGCAGCCATTGTGTAGCTTTTGGGTGCTGTTTTTAAATTGTAGTTTCTGAATGCAACAAGGTAAGTGCAATAGCTTGCAAACTTTTCTAGAAGTCAAGTGGCAGATTGAATGCAAATCATAGATATGTTCTTCAAAGAGGAGTAGGCAGGCTAGGCAGGCTTGCCTCTGCTCTGCTTAGGTAAATTCACAGGGATAGTGACTAATGAAGATGGATTGCAGAGGAAGGGGGGTAATTATAATTTGGTAAAATCTGGTCCTTCACGTATGTACTTGGCAAAAGGGAACAATGCCGGGTGACTGGGAGGTCAATTTGCAAATTTAAGGCCACGAATTATTGTTGTAACATCGAATTTTGGAGCAGGGGGCAATGCAGGTTGTTTTAGTCCAGAATTGACTAAGAGACAATCTTTAATTTGGGAATTACCAGGTGTTTAATGGACAATATTGCATAGAAATGGCATAAATACGGGTAAAACAGGTGAATTCTGGCAAATACCTGGATAAACGATGCCGAGAGCCTCCGGGTTGAACAGTGGATGAACAATGCAGCTAAATTGGTGGGTTGCGGCGTCTGTAGCTTTCAATTTCACGGCTTGGAGGCAAATTTCGCAGTGAACAAATAAAACGACGACTTTGTCTTTTTCGAGTGAAAATGACATAAAACGGCTCTTTTGCAACTTTTTAACGATAACTTTGGAAAATGTGGGTTATTGGCGCTTTTCCGTTGATGACATTAGCATGACGTTGGTGCTGAGCTGGAGGCCAGCATGGCAGGACACGGTGGCGGATGTGTGGGGTGGCAAGATGATGTGGAGGGCCACGAGGCGCGGTGGCGGGGGCCGGTGATATGTCGTCACGATGATGTGGGGGTGACGTGACAGAGGAGGCGGTAAGAGGGAAGGTGGTAAGCGCTCTCCCCGCATCGCTTTTGGCAGAAGGCGGTATCGAGGAGGGGGGCTCTGAACACCTCCGCCGGCTGCCACTCATCCAGTGTACGGGAGCCAAAACCACCCGCTCCCCGGACGGTAAACCGTGGCAGGTTTAAAACTGGAATTTCCCGCCCATCGTTGGATTGAGAGAGGCGGGAGATCGAGGGCTGGCGGGCGCCCCGACCCATCGTGCAAGTCTGGGTGGGGACTCGCCAGCGAATAAAATATTCGTTAAAATATTTCGGGTCTAGACTTTAGGTTAGGGGGTTTTTCGTGGGTTTTGGCGTATGCGGGTTAATCTGTTGGGTTTAGAAAAACCTTTGAATGCTAGGTTTGAGAGGGGGGGAAGGGGTTTTTCATGAATTTTTCGGAAAAAAGGGTAAATGAGGGTTTAGTGTAGGTTATTGCTCTAACCAGAGGTTAGAGTAATCCCAAAGCAAGGGTTGACTGTAGTCCCTGGTGGACTAATGTCTCCCTTAGAGGTGTTATTTAGCTATAATGCTAAAAGGGGGGGGGATATTTATACATTTTATGGGGTTTTATACACCATGGTGTTATAGTAATAGGGAAAGGGGAACATAGGGGATTTAGTGTAGATAGAGTTAGTAGTTAGTATTGGAGGGGAATGTGAAGGGGAAGTGATAGATACTAAGCTTTTCAGGAAACAAACTTAGTTAGGGGGTAGATCAAAATGAAAAGAATTTTGTACACAGGAAATGTGGCTGCTTTTCAAAGAGAGAAGTCACTTCTGACATAAATTTTTTACAAATGAGGAGTGTAAGGAGGACTGATCAGGCAGATCCTGCAGTGCTCATGGGGAGGTTAGTAAGAAACTTTTGGAGGGGATGAGGGAAGTTAGTGATGGTTTAGTAGTTTGCCAAGTAGGCCACTGCTCTTGCCTTTCTTCTGCTAGTGACATCATATGTGATTTTTCCCATGTCAGATGCTTAGATCTTGCTTTCTGCAACCTTCAACTGCCTACCCTGCCTAATATGCCTAACATTTTCTCTTCCTTTGGATGGGTGCTCTTATCCTTGCAAACCCTGATAATTCTCTTTTCTTTTTGCTGCTCTCCTATCTAAGTCTACCCTTATGACTTCCAAGGGCCCATATTAAGCATTTGGGCTCCTTTCTTTCTCTATCCACCTAGTCGTCTATCAAGCTTGAACTGTTTGAACAGGTACTTCCTCTCTAGTCTACAACATGCAATTTAAAACATGGTGAGGCCCAGCTTGAGCTGTTGGACCACCCATCAAAGTAGTAGTGGCAATTTGGACTAGCCACTTTCATGGTCTTTATTTGGGGTTCATTTCTTTTATTTTTTCTTTGACCAATTCATTTTCTTGCCCTTTGATTCTTCTTTTAAGGCATACCCTCTTTACATTTTTTAACTGTTTGCTTCTTTGACAAAAATGGAACCTTAGTAGCATGGAAGGTGAACATTTTTGGTACTTCCACTGTCAATCATGAGAAATGAAAACCTATTGGTCTAGGAGGCTAACAGTGGCTCCACTTGGGGATGGCTTTTCCAGGTGAAAAGCCAATAACAGCAGGTCAGATTGCCTGAGTTCTGCTTTCTTGTTGTAGGCTGAATTTCTCTGTTGTTGGAGACCATTGGCTAGGATCTTAGGTAATTGCAGGTAGCACCAAGTGAGCTGATTTGCTGTGAATTTTGCAGATCTGTTTTTACCTGTTTTTCAGAATTTCTCCTCATCACTTGATAGTTACCCTGTGTTTTTCTTGCTCTCCAAATGCCAGGATCAACGTTTTCCAAAAAATAAAATAGTGCAGCACCCTGGTCTTCTCAAAATATGTCCCACTTGGCGCTTTATTTATCTGCTGTAACTGAAAATACTGGAAATACAAATATTTATGTACAATATATGCCTGTTCAGTGTTTGATCAAAGGGAGTCAAAATAATTCTTGAGCATTCTCCCATTAACTGGGCCTTCCTCCGTGTTTGAGCCATCCAAACTTCTTAGAAAATAGGTGTTGTTTCCTTGTATAGCATAGATGACATAAGGTCCCTTCCATAAAAAATCAAACTTACCATGTTTGCCTTTGTCCTCCCTCCTGGAATCCCATCTTAACACTTTGTTTCCTATGAAGAAATCTTCAGCTTTGGTTCTTTTGTCAAATATTCTTTTGAGCTTTTCTTGTAGAACTTGGGTTCTTTGATAGACTTCCTCTCTTGTTTGTTGTAAATAAATTGTCTGATTAATTCTTCTTTGAATGTCATTTGGCTCAGCTTGTATTTCTTGCAGCAACTTAATCATAGGAATTCCTAGAGATGTAGGAAACTTTGCTTCTAGCCCATAGACCAGTTCATATGGACTCATGCCAATTGATCTCTTGGTGGTCAGTCTATCTGCCCACAGTGCATTTACCAACTTCTTATGCCAATTCTTTTTGTTTTCTTCCAAAACTTTCTTAATGATATTAATGAGACTTTTATTGGAAGACTCGGCTAGGCCATTACCTTGAGGATAATAGGCAGTGGAATGACCTAGGGTCATGTGATACTTGTGTCAAAAGTTGATCATTTTCTTGGACTTGAAAGCAGCAACATTGTCTGTAATAATTTTGTCTGGACAGCCAAACCTGGACAAGATGTTGGTTTCTAGAAATTGTATAATAATGGAGTCATTGGCCTGCCTACAAGGGATGGCTTCTATCCATTTGGTAAAATAGTCTGTGGCAGTGAGAATCCATCTATGCTGGCCAGAGGATGGAGGGTGAATTTCACCAATGAAGTCTAAACCCCATTGCTGGAATGGTCTCTCAGTTGAAACTGGTTTGAGTGGTAAAGGTAGCAGTTTCCTCTTGCCCTCAAAAATTTGGCATTTGTGACAAGACATCACAAATTTCTTTACATCAGCAAACAAGGAGGGCCAATAAAATCCAGCCCTCAGGATTTAATCAGCTGTGGACTTCCAGTATAAGTGTCCTCCACAGTCACCTGCATGAAATTCCTTGAGGACATTGTCAGTTTCTTCTAATGTTAAGCAATTGAGTAAGATCCCTTCATGATTTCTCCAAAATAAAACATTGTAAATAATACAAAACTTTGATGCTTTCATTTTCAAGAATCTTTTCTTGGTTCTGGACAACCCTGGAGGAGATTGCAGGTTTAATAATACAAAACATATATCAGTATACCAGGGAGATTGCATAAAGGCTTGGTTGATCTGTGGAGTCGCCATCTCCTGTTCGTCGTCCAGTTCATTAATGTCAAGGGCTTGAAAATTGGTTTCAGTCATTAGTTTGGCTAGGCCTTGTCCTTTTATCAGTTTGGTAGGTTTAATCTCAATGTCATACTCTAAGATATTGGCAATCCACTTGCCCCTCTTGCCTCCAATTCCTTCTTGGGTTAGAATGTCTTTGACCACTGCATTAGGAACGTAGGCAATTATATGAGAGCAAAGGATATAGATTCTGAATTCCTTGATGGCTTTTACCAATGCATAGGCTTGTTTTTCCATGATCTGATATTTCAAAGGAGCATCTCTAAGGGCTCTACTGAAAAATGCAATGGGTTTTCTACAGCCTTGGTCATCCTTTTGTAGCAGAACAACAGCAATTGTATGCTCAGAAGCAAAAGAAAAAATAATGAAATCTTGATCAAATCTAGGGCTTATTAGGACTGGTGTGTTTGTCAATGCTCTTTTGATATCCTCAAAGGCTTGTCTAGTTTCCATGGTCCATTTGACCTTGGAATCCTTTTTCAGCATATTATTTAACAATCTTATGAGTTCAGCCAGATTGGGAATGAATCTCCTCAAGAAGTTGATCTTTCCTAGGAAGCTTTGTAGTTCTTTGATGTTTCTTGGATGTGGTACTTGTAGGATAGCTTGAATTTTGTCTGGATCAATCCTAATTCCATCTTTTGAGATTATATGCCCCAAGAGTTTACCTTCCTCCAGCCCAAACAGTGACTTCTTTGGGTTCAAAGATATGCCATACTTTCTACAAATTGTGAAAACCTGCCTCAAGTGTTCCAAGTGCTCTTGATCTAATTTTGAAAAGGTAGTGAGATCATCAAGATAGATAACTAGGAAGTCATGAATTTCTTTGGAAAAGGTAATATCCATTGCTCTTTGGAACATGGCCCCTACATTTTTGAGCCCAAAAGGCATTTTGACATATTTGAATGTTCCCCACGGTGTTGTGAAGGCAGTTTTATCTTGATCAGCTGGGTGTACTAGGACCTGATTGAATCCTGAGAAACCATCTAGTAAAGAGATCCTAGCAGCTCCCACTACTCTTTGCAAGATGTGGTCCATTTTAGGTAAGGGATAATGGTCTTTGAGAGATACTTTATTCAGATTCCTAAGGTCAACACACAGTCGGATTTCCCCTGTCTTTTTCCTAGTAGGCACTAGGTTTGAGATCCACTCTAAGAATCTGATTGGGGCAATGATCCCAGCTTCATACATACGTTTAACCTCTTTTTCAATGAGGGGGAGGAGGACCAGATTGACTCCCCTGAGTTTTTGTTTGAAGGGCTTTTGATTTTCTTTTAAAGGTATGGTGTGCTGGATAACCGATGTATCATAAGATTTAAGGTCCTCATAGCTCCAGGCAAAGACATCTTGAAACTCTTTGAATAACTCAATGTATTTTAGTTTCTGCTCAGGTGGTAGTGCTTTGGATAACTTAACCATTTTGGGATTTTCAGGGGTCCCTATGTTACAGTCTTCTATTTCAGCATTCAATGGTTGCATTTTTGGTTTTCTTGAGATATCATTTGAATCAAACAGATCCTCTAAAGGGGTTAGACCTATGGGCAGAAAATTATCCTTTAGCTCAATTACCTCATCTTCTGTTTCAGCAATTTCCTCTTCATCTGATTGTTTCAACTCCCGTATAGCTTCCTTGTCAAAGGTGGTAGGATGCAAAACCAGATTGGCTGTTTCAGCTGATATTTTCTGTGTAATTGTGCATATCTGTGATTGATCATCTCTAGTACTAGTGTCAATGTTCATGCCCGAAAATTCTTACTTTAAAGTGAGGAAGTTATTTATCTGTGTATTACTCTCGAAGACTTGCCAATTCTTGATGTTATCCGGAACTGAAGGTCTATGTTTGATTTCAGCAGTGAATGTATGATTGGTTTTGAAAGGTAATTTACAAGTGCTGGCAAAGGTTGCCAAGCTGTGAGCATGTAGATTGAGTTCTCTGGAAATTTTAGTCAACTGTGATTGTGAGAAGCTCTCAAGGACTTGGATAGCTGCTCCCTTATATGCTCTCAACCTTAGATCATTTGTGGTAAAGTTTCCTTTCATCTGTTGTATGATCAGATCTGAGTCTCCTAAGATTGAGACTTTGGTTGCACCTAGATTTTTTATGAGTTTCAGACCTAACAGGAGGGCTTCATATTCAACCATGTTGTTTGTGCATCGAAAGTTTAGTCTGTATGCATGGCCCTCAGCTTGGTCATTGTGCATATTGTGGATCCAGACTCCTGCCCCAGCTCCTAGCTTGTTTACAGAGCCATTAAATTCCAGATACCATAAGGTTTCATGATCAAGATCTGGATTGAAATTTTTAGTGAGTTGGATCATGGGCAGATTTGTTTCTTGCAAGTTACTTGGTGCATCTTGTTCCTTTGTCTTCTTATTAGCTATACCCATGGTCCCTTGGTCTTTGAAAGCACATTGCTGATCTAACTCCTCGGTCTCTACTGTCATTAATAGTTCGGAATAAGCTTTGTGACAGATGTCAGCATTGTAGAGAATAAATGAATCCATGTCTAAGTGTATTGAATAGATTGGAAAGTTTTGGGGCTTCTCTTGACTGCTTACCACATATTTCATCAAAATTTCCCGGTACAATCTCTTTGGCTGCCCAAAGACTGAGATAGTTGCATAGGACATATCTAATTGCAGAGATCCTTGAAGTTTGCCCCCCCAGGATCTAGACAAGAGCATGCCATACTTAGGGGGTATGTCAGCTACCACTACATCCATCAAGATAGTTTTGGTTGGGTATTGAACCAGAGAAACACATAAATCTTTGATCAGGCCCAAGCACCTGACTTGGCTTGAATCAAATGAGAATAGATCTTTGTAAGGTCTTGTGATGTCTAAGTCAAGTTTTTCCATTACAGACTTGGGCATTCAGTTGTGTCAGGCCCCGGAATCAAACATTGCATTATGTAGGACCTTATCATGAATGCTTAGACTGACATAAAAGGGTGGTACCCCTCCATTTTCTGTTTTTCCATTAACCTCAAGTCCGAACAGTAACTCTGATTGGTCATCTAGGACATTCACAGCATCTTTGTTGTCTGATACTTGGAGTGACTTATTGATCTGCTGTCTGTATATGTCATGTTTGGCCAATTCCGAAAGAGGAACTGATATTTTTAGCTTACTTATTTCTATTTCCAAGTTAAAAGGTTTTTCCACTTGAATTTTGGCATTTAGTGCAACATATTTTTCCTTTTCAGCTGAGTTATCAGTGATCTTTTGTTCATGGTTGATATTGTCTCGAGTAAAATTGGTACCATGTTTGCTTCCAAGGGTATTATCTGACTTTACTTTTGCTGGTTGGAGTGAGGCTGGCTGGCTTTCAGATGTCTGTTGCTCTGAAATATCCTCCACAGTAACCTCTGTGGTGTTTGGGTTTGAATTGCTAGCTGGTTGTGGGGGAGTAGTATTTTCATTGATCTTTTTTGGCTGCTTATTGTCCTTTGGTTTGAGGGGTGTAGGTACATCTATTGTTCTACTCCTTAGTTTGTATTGTTTGTGTACCTCATACACAGCTGCATCGTAACCTTCTTTAAAATCAAATGATTCTCCTGACTTAGTGTGGAATTGGTTGTCCTTGTAGACCTCTTGGTCTTCTTGTGTTAGAAAGACTTGATTTTCACTGTCCAAACCCATTAGGTTGATGTGAGTGTCCTCACTAGGTTCACTAGATGTTGAAGCCTCAGCGTAGTTTTCCTGAAAAGGAGGTCTGACATGCTGGTTAGGATCAGTCCTTCCAACATTGGGATTTTGATTCTTTCTGAAGTTTGGGTTTCTAATATTGCTTGTTTGACCTTCCCATGATGATTTTCTTTCTATGGTTTCCACCCTGTCTCCAAGTCTATCCATCCCTTTGATGATTGCATCTAGCTTTTGCTCAAATGATGAGGGTTCTTCTTTGAAAGTAGTTCTTCTTTCAGTTCTCGCCCAGTTTCTCTTGGCAATTAGATTTGCCTCTACACTCACAGTTATGTTTTGCATGTCTGCTAGAGTCGCAGGGGCTCTTTCTCTTAGTTGATATGCCATATCAACATCAAATCCATCCGGGAACTTAATCAATGCTAAATCAGGTGGAGGTCTAAGATTTTGAGGAATGGCATTATAAATAGTGTTGAATCTAGTGCAATAGTCCAAGACCGTTTCTTGTGGGCCTCTCCTTATGGTATCATATTCAAATAAAATGTGTAGAGGGTCCTTTTTCTTTTCCCATCTGTTCAGGAAGGGCTGATAAAGGGCACCCGAATCAGATATAGAATGTGCAGCCAGTGCCCTGAACCAAGTTCTCACTTCACCTGTTAAACTTTGGACAAAAATTTTCATCCTTACATCATCATCATCTATCTCATAGTTCTCAAAGTAGTCTTGCATTTTCTTAGTATGTTGTAAGGCATTGTATGTACTGGTTCCATCAAAATAAGTAATCTTGCTTTGGTAGTCCTGAGGCATGGCCCCAGGATTACCAGGTAACTGGAGGGGTGCATAACGATTAGCCATATTTGGGGGAATAAGTGGGACAACTGGTAGAAAGGGAACAACTGGGACAACAGGGACAACAACAGCAGTTTGTGTGTTGGTTGTAGACAATATGTTTTGTGAAGTGGATGATGAAGAGGGGGAAGAATGAGTTGTATGAAGGTGGACTGATGGTTTTACAGGGGTTGGAATAAAACTTTGCTGAACTGCCTCAGGGCTAGATTCAGGAGATTGTTCTGGTTCTTTCTGGTTCCTAAGAGTCTTATGGATCAAATTTGGATTTTCAAAAACAGGTGGGGGGTTTGGGTCAGGATTTGACCTGGTGTGCCTAGTTCTCTTTTTAGGAGCCAGCTTCTGAACTTGTTTTTTGGTGTTTTTGATAATATTTTTAGAACTGTTTAAGGGACTCTTCAAGTTTTTGGAACCATTGTCTAGAAACGGACAGCAATTAAAAATACGCTCTGGTCCCCAGTGGAGTCGCCAATTATGTTATCACTCAAGTTGTTCCCTTTGACTCCCAAGGGAATACGGCTGAGGTAACCACTAACCAATCTTTGGGTCACAGGTTCTAGCCTCCCCATGACCAGACAGGGCTCTCTCTTTATGATTTACCTTTGTTTGTATAATATTTTAGGCTAGTTATGATGCTCAAGGTTTTGTTTTGGAGTTTGTTGGATGATGATTTCAATCAAGATAGATATATGTTTGTCAGGATGTTCTAGGCCATTGGGCATGGAGTCAGTGATGTTTAATTGCTTGATATGTCTGTGCTGATACAATAGTGATGCTACAGAGCCAGATAAGTGTCCAAGGAACAATTTTTTGAAACCTGTAATTGGGTGTGATGTAATCAAGGCATGAAAGGCAATTAAGGGTCTTTCAGTAAGCTGATATGGAGAACAGTGGGAACATTACTTAGGAGCAATGAAGAATTCTTGCATAATATTCATATATGTAGAATTGATGTAAACATGAGCAATTCAGAATTCATGTTCATTATTAATTCTGAAGAAAACATTTTCAGCAACAGAGATTGAGCACAAGGTGTAATTAACATTTCCTGTACTATTCCTTTTCTCTATTGTTAGATTAGTGAAACATGTGTATGATTCAAACAAACATAAGAAGACAAAACATAGATTGAGAAAACTTATTGTTCCATTAGACAGCACAAGAATTATGCAACAGCACGCAGAGCATCATCAAGACATCAAACATCCAGGAAATCACCGAGCTTTTCTAGCCTCCTGTATTAGATCATCTGAAAATATACAATACATTTGCCTCAGAGTGAAAATCACCAACCCCAAATATGTTGCCAAGGGAGGTATATATACAAAATTTACATCAGAAAATATCTAGATAATGAGTTAATGGGTCATTAATATTGTGCCAACTCCTGGAGCATTGTAGCTGAGAAAGTAAATGCTGTAGTAACTTTTGATTGTATTAGCTGTCGAAAATGGTCAGAGAATGTTGACTTTGTGACCATTGGAGTCGGCTGAAGATGCGCTACCCAAAATTTGCGCATTTTCTATATTTGGCTTGCTGCCACTGTCTTTATGCTGAGTCATCCTTTTCAGCTGCCTTGTATGCTGTCTTTATTCTGCTTTTTTCTCTTTGCTGAGTGGAGGCTAACTAGGATTGATCAACTGAGATCACTGAGGCAAAATTTGCAGCATTGCCTGCCACCAATCCTCTTTGGGCAGATGGTGTCTTCAAATTTTCACCAAGGTTTCATCTGCCTCTGTATATCTATAAAAATTTGGAGGAACCTCAAATAGGTGGTGGATTTCATTTTCAATAAAAAACAGATTTTCAAGTTTGTCATAAAGGCCCTTCCCTGTTGGAGGCCCTGCTTCCTCAGAAGTACTGGCAGATGCAGTAATATGATTTTCAATAAAATTTGACATCCTGGCAGCATATTTCTCACAGGGGAGCAGTCTTCCTGTGCTGGTCAGTAGGCTAGGCAATCCCTTTCCTTGCAGTGCTCCCATTTTGAGCTTGTATTCATCCACCTCAGCCTGTATTTTATGGCATTTCCTCTCTACAGTTTGTACAAAATTCCTGAGAGTCAGCACCTTTTTAGCTGTAAGGACAACATCTATTCTGTTGACGATGTTGAGGGTTGCTAGCTCCTCCTGGGTCTGATTGTTCAAAAAATGTATCATTCTATTGGCCTGCTCAGGCCTGTTCCCTAGTACTGTTCTGGCTTTCTGGATCTCAATCTGTGCTTTGCCAATTAATTCTATTTGTTCATGCACAGTCTTGATTGAATTCCATTGTCTAGTAATGGATTATTCAATCCGAGCCCACAAAATTCTTTTTATTTCTGCCAGAGCATTTTCAAGTTTGAGCTCCTTTTCTAAGGCCTTTATTTTGTCTTTCAGGGCCTTAATTTCTCTGGACTGCTCTGCTACAATCATCTTTGATTTATCATATTTGGCCTCTAGTTCTGCTAATTTTCCCTTGGCCTCTTTGATCTCAGTTGCCTGAAGTTCCAGCTCTTTGATAGCCTTTGTCAAATCTTCCATGTTCAAGCTGGACTCAGGAGCTGTTGTTGTTGCTTTTGTAGTTGCAGGGGCTACTGCTGCCTCTGTAGTGGTGGAAGTGGTTGAGGTAGTTGGAGGAGGTTGGGCTGTGGATTCTCCCTGTTTATTCTGTAGTGCCCCTTCTAGCTCCTTCTCCAAATCAATGACCTTTTGATTGAGCTGCATGATTAGATCAAGTTGCTCATCAACTTCCTTTTCCTTCTGCAATTCTGCTGTTTGGGGGTGCTCGGTGGGAAGCAGTTTCAGCCTTTTCTTCAATGCATTAAGATCATCTTCCTTCTTCTTCATGAGGGCCCTCATGCCCTTTGGGTCCTTAGGATCATGTCCTAGGTCTATGACGATGTCCTCTAGTGATTTAATCCTGTTGTCCTTGGCCATGGAGGACATTCTCTCAAAATCCAACTGAATGTTGGTATTCTTCAATGATTCTTTTAATTCATGGGCCATTGTGGCCCTCTATACCAAGGTAGCATAGACCATTTCCCCCGTTTGTTTGTGCAGCTCTATCTAGTCCATGGGGTGAATGTCCTTTGCCATGACTTCCACCCTTGTTCTTACAAAATCTGTAGCTGATTTAGGCTGCGGCACCTTGGGTTTGAAGTGGCTGAGGATCATTTTCTCCTCTTGTATGTCATACACTGACATCAACCTCTCTTGCTTGGCTGGTGTTGCTTTGAGGAATTGCTTATACACCTCTATTCTTAACAGCTCATTTTGTGCTTTTATTTCTTTGAAGGAAGCCTTGGTGCTTGAAGGCTTCTTGCTCTGTTGAGAGGAGGAGGACACCTCCATGCCGAGCTATAGTGCTTGCTCTTGTTGGAAAGAGCTTGTGCCCGTTTGCTGACTGTCTTCCCCTTCTTTCCTTGGGCTCTCAAGGACTTCTTCACTTATTTCTTCTATGATCGGGGAGTCAACCTTTTGCCTCTTGGCCTCAGGTTGCTGGGAGGATCCACTAGCAGGAGTGGACTCTTCTCTGTCTCTCTTCTTGCCCCTTTCCTCATGTGCAGGAGTCTGCAATATAGTTGCTATTGGTGGTTCTTTTTGCGGTGGAGGGGTCTGCTCTTGTTGCTGCCCAATTGAGGAGGCAGGCTGTTCTTTTACTGTTTCTTCTTCAGCACCCATTATTCCTTTACCCTTATCTGTACCTGATGCTGCTGTACATGGCGCTTGGGTGGCTGGTGCAGTAGTTGTAGCTGAAGTCCCTTCTCCCACTGGATGTGGTTGCTCGAAGATTACCTGCTGCACAGAATCCAAGTCAAGAGTTTTTTCCAAATCCTTGACATTCTTTTGCATTATTTCTTCTTCAGTTAGTTTCTCAATTAATGTATCTTGCAACCATCCTTGCTGATTGGCATACTGCTCAATATGTGGATATTTACAATGCTCATAGCCTAGCAGCCTGTACTTGACCCTCCTAGCACAGATGAAGCCTTCAGGGTCATAATGGACCCACCGGAAGCTTTTTGATAGCTTGTATTTGTCTTTGAGGATTTGCTCAGCATCTTGCCATCCCTCTTTTTTGTTCATGATGAAGGGGCCGAGGTGGTGCTTAAACTTGAGATGGGCTTTCTTTTTAGCACTATGAAAGTGGGTGAGGTCAGAGTGAATGAGCTTCCTATAGTACTTCAAGGCAAACAGTCTCATTGGTACATATTTTGGGAGCCTGTATGGATAGAGCTCACAGCCATAAATTCTGATGACTGTATGATCTTGATATAGGTACCAATCACCTATTTTATAATTTTTGGACATCTGCAGAGTTTTCTGGATTTCAAATGAGACTCTAGGAGGAGGGGACCTCATCAATAAGCAAGAGAGTGGGTATACAAATTGATCAATAAATTCACAGTATGAGTATGGTGAATCTTGGACTTGGTGAAAAACAGATGTCCAGAAGATAACAGATCTTCTTTCTCCTTTAGAATCCAGCTTCTTAATATGGCATTGGAAGGCCTCGGACTGGTAATACATGAACAAGTGGTAGATGTAAGATGAATATTTGAATATTCCCTCCCTGTCTACTTTGAACAGCTGGTCATGTATCTTGTTGGCTATGAATTTAGCAAAATTATATTTGTAGGTAGGGGGTTGGCCTGGGCTATAAGCAGCTAAAAACACCAGCACAGTCTCATCAACATACTCACTGGTTTTATAGCCCAACACATATGCAATCATGTCGAGCATAAGTTTTCCTACATCTGTAAAATGGACATACAAGAAAGGAAGAGGCCCTGTGGGCTGGCAGTCAGCTCTCATAAATATCTTGGTGATCTTCTGAATGTCATTAGTGGAAAACTTGGCACCTATATCCAGCAGATAGTTCATGGAGAAAGGATGCAGCAGCTGAGTTTGCTTGAAGTTGAGCATCTGGTTAATGGACTCAGCATTAATGTGGAAGAGGATGCTCCCAGATGGAGACTTGACAGCTCTATGATTTGGATCATAGTTCTCAGCACATAAGCGGATAATCTCTGGAAAAATGTTAACAGATGGGAGAAAGTAATATGGCAGATTTGATTCCCATATCCCATATGTATCATTGTTATTCAAATAGTTATCCCTTAACTCCCGGAAGGTCTACAAATGGTTCCTGTCACCCACAAAGTCTTGGATGAGGTAATCTCTGTCAGCAAGAGGTAAGGACTCAAGCTCTTTATTAGGTGGATTCATGGGGGCAACACTGAGAGCTGTTGGTGCTGGAGCAGCGATTGTGTAGCTTTTGGGTGTTGTTTTTAAATTGCAGTTTCTAAATGCAACAAGGTAAGTGCAATAGCTTGCAAACTTTTCTAGAAGTCAAGTGGAAGATTGAATGCAGATCATGGATATGCTCTTCAAAGAGGAGTAGACAGGCTAGGCAGGCTTGCCTCTACTCTGCTTAGGTAAATTCACAGGGACAGTGACTAATGAAGATGGATTGCAGAGGAGGGGGGATAATTATAATTTGGTAAAATCTGGTCCTTCACGTATGTACCTGGCAAAAGGGAACAATGTCGGGCGACTGGGAGGTCAATTTGCAAATTTAAGGCCGCGAATTATTGTTGTAACATCGAATTTTGGAGCATGGGGCAATGGAGGTTGTTTTAGTCCAGAATTGACTAAGAGACAATCTTTAATTTGGGAATTACCAGGTGTTTAATGGACAATATTGCAGAGAAATGGCATAAATACGGGTAAAACAGGTGAATTCTGGCAAATACCTGGATAAACGATGCCGAGAGCCTCCGGGTTGAACAGTGGATGAACAATGTAGCTAAATTGGTGGGTTGCGGCGTCTGTAGCTTTCAATTTCGCGGCTTGGAGGCAAATTTCGCAGTGAACAAATAAAATGGCGACTCTGTCTTTTTCGAGTGAAAATGACATAAAACGGCTCTTTTGCGCGTTTTTAACGATAATTTTGGAAAATGTGGGTTATTGGCGCTTTTCTGCCGATGATGTCAGCATGACATCATGGCGGGCCCGGGTACGGAAGGTGACGTGGGTGCTGAGCTGGAGGCCAGCATGGCAGGACACGGTGGTGGATGTGTGGGGTGGCAAGATGATGTGGAGGGCCACGAGGCGCGGTGGCGGGGGCCGGTGATATGACGTCACGATGATGTGGGGGTGACGTGACAGAGGAGGCGGTAAGAGGGAAGGCGGTAAGCGGTCTCCCCGCACCGCTTTTGGGAGAAGGCGGTATCGGGGAGGGGGGCTCCGAACACCTCCGCCAGCTGCCATGCGTCCAGCGTACGGGAGCGAAAACCACCCGCTCCCCGGACGCTAAACTGCGGCAGGTTTAAAACTGAAATTTCCCACCCATCGTTGGATTGAGGGAGGTGCGAGATCGAGGGCTTGCGGGTGCCCCGACCCATCGTGCAAGTCTGGGTGGGAACTAACCAGCGAATAAAATATTCATTTAAATATTTCAGGTCTAGACTTTAGGTTAGGGGGTTTTTCGTGGGTTTTGGCTTATGCAGGTTAATCTGTTGGGTTTAGAAAAACCTTTGAATGCTAGGTTTGAGAGAGGGGGAAGGGGTTTTTCATGAATTTTTCGGAAAAAAGGGTAAATGAGGGTTTAGTGTAGGTTATTGCTTTAACCAGAGGTTAGAGTAATCCCAAAGTAAGGGTTGACTGTAGTCCCTGGTGGACTAATGTCTCCCTTAGAGGTGTTATTTAGATATAATGCTAAAAGGTGGGGGGGATATTTATACATTTTATGGGGTTTTATACACCATGGTGTTATTATAATAGGGAAAGGAGAACATACGGGATTTAGTGTAGATAGAGTTAGTAGTTAGTATTGGAGGGGAATGTGAAGGGGAAGTGATAGATACTAAGCTTTTCAGGAAACAAACTTAGTTAGGGGGTAGATCAAAATGAAAAGAATTTTTTACACAGGAAATGTGGCTGCTTTTCAAAGAGAGAAGTCACTTCTGACATAAATTTTTTACAAATGAGGAGTGTAAGGAGGACTGATCAGGCAGATCCTGCAGTGCTCATGGGGAGGTTAGTAAGAAACGTTTGGAGGGGATGAGGGAAGTTAGTGATGGTTTAGTAGTTTGCCAAGTAGGCCATTGCTCTTGCCTTTCTTTTGCTAGTGACATCATATGTGATTTTTCCCATGTCAGATGCTTAGATCTTGCTTTCTGCAACCTTCAACTGCCTACCCTGCCTAATATGCCTAACATTTTTTCTTCCTTTGGATGGGTGCTCTTAGCCTTGCAAACCCTGATAATTCTCTTTTCTTTTTGCTACCCTCCTATCTAAGTCTACCCTTATGATTTCCAAGGGCCCAGATTAAGCAGTTGGGCTCCTTTCTTTCTCTATCCACCTAGTCATCTGTCAAGCTTGAACTGTTTGAACATGTACTTCCTCTCTAGTCTACAACATGCAATTTAAAACATGGTGAGGCCCAGCTTGAGCTGTTGGACCACCCATCAAAGTAGTAGTGGCAATTTGGACTAGCCACTTTCATGGTCTTTATTTGGGGTTCATTTCTTTTATTTTTTCTTTGACCAATTCATTTTCTTGCCCTTTGATTCTTCTTTTAAGGCATACCCTCTTTACATTTTTTAACTATCTGCTTCTTTCACAAAAATGGAACTTTAGTAGCATGGAAGGTGAACATTTTTGGCACTTCCACTGTCAATCATGAGAAATAAAAACCTATTGGTATAGGAGGCTAACAGAACCAAGCGATCTACAACACTGTATCGACATAATACACGTTGAGGCTCCCTCATCAATCACAGTCCTATAACAAGGTCTTTTTTTTACTAACACTGGGATCTGGAAAGCCATTTGATGAGGTAAGCATGTTGTACTATTTTCTAGATCGAAAATTATAAGGTTCAAGTCCTGAACATCAACATCTCCTATAGCGGACAATAGTAATTTACGCTATGCTGGACATGATTGCAACACTTCCAAAGCGGACATTGTTGAAGGTGAAACAACCAAATATTCAACAATGTTATAGTTCTGAGCCGCTCTCGCATGTGGATTGAAAGCTGACTTTCGAAGTATACCCTTGGCGGGCGGTTTGATTACTAAGTCTGGGTTAGGTTTCTCGATCTGTAGTGGATTGGAACCGGGAGCTGAGGTTGATGGATTAGAATGAGAAGATTCTATTTCTTTACCATCAATAGGACCTTTACTTCCATAATCTTGCGATCGAGTCGCCATCCTAACATTGGACATCATCATTATGGGTTCTTCGGAGGCATTTGAGGAAGAACCTATCATCTTACTGTCTTGACTTGGAAAAGGATCCTTCAAAACCGCAGGCGTTTGGGAACCTTTGACAATTTTCGCAACCTCTGCACGATGAGGGCAGTCTCTTGTAAAATGTTCTTCGTCACAAATGAGACAAGGATAATGAGGTTTGCATTTCTCATTAGTTGATTCTGCTTATTCTGGTTTCTCTTTTGAATTTTTATCTATTTTATTTTTCTTCTTACCGCCGGATTTTGATTTGGCTGTAGATGACTCTACAACATGAATATCGGCAGAAATTTCCGCGGAAGAATCTCCTGCCGGGGAATCTGGTAAGGTTATGATAGGAGAAGAATTCTTGGAAGACTTCTTCTTACTTTTGGTGTTAACAGTACCAATCGTACCATCAGTGGCATGAGACCTTGAAGGAGCTGCAGTTATTTGATTTTGCTTAGGAAGATCAGGGATTTTCTCATGTAACATACCTAACTATGTATAAACTAAGTCAAGGTACTGTGCTTGAGCAATTACTTGCTCCTCAGTAACGACTTTGGCCTTAGCTACATCCTCAGTGATCTTTGACAGTAAATATTTTACAAACCATTCAGCTAAGATCTGATCCGAAATAAAAACCTTCACTAAACGCCATTGACGTCTCCATTCATGAATGTTATCTGAAATGTAAGTGGACGTCGACTACTTTAATGAAGTTAATAATTCCGTGCCATTGTCATATCTGACTGGCAACTAAAAATGAGTTAAAAATGAAGTAGCTAACTGACTAAAGTTATAAAAAGTGGCTCGCGGTAACTCAATGTACCACTTGGTCGCAAGACCAATTAGAGTGCGCTAGAAAAGCCTTAAACGGATTGAATCATCTGAAATGGAATTAGACACACACCAGAGGTGATAAGTCATCACATGGTTCGACGAGTCCTCTCCTGATTTTCCTTCAAACTTAGGAATATCACTAGGCAACTTATTCGGCATTGGCGGCCAAAACGGAAGATAGTTAATTGGATCGTTCGTAAGGCGCGACAAGTCAGGCAAGTCCAAAGTTGCGATAAATGGTAACTAACGATTAGGGTCCTTGAAACCCTGGGTCATGAGACCAGCCCCAGGAGGAGGATATCCAAGATAACTAGGAATTGCAATTGCATTTGGGATATTATATCCTCCTGGAAAACCAGGATTAACCAGACCGTACTGGGGTTGTTGAGGTTATTGATATGTATACCCAGGGTACGGTTGATACTGATAGACTGGCTGCTACACAGCAGGACCGAATTGGTACTGTCCCTGGTACAGTTGATAAGTAAATTGAGGTTGACTTGTGACAACCGTACTTGGACCAGGTTTTCCTACAGGCATTTGAACCGAAGTCTGAATTGTGGATCCAGACTGAGGTAAAGATGTCTGAGGAGTTCATACAGGAACAGTAGAAACCAGAGTTGTCGATACTCCAGAAGTAGGTGGGGTAGATTGAAGAGACGTTACAGCAGTTGCAATAGCCGTTTGAGGTGGAGTACGAAGCGTACTAGGCCCAAGCTGAGAAACTACAAAAGGTGTAGAAGTTTGAATAGTACACTGGACAGGTTGCTGGGGTGAACCAAAAACCAAGGGTTGTCCAGTTTGAGATGACAACTGTACAGTCGGTTGCAAGACCTGTTGGGATTGTGATGGATCCCACACTAAGTTTATTCCGGGGGACGGACCCATAACAGGTTGAGAATATTGAGGACCATAACCAGGTTGAGGGTAGGGTTGATAATTCAATGGTACATTTCCAGTTCCTTGAACATATGATTGACCAGAAGGTGGTTGGAAACCTTGGTTTGGGTACTGACCTTGAGGTTGATAACCTTGAGGCACGTACTGGTACTGGGGTTGACCTTGAGGTACATATTGATACTGGGGTTGACCTCGAGGTACATATTGAGTCTGGGGTTGACCTTGAGGAACGTACTATCCTGTAGGTATGTACTATCCTTGAGGTTGCCGCCCAGGCGTAAAATGGGTACCTTGAGGTTACCCCCCAGGCGATAATTGAGGACTTTGAGGCTACCCCCCAGGCGGTAACTGGCCACCTTGAGGTTGAGGATTAGGAATAGTACCTGACATCATGAGAATATCTTCTACACTCAACGACTTAGTACCATTATTTCCAGTTAATAACCCTTGTTCAATAGGTTGAGGAGATGCTCCCAAAAAAGTACTAGTCAGTGACTGATACCCAGAGGGAACAGAAGGACCACCATACAAAAAGGTTTCTAGAGATTGAGAAAACATGGACGACTGTCTTGACATATTTAACAGAGGATAGTAACCCCTAGGTGTTGGGTGATAAGGAATACAAGGTGGTGAAAAACTTAGTCCCGGGTTTTCCAAAAAATTGGTCAACAAAAGATACCAAGCACTACTCCTAGGTGGACTGTAAAAGATTGATTCACACTCCCTATGTTCTATAACAAGTTGATTTTCAGGGATAGGGATGCCCTTTTCTTCTTCCGGAGTAGCAAGTTCTTCAATAGCTATTAGTCCAGAAGGAAGATTTTGGGTAATTATTCTTTCTACCCTTGGTGAATCAGGACCACTAGAAGTTGGAGAGGTAAATCCTGATGCTGGAGTAGCAGCAAATTCAGTTTCAGGTTCAAATATTTTAGGTTCCTCACCTAAATCACTAGCAGATAAAAAACTACCAGTAACTTCGGAAACAAACACAGATTGTGGATTATAATCTGCTACTAGAGCTTGATAATCAGGATGAACCACTAAAGAAGATTCTCCTTCTTTGGGTGATCCAACTCTACTGCCTCTAGGAGTTACAAGGGCTCGTAGCCCTTCAGGCTGGCTCAGTGAAAACTCAGGAGGTTGGCCCCAAAGTCTACGGGACTTCCTCAGTAATTCAGCCACGATTAAATATTTTAACTACTTCACACGCAAACAAAGAAAAATCTCAATGAAAACCACCTAAAGCCTCTAAAGAACCAAACAAATTGAATCACACGCCTAAAGAATCTAGGAGATCAAACCACACACAAACAGTAACTTTCCATACTGAAAACACTAGTTGGTGATGAAATCCAACGTCGCAGAGTTCAATACAGAAATGGCGGTTGGAACAGTTACCCCGACAACCTGCTTAATGAATAGACTGGCACAAGTTCCTCCACTAAACCGTCTCGAGTGAAGAGAACCCCCCAGAAAATCCAAGTGAGTCTAGCCGACGTCTGCTCCAGGTATAGTGGGATCTTCCCTCCACCGTCACCTTAGGAAGAATCCTATAGAATATGGTCACTATGGTTACCAATGGAAACAAATATACCTGGGGGAACAGTCTACGATCCGATACGCACGCAAGGGCAGAGTAACAAGCTCAATCCCCTTGAAGGCTCCTTGACATAATCCAAGGTTTACCAACAAGTGACCCCAGGCTCCTCGACAATGGTTAATCCGAGGTTTACCATTTTTAATACGTGAATATCTGGCGTCGTTCCCAATGAGGAAGGATTGATTCCCACACTGGTTCGGACATGATCTCGTGCTTCTCCTTTAAGAGGAGCTTTCCCAGAGCATAGGTGTAACAATTGGATTTTCTCCTACTGCAAGACACAACTACTTGTTTGTTTTACTATCTTGTAGAGTTAATTACTCGCTACTCCAAGACACTAGCCTAAGCTATGTTGGTGTAATAGATCCCTAGAAATAAAAAGATTACTAGATATATTTTACTTTAAGCGTTATTTTTATTGGTTTTTCTTTAAGTCAAGAGGTGCGGAGATGAAACTTATGGTGTGAAGACTCAACTCGAAATAATTAAAAATTGCACTTAAGATGATAAGCAATCTTTTCCCTTCAATGAATTTCTAGCTAGGAAAGAGTTTGAGAATGCAAATGCTTGTAAACACAAATCTTTCTTAACAAAAAAATCAAAAGAAGAGCTTTTTGTCTTTTCCAATGCACTCAAAATGAGACAACTAGTTATATTCACAAAAATTTCCCTTTTCTTTCAAACACTCAAATACTACAAAAACAAACTTTTTCCAAAAGAGATTTTTTTATTTTTTTATAAAACACTCAAAACTATGGAAAAAACTAATCTTGAGATCTATAATTATAAGAATTATTTGAAGTCAAAGCTTACAAGATGTCTTTTCAAGGATTTTTTACTTAGCTATAAGCAAACTAAGGACCAATTTGTCCAGAATCACAAATCAGTCAAAAAACAACCAATTTTTGTTTTCTTTTCTAAAAATGAAATCCAAAACTCTTAACATAAGTCTTTTCGAAGTTTCGCAAAGAGAAAACACAAGATGGATTCCTCAACAAAGGTAAATTTTGCAAATGGTCATACTCATAAGAAGGCCAGTAAAAACCAAGGTGATCTGAGGCTTCTACATCTTCTAAGCTTTGAGCTACTACAAGACCAAAATGAAAATCAAGCTTGGCAACCAAAACTTCTAGGAATTTCACCTAAAACCCTAACACCAATGGAATTAACCTAAGAAAAATTCCTGACAAGTCACATGTAGGTTTGGGCAGGGGATAACAACACCTAAACAAAAACTAAACTGTCTGAAAGAGAAAATCTTAAGTTTTTCAAAATTTTAGCAGGGTCCGCAGTCCCGCAGTTCACACAGGTGCGGTACTGCTCGGTGTGAAAAGCAAGAGTGTAGATAGGTCCGCACTATGTTGCAAGCCGAGGGTACGGTCCTCTCCCAAAGTTATGAAAAACAAAAAATAATCCTAGATCTACTAAGTCTACCCAATTCCACACACAACAAGCAAAAAACAGAAACAAAAAGACAGTTTCTCAAGTCAAAGTAAAGCAAATCAAGTAATCAAGTCCCTAGTGGAGTCGCCATTTTGTCACACGGAATGAGTCGTTCTTGCGGACAAGATCGACCTCCCTAGTATCTAAAGATATCTAGTGACAAGCAAGCCAATCAAATCCTATCTTTCTCTAAGTATGCAATTATAAATAAAGGCAAACAAGTGTTTTATGCCTACCTTGGGTCCAATGCAAGTTTGTGGAAGCCTCAGAGCTCCCTTGTAGCAAATCTGCAAACAAAAATGAGCACACAAATTAAATAGCACCTGAAAAGCCAATATCATAAAGCATACTTATCATGATGATCAAGGAATTCATGAAACAAATGACATAAGACAATTTGTTGAGAAAAATGAATCCAATTGTATTAATTCAAATCAAAGAAGAACTTTACAACCTGTGTCTTGATGCTGTACAATCTCCTCCCAGGGTCCAACAAGAAGTCTCCTCTACTTTGACAAGTTTCACTCTCTTCCCAATGAAGCCAAAAAGGTATGTGATCTCTCCTCTCAAGCTTAACTAGGAAGTCTCAATTCCACCAGCATTTACCCTCAAAAATGTTCAGCTTCTAACCTCTCTAGCAACCAGCCCAATGCCTTAATTTATAGTGCAATGGAGGGAAGTTACTAGGTCCTCCTTTAAAGGGATAAATCCCTCCTTCAAAGGGATAGCTCCTCTCATCAAGGGATTAGCTTCTTCTCTTTTGGGATGCATGAACCACCTAAGAGTGAACCATCCACGTCAAAATTCCTTCCAGAATCATATAGAATTAACCCAAAGTGAGTTTTTTAGAATAAACTTGCACCTTTTTTACTTTCACAACGGTCCGCACCCACTCCTTTAGAGACAGAGCTGGTAGGTCCGCAGGTAATGTGAACAAGGGGTGCGGGACCACAGGCAATAGTGAGAGAAAGTGCGGAACTAGAACTTTATTGATTTTTAAAGGTATTTCTCTCATTTACAAAGCTTGACATGAAGAGCTGAGGCTTGAGACTTGCTTAGGAGGACAGTATGAATGATGATAGACCCATACTGACTGCAAATAGTCATGGTGACAATATTTTGTGTAATAGGGATTTAGGGAACAATAGAAATGGATAAGATAGGAAAACACTAAGAGAGTGATCTTGTCAATTTTATGAGACAGTTTGTGTGAAAACCAGGGTTTTGACTTTATGAGTGAAAGAATCATCAAAACTTGATGTAAAGACCCTTTTCAAAAAGAAACATTGATGTACTTACCTACAAAGAGGTAAACTTGGATGATTTGAGGAAAATTTGGCAATTTGGAGCGATTTGGGGCTTAGCTAGGCAAGTGCAGAGTGCCTTACCCAGGTGCATAGCACCTCCTAGGTGCGTAGCGCTCGTGTAATTTAACAAAGGGAATGAGTGTTAGGTGCGCAGCACCAGTCAAAATTTCTCCAAAAACGTAGACAATGCACTCCTTTGCTCAATAACTGTTAAAAATAGCTTTTTGGCTCTCCTTTAGCACTTGAACTTCAACATTAGCATAATGAAATGATCAATAGAGATATGTCTTTATATGACTTTCACTTTTTGATTTTTGATGGTGAAAACCCACTTTTGTAATGTCTATGTGCTTTCTCAAATACTCTTTTTTTTTTATGCTTGACCTTTTTGCTTTGATAGGTGGACTGATGCTCAAATTCTTTGACTTTTGCAGTGGCAAGTACTTGGTAATATCACTAGGTGACCAGGAGTAGCATGGAAACATTTATTACATATGAGAACAATAAAATTATGGGAAATTAAAAAAAATAATATACAAATGCTCTGTTTTCACCTCAACACTAGTTTTGAGGTGAGAACTTTATTAAGCTTACAAATTGAGAGATTAGAACTTTTCTGATCATTATTATCATCCTCATGTGTCCGTTGACCTTTATTAGCAATAATCACTGAATTTTGACCATGGTGAAAACCCTAAGACCTAATGAGACTGAAACCCTAAGTAATTGATGAAATGAACTAAAAATAAGCATGAATCATTGACTGAAAAGTATGAAAGGAGATCAACAGATATATATCATGAGGGAAAAACTAAAACAAACCCTACCATTAGTAGATCCATGACCTAATGGAATGAAACTCATCAAAATGGGACTCCTAGTATGAAATGAAAAAGAGTAAATTTTGATCACTGATGGTAGTGTGAAGACACTGGCACTAACATTTTCTCTAATGGGGATGGTAGCTTCTTGGAGGTGCCAAGAACACCGTAGACCTATTAGCCTTATCCATTGGAGATGGAGTCAAAAAATCAAGATGAAATTACATTACTGAAAACTGACAACTTGACGACACAAACTGACTCTGAAACTATCTTGAAAATGACTAAAACAAAAAATGACTCAAGACTTACTTAACTGAAACAAGTACTTACAAAGCTTTTTAATGGTAGTAGACCATCAAGATTTGAGGGCTTCAAATAATGATGACAACCACCTGCCTACTAATGAAATATGTAAAATCATTTGAAGTGGGCCTTCCAATGTAACCAATCCAGCAGATGGCTACATACTGAAATTCTGCTCTCACTTTCCCCGAGCCAGTAGAACGATGTACATGTAGGAAACTCACAATAACAACTGAATCCAAGGCTTATGCTAATGGACTAGGCAACATTTATATTCTCTAATGCTTGCAAAAGAATGCCAAAGGGATCTTGAAAATCGTGAAGCACTAGCTTGTCTTAAGATCCAATAGTAAAAATACAAGTACTCCGTTCATTATGATTTGAAGGAAGAGTTGGTCGCTGATTAATAGGAAGGCATAGAGAAGTATAAACTTTTGCTATCTGAGTGTTGGGTTTCAATTCCTTGACCATGAGAAATTCTGACTCGATTTCTGACATACTGCCTCTCTCAGGCTCATACTCCTCAATTTCATAGCCTAAGCCTTTCCTAAACAGAAAATAGTCTTCAAGGTTATCAAACATAACAGCCCTATCATTTTCATGAAGAAAAACAATATATATTCATTGATCTATAAATCTAATTTCAAGATTGTCCTCATTTTCAAAAGTGGAAGAAGCTTCACTAATACCTTCTTGACGATGTGAACACTGCAAACCTGCACTAGCTTGGGCTGTAACATGACCTTTCAGGAGTTGATCGATCTCATCTTCAGATAGAGGAGATAATACTTTTTGTTTTCTTTCGCTCAAAAAATTATTGTCTTCTTGAAATAACATTTCAAAACATGAAAAACTTGAATGGTAGTCCTCAATTCCCAGGTCTTCTGAAATTTGAAAACGTTGTTGATCATATTCATATGACATGGCAACTAGATTGTCATGTTTCTTATCGCACTCATCAATCATAGGAGGGAAAACTTCAGATAGTTCTTGAAACTCAAAACTAACACTTCTATCATTTACCACTGAGTTATCCAAAGAATATTTTTCACTTACTTAAATAAGGATCTCATCTTGTTTTTCATAAAAGGACTGGATTACCTACTCATGAAGGCCTTTTTCTAATGAAATGAGAACACTTGGGTCAATAACTTTGTCTTCTTCATTCCAGATGATCTGAACTACATAGCTCTCCTTCATGGGATTCAGAACAAGGTACTCTTCATCATCATGATCTAAATCTAGATCTGAAATAGCCAACTTGACTTTATCATAATCTGAAATTGGAACTTGATTTTCCTACATACTGTCTTATGATATGCGCAGATCTAAAATAAGACCTTGTCTTCCATCAATTTCCATTGTACTAAGATACTGAGCCTGCTGCAAATTTTCCTTAGCATCTTGATAAGTGTCCTCTAAGATCTCTTTATGCGGATGAAATGGATTTTCATACAGGGCTTCCATGATCTCATCATCCATAAAGTCATCATCTTCATAAATTTTCGCAAGATTTTCAATAAAACTATAAACATGTTTGCAACAGTTCTGAACTAATATTAAGGATGGAAAAGATTCTTTATACCTTTCAAAGAACATGGTATGAAAATCCTTCAAACATTAAATACTAGTAGGTGGCAAACTTTCATACCAAGATCGGGCTTCACCTTCTATAGTGGCCATGAATATCTTCATCAAGTAGTCTTCAGGAAAATCAACCTTCAACTTGCGAATATGCATGTGAAATCTAGCCAGATGTAAAGCAGCATCATTCCTATCATCATCTTTAAACATAGGCAAATTCCATTGCCAATCTACCTTAGGAATTTTATTTAGGAAACCTGGAATGTGATCTCGGCTCATGGGAGCATACCTTTGATCAAGCGAATCCATTTTGATAGCCATGAATTCACCAAGAAATTCTTCAGGCTATTGGTTCTTGAAGAGTGGAGTTGCCATAAAAATTATTAAACTTGGGATTTCTCAACACTGGAGACGCCAGGTGAATGATTTTAGCCTTCTGTTTTCTGATTGTTGTCCACCATCAACAATCAGATCTAAACTTGATACATTTTGTTGAGGAACATAAAACTACATTCCCGAGTATGGTCGCCACTATGTTAGATCCTATATTGACCTCAAGATGAGGGGAGGCAACCCTAGGATAACCACAAACCAAGCTTAACCAGGTAGCTAGCCCTACCAGGTTGGGAGATGACTGTCTCCTTGTGAATCTTAGTCAATATGACTGGATCAAATGTGGATTTTAGGCTAGGTATAGTAGCTCTAGGGTTTTTGAATGATTTTGTTGAGTTTTGTTGATGGATCAAATGGAGCATGCAGCTTTGGGCCCGCGAAATCATGTCAAGATGTAGGGTGTTCTATGGGGCGAGGTAGGTAGGTGCTTTGGCACTTGAAATTGAATGAGATGGTAGGTATAAGATTGGTGAGGAGGTGAGGAGGGCACACAAAGATCATGTATCCTTCTCAAACAGTAGAAAACATCAAAAACTAAATGGTTTCCGAAGGCAGAGCACTGTAAACAATGAATTCTACCTATCTATCTTGATATCATTTAGCTAGAAGCATTGAATTAGATTGTGGCACACATAAAACATGAGAAAAAATGATAACATAATAAGAAACTATGCAAAAACACCATACCACAAGTATCCCATAAAAATAGCTACAAATGCAGGTTTATTTCCTTGCCAAACTGCTGATAAAGGTGTACAATGTAGCCCAAAGCATCGAATAGAGTCCAACCTTTGCTAAAGATAGAAAAATACATAATATAGACATCAAACCACCTATGCTAGCCATCAGGGGTCGAATCCAAGAGATAAGGAACTGTTACAACCATTTCCAAATAAGGAAGAGGAATATAGGCAGTGGAACAACTTGCCTCTATAAGCATGGAACTGATTCGTTGACCCCCAAACCACCTCAAACTGATGAATCTACCCTCTAAGATAATTTCACAATTACATTCACATACCATGGCATTAATTGCAATCATAAATTCATCCATGAAGAGAGAGAAAGTCAACTTGCAGTGAAAATAGCCGAAAACTAGATTTTTTGGCAAACAGGCTCAATGCGCAGCGCCACTTGGCAGGTGCAAAACGCGGCTCCACAGTCACTTTTGGAGGCTTTCCCCTTGGAAAAATTGAGCCCAAGATATCTCATTGGAAAGGTCTTCTTGTTTAGTATCTGGCACATCTTGAATTTTTTCATTTGGAGGTCATTTTCCCCCTCAAAGGTGAAATCTCCCAAGGTTGCTTCTGTGTGTCCAAAAAGAGCTAGAGAGGTCATTTTTTGGTAGTTTTTTGACCCTTTGGTTGTTGGGCCGTTAATATGTCATTATTATTATCACTTTTTAACACCTATTTCATATATTTCTACTCTTCTTTATCATGTCATTTATCATGATTTATCATATAATTCCATTTTATAATTATTTATGCTCTTATGGATAAATGTTATTTATTCTCCTTTATTTTTAATAAATTGATGATTATTATGCATGTTTTTACCAATGATGGTTTATTAGTAAATTTTTTGTAACATCACTCACCATTTTAGCCTCTAAGATATTTTCCATATTGCAAATTTGATCTCCAGCTCATCATTAAATGTGCCAACTCAGAAATTCGCTAGAATGAGAAGTGACAAATTTACATTGGACATTTTGTGCAAATGGAGAAGAATCTAGAAAATCCGAAACATGGGTTTTGTCCAAAATGGATCAAATTATTTTTTTAACAATCTGTTTCCCAAATTCAGTTTGTATTAAGAAAAACAGAAAGTTCTCTGAAGACATTTTTCTAAGATTCATTGTTGTGGCCGTTTTCCAAATTATCTCAATTGCAATACCAAATTCGACTTGTTCCTGTTGAATGCTGATGGAAAGATATTTCATATATGATTTTGTTGATCAATTTGTTATGAACAATCCAATTTTGTAATGAGAATAATTTTTTAATCATCTTTATTGTAACTTCTCTCTGCTCTCTGTGTATTTAAATGAAAACAGAGATCAAAGACAGGAGAAAGGGGAATTATGGGGAATTAGATGGATTATTAGATTAGAGATAGATAGGATAGGATAGGAGGAGAGGGGGATGGAACGATTATTATTCTGAATTGTAATTTTATTTGCAGACTCTCACTGCTGAGAAGACACAACTTACTGTAATGCTGCCCGATTTGATGATTAATATATAAGTAGAGTTGTTGTTCCTTCGCATCTCCTGAAGTAATCCAGCGGTATTCACCGGTGGCTAAGGGCCTAGCTCCTGGTGGATCTACTTGTTGTTCCTGTACCATACAGTGTGGTTTGCCTAATTTCTGATTTCTACAAGTGTGGTTTGTTTAATGATTACCTTCTGCAATTAAATTGCGTTGCTGTTCATTTCCCTCATAACAAGATCATTGCTTTCTACAAGTATATTGTTGTGCTATTCATTCTAATTGCAGAGCTTTGGTGTTCATTTTAGTAACTTAGTTTTGTTATTCATTGCAGTCACATAAGCTTTGCTGTTCATTTCTATTATATAGCTTTGCTGCTCATTTACATTCTGTAATCATCTAGCTTTGCCTTTTAGCATTCCTATAGTTAACAAAAATATCTTATTTACATAATCTGTAGTGGTATTGTTGATTTACTTCATTCTCATTTCCAATGTTGTTATTTAGTGTGTTGTGTGTGAGGTCAACAACTATAAAGAACATTGGCTATTGTTGTCAAAGCTCTTAGATTGGAGATCTTATTTGTGCTTGATGTAGTTTACATCAGTTGAAAGAGGAATGAGTTATCACTATGTATCATCGACTGATGATTGTTGTTACTTTGATGAATGTATGATTTGATTTCATTAGAGGATCAAGTTTTCTTTAATTGCAATTGGGATTTATTAAAAGCATCCATTTACTCTTGTATTTGAAAGATCTATACTACATTTTAAGAAACATTACTCTTTGGGATTACAACATGCGCATATTGTGTACATTCTTGAAATAAGAGGACTTGCCTGGGTTGATAATTACTATGGGATAATTAGGATTTTTTAAAGACACCTTTTAGCACCCAACATTTTGGCACCATTGCCAGGGAACAACACCTTTTCACATACATTTTTTTGTTGTTCCTTTTAAGGAACAACACTTTTTTCACATACATTTTTTTGCTGTTCCTTTTAAGGAACAACACTTTTTCGTATACATTTTTTTGTTGTTCCTGTTATCACCCCAATAAACTCACCTAGGTTGTATATCATTGATGCTCAGAAACATTAAAAATTCAATAGTTTTGTTGGATAAAATGATGGATAAATGGAAGATGTGCAACACCTTTAAGCCAGATAACCACTCCTACTATGATTTACCCCAGACATGGGTGAAGACCCCCAAACTACAAAGCTTTCAACCACCAACTACTCACAGCTTAAAGTAAAAGTGATGATGGAGAAGACTAATCACACCAGCAGATGCGCAGGACCCTGTGATGGCCAGCTGCAACCAGTTAGAAGATCTGTGAAACTATTGTTTAACACATAGGCAGGGTGATAGCTCCCTGATATCAGACAATATCAATCTGCAAGAAATTTCAATGAACCACTAAATTATAATACAGAGGCGAGATGATAGCCCCTCTGATATTAAAAATCCACAGCACATCAAATAAACGCAAGCAGGCATAGCCTAGAACATAGAAGAAGTGAAAAGCGAGCAGGTGATAGCAAAAGAAGCTTGTATTAATGGAAATCAAGACCAGAAGCTACAGGTCTCATAGTATTAACAGTCTCCAGAAGTTAAAAGGCTACAATAAGCTCTCATTCATCAAACACTCATCAACCTGATTACAACTATTTTTTCAGTATATATGGTGTCTCACTGCACAATCTCTCTATTAGCTATGCGTGGAGGAGCCCATAAATGGCCACCAACCACATTTACATTCAGGAATGGGTCGCTGATACCAATCTGGCTATGCTGTAAATGGCTTTGACCTTTCTGTTGCTCTGCAGTCCTCCTTGGGCAAGGTGGCATGAAATACCAAAGGAACCATAACCATTGAATGCTCTGCATTGATAAACAGTGTCCTGCTTTCTCCTCGGCCATACTTTTAATTAATGGCAGCTGCTGAATCATTAAAACGACTCAATCATGACTGTTTGGATTTAAAACAGTGAAACGCTGCTACACTGTTCATTCCCGCCCATCACTGTTTCAACCTTGGTTTTAAAAGGCATCCGCCAATCGTTGATCTGCCCACAAGAAATCGAACGGTTGATGTGAATATCGGGGGGCCTTTCCTGACTGTCCTTTACGTCCCGATAGAGAGGCTATTTTGGAACCATACAGAGGACGCGTGGAACTGTTCTATTGCATCGGGCTCGCTTGTACGAAAACTACTTGCTGAGCAAAAGCGGTCCGATAAGGTTGGTGGTTTCCCTTATAATTGGAAATACATAACACTGCTGCAAACATGGGAAATTTGCTTTTGGCAGACCTGAATCATATATATATTATGTTTTAGAACCCTTTCGGATCCGAAAACCCATCGCAATCGCACCCACCAGGCATCCTTTGCATTTCTTTATATTACCTTTAACAAAGAAAATGCGCCCAAAACCAATGAAAAAGGCCCTCGAGCGGACTTAAATTTTTATGAAGAATCACTCATAATGCTATCGGGTCCAACCCATCGGGTCGGATACATATCTTATTTAAAAGCCTCGCCCTTTTTAAAAGCACTGATGCAATATCGGTGATTGCTGCGGACCCGAAATAATATAGAATGTGGCATTGTATAGCCGTCGGGTCCGGCCCATCCCAATTGCACCTGCCCCTTTGACAATGCCGATAGCGATACGCCGATGTGATATCGGGGATCGCTCATCGACAAATATATCATGTCGCTGCCACTGCCATCCCCCGATCTGTGATATGCCGACGCGATCTGGACCATTGATCGGCCAGATCCAACGGCTGAGATTAATTTCGGACCTCTAAGCCTGCTTTTTGAATTTTTTATGATTTTAGAGCAATTGTGCCTCCTGATAGTGTATTTCCGCCCTTCCAAGGGCTTTCCTCTTTCAACTTTTTCATTCGGTGGAAGGTTTTTAATCAAAACTTGGGGATTTTAACAGCTTCCATGGATCTTTTGACATGCATTTAAGCATGTTTGCAGTCTTTGAAAGTATTTTGAATCCATTTTTTATCCTTTTGTATAGCAGAGCTAACACTGGCTCCTTCTGGGGATGAGATCCTCTCTGTGAGGTCTCAAGAACATCTAGATCAATTCCTTTCCAGCAACAAACAAATTAGCCAAAATTCCTAGTGTTCCATTGGGCATGGAGTCTACTATAGCTACACTAAAAACTGATAAAAGCACAATATTTACAGCGTTTAAGGCCCAAAGACCTTAAATCACATAGTTTTTCAAAAACCGCCCATTAACTGGGCCATCAAAAACTGGTTCCCCTCCCATACTTTTCAGTATGAAGGTATTATTCCCTTGAATCTGTGAAATGATGAAAGGGCCTGTACAGAGAGCATCAAACTTCCCATGATTGCCTTTCTTTTCTTTAAATGCATCCCATTTTAGAACCAAATCCCCAACTTGCAAATCATTTCTTTTTGCCTTCTTGTCAAAGACTTCCTTGATCTTTTGCTGATGTGCTGTAGCTTTTTGAATCAACTACTCTTTGACCTGATATAATTCTGTTAAATTAGTGATTCTATTGGCCATATCATCTTCTTCATTTTGCGCTATTTGGAGTAACTTTTCTACAGGAAGGGTAAGTTGAATGGGAAAAACAACATCAGTACCATATACCAGCTTGAAGGGAGAGCAACCTGTAGATCTCTTAATGGTCACTCTGTCCGCGTGCATACTTCAGCTTGGCATCCCAATTATTCTTATTATCCTCTAACAGCTTCTTAATAATCCTAATCAGACTTTTATTAGAGGATTCTACTAGACCATTCCCTTGGGGGTGATAGGAGGTGGAATGGACAAGTTTAATGCCCATTGAATCACACATTTCCACCAACTCTTTTGCCTTGAAGGCTACTGCATTATTTGTTATAAGCTTATGTGGGCAACCGAATCTGCTGAAAATGTTTTTTGATAAAAATTTCATTACCGCATTATGATCAGCCTTCCTTGTTGGGATTGCTTCAATCCATTTTGAAAAATAATCAGTGGCAACTAATATCCACCTGTGCTGGCCACTGGAATGTGGGTTGATTTCACCAACGAAACCCAAGCCCCACTGCTGAAAAGGTCCTTTTGCAATTATTGGCTTTAGGGGCAGGGATTTCAAATGCTGCATACCATCAAATCTCTGGCACCTGTCACAGGATTTAACAAAAGCAAATACATCAGAAAATAAAGAGGGCCAATAGTACCGGGCTCTGAGAATATTTTGGGTTGTAGTTCTCAAATAATGATATCCTCCACACATGCTATCATGGAACTGCTGCATAACTTCTATTGACTGCTCTTTGTCCAGGCATCTTAAAAGCACTCTAGATGGATCCCTCCAATAAAGCAAGCCACCATTGACGCAATATTTCATTGGCTTGAGCTTTAACGTCCTTGCTTGACTTTGAGAAAATTCTGAAGGAACCTCTAGCTTTAGTAGGAAATTAATTATTGCAGCATACCAACTACATGAAGCTAGGTTCTAAGCCACCGATTGTCCTCTTTGCGTTTTAGTTGTTTCATGTTCTTCCATTTGACCATTTTCTACTACATTGAACAAGAAATCAATGTCCAAAGACCTACAATTTTCTTCAGCCAACAGTTTAGCAAGTCCCTGATCTCTTACCAGCTTGGTGGGCTTCATCTCTATGTTGAATTCTATCATTTTTGAAATCCACTTCGCTATTTTTCCATTGGCATCAGGCTGCGTTAAAACATCCTTTATTGCAGCAGAAGGGACATATGCAACTATTTTGGAATGCAAGATGTATACTCTGAAAGCCTTCAAAGATTTAATAAGAGCATAAGCCTGCTTTTCAATAATATCATACCTTAGTTTAGCATCCCTAAGATTCTTGCTGAAAAAGGCCACTGGATGCTCTTGACCTGCTTCATCTTGCTACAACAGGATGGCTGCAATGGTATCCTTAGAGGCAAATGAGAATAGATGAAACTCCTTACTAAAGTAGGAGCTTCCACAATAGCCATCTTAATGCATTCGAAAGATCTTCTAGCCGCATCAGTCCACTTCACCTCTGCTCCCTTTTTCAACATGGAGGTTATGTGCTTAACCAGCTCAGCAAAATTAGGAATGAACCTCCTCACAAAGTTAATTTTGCCAAGAAAAGGCTGTATATCTTTCTTTGATCTTGGAAGAGTCAAGGCCTGAATCGCTTTGACTCTTTCTAGGTCAATCTGAACACCTGCAGCAGACACTACATGCCCCAACAGTTTCCCTTCTTCCAAAGAAAATTGGGACTTTTTGGGATTGAGTGAAATTCCAAATTTCCTGCATTTTAAAAACACCCTTTTTAAATGTTGTAGATGATCATGATGGCTGCCAGAATAAACAGTTATGTCATCAAGATATATTAGCATGAATTTATCCTTTTCACCCACAAAAGTAATATCCATAATGCGTTGAAAGGTGGCTCCAACATTCATTAGCCCAAATGGCATTTTTGCATACATGAACGTGCCCCAAGGAGTGGTAAATGTTGTCTTTTCTTGATCATCTGGATGCACAACGATTTGATTAAAACCTGAAAACCCATCTATGAAAGACATCACTTTGGCACCTGAGACTTGCTGCAACAAATGCTCCATTTTTGGCAGGGGATAATTATACTTTTTGGAGCATTTATTTAGATTCCTGAAATCAACGCACAGTCTGATTTCTCCATTATTCTTCCTCACAACAACCAGATTTGCCACCCATTTAGAATATCTGAGAGGCACTATAATCTTAGCAGCTAGCAACTTTTTAATTCCTTTCTCAACCAGAGGAAGGAGCATAGGATTCATTGGTCTCAGCTTTTGTTTGAAAGGAATAGTGTCTTTTTCAAGCGAAATTTTATGCTGAATTACATTTTTGTCATATGTTTTCAGATTGTTGTACTCCCAAGCGAACACATAAGCAAATTGCCTCATCAACTTGCAGTATTCGGCATTCTGATCAGCTGATAGATTAGTAGACAAATTTATAAATTTGGGCTGACCTGGGCTTCCTATATTATGCTTACACACAGCAGATTGATATTCTTTATGGGCAGCTTTGTAAGGCACATCATTGTAGTCAAACAATCTCTCAAGAAGAATTAGACCCTTAAGAATATGGTTACTAGGAAGCTAGACTATGCTATTCTTGCCAATCATATTTCTAAGTTGGGACTTGGGATCTTCTAACAGAGCATCATTATTTTGGTCAATTTACATTTCAGAGAACTCATCAATGAATTGAAGGAACCTATTTAATTCATCATCATCATCAAAAACCTTCCAATGGTGGACATTATCAGGCACAGAGGGTCTATACTTCATTTGTACCTCATAGACTAGTTTGGGAGGCGATGGAGGGACGAACAAACTAGCAGAGATAGCAAGGGAATCAGCAAGCTGATTTTGGGCTCTAGGAATATATGAAATGCAGAAAAAATCAGAGAACTCTTTGACTCTCCATACCTCATCTCTATAAGCTCTCAGCCTTGGATGCTTTTCTTGGAATGTTTTATTTACTTGCTGAATTATCAGATCAACATCTCCAAACACCTTCAGATTTTTTATTCCTCTATCTTTGGCTTCATGAAGGCCCAACAACAGTGCTTCATATTCTTCTATGTTGTTTGTCACCTGAAATACCAACTTTAGAGACAATTGAACTGTTTCTTGTTGTGGAGATACTAGCACCACCCCTGCTCCTGTAGTCTCCTTCGTATATGCTCCATCAAAGAACATCTCCCAGGTCTTACCACCTGTATCATGCTCAGCTTGAGCTGTTGGTTTCCTAACCTGCAATGCAGCCTTCTGAGATTCTTCTATTTGGAGAATGCAAGCTCCAAAATCAGTGTCCACTGCATATATGGGATAGTTTGTAGGATTCTTCTCATCACTAATGATGTATGCCAGCTGTGCTTCTCTATATAACCTCTTGCTTTCTCCTCCAAACACTGGAACAGTTGCATAAGATAAATCATTTTGCAATGTCCCTCCTAGTCTCTTAATCCACCCTCTAGACAAAAGCATACCAAACTTAGGAGGAACATCGGCCACCACTATATCCATCATCATACTCTTCATGGGCAGCTGGGTTAAGGTAATGGCCAGATCCTTAATTAATGCAAGGCATTTTACCTTCCTTGAATCAAACGAGAACAAATCATGATAGGGTTTGGTGATATCAAGGCCTAACTCTTCCATGACAGTTTTAGGCATTAAATTGTGGCTGGCCCCTGTGTCTAGCAGGAAATTGTGAAGGATTTTATCATGGATAGTTAATGAAACATAGAAAGATGGAGAACTATTATGAGCAGGTTCAATCATGGGGCTAAGCACGATAGCAGGCTTGTCATCTTGCAAATTGACAGAATCAATGGAGGTTTGTTTAGACTCTAGTTCAAGGGCCTCAAGGATGGGTTTTCTAAACAATTCACTCTTGACCAACTCAGCCAGAGGCACAACAACTTTCAATTTCTGAACTTCTGACTCAAAACTGAAAGAAGAGAATGATTTATCAGCAATTTTTACCTCTTGAACTGGAGCTTTGAGGGTGACCGGATCAGCTGATGGTCTTCTTAGCCTGGTATTCTGTGGAGCTGTTTGGGCAGCATCTTCTTGTGCAACACTCTCTTTGGCATTCTTTGCATTTGATCTTAGATTATATTTTCACTGCTACTCATCTGATTGCAGAACAGCACCATTGTCCCACCCTTGCTTGTTTCTCTCTTGCAGCAATGACTCTTCATATTCAGCCAATGTTAAAAATACAGCGCTACCTTTGTCTTCCATGCAGTGAATTTCATCCTCCTCTTCTTCAAATTGCTCCCCTTCCATGACTACATTTTGAAAAGGAGCTCTAACCTTATGATCTTCTTTGGCTTGTTCACCTCTTTGCATGATTTGTAGTTGATCATTTGCTTTTCTGAATGGGTTTGGATTTCTTGGAGCAAATGTATTTTGCTGCCTTGTTTTGCCTGAAGTCTGTTCCACTTTTAGCTTAGAAATTTCAGCAGCCAATGACTCAATCATCTTAGTCATTTTGTCTAATTTAGGTTCTGAAGTTGAAACATGGGAAGAAGAAGCTTCCCCTCTAAGCTTTCTTCTATCAATTTGACTTTTCAACTTCTCTGTTGCCATCATGTTGGATTCCACCTCCAGGGCTGCTTCTCGCATATCATTCAAAGTAGCACATCTTCTTTCTCTTAACAGCAAACAAAAATCAGGGCCAAAAGCATTAGCATACGTGAGCTTGGCGGTAGTGGGGGTAGGCTTTACCTCAGCTGGAATTTTACTATACATTCTATTAAATCTTTTATTGAAGTCAGGCGGAGATTCACCCTTTTCTCTTTTCAAGTTTCCAAACTCAGTATGATAATATAATAAGTCCTTCTTATCTCCCCATTTCTTCAAAAATGACTCATCTAATGCTTCAATATCTATTATATATCTTTGGGGAAATTCTCTAAACCACTTCCTAGCCTCTCCATCTAGGCTCTAGACAAAAACTATCATCCATACATCATCCTCACTTATATCTAAATTATCAGCATAACTGTAAAAAGCTTCAAGATGTTCTTCTTCTGTGACTCCCTCCGTTCCAGTAAATTTAGGCATATATTTTTGATATTCTCCTATAGGCATGGCATTTAAAGGTGCAGGCAAGACCAAAGGTCCATATCTAGCAACAACAATCCTTTCAATCCTAGTAGGTGCTTGTTGTCCTGCCATGTTTGGAATATGTGGAAGAATACTAATAGATGGAGCAGTAGGAAATAATGTAATGGATGGGAAAGATATTGGGATGTTTTGGACAGTATGGGAAGCTTTCTTTGGACTGAGATTCAAAGGGGAACTAAATGGACAAGGAGCTTCATGAATCTCTGCAGGTATTTCTTCCTTAGCAATACTAGGCTCTAAATCTTAAAATTGTGTATCCTCAACTAAAAACTTCTCATGCAGAGACAAATAAGATTCCTTGGGCTTACCTGATCCTGATGCTCCTTTCTGTGATGTTTTCTTCGGGTAACAATATTTTCAGGGTCAGGCACTGGAACAGCTGGAGACTTTTGTGGATTTCTTCTAGTATGCCTTAGAAACTGAGCCAGAACTTCAAACTGGAGTCACCAAAGGATGGTCTTCCACCAATGGAGTCACCAGATAGAAGATTACAACCAATACTGTGTTCAAACCTTGTCTGTCATCAAAGCTTGAAACTATGTCGTTCTCCCAGGGAAGCTTGAGCTCCAATTCTCCTCTCCCCAGCAACGACGCCAATTAATGTTATCACCCCAAGAAACTCACCTAGGTTGTATATCAGTGATGCTCAGGAACATTAAAAATTCAACAGTTTTGTTGGATAAAATGATGGATAAATGGAAGATGTGCAGCACCTTTAAGCCAGATAACCACTCCTACTATGATTTACCCCAGACATGGGTGAAGACCCCCAAACTACAAGGCTTTCAACCACCAACTACTCACAGCTTAAAGTAAAAGTGATGATGGAGAAGACTAATTACACCAGAAGATGCACAGGACCCTGTGATGGCCAGCTGCAACCAGTAAGAAGATCTGTGAAACTATTGTTTAACACACAGGCAGGGTGACAGCTCCCTGATATCAAACAATAACATCTGCAAGCAATTTCAATGAACCACTAAATTATAATACAGAGGTGGGATGACAACCCCTCTGATGTTAAAAATCCACAACACATCAATTTTACGCAAGCAGGCACAGCCTAGAACATAGAAGAAGTGAAAAACGAGTAGGTGATAGCAAAAGAAGCTTGTATTAATGGAAATCAAGACCAGAAGCTGCAGGTCTCTTAGTATTAACAGTCTCTAGAAGTTAAAAGGCTACAATAAGCTCTCATTCATCAAACACTCATCAACCTGATTACAACTATTTTTTCAGTATATATGGTGTCTCACTGCACAATCTCTCTATTAGCTATGCATGGAGGAGCCCATAAATGGCCACCAACCACATTTACATTCAGGAAGGGGTTGCTGATACCAATCTGGCTGTGCTGTAAATGGATTTGACATTTCTATTGCTCTGCAGTCCTTCTTGGGCAAGGTGGCGTGAAATACCAAAGGAACCATAACCATTGAATGCTCTGCATTGATAAACAATGTCCTGCTTTCTCCTCGAACATACTTTTGATTAATGGCAGCTGCTGAATCATTAAAACGAATCAATCATGACTGTTTGGCTTTAAAACACTGAAACGCTGCTACACTGTTCATTCCCTCCCATCACTGTTTCAACCTTGGTTTTAAAAAGCGTCTGCCAACCGTTGATCTACCCACAAGAAATTAACGGCTGATGTGAATATCGGGGGCCCTTTCCTGACTGTCCTTTACGTCCTGATAGAGAGGATGTTTTGGAACCGTACAGAGGATGAGTGGCATTGTTCTATTGCATCGGGCTTGCTTGTACGAAAACCACTTGCTGAGCAAAAGCAGTCCGATAAGGTTGGCGGTTTTCCTTATAATTGGAAATACATAACACTGCTACAAACATGGGAAATTTTCTTTTGGCGGACCTGAATCATATATATATTATGTTTTAGAACCCTTTCGGATCTGAAAACCCATCGCAATCGCACCCACCAGGCATCCTTTGCATTTCTTTATATTACCTTTAATAAAGAAAATGCGCCCAAAACCAACGAAAAGGGCCCTTGAGCAGACTTGGAATTTTATGAAGAATCAATCATAATGCTATCGGGTCCAACCCATCGGGTTGGATACATATCTTATTTAAAATCCTCGCACTTTTTAAAAGCATCGATTCGATATCGGCGATCGCTGCGGACCCGAAATAATATAGAATGTGGCATGGTATAGTCGTCGGGTCCGGCCCATCGCAATTGCACCTAACCCTTTGACAATGTCGATAGCAATACGCCGATGCGATATCGGCGATCACTCATCGGTGAATATATCATGTCGTTGCCACTGCCATCCGCCAATCTGCGATATGCCGACGCGATCTGGACCGTTGATCGGCCAGATCCAACGGCTGAGATTAATTTCGGACCTCTAAGCCTGCTTTTTGAATTTTTTATGATTTTAGAGCAATAGTGCCTCCCGATAATGTATTTCCGCCCTTCCAAGGGCTTTCCTCTTTCAACTTTTTCATTCGGTGGAAGGTTTTTAATCAAAACTTGGGGATTTTAACAGCTTCCATGGATCCTTTGACATGCATTTAAGCGTGTTTTCAGCCTTTGAAAGTATTTTGAATCCATTTTTTATCCTTTTGTATAGCAGAGTTAACAGTTCCTTTTAAGGAACAACACTTTTTTTGTGTGTAATTTTTGTTGTTCCTTTTAAGGAACATCACTTTTTCTGTGTGTATTTTTTATTGTTCCCTATAAGGAACAAAACTTTTTAGCATGTATTTTTTTGCTGTTCCCTATAAGGAACAACACTTTTGTTTGTGTGTGTTTTTTTTGTGGTTCCCTATAGGGGACGACACTTTTTGGCGTGCATTTTCTTTGTTGTTCCCTATAGAGAACAACACTTTTTCATGTATTTTCATTTGTTGTTCCCTACAGGGAACAAAAATATGGGAGTATTTTCAAGAACAACCCTTCCTTCCTCCCGTGGGATTATTCCTAGTTCATCTCAACCACATTTTACTGACTCCCTTTCATAACATGAAGTACACTACTTTTATGAGGACAAGAATTATGGATTCTATGGAAGCGATTTAATATCATTCACATTATGATATTTAACAAGACAACTCCTTGATGATAGATTATTTTCAAAAGGGACACAATTATTTATATACTACTTTACTACATTGTTTTCTATTGTACATGATATTGATTGATCATCTTAATACCAAGCTGGTTCCACCTTTCCTGGTTATAATATTCTCTATCTGTAATAAATTAGATTATGGATATGTTTTTTCTATTGACATGTTCAACTTCTACCACCATCCCTACTCTTAAGGAGTACTGAGCCTCCCTCTTTTAATTGTAAAAATGTGTAATAGCAACAAAATTTTGTTCGCACATGGAGGATAGGGGGTCTCATTACGAGCCATCCTACCATTTTCATTAGGCTATAACAAAGTGACATTCCCATTAGGGCCACCATACTAGGGTTATGATCCATTGTATAGCCAAATTATCCTTGGAACAGGAGGTCTCATAATGAGCCAGCCTGATCACTTTTGCTACATCCTAGTGAATGGCAGTGTGGTTATCTGGTTACCATGCTAGCACACTGATCTCTTCTGTAGAACAACACTGGAACTCTCCATTTATAAATTGAGGATCCTAGCTCATACAGGTTAAAAAGCAACCCTGCCGAGGCTATGGATGCCTACTGGCAGCAGAGGCTCTGCTTATGGTATTGAAGTTATATCTTATCGTCAATTATTACTATAATACCCTTTTCTTATTCTCTCTTTTTATCGGAGAAGTTATTTCCTTAATTTTTCCTGTTTTGAACCTTTACGCATGAGAAATTGTTTTCTGATCAATCGCATCATTTTTCAGCTAGAATACCGTCAGCAAAGCATCTTTTTGGCATATTGTTGTCCTTTTTCTTTTTGCATAACTTATCATCAATCCAAAGTGTCCTATCTCTTATTCATAACTATGTTTACACACTGCTCTCATTATAACCATACATCTCCTCCTCCTATCATTGATATGTGTACTCTGCTTCATTTACTGTTGTATTGTTCATTCTCTTGCCTTGTTGTCAGCACAACACCATTGATATGCTTTATGGTCATGGAATCCCTTTTCCAATTGGAGGGGGGAATGTATGCATTATGGGATAGCATATGATATAATTACTACACTCTGCCATAACTTGTTGATTTGACAAAATATTAGTATTGCATGTATACAAAAGTTTTTCTGATTGAAATTTTTGCATGCATCTTATCTGTTGCTATTCAAAACTAACACTGTGGATTCAAGAACATTATATGCAAAATAGTGATTTTTTTACATGAGAACAACAGGTATGGGGGGCAAACTCTATTCGCAACATGACCACACTATTGCAACTAACAGAAGAGGCTCGAGCAATTCGCGAACACACACAATTCTTAAAACATGATGTGCTTGCATGGCTTCCACCTTTTGTGTCACTTTTAGTATCTACTCAGCCTACATTAGTGTCAACAAATTCCAGTCCATATATGTCTTTCCATATTTTTCTTTTTGGAGGTAAAACTTGAGGTAAAATAGCATAGTTTTCTAATTTATTACGAATTATGAGAATTTCATGAAAATCCATTGAGCATTATTTATCATCATTGATTCTACATCTTTACCACTTCCCATTTTTTAGAGACATATCATCTTTCAGTTTTGGGGAGTGTTGCTTTCATTCATTTCTTTCTTATGACCATGTCATTAATGTTCTTTATCATCCATTGATATTCTTATTCATTATCAACGCCTCCCTTATTCCATGTTGTTTTACACCAAGCATAGATTTCAATAGATTGTGGTAACCACCTCTATTTGTTTTCTAGCATTGCATGCGGGCATGCTAATTCTTCAGTTTGGGGGAGGAATTACTATACATGATGGATGTTTTCTACTTTTTTTCTCATTTAAGGCATACAATTTCATTTTTATACAGTGCATAAATTTATTGGCGTATTTCTTTAAAATTATGAACTGAATTCTTATGATTTTTAGATAATAAAGAGGTATCATTAAAATACACAAATCCAAAAAATTTCAAGTTAAATTAGTTTGTCAAATTTCAGGAATCGTGCATTGTCACCTACAGCCATTTTGTTTATATCTCATGATACGTGCATCGAAATGATCTAATTTTTGGATCATAGAAGCATTAATATAGTAAAAATATACTTGCAAAATTTAAGCAAAATCTGGTTTGTAGTTTTTGAGAAAATGGTTAATGGAGTTTGTTGTTACCTATATCATATTTTGCTGCAACTTCATATACATATAGTTGAACGTCAATGTAAAAATTGTTACGCCTTCATCAACATTGCTAAAATTGAATATTCATTATTTGAGGAAGAATTCATTTGTTCCATCCATTTCATGAGTTGGGATGAACAATTTTTTGATTGCTTGGTTAACACATGGGTTTTGTCTTTGGGTTGCATGAGGACATGCAATATATTCAATTTTCGGTTGCATGAGGACATGCAATATATTTAGTTTTGGGGTATGTTGGGCCGTTAATATGTCATTATTACTATCACTTTTTAACACCAATTTCATCTATTTCTACTCTTCTTTATCATGTCATTTATCATCATTTATCATATAATTCCATTTTATAATTATTTATGCTCTTCTAGATAAATATTATTTCTTGTCCTTTATTTTTAATAAATTGATGATTATTATGCATGTTTTTACCAATGATGGTTTATTAATAAATTTGTTGTAACATCACTCACCATTTTAGCCTCCAAGATATTTTCCATATTGCAGATTTGATCTCCAGCTCATCATTAAATGTGCCAACCCAGAAATTTGCTGGAATAAGAAGTGACAATTTTGCATTGGACGTTTTGGAAAAATGGAGAAAATATCTAGAAAATCTGAAACATGGGTTTTGTCCAGAACGGACCAAATTAGTTTTGTAGTTAGCCATTCTCCCAAATTCAGTCTGTGTTAAGAAAAACCAAAGGTTCTCTGAAGATGTTTTTATAAGATTCATTGTTGTGGCCATTTTCCAAATTATCTCAATTGCAATACCAAATTTGACCTGTTCTTGTTGAATGCCGATGGAAAGATATTTCAGATATTATCTTGTTGATTAATTTGTTGTGAAAAATCCAATTTTGTAATGAGAATCATTTTTTAATCATCTTTATTGTAACTTCTCTCTGCTCTCTGTGTATATAAATGAAAACATAGATCAAAGACATGAGAAACGGGAATTATGGGGAATTAGATGGATTATTAGAATAGAGATAGATAGGATAGGATAGGAGGAGAGGGGGATGGAATGATTATTATTTCAAATTGTTATTTAATTTGTATACTCTCGCTACTAAGAAGACACAACTTACTATAATGCTGCCCGATTTGATGATTAATATATAAGTAGAGTTGTTGTTCCTTATCATCTCCTCAAGTAATATGGTGGTATTCACCAGCGGCTAAGGGCCTGGCTCTTAGTGGATCTACTTGCTGTTCCTGTACCATACAGTGTGGTTTGCCTAATTTCTGATTTCTGCAAGTGTGGTTTGTTTAATGATTACCTTCTGCAATTGAATTGTGTTGCTGTTCATTTCCCTCATAACAATTTCATTACTTTCTACAAGTATATTGTTGTATTGTTCATTCTAATTACAAAGCTTCGCTGTTCATTTTAGTAACTTAGTTTTTCTATTCATTACAGTGACATAAGCTTTTATATTCATTTCTATTATATAGCTTTGCTGCTCATTTATTTTTTGCAATCATCTAGTTTTTCCTTTTAGCATTCTTACAGTTAACAGAATTATCTTGTTTACATAATCTGCAGTGGTATTGTTGATTTAATTCATTGTCATTTCCAATTTGGTTATTTAGTGTGTTGTGTTTGAGGTCAACAACTGTAAAGAACATCAACTATTACTGTCAAAGCTCTCAGATTGGGGATCTTATTTGTGCGTGATGTAGTTTACATTAGTTAAAAGAGGAATGAGTTATCACTATTGTATCCTCGATTCATTATTTCTATTACTTTGATGAATGTATGATTTTATTTCATTAGAGGATTAAGTTTTCTTTAATAGCAATTGGGATTTATTAAAATCACCCATTTACTCTTGTATTTGAAAGATCTATACTACATTTTAAGAAACATTACTCTCTGGGATTATAGCGTGCACATATTGTGTACACTCTTGAAATAAGAGGACTTGCCAGGGTTGATACTTAATGTGGGATAATTAGGAGTTTTTCAAAACACCTTTTAGCACCCAACATTGGTGACCTAATTTTGCTCTAAAATTGCTGATGTTTTCTAGGTTTGATGTTCTCATCATGCTGAATTCAAACATACAAGCCATTCCTCCAAAAAATTCCCCAGGGAAAAGTGGAACGCCAGTGGCGCTGTGCATCTAGGGCAATTCTCTATTTTCAAAATTTCAAAATTTGAAAAAGACAAAAAAAACATCAAAACTTACCCAGATTTGGCATGTGACACCACCATTAGTTCCTTTGATGGGCAAGTGAGGCTTTAGCCAACATTTTCAACTTGTCTTGCTCCTTTTTTCTCTTTAAGGCCTTCCTCAACCTAGACTTAAGCTTCCTCATTCTTATGTTGGAGATTTTGTTGCGAGTCATGTAGTGGTAGGCCATGTGGCGAAGCATCTTCTTGTCTCTGTTGGCCTTCTCAATCAGCCCCTTAAGGTTTATATTAACCCTCTGTTGATGCCCTAAAAATCATTGTATCAACATTGGGGATAACCACCCGGTCCGGTCCTTAATACAACTCCTTCTCCATTTGGAATGGTGGCTCCGACTGGGTATAATGGGACCAGTTTCCCAATAATGAATGAAAGGGGTGGATGAACGATTGATTATCTAATCTATCGATAGGTGAATAACTTAATCTATCAGCAGAAATAAAAGAACTACTACTAATCCCGGGAACTATTATTCTTTGAAATGTAGCACTTGATGATCTTTGTCTATTGACAGGCATATAGATGACTCTATCTAATAAACATAGACATTTATTCATCCAATGATTACTTTGTTTAAATAGTTAAACAAAGTGATTAACACAATATTGCTACACTTATCATTTATATTATCGATACATATATGATCAAAAGAAAAGCATACTGTAAACATCCAATAGTGGAAGGAATAAAGAATGCTGTTAAAGACACATGCATATATCCGATAATAGCAAAAGCGTTCAAATGACAATTCATATAAAAAGAATGAACTCGGACATAGATAATAGTACCATATGAGCTGCTAATCACTCCCAATATCAATCGCTATTTGAAATTCTTCTTCCGACTCAGAAATACTTTCAAACAAAGACAGTAGTGCACATTCGCATAAAAGCTTCTTTGTCAAAATTAGAATGATTGGCCCAGTTTTATAAAAGAATATGCCTGAAGTACAGTAGTGCAACTTCAGGTTTTAAGTCATATACAAAACTTGCGACCCTTTCTAAATACATGAAAGGGTCTATAAATACTTAATTAAGCTAACTACCTATGAAACTAAAATCCTACTTAATTGGTATCATTTGATTCTGAATATCTCCTTCACGGCAATCTGGCAGTCGGTGGCATGAATCATCACTTAGGTTGTTTGCCTTTAAACCTGAGCTGGCATATCGCAAGCATTGGCTCCACTTCTGGTGGTCTGTTGAGACGAGAATTGAGTTGGGCAGCATAGGTGGCATCCTGTATATCAGGAATGATATACCCGATTGCATCTGTGAAGCATTTGAGGGTGGCTCTCTGGCTATATGGTTTGACTAAGAAGAACCAATAGGTGTCCCATGTCAAACTGTTAATTCCTGTGATTAATCTACCATTTTTCTCTAGTTTCGGATAACATGACAGCTCCAATGTTTTAGCCACTATCAATTTACCTGGAGTACATTGAGAAATCATGTTAGACAAGTAGAGAGTATTATTAACCAATTCAACCAAATTACTTGTGGTTAATTTGCATTTGAAATTGCTCTCTCTGCTTTCATTAACTGGGACTGCCATTCTGTAAATAATATCTCCTTATGTGATTCTAGATTTTTTGGTAAATTAGCCGCATGTCCCTGATCGGTGTCTTTCCACTCAAGAAAATTAGTTAGTGTTTCATCGGCTTGATCCAAGTCTGTTCTAGCTTTTTCCGATTTTTCACCTATTGATGTCATCAAGTCGCATAAAGGTTCCGCCTGGGTGATTTGTTGACATAAAAGCTTTATCTGTGTTATCAATGCCTTGTTTATCTATAATGCCTCTGCTCTGAATTCAGCTAGCTGTGGAAGATTCTTTGTTTTCTCTAGCTAGGCTGATAGTTGAGCAATTTGCTCATCTTTCAATTTCAGTATTTGTTCATTCACTTCTTTTAGTTGTGCCAATGCCTCAGACAGCTCTTTCTGCTTTTGAACTGCACTGTGATCAATTCTTTGTTTCTCTTACTACAATTGTTTAGTCAATTGATTATTTATTTGTTGTTGTGTAAACAATTAACGTTTTGCTTGCTCCGCCTTCTGCTGTGCCTCCGATAGTTGTGTTTGTAGTGAAAAGATCTCCTGGCCTTTTCCTTTTAATAAATTACTCACCTCTGATGCCTTGTCTATTGTCGCTGCCGAATAGGCTCCAGCATATTGGGATAGTTTTGTTAGGTCATCAGAGGGATCAAATTCCTCTTTCCAAACCACGTTGCCTGTCACTATTTGTTCAGGGAATAGGGAAGGTTGATCAATCCTTCTCCTTTTCGGCTGTCGTTTTTCCACAGCCTTGTGTCTTGGGCTGTGAAAGACATCTAAGGGAGGAATTTCTTCTATTTGCAAAATAATCTGATCGGAGGGATCCTTAGGGATTATCTCTACTTCTTTAGAGCTGGGTAGACCGTAGGTTCCACTTGGAACCTGTTTTGAAGTTGTCTCCTGTGTGTCAGCCACTTTTGATGTTTCGGCTTCCTTCGAGCACTCAAGATTGTCGATGATTGAGTCGAATTGCTGCCATTCCTGGAGCAATTTCGGGTCAATCTAGGAATCTACATTCACCTCTATGCTTCTCTGTTCCTGCTCTTTCATCTGGGTTTCCTCTTGTTTTTCCATATGCACTTCCTCCTGTTATTTTGATGTAACAGGAGGTTCCTTAGTGAGTCACTGCTCAGGCTCGCTTGATTCTGTCGTTGGAGTTGTTGCTAACAGATCTAGAGGCAGAGTTTGTAACCTCTATTCTCTAAGCCTGTTGAATTCAACTAACCTGTCATCTTTATATTCCATTCTGGCCAGCGATTTAACTTGGGACATTGACTCAGCCGAGGAGAACAGGTCATCGAACTTATCTTCTTTATGATCAAACTTTGTCAATTTTGCCTGTTCAAGTGCATTATAGGCGACTTTGTTTGGATCAAATCGCCTATTAGGAAAAGTTGCTAGACTTAATGCCTTCATTTTTTCAGCTTCTTTCTCTGCATGTTTAAAGTCATGCAAAGCGTAGAAACCGCATCTTAGAGGAAAAGAGGGCCAAACCTGCTTCTTATTTTTCTTTAGAGTTTGTGTAACTCTTTCGGACATAATCTGATAGGCTATCTCCCTAGCCAACAGCTTATCAGGTATGTACAAAGGGAGGACATGAGGTTTGGCTTGGCTGCCGAAAATTCTTATATAAGTAAATTTTTCCTCTCTGAACCATCTTCCTATGGATGTGAAATCAACCCCTGCTTGGTAGGAAATCTTAGGAGCAGGTTTATCAAAAATAGAGTAGTGAATGGGTAACATAAAGCCATTGCAGACTTGGTATAAATGGTGCTTATAGTAAGTTTTCCACAACTTCTGATGGTATATATGAATGGGCATGGGGTCTTGTGGAGTCCACCTCCATCCAAGCACAGGAAATTCAAAATTAAAACACAGGGTGTCCAAGATATAAGCACTATAGTAGAATGAGGGAATAAACCTTTCAGTGACGCGGATTTTGCTTCTAAAATCAAGAACTGTGGTTGCTAGCTTATCTGACAGTATAGTTGCCCAATCCATTATTTCACTATTACATGCCGCTTCCATCAAAGGAACCATTTCTATAGTGAAATTAGCGGAACCATGTAACCCCCACAACCTATACATCATTATCCCAGCATAACAATAAGGAGGACACAGAGAATCAACAGAGTACTTACCCGAAGACTCATGCTTGTGTTTTGTTGGATTCTGCCTCCAATCCCGAAGGGGTTCGGATTCAATTTCGTTCTCTTCTCTGAATTTCTCCAGGAATGCCTTGTTGTACTTCTTCTCTAGTACAGGAAAATGATACATTTGCCTCAAATCATTAGGTTTAAATGAACCAAAGATTCTCCCATCTATGGTGCAAAAGGTTCTATCTGTGATTGGGATTTCCTCAATTGCCCACCTCACTACATCCATATATGGGAGAATTTGTTCCCGGGATGCTATCCGATGAAGGAAAGATTCGACTAAATCCTTTAGAGTAGCATCAGATTTTCGAGTGGTATCTACTGTGGCTTGTACTGCTGTCACCTTAGGTTCTTCGGCTTCAATCAAATTATAGGTACTTTGCCAAGTAGTTTTGCCGAGTCCTAGACATGTAGTGTCAAATATCAATCATTTTCGTTTAGTTCCTAGATCAGCGATGAGTTGTCCTGTGGCTGGCGAAGCGGAGGCTATTGCAGTTTTCTTAGACTTCTTCCCCATTCTGCTTGAATCTACTGCTTCAGAAGATTTCTTCACAGGAGTGAAAATGAACGTAATACAAAGAATTGATAGTGCAAACCAAATATGAGCGAGATATGTTAATCAATGCATGATGAAGGATTAACTTAAAATGGCCGCGGATACAATCTGTGAAAAGATTTTTTAGACTTACTATTTCATTAAATGGCCGTTAAAACCTGTCAATCCTTTAAATGCCCATCATATCGTTTATTGGCCGAATGGTTCGTTTAAGCATGCCTTGGATGTTTTGGCGGTTGAGCGTAGGTGAATCGCTATTGGGAAGATAAGGCCTTTAATACTAATTAATCGTAATATCCCTGCTTTATCAATTTTTTGAAATTCATGCTTTTAGCTTTATCACAATCGGCCGTTGCGGAAAAATTAAATCGTTATATTGGTTCCTTTTGGAATCCCTGATTGCCGATAGCGATATCGCATCGCATCAGGAGTATTAACTGAGACCTTTGAAAAGCATGCATGGTACATCTCCGATCGCCAATAGCGATATCGCATCGCATCGGAGCGAAAGGGACTTTTGTTATGATAACTCGTTATTGCCGATATCCGATAGCCTTTTGCGTGTTGTCGCGTCAGAGAAAACCAATGGGTCTTTATGTTATGCCTCCTTTGTCATTGCGACATGCGATCTGGTGATTGCTTTATCGAAATGATAAAAGATTACTCATTTATATATTATAAGACAAATTAATTGGTTTATCAAAAAGGTTTTGTAATGTTTTCATTTTGTTTTCGGATCTTTTTGAATAATACTAAGTTGATACCAATTAAAATAAAAAGGGGCCCATTTCATATTATAGTTTTGAGAATAAAAATGATATGAAATGGGGGGTTGTTGTAGAGCACAACAATTGGCTATTCGCTGGAAGAAACAATTATCTCTGAAAAGTATGGAAATACTTAAAAATTTTCAAAATAGGAATCTCATCAAAGGGGAAAATTCTAATATAACTAGGTATATATGCATTCCAAATAAAATGAAACTATCTTTGCTAATTTCCTCTCTTGTTTAAAATTAGATACATTCTAAGTTTTAAATTGGCCTCTATTGGTTGATAATGATAAAACAGAAAACCTTTCCAAATCAGCTTTTAGAATTGACTCCTTTGTCATAGGTAGAGCCTCTGCTGCCAGCAAACGTTCATAGTTTCGACAGGGATACCTTTTAACCATGTTATTGTCCATTGTCCCATCCATTTCAGAGTATGATTAACAGAATGAATTCAAAACATGCTTTCATATTTTGCATTTCTTTTTTACTTTTCTGTTCTTTTGTAAGATAAAAAGCCATTGTCCTGGTTTGGTGACCAGCTGAGTGACAATGCCATTCACTGGTAGTAATTTAACCGAACAAGCTGGCTCGTGATGAGACCCCTTGTCTTATAATCCTAAGCCATTACCCTGTTTTGGTATGCAGTATTGGTAATGTTGGTTAAACTATTTCCCTATGATCATGGTAGGAAGGCTTGTAATAAGACCTCTTATCTTTTATATCAAATATTTTAGAATTACTCTCTGAGTAATCATAAGCTTTGGTGAGTGGGATGGACAATTTTCTCCTTAAGAGTAAATGAATGACAGGGTAAGAGTTAAAGATGCTGAAGTTGGATTAGTTCCTGTTTTGATATTGGTAACCTTTTTGTGACCAATTTGAAAACATAAAATGATTTACAATACTTCTAAACTTTGAGAAGCGTTCACAAAAATTGAAGTGTGGTTTCAGAATGCAATTATACCTAGTTTCCTAGAAATTGTCCCTTTTGTTTAAGACTTCTATTATTTTAGAAGCAAATATCAACACTACTTCTTTTGAGCAAATTTTAAATACAGCAAAGGTCAATGGAAGATACCTTACAACTTTATTTTCTAATGGTCCTACAAACTACAAAATTCCACTAAACTAAAAAAAGGAGAAGGGGTTACCTCCTCAATTGAAGAATTCTTTTAAGATAAGGCCATTAACAGGGAGAGAATCTCTCAAACCTGATAAATCTTGTAATATGAAGGTCGAATGGCCTATCTTCTCACAGATCTGAAATGGCCCAAGCCACATCTTCTGGAACTTGGTGTGTTTTCCCTTATCTTCATGGGCTTTGTCCCATTTTAGAACTAAATCACCGACTTGAAATTGTTTTGAACCGGATGAGGCTGAATCAAAGGATGACTTGATAATTTGCTGATGTTTTGCATGAATAACCTTGGCTTTTTCTCTTTCCTCTTCTAATTTTAGAATTTGGTCATGTCTAAGTTGAATAGAAGAAGAAGGGTTTTCCTCAATAAACTGAACTAGGGCTAGAGAAGGAAGGACAAGATTTGTTGGTAGCACTGCTTCTTTTCCATACACGAGATTGAACGGAGAAGAACCTATGGAAGCCTTCTGCATTATCCTATCAGCCCATAGTGCAAATATTAAGGATTTGTGCCATTTTTTATGATTCTGTTCGATAGTCCGCTTAATAATTTTAATCAGATTTTTATTTGTGGATTCTGCTAAACCATTACCCTAGGGATAGTAATTAGCAGAATATTTCAATTTAAATCCTCTTTTAATAGCGAAATCAAACATGGCATTGCTTGAGAAGTAAGATGCATTATAAAAAACAAGAGCATTTGGGACACCAAACCTGGTAATGATGAATTGATCTATGAATTCTATAATTACCTCAGAATTTGTTGTCTTTAAAGGAATTGCTTCAACCCACTTAGTAAAATAATCAGTGGCGGTAAGGATATACTTATGCTATTTGGAAGAATGTGGAGTAATTTCTCCAATGATGTCCAATCCCCATTGCTCAAATGGTTGTTCAATGTTGACTGGTTGCAAAGGGAAAGCTGGCTTTCTTTGTCTTCCACTAGAAGTTTGACGATTTCAGCATTTCCTTACATATTCATGAGCATCTCTAAAAAGAGTGGGCCAATAATATCCAGCATGAATGATTTTGTGGGCTATTGTGTCAGCTCCAAAATGTCCTCCTGCTGGTCCATCATGTAATTCCTGCAAAACCTTTTGTGCTTCAGGTTTTTCTAGGCATCTTAATAAGATTGAATCATAATTTTGCCTAAAAAGCACATCATCAATAATTGTGAAATTTTTTGCTTTTAATCTAATGGCCCTTTTGTTTTTGTAAGAAAGGTTAGGAGGTGCATATCCATTTTTCAAATAAAAGATCAAGTCAGCATATTCTGATTCAGAATCAGTAATACTTATCTGGTTGATCTCTTCGGTTTGATCTATATCACCTGATTCTTGAATGTTGGATGCTCCTACCAATAGCCTGCAAAAACCTTGGCCTCTAACAATCTTTGCTGGTTTAATTTCCAAGTCATATTATTCAAGTGCTGTAACCCAATTTTCCCTTTTTTCACCTAATTCCCTTTGGATTAATAGTTGTCTTACTGCAGGGAAAGGAACTATAACTTTTGTATGGGCTTTTAAAAGGAAGGGTCTGTAATGTTTGACAGATTTATATACAGCAAAGGCTTGTTTTTCTACTTCAGAGTAATTCAATTCAGCACCCTGAAGATTTGAATTATAGAATGAAATGGGTGCTTCCAAATTGTGATTGTTAATCTGTGTGAGTACTGCAGCGTAAGACAAATCGGATGCGATAGTATACAATGTGAAATGATTAGAAAAATTAGGAGTATTTAAAGCAGGAGCATTGATTATTGATTGTTTGATTAAATCAAACGCTTCCTTTTCTGCTGATCCCCATCTAAAGACTGAATTTTTCTTAATCATAGTTTGAAGTGGCAAAATGATTTGAGAAAAGTCTGGAACAAATCTTTTGACAAAATTGATTTGGCCTAGAAATGACTGCATGGATTTTTTATTATGAGGGAAAGGGATTTCAGAGATTTCTTTAATCCTATCCAGATCAATATAAATGCCATCTTTAGAAACAATAAAGCCTAAGAGCTTTGCTTGGTCAAAAGCGAAGAAGGATTTTTTGGGATTAAGTGAAATACCGTACCTTTTGCAGCGTTGAAAGATTTGATTTAAATCATGCAAATGATTGGATTTCCTTTTAGAAAATACAGTAATATCGTCTAAGTAGACAACTACTGTTTTGCTAATCAATCCTTTGAAAGCTATATCCATCGCTCTTTGGAACGTGGCTCCTGCATTAATAAGTCCGAAAGGAATTTTTTGATAAGCATAAGTTCCCCATTTTGTTCTGAATGTGGTTTTGAGTCGGTCATCAGGATGGACCAAAACTTGGTTATATCCTGAAAAACCGTCTAAAAAGGACATCAACTCAGAGCCTGCCACTGATTGGAGTATCTGCTCCATTGTAGGTAATGGGAAATTATCTTTTAGGCTTTCCTTATTCAGATTTCTGAAATCTATAAAAATCCTGATGTTTCCATTTTTCTTTCTGACAGGCACCATATTGGAGACCCAGTTTGAGTGCCGAACGGGAAAAATAATCTTAGCTTTCAAGAGTTTATTGAGTTCTGATTTTATTTGACTCTCTAAGTTCGGATGTATTTTTCTCAACTTCTGTTGAATTGGTTTCTGTTCGGGAAGCATTGGAATGGTATGCTGGATGATGGATGTATTGTATGTCTTTAAATCGTCATATTTCCAAGCAAAAACATGTTTATTTTTCCGTAACAGTCTAATGAATGCTTCCTTTTCTTCCACAGAAAGTCCTAATCCTAAATTAATGTTTTGAGGATTTTTCTCAGTGCCAAGGTTTATCAATTCAAACCTTAAGGTGGAACTTTGGAGCTTTGTATTGGTCACAGGTTTAAACCTTTCTTTAATATCATAAAGATCCTCAAGCTTCACCACAGGCTTTGGGATTGAATTTTCCTCGTGTTTTCCTCTCATTTGAAGGTCATGCTCATTTTCCTCAATGATTTGATCATCATAGGACTTTTCGGAAGTTAAAAATTGTAAAATGTCTTCATCGTGGTTGAATACTCTCCAATTAGTGACATTGTCAGGAATCAATGGCCTAAAAAGCAATTCTAACTGAAAATCTATCTGGGCTATAATCTTCGGAAGGTAGGAGCTTGGAAGAAACATTGGCTAGCAAGTCGGCTGCTGAATTTTGAGACCTGGGGATGGAAGAAATATTGAATGTCGAAAAGTGGGAGGTGATTTCCTGTACCAGCGACTGATAATGTTTGAGATTTCTAGAAAGACAATGAATTGTATTCCTTACCTGTTTAATAATAATTTTGGAATCTCTAAACAGTTTCAGATATTGAACCTTGAGGCCAATCGCTTTATATAGTCCTTGGACTAAGGATTCATACTCAGCTGTATTATTCATGCATTCAAACTCCAACCTACAGGACAACATTGTTTTTTCTCCCTGAGGGCTAACCAAAATACATCCTTCTCCTGAGCCTTTGCTAGACTTAGACCCGTCGAAATATAGTGACCAAAATAAAGAAGTATTAACAATTTTATTTACAGTTTCCCCAGTATCATTAAAACATCTTGACCTATCTGTTTGTGAATAATTTTCGATCTGAGATGTAGAATTGTTTACTGAGAAAGGAGATGGTTGGGCAGTGAAGTTGCCAAAGAATGACTCAGATGAATAATTCCCCAAAATGTTGTTATTAAATGCTATTGGTTAGTTTTCTTGTTCAAATTCTGTAACTGTATGGGTCATGTGTTTCTCCCGATCGATTTTTATTTGATTTGGCTTTCCCTTGTAGGGAAGCCACATATGGGACCAATCGGTAGAAATATACCCATGGAGTTTTTCAGACCAATCCCTACTCAAGATCAAACCATAAAATTCAGGTATATCGGCGATTAAGATATCAATTCTTTGAACTACTCTAGGATCAGCTGATAGCCTGATAATTACTAAGTTGATTTCTCCTAAAACCTGGACTTTAGTCCTGTCTAACTACACGATATGAATAGCGGACTTTTGGGGTTCAATGTTCAGTTTGGAACAAACTGGAGCTAAAATTATATTAGAGGATGCCCCTGAGTCAATCAAACAGTTGTGCAGGTTTCTATTATAGATCTCATAGGTTAGAAGGAAAGGTGGAGTATGAGAATTTGATCTATCTCCAATCAGAACTGCATCAGTAGCTTCAACCATACCAGAAGGTGGTTGACCTGCATCATTTGCAGCTTTAGCACTGGGAAGGGGTGAAGTAGGAACAACATTCAATTCTTTGAGAAGCAATTTTTGCTGATGTTTCAATTTACTAAGTTCAAACATGGTAATGTTTGCCTTAGTCTTTTTCATGTCATCAACAATATTGTAATCCATTGAATCGGATACTACCAATGTCTTAGATGTTGACGGAATATTTGAGGTTGAAGGTTGGTTTTGCGGAACTGTTGCAGGTGGCTTCTTTGGGGGTACCTTTTCCTTTGTTGTAGTAGCACCTGCACTCCTTTTCTTTGAAGTTGTCTGAATAGGTTCGGAGGTACTTTTACTCCTAGTAGTGACAGGAAACACTTCTTCTTCATTTTCTGTATCGGAGTTAGGAAATATAAAATCCCACATTCCATGACATTCAACAACTTCCTCTTCTTCATCAGTTGGTGAGACTATTTCTTCTTCTCCTTCTTCAAGATTTGAATCTGCATTAGATATAACATTCGGTGGTTTTGATTCAGTTTTCTTGTAATTCTTAAAGGGCCTTTTGGTTGAGGTTTTAGCTACTTGTTTTTTGATTTCAACTATTTCATTTGACATAGTCTTGAGGACCTTTTGTAGACCCTCCATGTCATATGGATCTTTAGGGGTTTTCTTCTTTGAATCATCTTTAAAAGAAACTTTTTTGGTTTTTCTATCTTCAAGAGCAACTTTCTTCTCTAGAGCATTAATACGTTTCTCCACAGCAAGTGCTTCTTTCATGTTTTCAGCTAAAGTTGGTTTTCCAGCCCTGTCTATAAAAATAGCTATATTGGCAGGTAGGGCAGTTATATACCACTCGCTTCTGATTTTCTCACTTGGTTTGGACGCCGTTGGGATTTTATTCAAGAGTTTATTGAATCGCGCATTAAATTCTTTAATCAGTTCCTTATGCTCTATCCTAAGATTGGAGAGATCATTTATTAATGTAGCTAAAGACCTATCATCACCATACTTAGTAAGAAACTGTTCTTGGCAAGTCGTCCAACTGGTAATGGAACCAGAAGGCAAGGAAAAATACCAGGATCCTGCTAATCCTTGCAAAGTATAAGGGAAAAGCCTAACGACAACATCTTGCTCTGTTACTCCCTTCAAATTAATCGCTAACATGAAGTTATTAATATGTTCCTCAGCTTGTGTTCCATCATCTGGATTAAACTTGGGTAGCCATTTCTCAGGAGCATTAGGTAATGCATGCAATGGTGCAGGCATGTTGACTGCACCAGGTCTGGTCCATGGATCTACCATTGTAACCGCAACAGTGGATCATACTACCATTGAAATTCCAGATGTCTGGGAAGGAGTTGATATTAAGGATTGCACAGGTTGGGAAGTTGAAGTTGCTAATCCCTGATGAACAACAATGTGTGATGAGGGAGTGGATGGTTGACTTCGTACTGGGGAAGATGAGATGGAGGATGTGGATGAAAGTGCTTCATTGTTAGATCCTTCGGTGTTTTTCTTCGCCTTTTTCCTTTTGGGTAAAGGGAACTTAGTAGGTTCAATACCGAGCTTTCCACTCTGAAGTCTGGTGAGGGGGTGAGGTAAATTGAATTGCGAAGTCACACTGCTTTGAGATACCTCAGATTTCTGTGGTGATATCGAGAATCTCTGAAGTTTATGGATAAGAGACTAAACTTCAGGCGATTCAAGACTTAATTTTTCTGGAGTATTGTGGGTTTGAGCAGTGGTAGTTGATTCCTCTTCTTCTTGTTTGGATACTGGAGAACCAGCATGCAATTGGGAAGTACGAGGTGATGTGGAGGGATAATTACTCTTAGAATGGTCTGTAGATTTGGGTTTGCTTGCCATTCGGAGGTTCATGCCCTCCTTCTAGTGACAAAAATGTTGATGCCCTGAAAATCGTTGAATCAACATTGGGGATAACCACCCGGTCCGGACCTTAATACAAGTCCTTCTCCGTTTTGAATGGTGGCTCCGACTGGGTATAATGGGACCAGTTTCCCAATAATGAATAAAAGGGGTGGATGAACGATTGATTATCTAATCTATCGATAGGTGAATAACTTAATCTATCAACAGAAATAAAAGAACTACTACTAATCCCGGGAACTATTATTCTTTGAAATGTAGCGCTTGATGATCTTTGTCTATTGACAGGCATATAGATGACTCTATCTAATAAACATAGAAATTTATTCATTCAATGATTACTTTGTTTAAATAGTTAAACAAAGTGATTAACACAATATTGCTACACTTATCATTTATATTATCGATACATATATGATCAAAAGAAAAGCATACTGTAAACATCGAATAGTGGAAGGCATAAAGATTAAAAACACATGCATATATCCGATAATAGCAAAAACGATCAAATGACAATTCATATAAAAAGAATGAACTCAGACATAGATAATAGTACCATATGAGCTGCTAATCACTCCCAATATCAATAGCTATTTGAAATTCTTCTTCCGACTCAGAAATACTTTCAAACAAAGACAGTAGTGCACATTTGCATAAAAGCTTCTTTGTCAAAATCAGAATGATTGGCCCAGTTTTATAAAAGAATATGCCTGAAGTACAGTAGTGAAACTTCAGGTTTTAAGTCATATACAAAACTTACGACCCTTTCTAAATAAATGAAAGGGTCTATAAATACTTAATTAAGCTAACTACATATGAAACTAAAATCCTACTTAATTGGTATCATTTGATTCTAAATATCTCGTTCGCGACAATCTGGCAGTTGGCGGCATGAATCATCACTTAGGTTGTTTGCCTTTAAACCTAAGCTGGCGTATCGCAAGCATTGGCTCCACTTCTGGTGGTCTTTTGAGATGAGAATTGAGTTGGGCAGCATAGGTGGCATCTTGTATATCAGGAATGATATACCTGATTGCATCTGTGAGGCATTTGAGGGCGGCTCTCTGGCTGTATGGTTTGACTAAGAAGAACCAATAGGTGTCCCATGTCAAACTGTTAATTCCTGCGATTAATCTACCATTTTTCTCTAGTTCCGGATAACATGACTGCTCCAATGTTTTAGCCGCTGTCAATTTACCTGGAGTACATTGAGAAATCATGTTAGACAAGTAGAGATTATTATTAACCAATTCAACCAAATTACTTGTGGTTAATTTGCATCTTGAAATTGCTCTCTCTGCTTTCATTAACTGGGACTGCCATTCTGTAAATAATATCTCCTTATGTGATTCTAGAATTTTTGGTAAATTAGCCGCCTGTCCCTAATCGGTGTCTTGCCACTCAAGAAAATTAGTTAGTGTTTCATCGGCTTGATCCAAGTCTGTTCTAGCTTTTTCTGATTTTTCACCTATTGATATCGTCAAGTCGCATAAAGGTTCCGCCTAGGCGATTTGTTGACATAAAAGCTTTATCTGTGTTATCAATGCCTTGTTTATCTGTAATGCCTCTGCTATGAATTCAACTAGATGTGGAAGATTCTTTTTTTTCTCTAGCTGGGATGATAGTTGAGCAATTTACTCATCTTTCGATTTCAGCATTTGTTCATTCGCTGCTTTTAGTTGTGCCAATGCCTCAGACAGCTCTTTCTGCTTTTGAACTGCACTGTGATCAATTCTCTATTTCTCTTCCTACAATTGCTTAGTCAATTGATTATTTATTTGTTGCTGTGTAAACAATTGTTGTTCTGCTTGCTCCGCCTTCTACTGTGCCTCCGATAGTTGTGTTTGTAGTGAAAAGATCTCCTTGTCTTTTCCTTTTAATAAATTACTCGACTCTGATGCCTTGTCTATTGTCACTGCCGAATAGGCTCCAGCGTATTGGGATAGTTTTGTTAGGTCATTAGAGGGATCAAATTCCTCTTTCCAAACCACGTTGCCCGTCACTGTTTGTTCAGGGAATAGGGAAGGTTGATCAGTCCTTCTCCTTTTCCGCTGTCGTTTTACCACAGCCTTGTGTCTTAGGCTGTAAAAGACATCTAAGGGAGGAATTTATTCTATTTGCAAAATAATCTGATCAGAGGGATCCTTAGGGATTATCTCTACTTCTTTAGAACTGGGTAGGCCGCTGGTTCCACTTGGAACCTATTTTGAAGTTGTCTCCTGTGTGTCAGTCGCTTTTGATGTTTCGGCTTCCTTCGAGCACTCAAGATTGCTGATGATTGAGTCAAATTGCTGCCATTCTTGGAGCAATTTCGGGTCAATCTGGGCATCTACATTCACCTCTATGCTACTCTGTTCCTGCTCTTTCGTCTGGGTTTCCTCTTGTTTTTTCATATGCACTTCCTCCTGTTCTTTTTATGTAACTGGAGGGTCCTTAGTGAGTCGCTACTCAGGCTCGCTTGATTCTGTCGTTAGGGTTGTTGCTAACAGATCTAGAGGCATAGTTTGCAACCTCTGTTCTCTAAGCCTGTTGAATTCAACTAACCCGTCATATTTATATTCCATTCTGGCCAGCGATTTAACTTGGGACATTGACTCGGCCGAGGAGAACAGGTCTCCCATCTATGGTGCAAAAGGTTCTGTCTGTGATTGGGATTTCCTCAATTTCCCACCTCACTACATCCGTATATGGGAGAATTTGTTCCTGGGCTGCTATCCGATGAAGGAAAGAGTCGGCTAAATCCTTTAGAGTAGCATCAGATTTTCGAGTGGTATCTACTGTGGCTTGTACTGCTGTCACCTCAGGTTCTTCGGCTTCAATCAAATTATAGGTACTTTTCCAAGTAGTTTTGCCAAGTCCTAGGCATGTAGTGTCAGATATCAATCCTTTTCTTTTAGTTCCTGGATCAGCGATGAGTTGTCCTGTGGCTAGCGAAGCAGAGGCTATTGCAGTTTTCTTAGACTTCTTCCCCATTCTCCTTGAATCTACTGCTTCGGAAGAGTTCTGCACAGGAGTGAAAATGAACGTAATACAGAGAATTGGTAGTGCAAACAAAATATGAGCGAGATATATTAATCAATGCATGATGAAGGATTAACTTAAAGTGGCCACGGATACAATCTGTGAAAAGATTTTTTAGACTTACTATTTCATTAAATGGCCGTTAAAACCTGTCAATCCATTAAATTCCCATCATATCGTTTATTGGCCGAATGGTTCGTTTAATCGTGCCTTGGATGTTTTGGCGGTTGAGTGCAGGTGAATCGCTATTGGGAAGATAAGGCCTTTAATACGAATTAATCGTAATATCCCTGCTTTATCAATTTTTTGAAATTCACGCTTTTAGCTTTATCGCAATCGGCCTTCGGGGAAAACTTAAATCGTTATATTGGTTCCTTTTGAAATCTCCGATTACCGATAGCGATATCGCATCACATCGGGAGTATTAACTGAGAACTTTGAAAAGCATGCATGGTACATCTCCGATCGCCGATAGCGATATCGCATCGCATTGGAGTGAAAGGGACTTTTGTTATAATAACTCCTTATTTCCGATATCCGATAGCCTTTTGCGTGTTGTCGCGTCGGAGAAAACCAATGGTTCTTAAGTTATGCCTCCTTTCCCATTGCGACATGCGATCTGGTGATTGCTTTATCGCAATGATAAAAGGTTACTCATTTATATATTATAAGACCAATTAATTGGTTTATCAAAAACGTTTTGTAATGTTTTCATTTTGTTTTCGGATCTTTTTGAATAATACTAAGTTGATACCAATTAAAATAAAAAGGGGCCCATTTCATATTATAGTTTTTAGAATAAAAATGATATGAAATGGGGGGTTGTTGTAGAGCACAACACCCTCTTAAGCCAAGTTTCCCTATCATCCTCAATCTCTTGTTCAATTGAAGTCAACTTTACCTTAGCCTTCTTGGCCTTTTGCCTGTTTTGTTTGATCATTTGCAGACTATCTCTTTCCATTGTTTTTATAGCTATGAACACTTGTGGTCAATGATGGAAGGGTGGATGAAATAGAGATGAGTATAAAGAGATTTTTATGGATGAGTAAGTAAGAGTGAATGGGAGTTGTGAATGGGATTTAGGGATTGAGCAGGGTTTGGGGATAGTGTAGGGTTTAGGGAGTGAGTAGGATAAGGTGTGTAGGGTTTGGAAAATTTGTATGTGGGAATGGGATTTAGGGAACAATAGAAAATGGATAAGATAGGAAAACACTAAGAGAGTGAGCTTGTCAATTTTATGAGATAGTTTGTGTGAAAACTAGGGTTTTGAATTTATGAGTGAAAGAATCACCAAAACTTGATGTAAAAACCCTTTTCAACAAGAAACATTGATGTACTTACTTGCAAAGAGGTAAACTTGGATGATTTGAGGCAAATTTGGCAATTTGGAGCTATTTGGGGCTTGGATGGGCAGGTGTGCAGCGTCTTACCTAGGTGCACAACGCCCATGTAATTTAACAAAGGGAATGAGTTCCAGGTGCGTAGCGCCTGCCAGGTGCACAACGCCGGCCTCTGATGCACAGCGCCAGTCAAAATTTCTCCAAAAACACAGCCACTGCACTCCTCTGCTCAATAACCCTTAGAAATCACTTTTTTGCTCTCCTTTAGCACTTGAACTTCAACATTAGCATAATGAAATGATCAATAGAGATATGGCTTTATATGACTTTCACTTTTTTATTTTTGATGGTGAAAACCCACTTTTGTAATGTCTATGTGCTTTTTCAAATACTCTATTTTTTTATGCTTGACCTTTTTGCTTTGATAGGTGGACTGATGCTCAAATTCTTTGACTTTTGCAGTGGCAAGTACTTGGCAATATCACCAGGTGACCAGGAGCAGCATGGAACCATTTATTACATATGAGAACAATAAAATTACATGAAATTAAAAAATAATATACAAATGCTCTATTTTCACCTCAAAACTAGTTTTGAGGTGAGAACTTTATTAAGCTTACAAATTAAGAGATTAGAAATTTTCTGATCATTATTATCATCCTCATGTGTCTGTTGGCCTTTATTAGCAATAATTACTGAATTTTGACCATGAGACTTAAACCCTAAGTAATTGATGAAATGAACTGAAAATAAGCATGAATCATTCACTGAAAAATATGAAAGGAGGTCAACAGATACATATCATGAGGGAAAAAATGAAATGAACCCTAGCATCAATAGATCCATGACCTAATGGAATGAAACTCATCAAAATGGGACTCTTAGCATGAAATGCAAAAGAGTAAATTTTGATCACTAATGGCAGTGTGAAGACACTGATACTAACAGCATAAAGGTGGTTCATGTGTAATCATTTATTCTTCTTGGAAGACTCAGGTAAGGTGACTTACACATCAGAGATATTAAGGTTGGGTTGGATGTTAGATTCTAAAACCATGCCTTTAACGTGGAGAATATTAAGGTAATTATTGGTGGCATGACCATGATCATCACACAAAACACATGGAGGAGTGGGCTTTGGTGGTTTAATAGGAGTGCTTGTTGATTGGGTTGCCTTGTCCTTTCCCCCATTTTTTTGGGCTTTTCATCTCTCACTAGATGCTTTCACAATAAGAGTGGCTTCCTATTAAGGTTACTGTTGAGCTGAAGAAAAGTAAGGGGTTTTAGAAATATGTTGTATTAGATTTAATTCCATGTAAGGTTTGATCTAGTTAAGAGGGGTGTTTGTTGGAAGATCGATGTAAATTGGAATCCTCAAAGTCACGTTAGGAAGACTGAAAATAACGATTAGAGGAGTATGAAATATTATTGGTGGCAAGAATAAGAAATGTGTTTGACCAACTTGATAATGACCTAGAGGACCTAATCTTGAGGTAGGATATCCTAGAGGAAATACTCCTGATTGGAAATGCTTCAGAGGAATTCTTTCTGAATGACTAGTTGAGTCTTGAGAAACGGATTATTCATAAGCTAGCTACTAGGAAGATGTACTAAACTGCCTGCTGGCGGAATTTGATTCTTGAAGCATGAAAACACTTTAAGATCTAGGCTCAGTGGAAATAGATGATGAGCCATAACTAGCCCCAAGTAGCATGGAATATTTATATACTCCAAGGAAAAAACCAAGGATGGTAGGGTTGGCCTTATTTCCTTCCATTGATGAAATGACATCTCAAGGAGAATTCTAGGATTGAGGGTCGTACTAAGTCATCTAATCGATGGTGATGATATTTTCATTATGGGGAAAGCACATATTACGAAAGACAAAATATGAGACAACTAAATTGGTGTACATGAAGCCACCACTAAGAAAGAGGTTATAATTGAGAGGGGCATCGATAACTTCGATATCAATCATGACCTCCTTGTGAGCAATGGTGAGGGGAAATTCTGATATAAACCAAGAGGTTGCGAGGGGTGACCATCCCATGCATTAGGAGTGGTGGTTGGGGGAAAAAAGTTACTTTCGAACACTAGCGGCCATCAGAAAAGTGGATGCACAATCATTAACTATATATTGTTTAAAAAGAATTTTTTTTGTGGAGATTGGTATCTAGAAAGTAATGGAGGAGGGAAGAGGGGCATGATCTAATTTATCAATTTCAAAGAAAATCATACAATCACCAGAAGGATCCATAACACCCAAATTAGATAGTAAAGGTTTTTTTTTGGATGGGAACTATTGACATCAAAAAATTGTACACATGTTTGTACAATCCAAAAGACACCAAAAGTCATCTAGACGAATGAAAAAAGTGAATATTTTGTAGCTAAATACATTATGAAGTTCAAAAATATTGATCTCTCCTGAGGTCCAATGCATATTAAATTAAAAATTGATGAGTACGTGGATTCCCCTTTGATAGTTTTGCAATGCACAATATTTCCTTCGAAAGACATGCAGTCAAAGAAATGGCAGATTCACTGGTTTGAGACAACTTCCCACACATCGAAGATGATTCCCTGATAATATTTAATTCAAGGACATCCAAATTTGGAGTCTCCATGAAGATATGAAGTCCTCAAATGAATCCTCTTGTACTACTCATAAGTCATTTTCATTGATGGACCAAGAGAGGGAAGACAATTTCAAAAAATTCTATATAAATAGGCCATGGGAGAGCTAAAAGAAAGACAGTGTTATGCTGGCCAAATTTCTATCAGAGAAAACCTTCATTTCATTGTTGAATCACAAGAAGTAGAGCACTATTGTGTTGGAAAAATTGCTTCTTAGTAATCCATCACTCTAGTGTGGACATTATTTCACCATCGAGAGAGCCTTGATACTTCCTTGATAGAGAGGAGAAGCTTGCAAAGAGAATGAAGGAAGGAACCTCCTTTCTGAGGACTTGTGAGCACCATATCTCAAACAATTATGTTCAAGTGTTTAGTATTCTACTATTTTCATTCATCTTCTACCACCAACAGTCAATAAATGGAGCCATTTTCCGTAATTATGTTGACTTGTTTTCTTAATTAAGAATTATTTGTGTGTTTAAATATTTGTTTTAGTTTATCTTTGTATATGTATTTTTTTCACCATCTACAGTACTTTGTTTCTTCATGCTTTTCTAGTGACAACAACCAAACTACTTTTTCTTTACAGGGAACAATCTACTGCTAAGAAGGTGTCTTTTGGTATACCATTTCTAAAAACAAACAACAACAAGGTTGGTTACTCACCTTTGTATTTTCTTTACTCTAAACGGTTGTATTTGTGGAACCTTCTCTCTGCATTATCACCCTACAAGGCATGCATCGACCCTCTAGAATTTTTTCAAGACCTTTTGGACCTATTTGTGGCGGAAAAAAATACTTGTTTACATTTTTTTTTTTTTGGAAACACAGATATATGATAGAGATGCACAAGCCACAAAATATTTCTTTGAAAAATACGTAACTGTGTCTGTGAAGGGAAAACCTGCACAGTTTCTGAACAAAAAAAATTCCTTGTAATTTCACGTTTTGTAGGTGATTGGCACCCTGTAGTGAATTGCCTTCATCTCTACAATTTTTTCTAGTTGGTTTAGATTACTTAATTTCTATACTAATCAAAATTTGTAGGATAATTAGGTTATCTTTATTTTTATTTTTAATTCTCACATAACTTAATTAGGGGGAAATGTAAGTGTCTAAATTCCACACATATTTTTCAATGTGTTTTGCTAGTTTTCACAATTCACATAACTTAACTAGTAATGGAGTAAGTGGCCTATCATCCACAAATATCATTACAATACAAATATTTTTTTCATTTCATTAGCTTTGGGACTAGGGCCAAGTGTGATTACAGAAAGCAAGTAATCTCTGCTTCCCTTCCATGTTCTAGGTGAACCTAGGATAGCATATGAAAGCCTTCTTAAAGCACTTATGTTTCCCATTGTTATAGACATTTTTGTGCCTTACAGCTTTGAGCATGAAATGTCCATAATCCAAGGGATCCAAAGTCCCTAAAAGTGTTGTTCCTGCCCCTAAAGAAACAAGGTCAACCAATGACAGCTTCTCCCAGAAGTTCTCCACCAGAAACTACTCAGAACTAGTCAAATCAGGATCAATTCAGAAGCTCCACTAGTTGCCTGCGTTGCAAAGCACCCAAATACACTGGCTAGGTGCGTTGCAACGCACTTGAATGCACTACCCAGGTGTGTTGAGCGGGAAATGACAAGTGGCACAGTCATTCAACGAGGTGGAGAGACAATGGAAGCTTCCAAAATCTTCTCCAATGACACTTGCCTCACTGAATTCGACCAGTGATGAGTAAGAGGCTCTCAGTCTCCAAGTGGAAGCAAGAACTGACAGAGAGAAGCCACCAGTCAAAACATAAGCTGACTCATCCTCTCTGCTTACATCTATATATGGATCCCTCATCCCAGAGATCCAGAGGCGGGAATTTTGTACTTGGCAGAGAATTGCTGTTGGTTTGAGATTGAGATTAGTACATTGGGTGATTTATGCTTTGTTGGAGGTGAGGAAGGGATTCCTTTGCTGGGAGGTAGATGCTGGATCGGGACTCACTTGGTTGTATCTCCTCTTGGACTTTCTTATCATATCAATAAAACTATTTGAGTTTCTTCTACATGCTTGTATATTAGTGATGTTTTGTTATATTTGCATGTTTAGCTTAATCTGATCCTGAGCTTTTTATGAATGTAAATCTATGTCTTCGTGTAGTTTCTCTCTTCTGTGATCTTGCAGGAATTTAGTGAAGCTGGGCCAGCAAGGGAGCAGGCAGCAGGAAGCGAACAAAGGGAAGAGCAATTGGATCAACAAACTAGCGAAAGACACAGGTTAGTTACATCCTTCCTCTTCATTTACATTTCATAAAAAGGAATACTCAAGCAGTTTTCCTTGTTTGTTGCTAAGGCACTGTCACACCTTAGAGTGGGATAGGGGCATTCTGAATAGATACTTTTCCCAACAAAAAATTGGTGACTCCACTGGGGATCGTATCTGGTTAGTTTATTTGTGTTTCTATTGTTGTTCTTCTCATAAACTTAGGAGTGGCGAATCGAACTGCATTTGCCATTTACAAATGCAAAGTAGAGAGCTGCTACTCTAGTCCATTCACTGGGCCTGTTTATGATCTGAACAGCTGATCCATAAATGTTCTAACTGCCCTTTGTGATAGCTCTTAGTCCTCCTTTAAATCATCCCTCTAATTGTACCTTATTGATAGCTTTTATCCGGCCAAAAACCTTAGATCAAACTGCAAAACGTGACCCAGAACCCGGAGACAATTCTCGTTTCTGCTTCAGCGCAGGCTCTGTGAAGAGGTTCTGCATTTCAACGCAGGTCCCAAGAGGGCTACCTGCGCTGCAATTCAATTTCTCTGTGCAACAGGTGCGCTGATCAGCCTTTGCCCTGTGCAGCTGTGGTTCTTTGCTTCATTTTGTTCAGTTTTATCTCTGATTTTTGCAGCATGTTATCAGTGTGTGTACCTATCTAAAAACCCCTTTTCTTTACCTTAATTCCACCTCAGTTGTATAAAATAAACTGTATTTGTTACATCATTTGCAGTTTCCCATTACAAAAGTAAACTAGTCATACTGTCGCCCTTAGATCTAGACCTGTTGTAAGTGTCGTTTTGATCTTAGGAGTAAGTTTGTTTGCTGTTGACAATTGATTGCGCTTTTAATTTTGTCTTTTGGTTTGAATTTGTGAATTTCTAGTGTCGAAACAAGTGTTTACTTCAAAATCATAAAGTGTCGTAATCCTCTTTTTTATTTCAAAAAGAAACTTGTTTGTGTTTTCACTTGAAATCGAATTCAAATTTGTACAACAGCTTTCTTTTTAGGCATCAATATTAAGAAAGTGAAAAAAAATACATGCACATGTGCATTTGAATATTGATAGTTTGTATGGTTTGATTTACGAAAAGTGCATTTACATTGTGCTCTTTGCTCTTTGAGAAAAGATTGTTTCTTTCTTTTCCCCTTGTAGCTAGGATTTTCATTGTTGAAAAGAGATAAAAGATTGCTTATCATCTTTAGACTGCATTTAGGAATTGTATGTACATCTCGTGGTGATCCAAAAAGGAAAACTTCTAAGAAATATCAACCTAAAATAAATTGAATGAACTTAACAACGCTTTGTAACTTAACGCACAACATAGAGGTCTAGGCTAGAGATGTGTTCCAGCGTCGTAAAACCTGGTGACTATCGGCCTCACTGATGGTTGGGTGATTCCTCCTGAGAGACAATAAGCGCCAGTATGGATTGTGCTCCCACGTACCGTCGAGTATATATTGGGAGACCCCTATAGGCATAAAACCTTTATCCATAGGAAGCCGTGTCGGCCGCCCTACTGATCGCAATGCACTGAACACAGCATTCGGGAAGATTGACCGCCCGTACCTTAAAAAGTATTCTGTGGTTTTGCGATTGGTTTGGCACACCCTCTACCTAGAACTCTAGAGCAGTCCCTTTCATTCCTTTTCAGACTCCTTAACGGAAAAGGTCCATCTGAGCACTTGTCACTTCAGGCTCATTAAAAATCGAAGGAGACTAGAGTCATCTTTTGCTTTTTCTCGACTCTTTAAAATTGAAAAAGCAAGTTGTGTCCAAGCGTCGTTAAAATTTATTTTAAACGGAATATTCATACCCTTTTTCCTGCGTTGATCTTTAGGTTGAGAAAATGGAGCCTACCAATCAAGGAATTCCCCTTGGTGGAAATCCTAGTCCCTTCTCCTCTTGGGGAGATGTTGGTGCGCCCCGTATGGCCACATTGTCGCTTCCAGGACTGACAATTGGCTTGTCGGTCTGGCTCTTCTCAACCAATGTCGTTCAGAACACCACCATTCCTGAACAGTCGAATCAGCAGTTAGACCAGTCCAGAGTTACCCACCAGCCTTCTACTTCCTCTAATTCTTCCTCTCCTCCTTCCTCTTCGCTTGATGGGGCTGGCAAAGCCAAAAGTCAAGTTCCTAAGGAGAAGAAGGAAAAGAAGAAGAAAGAGAAGAAGAAGAAGGAGCCAAAAGCGACTGGGGGCAAACGAGTGTCGTCTAACGAAAATCCACACACTACACTGACCAGGCCTAAATCGCCATGTGTCATTTGCAAGGGAGACCACTTTCACAGAGATTGTCCCTGAATCCCTCGGATACTAAGGGACTGGTCTCCCCGTTTGCACAATCCGGTGGCATCAACCTCTGATTACCATGTTGAAAGCACACCGTCAACTAGCGAAAGTGAAGTCCCAGGACAAAAAGGGAGAGCTAGATCTCCCTGTAAACTGTGCGAAGGCGATCACGCCATCCACCGTTGTCCCTTCTTAGACGAAGCTAAAAGAGTTTTGGATGATCGTCCGATTTCGTCATTACGACTCCCTCCTGGATATAAAAAACTCTTGCCGAGTCCTTCGTTAGTTGAAAATCCAGCTGGCCCGCTCAAGTGGTCAGCTGAAGTGCCGGTCATTGAAGATGAATGAGCTGAATCCATACCCGACGAAAGTCAAAAGGTCGAGGCGGCAGTTGACCCGGTCTTGCCTTCAGAGGTTTTATATTCGAATGATACAGTCACTAAAGAGGATAAAGATGATACCATCCAAATTCTCTTCATCAACACAGACTCCGACGAACACGGGGGCAATCCACCCATTCCTTTATCGCAGGAAGGAAGTTTGTCAGAGCGATACCCGGCCGTCTACTCGGTCCCACCACCAAGCAACCTAGTTGTATCCTTCGACTCGAACCAACTAGGCAAACCCCGTTTGCCAGCAAGCATACCATTCCGAATTATCGTTCAAATATACAGAATGGTCATGGCTGGCACCATCATTGATGAGGGGGCATCTGTGAGTATCCTTTCCTCTATTGCTTAGAAAGTGCTTGGTTCACCATCGCTTTTGCCTGAGATGAGAAATCTGACAGGCTTTGATAAAGGAACCAGTCGACCTTTAGGGATCCTCCCCAATGTGCCCATAACATTGAAAGGGAAAACCATTCAAATGAACGTGATGGTCGTTCAAGGACCCTTGGATTATAACCTACTCCTTGGATGAGACTATATTTATTGCATGGGAGCCATCGTCTCCTCACTCTTTAGAGTGATGTGTTTTCCGCACGAAGGAAGAGTGGTCAAGCTCGTGGACCAGCTTTCATTTCCCGGATCACGCATCGCAGATAGTCATATACCATCCCTAAATGGTCTCTTCACGCAAGAAATGTCTCAACCCACGGTCCGTCCTCCCGATGAGCACGAGTGATTCGGAAGGATATGACTGGAACCCAGGGGGCATGCATCCTGGTCTGCTTCGGCAGGAAAACTTCGGGTATAGGGTAGGTTTCCGCGGGAGAATATGACTAGTCTGTACCCCGTCTGTGATTGAGACAGGGGTTATTCTAGAATAAGATTCTCTTGTCAAAGTTATGTGTTTGGCGCTCGTTGTCACTCACCTTTGTTTATCTCGGTAGACATCGCCGAAGAAGTGTTTTGTTTGAAAGATTAATAAAACAATCTTTCGATGACCTGAAAGAGGTAGGCCTCTCTCGGTAAAACAATTGTTTTGGCGAAAGTGAAGTAGAGGTAACCTTGAAACTCTGTTTTATACCTGGGGGCATGCAAACCTTTTGGAGTGCAAGCAAAGAGCGATTATTTATCTGTTTTTTGGATTAGTCGTTTCCTAACTTGCATAAAGAAAGGAAGTGGGGCAAAATCTAAATGTTGCCATTTTACATGAGACATTCTTATCATATGACTGGATTAATCGAGCAGTTTTAGCACATAGTTCATGCTCGTTAAAAAATAAACATAAGATCGAGCAAATGTTTCAACCCGCGTTTAAGCTCGTTAAAAAATGAACTATCCTCCGGTAAATAACCACCGTGAATGTAACATTATCAGCCATTAAAGCCTTGGTCGTGTTTGCACCGTCGCCTCCACTTTTCATTGGCCGATCATTCACCTCCATTTGATTGTTTACCCATTTTGAGGAATAGCTGCGAAGAGTGATTTCACTAGCCATCCTTGTGACACTGCCGTGATTGGAAAATTCCAACCCTTACCTGGAATCAACTGCTACCCATTTTATCACTCGTTCCTCAAAAGACGAGTCTTCTTTAAGCTCTTTTCATTTGACTCGTAAAATATGAAAAGATTGCCGAGTTTTGACCTTCCAGCTCGTTAAAGCGACAGGAAATGCTATCCCTCCTCTAGGTTTTAATCTTTTTGGACCTGAGGGATTATTGCACAAAAAGATCAAGCGCTTGTTTTCTTCGGCTCGTTAAAACTATCGAAAATTCATCCCTTCTGTATTGTTTTATACTTTTTCGGACTTGAGGGATTAGATGACGAAAAAGGAATTTCGGAGTTAACTTTACGTACCTTTTCAGACTCTCTAAAAATGAAAAGGACCGAGTTATCTTTGTCGTTAGACTCGTTAAAAAGATTAATAGCGACAAACTTATCTTTAGACGAGAACGAGTTTCACTATCGCTAGGCTTGTTAAAACATAGCGATGGGTTTGCCCGAAGGGCACATTATAGAACAAGCATATGTTATCCTCCTCAAGCTTGACAAAAATAAAGAGGTACTGGTCAGCAATGACTGGGGAAAAATTGGGAAAAAACTCAAAGAACCTTTATTGGTAGCAAGTCGCTCTTGAACATGACACTTCCACTCCGTGCCTGAGTCGGGTTGGGTTGTTTCATTCACCGGTCACATCACCATGGTCTCGCCATACCATCCACCTTTGGGGTAAATGCTACCAATCCATCATATAAGTGTCGCCGATATGTTCAAGAGAAGTCATCCAGAGAAGTCAACCATGTCCCATCCACTACCATACATTATACTTCATTCTTTCATGACCGCCACCCTGAACCATATATCATCAGATCGTTTTCACCTCCATCAGAATCATTTGCTCCGTTCCGTGTCATTGATGTGGGATTCATTAAGGCCCTCCTTTGACGGATCGCTTCTTGTCGACATCAGCTCATTATCCAAGAAGTTGATCTAAGAACACCCCCTCCAGTACTTTGAAGCTTGCATGCCTCAATGGCAAGTTTCTCACTTCCGGCGATAGGTATACATCAATGAACTTCGACCGAAAGATTTTGCGTGGTGTTCAACGCCAAGTCCTTTATTCACACCACGTGAATTGTACTGCAGTACCTTGAGGGTCATTATCATTATCGGTGATTCCTCTCGCGCTTGTTAACAGTTTACATCATTGACTGGTAATCAAGCGATGTCTTTCCATGTTCGACTTTGGAACATTTCTCACATGGATCGACTTGTACTTAGAGTGAAGATTGGACGAGATTGAAGACCCCAAATCTAGTTTCATCCATCCGGGATGCAATATATATTCAGGAAAAATAAAGACATTGACATGTACAGCATTGCAACACAGATAATCATCCTACCAAAAGGATGATGATTTCATCAGAATCATCAGTCTACCATCAGATGATTGTCTGTCCTATGTACAGAAAAATGAATTTATAAAGCTGAGCATGGGAATTCCCACCTCAGCTAGATCATGAAAATAGTATGAAAAATAATGTATTGTATTGTATCTTATTACAGGTCTCCTCCCAACATTGAAAGAACTTCGGATCCTCCTAATAAAGCATTTCACCCGATAAACGGCCTCATACTTTAGGGGGCAACTGTTATAGACATTTTTTTCCCTTACAGATTTGAGCATGAAATGTCCATAATCCAAGGGATCCAAAGTCCCTAAAAGTGTTGTTCCTGCCCCTAAAGGAACAAGGTCAACCAATGACAGCTTCTCCAAGAAGTTCTCCACCAGAAACTACTCAGAACTAGTCAAATCACGATCAATTCAGAAGCTCCACTAGCTGCCTGCGTTGCAAAGCACCCAAATACACTGGCGAGGTGCATTGCAACACACTTGAATTCACTACCCAGGTGCGTTGAGCGGGAAATGACAAGTGGCAGAGTCATTCAACGAGGTGGAGAGACAATGGAAGCTTCCAGAATCTTCTCCAATGACACTTGCCTCACTGAATTCGAACAGTGATGAGTAAGAGGCTCTCAGTCTCCAAGTGGAAGCAAGAACTGACAGAGAGAAGCCACAAGTAAAAACATAAGCTGAATCATCCTCTCTGCTTACATCTATATATGGATCCCTCATCCCAGAGATCCAGAGGTGGGAATTTTGTACTTGGCAGAGAATTGCTATTGGTTTGAGATTGAGATTAGTACATTAGGTGATTTATGCTTTGTTGGAGGTGAGGAAGGGATTCCTTTGCTGGGAGGTAGATGCTGGATTGGGACTCACTTGGTTGTATCTCCTCTTGGACTTTCTTATCATATCAATAAAACTATTTGAGTTTCTTCTACATGCTTGTATATCAGTGATGTTTTGTTATATTTGCATGTTTAGCTTAATCTGATCCTGAGCTTTTTATGAATGTAAATCTATGTCTTCGTGTAGTTTCTCTCTTCTGTGATCTTGCAGGAATTTAGTGAAGCTGGGCCAGCAAGGGAGCAGGCAGCGGGAAGCGAACAAAGGGAAGAGCGATTGGATCAACCAACTAGCGAAAGACACAGGTTAGTTACATCCTTCCTCTTCATTTACATTTCATAAAGAAGAATACTCAAGTAGTTTTCCTTGTTTGTTGCTAAGGCACTATCACACCTTAGAGTGGGATAGGGGCGTTCTGCATAGATACTTTTCCCAACAACACCCATCTCCCTTTAATCACACATAGTGTAATAGGAAAAAGAGTAAATGGCCCATTATTTGCACATGATTTATTTTTCATGCAAGGAACAACTGAAATAAAGTGTAATTAGGAGGATATTGTAACGGATCACTAAATATCCACATCTTATCATAGTTTTCATGCTGACTGTTGGCATTTTGGCACAAGTGTGGCGCTACGGTACAGGTGTTGTCCTTGATGGCAACTCTCTTTAATGACAGATCTCAGTCCAGACTACAAGAATGAAGAGAAATTTCATATACGCAGGTTCATTAAGCCCAAGATGCGTATAGACGCTGGTACGATATATACTAAGTCGCGGATACGCAGTCTTGCTATATACGAAGTCGCGTATACATGCAGTTTCATGAACAGAAAAGAGCGTACATGTCGAGAAGCTTCCCTTTGGTCCGTAGTAGTTAGTCCTCGGTACTTGAGCCTATGTTTTTGACCAAGGTATCTCGACAGTCGTGTTGATCCCGAGTTTTGAAGTTGATGGTATTGTATTACTATGGTTTTGGCCCATGGTATTGAGGAGGGCCTAATGCTATATAAGGAGAAGAAGATCATTAGGCTAGCGTATTGAAAAAGTCTTGAATATCTAATGAAGAAAGAGATCTAGTATGCAGGTTCTGGGTTGATGATACATGGCTTGATCTGAGCTAAGGAGAGATCACATCGGTTGATGGAAGGATAGATCGGGATCAAATTGTTTGAAATGAACTATCGGTATATGGTTGATTACGCATATTTTTAGATCTGCATATTGACGCAATGTTATGTTCTGAGTATGACTGATGACTGGTACAGCTGTAAGTTATGAGAAATTATTTTTAGATCTGTACGCAGGTTGGCTTCGGTAAAAGCGCGTGTATACGCGGGTTTGTTTCATTGAAGTAGCGTATATCTTTTGAAGCTTAATTTTTGGGTTGCAGTTGGGACTGTCTGTTATTGCAGGGTTCTGTAGTCTGCTCTGTGTTCTGGTGACTGGGTGTTGACAGGGTTTCAGTGGTTCAGTGATTCAAAGTTTGATGATGCTAGTATTGGTTGTTTTGTGCTTCTATGATTTTCTATGAAAAGTGAATGAATTGTGGTCTTCAGATTGAAATGTTGTGCTTCAGGAGTATCCAGTCTGAAAATTGATGAAAAGTGGTACCTGAAGGAAAGAAGATTGTAGGCCAGCACCTACGTACTAGTATCTTAGCTAGTACAAGAGCAAAGGGGGTTGGAGCTCCCTTCCAGGAGAGTTTGGAAAACGAGAGAAGGTTGTAGCCTTCTGTAGGTTGTAGCCTGCGTACTGGTATAAGGCTGCACCAGTACAAAAGATTGTAAACTGAAGCTTCTTATTAAAGAAAGATAGAGACGACTTGTAGCAGGTGGTTTTCACCCACATTGGGTTTCCACCTTATATCATGGTGTTCATGTGTGTGGCTTTTGTGTGATGATCTGTTCTGTTATACTGCACCTGTTTACTTTTAATATGGTTAATAATGTCATGATGCATTTACTGAAGATAAACTAACTGAATCTTAAGATTTCTGGTTATACGCTGGTTGCTTTAGACACAGTAGCGTGTACATGCTAGTTCACTTAACTGAAGTAGCGTATATGTTTATGAGTATTGAAAAAGTTTTATTGATCTGATAATACTGATTCACCCCCCCTCTCAGTATTATTTCCAACAATTGGTATCAGAGCAGGTCCTTCAGAGAAGCTTGATCGCTTGAAGGTAGATCGTCCATCATGAGCAACTACGAGAGAGAAGCATCAATCAGGCCACCAGTTTTTGATGGGACAAACTTCAATTATTGGAAGGTAAGAGTTACTGCCTATATTCAATCTCTTGGTACAGAAGTTTGGGACATCGTAGAGACAGGCTACACTTTTCCTTCAGCTACTCCTACAGATGCAGCCGAGAAAAAGAAGTATGAAACAAATGCGAAAGTAGTCAGTACCCTATTAGGATGTATATCCCAATCGGAATTCATGAAGGTAATGCACTATAAATCCACAAAAGAAATATGGGACAAAATTGTCACGAGCTATGAAGGAGACGAACAGGTAAAGCGTGCTAAACTTCAAACTCTCAGGATTAAGTATGAGACTCTCAGAATGTATAATGATGAAAGTGTGGCTAACTATTTCCTTAGGGTAGATGAGATTGTTAATTGCATGAAAAACTTGGGTGAAGAAATAAAAGAGGCTATTGTGGTTGAAAAGGTTCTAAGATCATTGTCCCCCAAATTTGAATCTAAAGTGTCTGCAATAGAAGAAAAAGAAAATCCACGGATTCTTACTATGTCTCAGCTTCACGGAATTCTAACTGCTTATGAAATGAGAAAAGGAGGTCCATCAAATAGAAGAGAAGCTGCTTTCAAGGCTTCAGGCAAAGAAGATTATTATGAAGCAAGTCACGTGCCAGAAGATGAAGAAGAAGAATCAAATTTTGTCAGAAATCTTCAAAGGGGTTTTGGAAGGTTCAGACGTAAGTTACCTTTTAAATGCTTTGCTTGTGGAAGAGTAGGTCATTATGCTGCCAAATGTCCTCACAAAGATAAGAATGACAAGGGAAAGGAACCTGTTAAATGGAACAAGAAACAGAATGAAAAGAAGAAAAGATATTACACTCATGAAGATAGTGATGGTCTTTCAAATAGTGACGAAGATGAACAAGGTTATAGATATAAACTTTTAATGGCTTTTGAAGATGATGACTACATGGATGCTATAGATGTAGAAGGCTTTTATGAAGAAATGAATAATCTTAAAGTTTGCTTAGAAGAGAAAAGTGCTATTATTGATTCTCTACAATGTCAACTGGCAGAAAAGGAAAAACATCTTGAAAAATTGGAATGTGAAATTGTTTGTCTTAGAAAGGAGATTGAGAAAACAAAAGCAATTAATCTTAAATTTGTTAAAGGATCTGAAACCTTGGATGAGATTATCAATGTGCAGTGTTCTCCTCTGATCAAGATAGGTCTGGGATATAATGGAGAAACATCTCAAGCTTCTACCTCTAAAAGTTATCTTGATGCAGCAAGGAGGAGCGAACAAAGACCAAATAAAAGTCATCAGGTGAATCAGGGACAATTTACCTCAAGAACAAATAAAGACTATCAAGAAGTTCGGGGACAAGTGGCCTTAAGGACAAACAGAAGCTACAATCAGCCACAGGTAAAATCTTCCCAATTTGCCCCAAGAATGGATGTCAATAGAAGCTACAATCGGTTGGATGATAGATTTGATTATCGGAGTAATTTCTTTAATGGCCAATGCTTTTCCTGCCATAACTTCGGTCACAAAGCAGCTCAATGTGTTGCCTACAAGACAATCATGACTAGAGAAGCTCAAAAGCAAAGAAGTATGACTGGAACCATGAAAAGGACTTATAACAACTTTTCGGTTCTTGAAAATGAAGTTGAATGCTCTATTTGTAATAACTTTGGTTATGAAGACTCTGAATGCAGGAGCAGGTTCTGGAAGACAACTCAGAAGGAACAAACCTCAAATGTCAGAACATGGAGAATAAAGGAACCGTAACCAGAAAGATGTGGGATAGCCTTTTATGCAGAAGGTCAAGAAAGTCTATGGTACATTGACAGCAGATGTTCGAAACATATGACAGGGGACAAAGAAAAACTTGAATCATATACCACATTAGTAAAGGGAAAGAAAGTTTCTTTTGGAAACGATATCTCTGCAGCCATAAAAGGAAAAGGCGTTGCTCCGTTGAAAGAGAAGGTCAAAGCTGGAAATGTTCTGTATGTTGATGGATTGAAGCATAATCTTCTGAGTGTCAGTCAGATGTGTGATCAAGGAACAGAGGTAATATTTAGATCAAATGGATGTTGTGTTCGTGATCTTGATACAGGTGAAACAGTGATCAAAGGAAGAAGGAATCCAAATAATCTATACATATTTGAAGAAAGACAACAACAATGTTATTTGAGCAAGAATGATGAACACTGGCTATGGCATCGGAGGTTGGGGCATCTAATCTTTCCGCAAATAAGGAAAGCATGCAAATATCAGGCAGTTCGTGATCTTCCAGATATCAAAATTCCAGACAACACCATATGCAAATCATGTCAGTTTGGAAAGCAAACCAGAACTAATTTTCCTGAGAAGGAAGGATCAGCTAGCATGCCTCTTGAGCTAGTACATACAGATACATGTGGTCCATTCAGAAAAAGAACACCTCGAGGAGAAGAATATTTGATATTATTCATTGAAGATTTCTCCAGGTTTGTCTGGTTAGGACTTATGAAGCACAAAGATGAAGCATTCGAAAAATTCAAATCCTTCAAAGACTTGGCTAAAAATGAATCAGGACACAAGATTAAGTGCCTTAGATCTGACAGAGGTGGGGAGTTTACCTCAAATGAATTCTTCAATTTCTGTGAAGAACATGGGATAAGAAGAGAATTCTCTACAGCTAGAACTCCTCAACAAAATGGAGTTGTGGAAAGAATTAACAGAACAATCCAACAAATGGCTCGTGCTATGCTTGATGAATCAGGTACTCCCGCAACTTTCTGGGGTGAAGCTGCACATGCTGCGGTTATTATTCTCAACAAAACAAATGTCCAAGTAAACAGCATTCAAACTCCTCATGAGCTCTGGTGTGGTAAGACTCCTTCGGTGAAGCACTTCAAAATCTTTGGGAGAAAATGTTATATTAAGAATACTGATGAGCAACTTGGCAAACTTGAACCAAGAGCAGACGAAGGCATTCTTCTTGGTTATTCTCCACATAGCAAAGCATACAAGTGCTACAATAAAAGACTTGGCAGAATTGTTGACAGCATTGATGTTGTGGTTGATGAGAAGGGATACATTCCTAGGCAAGTTCATCATGAAGACATCGAAGAAGATGAAGGCTACCCTCAAAGACAGAATGATGAAGAAGAACCTCAAGAAGAAGAATAACCTCAAGAAGAACCAGAGGAGCAGACAAGAATAGAAGAGAAGACTCCATCCAGATATGTCCAGAAGAATCATCCAGAATCTTAGATTGTGGGACAGAAAGAAGCAGGAGTACAAACAAGAAGAACAATTGCAGAAGCTTCAAGCTATTTGGCATTACTCTCTTCCACTGAACCACAAAATGTGAAAGAGGCATGCAAAGATGAATGTTGGGTCAAAGCAATGGATGAAGAACTTGAGCAGATCGAAAAGAACAACACTTGGGAATTGGTTCCTAGACCAAAAGATAAGAATGTCATAGGAACAAAATGGGTCTTCAAAAATAAATTGAATGAAAATGGAGAAGTAATTAGAAACAAGGCCAGACTTGTTTGTAAAGGGTATGCACAGCAAGAAGGAATAGATTTTGAAAAGACCTTTGCTCCTGTTGCAAGACTTGAGGCCATCCGAATGTTCCTTGCTCTCTCAAGTTTTCAAAACTTCAAGGTATTTCAAATGGACGTGAAATCAGCCTTTCTGAATGGAGACTTAGAAGAAGAAGTATACATTGAGCAGCCAGATGGTTTCATTCTTGGGAATGATCCAAACCTTGTATGCAGATTGAAAAAGGCTCTCTATGGTCTCAAACAAGCTCCAAGGGCTTGGTACTATCAGTTGGACAAATATCTTCACCAACAAGGCTTTTCAAAAGGATCAGCAGATAGCAATCTCTATATGAAAGTTGAAAATAACAAATTGCTAATACTTGTTGTGTATGTAGATGATATTATCTTTGGCAGCAATGAAGAGGCTATGAGTCAAAACTTTGCCTTGGTTATGCAGAAAGAATTTGAAATGTCATTACTTGGAGAATTGACATACTTTCTTGGATTGCAAATCCAACAAAATGAAGGAGGTATTTTCTTGTCTCAAACCAAGTACCTCAAGCAGATCTTGAAGAAGTATGGCATGGAAAATTCAAAGCCAGTATGTACCCCGATGGTTACAGGATGCAGCCTCAGTACAAATGATGAATCAGCAGCAGTTCATCAACCAACTTATAGATCCATGATTGGGAGTTTGCTTTATTTGACAGGTACCCGACCAGATATTATGCATGCAGTAGGAATTGTTGGAAGATTTCAAGCCAACTCAAAGGAAACTCATCTTCAGGCAGTCAAAAGAATCTTCAAGTATCTTCAAGGGACTCAAAACTATGGCCTATGGTATCCTAGAGATACAGATCTCACTCTTCATGCTTACACAGATGCAGATTGGGCCGGAAGTGTGGATGACAGGAAAAGCACAAGCGGTGGTGCATTCTTCATGGGTTCCAGATTAGTATCTTGGTTCAGCAAGAAACATAGTTCGATTGCTTTATCTACAACTGAAGCAGAATATGTGGCTGCGGCATCTTGTTGCACACAACTTCTTTGGATGATGCAGACCTTGCAGGATTTTCAAATCACTTGCACTCCACCTGTCTCTATCTTATGTGAGAATACAAGTGCAATCAGCATTTCAAAGAATCCAGTCATGCATTCAAAGACCAAGCACATACCAATCAAGTATCACTTTCTCCGGGAACAAGTGCTTGAACAAAAGGTCAAGTTGGAGTATGTTCCTTCTAAAGAACAAGTTGCTGATATTCTCACAAAACCACTACCCAGGGAGACTTTTGAATATCTCAGACAGAAGCTGGGAGTAGTTGATGCTTCATCCTGCTGTTAAAGCTTGTCTGTTCTAAAGAAAAGTTGGTGTACACGTGTTGTATAAGGTATCTCCGCGTACATACGCTGATTTATGCAGGTGAAGTCGCGTATATGGAGTTCTGAATAGCAAGGGCAGATTTTGATTGGAGAAGATCTGAGATGGGTATGACAGAGTCCTTCAGGCACAGTTTCAGGGGGAGCAACAGGCACAGTTTCAGGGGGAGCAGCTTAAAGTCTAATAAAGCATTGTTGGCATTTGGATGCTTTTGGTCCTAGTTCACAACTATTGTTGAAGAAGGAGCACAAAAGGAAATCTTGGTTGCTGATCTAAAAAGATGATTATCAGATGCTGCTGGTGACTTTCATAAGTCTTGGTCTAGTTCTTTCGTCTCTATGTCATGTATCTCTTTTGTGATATCTCTTCTATGGTGTCAAGGTCATGTAACGGCCTATGTTGGTTTCCCCACTATGCCTGGGATGAATGATGTAATGTAATTGGTTGTTATATGTAAATTTCTGATGTATCCCCTCTTGGTTGGGAGTATGGATGTATGTATTGAGTCTTTTGGTGATAGGAAGGTCCTTTATGATGTATAAGTCTTGGTTCTTTTTGAAGAACATCTTTTGCAGATCTTGCCTACAGTCAGGGGGAGCATGTTCAGCACAGCAGAGCAGAGATATCAGCACATTCACAGGGGGAGCACAGCCCTTTTCCCTTGATGACAAAGGGGGAGAATGATTCTAAGGATCTTGGGGTTGCCATCAAGTCCAAAGGGGGAGATTGTTGGCATTTTGGCATAGGTGTTGCGCTACGGTACAGGTGTTGTCCTTGATGGCAACTCTCTTTGATGACAGATCTTAGTCCAGACTACAAGAATGAAGAGAAATTTCATATACGCAGGTTCATTAAGCCCAAGATGCGTATACACGCTAGTACGCTATATACTAAGTCACGGATACACAGTCTTGCTATATACGAAGTCGTGTATACACGTAGTTTCATGAACAGAAAAGAGAGTACATGTCGAGAAGCTTCCCTTTGGTCCGTGGTAGTTAGTGCTCGGTACTTGAGCCTATGTTTTTGACCAAGGTATCTCGACAGTCGTGTTGATCTCGAGTTTTGAAGTTGATGGTATTGTATTACTATGGTTTTGGCCCGTGGTATTGAGGAGGGCCTAATACTATATAAGGAGAAGAAGATCATTAGGCTAGCGTATTGAAAAAGTCTTGAATATATAATGAAGAAAGAGATCTAGTATGCAGGTTCTGGGTTGATGATACATTGCTTGATCTGAGCTAAGGAGAGATCACATCGGTTGATGGAAGGATAGATCGGGATCAAATTGTTTGAAATGAACTATCGGTATATGGTTGATTACACATATTTTTAGATCTGCATACTGACGCAATGTTATGTTCTGAGTATGACTGATGAATGGTACAGCTGTAAGTTATGAGAAATTATTTTTAGATCTGTACGCAGGTTGGCTTCGGTAAAAGCACGTGTATACACGGGTTTGTTTCATTGAAGTAGCGTATATCTTTTGAAGCTTAATTTTTGGGTTGCTGTTTGGACTGTCTGTTATTGCAGGGTTCTGTAGTCTGCTCTGTGTTCTGGTGACTGGGTGTTGACAGGGTTTCAGTGGTTCAGTGATTCAAAGTTTGATGATGCTAGTATTGGTTGTTTTGTGCTTCTATGATTTTCTATGAAAAGTGAATGAATTGTGGTCTTCAGATTGAAATGTTGTTCTTCAGGAGTATCCAGTCTGAAAATTGATGAAAAGTGGTACATGAAGGAAAGAATATTGTAGGCTGGCACCTACGTACTAGTATCTTAGCTAGTACAAGAGCAAAGGGGGTTGGAGCTCCCTTCCAGGAGAGTTTGGAAAATGAGAGAAGGTTGTAGCCTTCTGTAGGTTGTAGCCTGTGTACTGGTATAATGCTGCACCAGTACAAAATATTGTAAACTGAAGCTTCTTATTAAAGAAAGATAGAGACGACTTGCAGCAGGTGGTTTTCACCCACATTGGGTTTCCACCTTATATCATGGTGTTCATGTGTGTGGCTTTTGTGTGATGATCTGTTCTGTTATACTGCACATGTTTACTTTTAATATGGTTAATAATGTCATGATGCATTTACTGAAGATAAACTAACTGAATCTTAAGATTTCTAGTTATACACTGGTTGCTTTAGACACAGTAGCATGTACACGCTAGTTCACTTAACTGAAGTAGCGTATATGTTTCTGAGTATTGAAAAAGTTTTATTGATCTGATAATACTGATTCACCCCCCCTCTCAGTATTATTTCCAATCGTGCCCACTTGCACACTATTACATATCACACACTAAGATTATGTTATGACCAAAATAGGACCCTGATAGGCTGCTGATCACACCACCTCAGTGTAACTATTTCAAACCAATATTTTCACTGAGGCTTAGCCTCCTTAGCCTGAGAGGGATCTCTCAAGGGTTAATGATATTGATTAATGATAATATAGATGGTTAACTCTATCTTGGTTTTGTGTGTTTGTAGGTTGAAAAGATGAAGGCTTGCTACCATTGGGCTATGGAATCAACAAGTCAATAAATTCAGTGGCAAGGTTTCTTGACATGAAAGTTGAGGCAAATGGGGTTTTCAAACAAAGATAATTCACTCAAGAAAATAGGTCAACACAGTAATTCCATTACTAAAGGAAGTTAGAGCATAGGGTTATGAATTCTGAGTAATAGTAATGAAACTTACTGTTGGTAGTTCAAAGATAGCTTACTCAAAAAATGTAGAAAGACACAGTAATCTCATTTCTAAAGGAAGTCAAAGCACATGGCTGTGAATTCTGAGTAATAGCAATGAGATCTACTGCTAAACACAACAATTCCATTATTAAAGGAAGTCAGAGCACATGGTTGTGAATTCTGAATAATAGCAATGAAATTAGTTGCTAGTGTTTCAAAGGTAGCTTACTCACAAAATGTAGAAAGACACATTCATCTCATTACTGAAGGAAATCAGAGCATAAGATTATGAATTTTTAGTAATAGCAATAAGATCTACTAAAAATGATTCAAAGTAACATATAAATCAAGAAAACATTAACCCCATGAGAACTTAGATTTGTTCAGGAAAACCTCTCTGCATTACTCATTATAATTCATAGCATAAAGCAGTAGCTGGGCCCAAAAGTCTTCAACCCCTTTGCTAATTCGACCTTTTGCTTCATATATATCTTTTACAATAAGGATCCCCTCATCCTTCATCAAGAGAATTCGAATTTCTATGGTTGACTTCTATTCTAACCATAAAACATGCTTATTATGTTATTGTAGAAGACTGTATGTTTCGATGTTAATAAAAAAGTTTGGCTTTACTACTCAAGATTCAGAGAGAGTTTTATGTGTTGATTTTCTCATGGCTTCCTTCATTTTTTCACTTGCAGTGGTATGAACACATGTTACTTATAATTCATTGACAATGCTCTAAATTCCTTCACGTGTTTATAAACTGTGTTTCCTATATTATGTCTCTATTTTGCTGATAGATTAAATCTCTTTATGCCCTGACTTCCATGTGAGTTGATCTGTTGTTTTATTAAAATGTACTTTGACTCCATAGCCCAATAGATGTTTTTTGATTGGTATTTCAACCATTTATAAATTTTCATTTGATTTCTTTCCATAGAGTTAGCCATCTAATCCTTTAACTAAAATCTATAACCTAGTGAGAGAGCCCTCTCATGGTGAGGAGGCTAAGCCTCAGCCAAAAGTTGGTTTGAAATAGTTACTGAAAGTCTTCCTGATCAGCAGCCTATTAGGGGATGACCTTGTGATAACATTTTTGTGCATCTACCGGGAGTCTGAAGATATACATATCCCAAAAATCAGGAAGTTGAACTCTTGAAGGTAACAGGAGCTTCAGAATCTGTGCGAGGCTGCAAAACTAACTTGGTGGCTCCACACATCAAATAAAAAATTGGAAGGTGACTCTACTGCTAGAAGATCAGTAGCTTGATGAATTTTCAAGAAGAGTGCCATTACAAGAATGAATGCCAAGTATGCCCCTATGAATCGGTCTCATATCCCTAGTTTTCCAAATCCTTTGCCAAATGTCAAATGGTTAGATGATCTTCCAATATTCAGAGATGAAAAGAAAGACAATGCTGCTCTTCATTTGGTTAGGTTCCATATGCATGTACACAGTCTTAAGGTTCAGTTCCCTAAAGATTGTCTCATGAAGAATTTTATGACCACTTTACAAGGAAAAGCATGGTCTTGGTATAAAAGTTTGGAAAATGGTTCAATATATTCGCTTGCTAATTTCCATGATGTATTCTATGAGATGTATAAAGAATGTCATCCCTCCTTATTGCTGTTCAAAGATTGCTATAAAAATTCTGTGAGTTTTATTCAATATTTGGAGGGTTGTTATGATGATGATGATTTATGGATGAAGAAATTTTAGAGGCTCTTCATAACAATACATTTCAACAACTAGAACAAAGGATAACATCCCATGACATGCAACATAGAAATCAGCAAGAGTATACCTATGAAAATCATATTACATTATCCAAGATTAATGTAGAGATGCAGTAGACTTGTCAGTCTTCAGATCATAATGAAGATGAAAATAATTACAAACACCAAGAGGAAATACTGGAAGAAATTTTTTATAACCCTCAGGCAGAGGAAAAGGTTGATCATTTATGTAATTCGTTGCAGTAGACTACTTCCAAGAATGATCATAATAGTGAGGAAAGTTACATTTTCTATGGGAATCATGTAGAAAAGTAGTTGGATAACTTATCAAATAGATGTTGTGTGGGTGAGAATAATTTTTCTGAAGATATAGAATGTTATGATGATCATATTAATGAAGAAATAGATGAAATTTTTTTTGTTTCCTTATCTTCTTATCTAAAAGCATTTGAGTGCAAGACAGAAGATAAGATGAAATTTTTGGATGAAGTTACTAAGAACATTGAGAAAGACATTGAAGGTTTACAAGGTCAAATTCAATCATATAGTCTTCATGATCATGATCATACTTTTCAAAAGCTTTCTATGGCAGAATACAGAGACAGGGTGTTGCTTCCTTTCTCTTTTGAGATTGAGGAAGAATACATTATTTTTGAAAATCAATTTGAGGAGTCGTTTGAGAGCACACAACTAAAGCCTTATGTAGATGATCAAAGTATTGGTGAGTTATCCAAAGCTACGGAATGTCACAAGAAACATCGAACTAACCATGTGTTTTTTGATCCTATAGCTAGCTACATGGAAAGGTTCTATAGTCCATATTTCCATTATGAAGATTAGATATATCTCATGCTGCCTCGGTTATTTCAGTATCATGTTTATTTTTGCTTCAAGCATAGCCAAGAGATTCAAGTGTCAAATCGGATCAATGACTAGCTTCATTGGAAGTTTTATGTTCCTTAAGCTACAAATGGAGATTGCAGCCGATAGGGTAGGTAGGAGTGTGTGAATAAGCTCTGGGTAGGTTGACTGAGCATTTTTCTTAGGTGCAGTTTGAGTCCTTCTTGCAGAAATCATTAAAGCTTGGGGAGTAGATTGGGCAAAATTTCAGAGTTTTATTCTGAAGGATGGATAGCAGAACTAGACCTACCGGTTCTTAGTGTACCACTGGGGCACACTATCCCTAGTGAAGCCACTATTATCACCCAAAAATTCTCTAAAACATGGATAGTTTACATTTGTTCCTAAGTCATAATGTTAAATAGTGGTTAAGTCATTTTTATGTTTTTAGAGTCTAAGTCATAGGGTCAGAGTCTCATTTCCATCATCAAATAAAGTTCAACAACCTTTTTTTACACTTTATGGGTCCCATATCATGTTTTGAAAGTCGTGTGTTTAGCCATTTAAAAAACATGTGTTGAAAAAATGAGCATACATAGGAATCTGCAATTTCATAGTGCATCCAGTTCAAAAAAGGTGATTTGTGCTACGAAAACAACAGTTTCGTAGTGCGCTACGAAACCACTGTAGGTGCAGTTTTGGTATTTTTCTAAAATTTCAAAGGGAAGAAACAGTTCGTATTTTGGAGGATGATGCTACTGGAGGGTGTGAGGAGGTCACTTATGAAATTTTAAAGCTCAAGAAAGGAAAAAACTCAAAGGATAAAGGATTTATGTAAAAGCAAAATTCTGCAGTTTGAAAACAAGTTCACAGTTTTGTAGTGCAGCCAAATCAACCTTCTTTATGCTTCTTCAGGGGCTTGTTTTCTTTGTACAGGTGGAAGAGAAAGGTTCCCGGGATGATAGAACACATGTTACATGTCTTAAATGATCACTTTTGTTATTAGAAGGATTCGAGGACAAGCATAAGGATGAAAACCTAAAAAGGAGGAACTCTGTCTTCTTGTTTTTAGTAGTCAACTTCCAAGGGGATTCCTGAGCAATTGAAAACTAATTTTTGAAAAGTGAAAGAGGTTTTTATTAATAACATACTTAAATACAAAAACCTATTTTAGTTTCTTCAAATTAGGTATGAGGTGGAAGAAATTGATGGTTTAACTTTCACTAGAAACTGCTAAGAGGAACTCTACTTTCTAGTTTTAGCAATTTTTTTAAATATCCGTTTCTAGCTACATGCAAAAGTATTTTGGAATTTGGAAGGACGTTTCTATTCATAAAATATCCAAATAAAAAACCCTCTCTTAGTTTCTTTAAATTCATTATGAGGTTTGAGAAATTGATGACCAAACTTGCGCTACAAAACTGTTGTAGGTGCAGTTTTGATGTTTTTCCTAGTTTTCAGGATAGTCAAAGGAGAAGTTATTGAAGGCTAGCATGAGGTTTATGGACATCACCAAGGTCAAATTTAAGGAGAAGTAGCTGTCAAAGATCAAATTTAATTCATAGTATATGTTGTTACCATCATGATAAGGAGTTGTACTCCCAATTGTATTAGGACTCTAAGATTGTTAGTTAACTACCACTTGTAATTAATAGTCTATTTTAGGTTTGAATAGGTGTCAAGTCAAGAAAATTCGAATTCCCCTCATGTTGGAGGAGGAAATCCAAGATTGTAATGATGACTCTATATAAGACAAGAGGTGGAATGCCTCAAAGGTTGGAAATTTTCAAAAGAAATAGGCATATTATGTTATTGTAGAAGACTGTATGTTTTGATGTTCATACAAAAGTTTGGCTTTCCTACTCAGGATTCAAAGAGAGTTTTATGTGTTAATTTTCTCATGGCTTTCTTCATTTGTTCACTTGCAGTGGTATGAACACATGTTACTTAGAATTAATTAACAATGCTCTAACTTCCTTCATGTGTCTATAAACTATGTTTCCTATATTATGTCTCTGTTTTGCTGATAGATTAAAACTCTTTATGCCTTGACTTCCATGTGAGCTGATTTACTATAGTATTAAAACATACTCTGACTCCATATCCCAATAGATGTTTTTTGATTGGTATTTCAACCATTTATACATTTTCATTTGATTTCTTTCCATAGAGTTAGCCATCTGATCCTTTAACTAAAATCTATAACCTAGTGAGAGAGCCATCTCAGGTTGAGGAGGATAAGCCTTAGCCAAAAGTTGGTTTGAAACAGTTACTCAAAGTCTTCCTGATCAATAGCCTATCAGGGACTGATTTTGTGATAATATATTGTATAAGCTTCATATTAGAAGGGATCTAGTTTCTGGAGCTTTTGGTACTTAGATTATTTTTATCTTACATCTCACACCCTAATTAAAAGTAAGACCCTTAAAAGCAACCACAACTTGAACCAACTAAATTCCCCATAGGAGCCGCCAAATAGTTTATAGTTTAGGTTAGGACCATTTGGGGTAGGCATGCCATAAGCCTCCATTTTAATGTTACATCTTTGAGATATTGCTATAGGATAAAATGCATGGTGTATGGAGAATGAAGATACCCTCAAAGGTCTTCCCGGGACCTTCAACAGACTATAAGATTATTTGCAACCGTCACAAAGTTACATGCATGTTCATAAACAATAACTAAATATCAAAGTAGGAGAAGTAGATTACCTCAAGCCTCTATGTAGATTTGCTGGAGAGCACAATGCAGCTAGGTGGAAGTCCCCTGATCCAGCTCTAGATCAAGTCCTGCACATAGAAAAGACAATCATAATCACAGCATACAACTCTGATAACTAATACATGAATACATAAAAGAACATTTAGTTACATATAACTAAGCTACTCATGCTAAAAGGTATTCGACAAAAAACTGAATTAATGATAGTACCAACAACATGGAGTAGACAGTAAAACTGCAGTTCTATATTAATGTTGGAAGAGTGATTACAACCACCTGTTGCATTAGCCTTCCCTTACCCCTCCAGCTTCTCTCTCTTGCTCCCTTCTTAGCAACTTCTTATGATTTGAGACAATGCTCAACAGTCAAGTATGCTATCCTTTCAAATGCTTTGACCTCTATCACCATAGCCCTAGCTTTGCTCATGTAGCAATTGAGTTAGGGTTGCCAAGTTTCTCCTTGAGTTCCCTAGGGTAAAAGCAATGAAGTTGCCATGCTTTTTAGCTCTTTCCCATTTGCCTCCTTCTCTAGGATTAGAAATCCTCCAAATAGGTCGATTTTGGATGTTTCCTTGCTTTTCTTGAGTAATTTTAGGAACAAATATCTAGATATTTATGAGTCAATTCATTCCTTTGACCCTTAGAACTTCACTAGGATTCACTAACGTTGTTCCCATACTAGAAACTTGAGTTAGTAGGGTCACTAACGCACCCTTAGGCTTGCAGAGAAGCTTTATAAAGCAGGTTGTCAATGCATAGCCAGCGTTAGTTTGGAAATGAGGCATGTGATTTTTGTCTTTTCTTCAACTATCATGTCTTTCCCCTCTGAGTTGATGAGAAGGTTAATTTGTTGTATAATAGATGCCCCCTAAAGTATGAGATCAAAGGCTGTGACGATGGCTGAAATACTTTACTTTAACTGTAATTTTCCTTCAAAAAGAGAGAGGGGATATGAGCTTCGGGTGGTATGGGAAACCTGATACAACACATATATATATAAATACTAAAATCATGTCCTGAGTCGGGCATTGTCAATCTCAGTAGCTATGTCAGAGTGATTTTTTCTCCAAAGAGATATGATGATGCTAGCCACCGATAAGCACAATGTAGATCTGATGTCATAATAGGATCATCATGATAAGCTATCTCTAAAAAACAATATATGTAACTTGGGAGAGGAAATGACGCTGAGTGATGCAAGCCTCTACCCAAGGTCTTGATTTCCACTTCACCAAACAGCATAGATTAATACATGTGAATATATGCGTTGATGTCAAACATGCATGAAATCATTGAATTACCAGTCAATAATGGAGACCGTTAACAGACGCAAGGAAGGCCACTAATAATGGTGATGGTCTCTAAGATGCACAGTATAATCTAACAAGTGTGAAAGATGTCTTTGTCACCGAGCACTCATAGAATCACTTAACCAGGAGCCAATAATGAGAATCCCTGATCAAACACAAGGCAACCTACCACTAATGTCTGCAAGTACCAAGGCACTGAATGTGTTTTTGGGTTGTCTTCCTAGATAGAGTGTTGAAGTTGATAGGAAGATACCTATCAAAATATAGGCAATAATGTGTTCTACATCAATCGACACGAAACATGACAATAATGATTTGTTTTTTGAGGAATCTTTTGAGCATTGGATGTAGACAACAAAGGGCATGACGAAAGGATATGATTGATGGGTTGATGGAGGAAACAAAAGGTTAACCATTGAAAAATAGAAGGCATGACAACGGTTTTAACCATGCAGCACTAGAATCATGAACACCAAAGAGTGTTAGGATACAGAGATGCAAGAACATTGGGGTATATAGGCTAAACTCATAGAATGGTAGGATTCATATTGAGAGGCCGTCACAAGAAAGGTTTATCTGAGGGAGTGCCATGTTCAAGGGACGTCTGCTGCTAAACCACACTTTTTAATACAGAATACAGTTGTATTGTCCACTTTCCCCGTCTGATTAGTTTAATGAGTCCAAACGGGTAAACTGATCGATCTTTTCATATTTAAAGAGTCTGAAAAGGACCGCAAAAAGAGCGACTCTCTGCCCTATCTGATTAGTTTAATGAGTCTAGATAGGCAAACTCGTCGATCTTTTCATGTTTTAACAGTCTGAAAAGGATCATAAAAAGAGCGACTCTATATCTTGTCTGTGTAATTTAAAGAGTCCAAACTAGACAACTTGGTGACCTTTTCATATTTAGAGAGTCTAAAAATATCGTAAAGAATGACTCCATGGTGGTCCCTTTGTCATAGTTGTTAACTAGGTGTGACAAAAGGGTAATAGTATAACTAGATTGGTTACTTTTTTGTGAGTTAATCTATTGAATCCGGATAAACAGAAACCTATGTTCAATAGATGCCGACCTCATTTTGTTACAAGTACAAGGAGACAAACTAAACTTGTTTTTCATCGTGAATTTTTAATGAGTCACGCGACGATAAACTCAATACCTTCATCAAATTTTAACGAGTCAAATGAAGAAAACTCAAGGTATCTCTTTTAGTTTAGTGAGCGAGGAAAAAGAGGTAAAAGAATGGCTCAATCCTTCTACGTAGATTTAACAAGCCCGAAGGAGGGGAAAAACTTGGGGATTTTTCGATTTTAAGAGCGAGAAATGGTCCCAAAAAATCAAGTGCTCTTGCTGCTGCCGTATATTTTTAATGAGCCTAGTGGAAAAAACTTGAGATTTTTTAGTTTAACGAGCGATAAAAGTACCTAAAATAATGCTCGGGTCATATTTATAAATTTTTAATGAGCTGAAGACAAAAATCGAGATTTTTTCAGTTTTATGAGCGAGAAAAAAGAGCCTAAAAAGAATGCTCTGATGGTCTTTTTTCAGTTTAATGAGCTAGAAAAAGAGCGAAAAAGAGTTGCTCAGACCATCATCATATATGTTTAAAGATCCCAACAATGACAAACTCAGTGATTTTTCATTTTTTAGAGCGAGAAAACATCCCATAAAAGAAAGTGCTCATATCTTCGTTGTAGTAGTTTAACGAGCCCAAAGAAGGAGATTGGAGGTTTTTCAGATTAAAGAGCAATAAAAATACCATAAAACGAATGCTCGATCTTCTTTGTGGTAGTTTAAAGAGCCCGAAGAAGGAAATTCAAGGATTTTTTAGATTAACGAGTAAGAAAAATACCAGAAAAAGTTTGCTCAATCTTTCGTGATTTCATGCTTGGCGATAGAAGGGTCTAGGCCATGCATTTCCTCATAAGACCAATGAAAAACATTGTGGAAGACCTTAAAAGGGTAGGTGAAGCTCACAATTTCCTCAGGATTGCGATTGGCTCCAATCTGTATGTTTTCCACAATGCCTGTTATGACAGAAATATCTATGAGCAATGTTTTTGAAATATTGCCCCTATTTCCTTCCCAGTCCAAAGTGTGGATAGTCGTATATGTTAAGGAAATGATTTCATGTGCGTTAGGTGACAGGATTTGAAGAGGCATCATGTCTAAATCAGATATCGAAACATGATGGTGTGAGGCCTCCCAAGGTCGCTCTTCTAAACTCATGATTTCTCTAATAGCTTCGTCCATAGGTAGGACTTAATTGATTGGAACGAAAGGAGTGGTTATGGGAGGGGTACTGGGACCGTTGGCCGTAACGAAAGTGACCGGAGGTTTAGATGCAGATTGAATGGCTTGGTAGGCCAATTCAGCTGGTGACAGCAACATTGTGTGTCAGTGTCTGAAGGAGCCGGTAGGATCCATGGATTGGTCCGTTCATGAGGAATAGATGAAAGCATATTGATCGTCTATGAAGCCTTTGGTGGATGAAGAGGGAAACGAAGGGTACACCACCCACTAAGGGTACAGAGCTAATAGGTAATGGAGAGTAATCTATGGTGCAAAAGTACAGCTAGTCTACTGTGACTATCTTTCCATCCAAGGGAAAGAGGATGATACGGAAGACTGAAGGCACAATGGCCTTCATGGAATAAGTCCAAGTGCAGCCCAAAAGCAGATTATTGTTGAGTTTATGATCCACGACTTCAATATCTACCATTACTGTTTTCCCACTCAAGGTGATGGGATAGCTAGCTAGGTAACCTTTTGGGATGAAAGTGTGGCCATCAAAAGCTTTAAGGGCATTCGATAGCAGGGATAGGGTTGGAGAACCCAGGGCTATCCAACATGAAGCCAACATGATGCAGGTAGAAGCACCTTCACCAATGACAGTTTTGTGTATACCTTTACCTTTCGAAAAAAATTGCACTTGAAATGCAAGCTTGTGGGAAAGGGGAGGTTTACACTTTTCCATGTCGAAAACTACAAGCATGGAATCCTGTAGATCGATACCACCAATAACAAAAAACAAAGCTTTCCATTTTTTTGGACATGTTTGTAATACTTCAGGCACCGACATAGCCGATGGCACTTGCGCCAAATCTTCTACAATGTTGTATTTTTAGGCGACACGTGTAGATGTATTGTGCATTGTGTGTCAAAGTACCCCTTTGGGGGGGTGAATTACAAGGTCAGCCGCTAGCTGTTCGATATGCAAATCATTGGGCAGTGGTGGGTTTTGACTTGAGGAAGGTTCCTTTGCATGAGCGATAGGAGCTCCATAGGATTTGGCTCTTGTTTGTAGATCTACCGTTTCAAAGGTGTAAACAATAGAAGATCCTTCACCAGCTGAAGGATTTTGCGAACCACCATTGCCCCCTTGTAGGGGTTGGAGTTGGTTGGCAATGAGGTGTTGCTGTTGCTAAGTGGGGAAATGATTATTAAGGACAGTGGGGGTCCTACCAGTATCCTTGTTAGCAATGAAATCTGTGCATTCTTGAAGACGTGGACACAAATATGTCATGTGGTATTTAGCACAAATTTTGTGAGGGAATCGGGTGGGTTTATCCTTTTCATCGTCAAAGAGCTCAGCAGCCTTCTGCTTTGGGTTTTACTACTTCATTGACTTCTCTTCAGAAGGAGTGGTCTTTTTCTTATTCTTATTTTTCTTACCACCAGGATTTTGTGTAGACTGCACAGATTTTATCGTAGTGGTAGGAAGAGCAGTCAATTTGGTAGTAGTGGAAGCATTGGAGTTGTGAGTGGCATTGGGGATTATGTCGTAAAGAGTGCCAGACTATGAATATATCAGATCTAAGTGTTGGGCACGACATATGGATTGGTCTTCTGTGACCGCACCACCTAAGGCGACATCATTAGCGATTTGAGGGAGTAGGGACTTGCAGAACCAGTCCGCTAAGAGATAGTCTGCAAGGGGAGCTTTGACTAAAATTTGCCTACATATCCATTCATGTATATGATCAGAGATGTGGGTGGTGGTATCCTGATGTAATGAAGTGAGGAGCTTTGTCCCAATCTCATAGAAGATGGGTAGCTGGAAGTGCTTTAATAATTCCATTGTTAAAGTGTTGAAGGTATTTACTCACGCGTGTGGTAACTCAATGTACCAATTAGTTGCGTTGTCAGTGAGGGTGCAGGGAAAAAGATGTAACCAGACACTATCATCCACCATGGAGTTAGAAACACTCCAAAGATGGTAGGTGGTGATATGAGTGCCCGAATCCTCCCCTTGTTTCTGATCAAACTTGGGGATGTCTATTGGTATTTTATGCGGGATTGGTGGCCATTGTAAGTTATGATAGATGGGGTCATTTGTGAGTTTGTACAAGTCAGTTATATCCAACGTTTCCAAGAAAGGCAGAGAGCATGGTGCCCCCAACTCAAACCAAGGTGATGACATATGAGTTGAGGAGCCTTGCACTCCTCCCATCATTTGAGTCCCAATATTATTCATGGGCTACGTGGTATAGTAGTTGCCTTGAAGTATGGCGTTGTAGTGTGAATTTCCATGGGGATTTGGATACTATGGTATATAATTTCTCCCAGGATAAGCAGTGCCCCCTTGACTCATTTGAATTTGTGAGTAGGGTGCCCCCATGGATTGGTTGCGACCTCCTTGAGGATTCCTGCCCGTCACAGAAATAACCATTTGTCCTTGGTTGACATAAGGAATGCTCATGTCAATTAGCGACTAACCATGCATGCCTGAGAATGGAGGAGGAACTGTTATGTTCCCTACCGGCATGTGCGTAATGAGAATGCCCTAAAATACTTGAATCTGGGGGTTTGAGTTGTACAATGGCAGCCGACCATATTGTTGGTGGGGGGGAACCATGCCCATATTGCTATATTGAGCGTTATAGGGAGTGTTGTATGTAGCACTTGTCGAAGGTATGCAGTTTGACACTAAAGGGGTGGAACTTGGCATCGACTGGGTTCCACTCATAGAGGGTGTCATGTGAGTTGTTGTACCTAGGACAAATGGGATAGCGGGGTTCGCCATCAACGGTGTTGTGTTGAATATCAACTAGGGAAGTGGTAGAGGACCAAAAGTGTCCCTAAAGTTCCATGACCCATTAGTCATTGACAAGATAGATGGAAATGTTCCTACTACAAAAGTAAGAAGTATAGGTACCACGGGAGCCAAGATTGGGTCCAACGGATTTGTAAGCAGAGGGTTTAAGGGAGGAAGGAATCCTTCGGTAAAGAAATTCTTCAGCAATCGTGAATCGTCGGTTGTCCAAATAGATTCCGTGTGAGATCTGGGAGACTGATTCCCTGAAGATGGGGAATCCAGTTCACTGGAGCTCAGTGGATCTTCCACAATGAGTGGAGGAAGTCCTAGCAATCATTTAGATTAACGACAAGGGCTGGATGTAGCCATGGTGACCGTTAATTTTTATCAATAAATTTTATCGTGATATTTGTTAAAGTCTCAAATGATAACACTCTGGTGCCTAAAAAATATAAAAAATACACTAAGTTGATCAATTAGCAAACAGAGGGAAATGACCCTGTCTAGTAAGCACTGATCACTGGAGATGAAACCCAATATCTCAATGAATAACAAAGAAGGTTGCCTAGATGTATAGTTACAGTTACTCTAGAGCTTCGCCCAAACCTCAGATCAAGAGGCCAAGTACTCTCGTGAAGACGAGCACCCTCCCAAAAACTAAAGACAGAGTAGATCCTTTTGTGTTAGGTACTAGGACAGCCCATCCCGGTCACCTTCTGTAATTCCATTAAATTTTGGCCACCAAAGATACCTTAGATCATAGACACCACCAGGGGGGACAGAGTCACAAACAGTACACTATGTGGGAAGGATACTTGAGTCCCCGACTCAGCTCCGAAATCCCTGAAGGGATCCCCAATACATAGTTACCCAAAGGAGTTGTAAGAGAAGGGAGGCTACCTTCAATTATAGTCCAATGTTGTCTCGTATTTAGCTCCGCTTTTACTGGAGTGGTCCTGGTAGTATGAGTGCAGAAGGAATTTTCTCTCTTTTAATGACACTAGCTTGGTTTTCGAGCTTGGGTTGTTTACTCACACTGCCTATCCCAAGATCCTAGGCTACACTAATGTTTTTTTGCTCAATAAAGAGTTACTGATTGATTTTAGGTAAATTTTATGTGTACTTTTTTATTGTCTTCGGTAGGGGAGTTGACGTATGAAATGTGATGAGACTCTGACTCAACACTCATGCACAATACAATGCTTTAAAAAAAATTCAATTCGATGAAAACAAGTTGTATTCTACAGGTGAGAGTTTTTCACATATTCATATTCTTTCCATGCATCTTTAGTCATTTAACACATGCATAACCAAAGGACTTCTTTCCAATGTTTGCTTAGGAACTACATGAAACCAAAAATAGAGCATCTTTTAACCAACTAAATAGAAGGATGAATAAAAAATGTGGATCTTTCTTTCGTAAAAAATTATTTTAAGAAAAGAAAACAAGACTCATTTTCCAAAAAAAATACTTTTTAGGACACTTATTTTGCTAACAAAATGTAGTAACAGATCTTGTTTCAGTCCATGAGTAGGCTTCCTATCCCTTTTGGCTTGCAGACACAATTGGAAATCAAGTTTTGGGAGACTAACACTCTGTAGCAGTGGCCACAGAGAGTTAATAGGTCCACTAACGCTGTCTGTATGCAGACACAGTGCTTTATAAAGCACTATGTAGTCTGCTAACCTACGTTAGCGTGGGAAAACAGTAAAAAATAGAGCTTCCTAGATCAGATTCGGTGATGAATACATGTAGGCAAGATGCAGCAAGGTTTTTGGTGGGTCAAAAAGGGAATGCAGAAGTATAGGGAGCTATTAGAAGGAGGAGAAGACTAAGAACTGTCTAGGCAAGCCAGGAATTGAATGTATAGTCCCCAGTGGAGTCGCCAATTCTGCTATAGGATAAAATGCACGATGTATGGAGAATGAAGATACCCTCAAAGGTCTTCCCGGGACCTTCAATAGACTGTAAGATTATTTTCAACCATCACAAAGTTACATGCATGTTCATAAACAATAACTAATTATCAAAGTAGGAGAAGTAGATTACCTCAAGTCTCCATGTAGATTTGTTGGAGAGCACAATGCAGCTAGGTGAAAGTCCCCTAAACTGGCTCCAAATCAAGTCCTGCACATAGGAGAGACAAGCATAATCACAACATACAACTCTGATAACTAATATATGAATATATATAAAAGAACATGTAATTACACATATGTTACAGGGAAAAGTGTCTATATAGAGATGCTCTATCCCACTAAGGTGTGACAGCTGCCTTAGAAACAAACAGAGAAAAGCTACTTTCGTTTTTCCTTTATGAATTATAGATAAAGAGGAACTGAAAGACCAACCTCTATCTTGCGCTAATCTCCCGATTTGATCCCTCTCTTCTTTGATAGTCCTCAGCTACCTGCTCCCTTGCACGCCCACCTTCACAAAGTACCTGTAAGATCACAGAAGCATAGCACTATACAAAGACATGGATCTATAATCATAAACAATCTAGGATCAGATGTAAATTGACCACACAAATGTAGCAAGCATCAATGACACAAAAGCATGGAGGAAAACTCAAATAGCTTTTATTGATAAACAAGAAAAGAGCCAAGAGGAGTTACAACCAGTTGTTCTGACCCAGCATCAACCTCCCAGCAAAGAAGCCCCTCTTCACCTCAAACAAAGCTTAGATCACCCAACAATCTGATGTTTGTCTCAAGAAACCAATAGCAATTCCTTACAATATGCAAAATTCCCGCCTTTGGATCTCTGGGATGAGGGATCCATATATAGATATCTGTAAGGGAGATGAGTCAGCTTGTGATTTGATTAGTGTCCTCCCTCTGATAGTTCTTGCTTCCACTTGGAGATTGATGGTCTCTTACTCTTCCTTGGTCGAATTCAGTGAGGCAAGTGTCACAGGAGAAGATTTTGGAAGCTTCCATTGCCTGTCCACCTCGCGGAATGACACTGCCATTTGTCATTTCTCGCCCATCGCACCCCAGAGAATGGATTTTTGAAATGCAATGCACCCACACAGTGTATTTAGGTGGGATGCAACGCACTTAGCTAGTGGAGCAGCTGCAATGATCCTGTTTTGATCAATTCTGAGCAGTTTCTCATGGAGAACTTCTGGGAGAAGCTCTAATCTGTTGACCTTGTTCCTTTAGGGGTTAGAACAACACTTTTAGGGACTTAGGAGCCCTTGGTTTATGGACATTTCATGCTTGGGGTTGTAGGGCCCAAAAATGTCTATAACAGTTGCCCCCTAAAGCATGAGGTCGTTAATCTTTTGATGTCGGGTGAAATGCTTTATTATGAGGATCTGAAGTTCTTTCAATGCTGAGAGGAGACCTGTAATAAGATATAATACAATACATTATCTTCATAATATTTTCATGATCTAGCTGAGGCGGGCATTCCCATGCTCAGCTTTATAAATTCATTTTCATGTACATAGGACAGACAATCGTCTGAGTGTAGACTGATGATTCTGATAGAGCCATCATCCTTTTGAGTGGATGATTATCTGTGTAGCAATGATGTACATTTAATGTCTTTATTTCCCTGAATATATATCACAGCCTGAATGGATGAAACTAGATCCAGGGTCTTCAATCTCATCTGATCTTCACTCGAAGTACAAGTCGATCCATGTGAGAAATGTTCTGAAGTTGAACATGGAAAGACATCGCTTGATTACCAGCCAATGATGTAAATTGTTAACAAGCGCGAGAGGAATCACCGATAATGATAATGAACCTCAAGGTACTGCAGTACAATTCACGTGGTGTGAATAAAGGGCTTGGCATCGAACACTATGTAAAATCTTTCGGTCGAAGGCCATTGATGTAAACCTGTCGCCGGAAGTGAGAAACTTTCCATTGAGGCATGCAAGCTTCAAAGTACTGAATGGGGTGTTCCTAGATCAACTTCTTGGATAATGAGCTGATGTCAACAAGAAGTGATCCGTCACAGGAGGGCCTTAATGAATCCCACATCAATGACACAGAACGGAGTAAATAATTTTAATGGAGGTGAAAATGATCTGGTGATATAAGGTTCAGGGTGGCGGTCATGAAAGAATGGAGCATAAATGTATGGTAGTGGGTGAGACACAGGTGAATTCTCTGAATGACTTCTCTTGAACATATCAGCGACACTGATGTGATGGATTGGTAGCATTAACCCCAAATGTGGATGGTATGATGTGACCATGGTGATGTGACTGGTGAATGAAACAACCCAACCCGACTCGAACACTGAGTGGAAGTGTCATGTTCAAGAGCGACCTACTACCAACAAAGTTTCTTCAAGTTTTCTTCCCAATTTTTCCCAGTCATTGCTGACCAGTACCTCCTTATTTTTGTCAAGTTTGAGGAGGATAACATATGCTTGTTCTATAATTTTCCCTTCGGGCAAACCCATCGCTATGTTTTAATGAGCCTAGAGATAGTGAAACTCGTTCTTGTCTATAGAAAAGTTTGTCACTATTATACTTTTAACGAGTTTAACGACAAAGATAACTCGGTCCTTTTCAATTTTAGAGAGTCTGAAAAGGAACGTAAAGGTAACTCCAAAATTCCTTTTTCGTCATCTAATCCCTTAAGTCCGAAAAAGTATAAAACCATACAGAAGGGATGAATTTTTGATACTTTTAACGAGCCGAACAAAACAAGCGCTCGATCTTTTTTGTAATAATCCCTCAGGTCCAAAAGGATTAAAATCTAGAGGAGGGATAGCACTTCCTGTCCCTTTAACGAGTTGGAGAGGCCAATGGCTCGACAATCTTTTCATATTTTACGAGTCAGTTGAAAAGAGCTTAAAGGAGACTCGTCTTTTGAGGAACGAGTGATAAAATGGGTAGCAGCTGATTCCAGGTAAGGTTTGGAATTTTCCAATCATGGCAGTGTCACAAGGATGGCTAGTCAGATCACTCTTCGCAGCTGTTCCTCAAAAATGGGTAAACGATCAAATGGAGGTGAATGATCTGCCAATGAAAAAGTGGAGGTGACGGTGCAAACACGACGAAGGCTTTAATGGCTGAAGTACTACATTCATGATGGTTATTTACCGGGGAATAGTTCATTTTTTAACGAGCTTAAACACAGGGGGAAACATTTGCTCATGGCTTATGTTTATTTTTTAACGAGCTTGAACTACGTGCTAAAACTGCTCGATTGGATGGTCCCTTTTTGATTTTACTATAAATAGCTTTGTTCTTTCAAAGATCGTACTGTATTTTCAAATGCTTCATCAAACTAGTTAGAAATGAACAATATACGCTTGAAAACAAGTTAGAACACTAATATTTTACTTTGAACTACGTAAAAAGTAATGAAAAAGTGTTTTTACCTCTCATTTTACCATTTCATTTGAACTTTGGTTTGTTGGAGCTTTGGAGGTGCTTTCCCCCTTTGATTTTCATCAGCTGATTTTGGGAGATTCTGTGGACGATTCTCGGCTCCGTCTGGACCAGGTAGGAGCTAAACCTGAGCTCTTTCATTTCATGGTTTCCATTTTACATTCTGAGCTTGATTCCTAGTTTTTCTGAGCCTCTGGGGTTTGAAAAACTCGTTCTGCCTTCAGCGCACCCTCTGTGTATCGAAAGGTGCGTTGAATGTTGGCCTGTCTAAAGGCTATCTGACATGCAACGCACCCAAAACACTACTATAGGTGCGATGGGTGCAGAGAAGGAATTATGTGCACAATTTTTGATGGAAATTTTTCCTGTTTCTTACCAAAATCAGGATCTAACTCTTCTCTTGTTTGTTTTTCAGAGATCTTTGGAGTAAGATGACCATTACATGGCGAGAATGCGAGCATGAAGAAGAGGACATGCTTGCCCTACATGATCTGGTTACAGTAAACGCACTGCGGAACTGTGGCTTGCTGAAGTTTTTCCGTATTTCTAGCATGAGACAACAGATAAACTTACTGCAGTATTTTCTCGATGCTTGGGATCCTATCAACCAGGTTTTCCAGATCAGGGGCAAATCTATCCCCTTGACTGTAGTAGACATCTATTTCTTGACTAGCTTGTCGAGGCGGGGTACCCCCATCTCTTTATCAGGTTCGGCCTGAGGAGGCGATTCTGTAAGAGATTATGTTCGCCGGTACTGCAGAGAAGGATATCAGCCGAGTAAAGATGGCAAGATCATCATCCATGATGCCACTGACAGGGCCCTCAAGACTATTCTATTTACTTTCGGTAGGATGTCCGGTGGTGCGGCTCTTCATGCAGCCAACCGATCTTATATGCAGTATGCCTTGGAATGCCTCCAACCGAAGGTGTTCAACTAGTGCGACGCAGTACTTCTTGTGATGAAAGAACAGTTGACCAAGATAAAGAGTGGGAGGTTGAAGAACTTTGGGTATGGTTCTATTTTGACCACCTTTTCCTTGGAGAAGATACCACTGATGCAGCTGTAGTATATTGCACTCGATTTACCTTCACCTACTGAACCACGTATGTAGAGATGGGTTGACCATATGTCTAGGCATGCTAGTCAGTCTCAAATTTCATTTTCTGATACCTTCTTCAGGTGGTTTGATCATCAGGAGATGGTTTATTCCGAGTATCCATATGCTGGCATGGAATTCAGGGGTGGTCCAGATCTAGTACTGCCGGATGGTGAACAGTGGGGCGCCATTGGTAAAATCTTTGACCATATTCCTGTTTATCATTTTTCATTTATAATTTCCTTGTGCTTTATTCTATCAAGACTTTAATCAAACTCATGTGTACATGCAGATGTTGGTCCTGTTCGTCCAGTAGCTCGCCTGAGAGTACCAGCTTCCGCCCCAGCAGGAGAGGCTATTGGAAGGGCTATCCTTTGTGACCTTGATGTGGCCGAGACTCTCACAGCGTTACAGGAGCAGGTTGAGGGCCTCACTCTTGGTATTCCAGATGTGAGGACTGACGAGCTACCTTTGAGGCTACAGCGGCATACTACTAGTGTGCCAAGACGATGGACTCGTCTCTTACACATGATCGCACAGGCTGTGACTTGCTATCACGAGCATCATTAGACTAGGGTGCCCCCTAGCATTTTGATTTTTTGGTCACTCGACCGATTTTTTCTTGGTTACAGAACATTATGTGTAAACCATAAACAGTTATATATATTTTTGATTTTTGGAGTTTTATTTTGGTTAAGTTACATGATCCAAATACAAACATTGATGGTATGTTTCTTTTTATAAATGTTGCAAATGTCTATCTAACACATAATTTGCTAATGAGTCAGTTAATGTGTTTAAGTTTCTGGAAATGTGTTGATATTGAATAAAATCAAATTGTCTTTCCAAAATCTTAACCCTTAGGAACATGCGATAAATAGCTGGGTTTCGGACGGAATATATACCAGTGAGTTGTAGTATTACGAGTTGTGAGTCTAGCCTGACAATTAGTCGGCGTATACCATGTGTGATGGCATCAGAGAGAAGTTCTATCAACGTGCTATATTCAACAATGTTATTTGTTAATCAACCAATACATACCCCTCTGAAACTTACTAACTCGCCGCTTGGATCAAAAATAGCCCAGGCCGCGGAAGATAGGTTCCACGAACTGCGACTCGCTCTGTTGGCATATCCAACACATGACTCCAATAGGTTTGACATCTACAACAACTGTAAAAAGTGGATTACTTGACCAAAATAAACACTTTAGCGAAAACCAAAACATAACAAAAGCATACAGGTTACCATTACGCATAGTAACGCTTGAGGTACAACCCATTACGAGGTTGCGCTAGTGGAATTCCATCATAATCCATTAACTCGTAGTCTCCTTTTGCTAACACTCGTTTAACAATATAGGGGCCCATCCATAAAGACTTAAATTTACCTGCTCCCAATTTATCGGATTCTTGGTCGTAAAGCAAGACCAAGTCACCTTCTGAGAAGACACGGGGTTTGACATTTTTGTCGAACTGTGCCTTGACTCGTTTCATATGGGCTTCGTTAGCCAAAGAGACATCACGATGGGTTTCATCCAATTGGATTAATTCCAAGAAACGAGCTTCTTCTTCTGAAGTTCCGGGGAGAAGATCAATTGCGAGTTTGAGAGACGAGATTTCACACTGGATTGGTAAGACTGCTTCTAGGCCATATACCAATTGGAAAGGTGTAAACCCGGTTGCATTTCTTACCGATGTTTGGTAAGCCCACAAAGCTGAGTATAGGATTAGGTGCCATTTTCTCTTGTGAACTCCAATCATCCTTTGCAGCATGCGTTTCAGGACTTTGTTGATTGCTTCAACTTGTCCGTTGGCTTGCGGATAATATGGAGTAGAGCTGTCGTGAGACAACCCTAGTTTGGTAGCTAATTCGACCATCATGTGATTGTGAAAATGCGATCCATGATCTGTGACTATAGCCTGTGGTACGCCGAATATGGCGACTACATGATTGAAAAAGAAGAGGGCAGTTGTTTCACCAGTATTATCTAATGTAGGCATCGCCTCGGCCCATTTGGTAAAATAGTCAACTGCGACTATGATATACCCATGCCCCCCGGTCGAGGTGGGGTTACATGTCATGAAATCGATGCCCCATTTGGCGAATGGCCCAACTGCAACTATTGGCTGTAGAGGTGTGAGTGGTCTTCTGGTTTTGCTATCAAAAATTTGACAAGCATGGCAACTTCTAACTGCGATTATGTAATCTCTGAACATTGTTGGCCAGAAGTATCCTGCTCGTAAGATTTTTTGCGTTGTAGCATATCCAGATTGATGCCCTCCACATGCGCCTGAATGACAATCATTCAGGACTTTTTCGGCCTCCTCATGGGTGAGGCACCTTCTCAGAACTATATCGATACCACAACGGTAAAGTGTATCACCGACGATCATGTAGTCTTTTGCTTGGTATCGAATACGTTTTTGTTCAGAGTGAGAGGTGTTTGGCCTATATTTTTGGGTTTGGAGATAAATGATTATATCTCCATACCACTCATTGCTTGAAGATATCAGAAACAAAATTTTGTCCACGATTGTTTCTTCGGATGTTTCATCGTTGGACGACGATGGGAGATCGCACAATAATTCTGCGAAAACTAGAGCTTTCTTTGACTTGGATTTTACAAATTCCAGATCAAACTCTTGTAGGATTACTATCCATTTTGAATATTTGCTCCCCAGCAACTGTCGCGACAATATATAAGTCATGGGGTTGCAATCTGACAGAATGGTAGTTTTCCGAAAAAGGACATAGTGTCGAAATCTCTGTATCGCTTGAACAACTGCGAGTGCTAGCTTTTCAACGTAAGAATATTTGCTTTCTGTATCATTTAAGTTTTTACTCAAATAATATATAGGATGTTCAATTCCATCGACTTCTTGAACTAAAACCATTGTGATGGTCATATCCGCTGCAGCGAGATACAGGTTAAAATCTTTTTGATAATCAGGAACGTACATTAATGATGCTTTCATTAGTGATTCTTTTAAAGCATCAAAGGAAGCTTGCACAACCTGATCCCAGACAAAGGGCACTTCCTTTTTCAAAAGACGTGTATAACCTTTAGCAAGTTTGGCGTAATTTGGAATGAACCTCCTCAGAAAGTTTGCTTTCCCTTGGAGTTTCTGAATCTGAAGCAAATTTGAAGGTGGAGGAAAATTTATGATTGCCTGGACCTTACATGGGTCGAGACGAATCCCATCCTTCGAGACTACGAAGCCAAGTAAACGACTAGAACTGACGCAAAATACACATTTGTGTGGATTGAGTCGTATCTTGTAGTGTCGGCAACGTAGAAATATCGCTCTTAAATGCTGCGAGTGATCAGTCCGCTTTCGCAAATGAGCCGGAAGGTCGTCGAGGTATGGTTGAACGATGTTTTTGATGTCATGGAAGGCATAATTCATTGCCCTCTGAAACGTCGCCCCTGCTTTCTCTAAACCAAAGGGTAATTTTCGATATGCGAATGTGCCCCACGGACAAATAAATGCAGTCTTTGATTGGTCCTGTGGGCGGATATTTAATTGATTATACTCGGAGAATCCATCCATGAATGAAAAGATTTCGCATCCGGCGCATTCATCAATTATCTGGTCAATGAAGGGCGTAGGGTAGTTGTCTTTTGGACAAGCTTGATTTACATCCCTATAATCGACGCACACTCTAATTGTTCCTTGTTTTTTCATAACAGGGACAATATTCGATACCCTATCGGTTAGAGGAACCGGGTAGATGAAACCAGCATGGAGAAGTTTTTCAACTTCTGCCTTAATGGCAGCGGCTTTCTTGGGGTGCACCTGCCATAGCCGTTGTCATACTGGTTTGACATCTGGATACATCTTAATTTCGTGTTCAACAATACTCGAGTCAATGCCTGGCATTTCATTATATGACCAAGCAAAGACATCTCTGAATTCACAAAAAAGAGCGTTATATATTTCTAGTTCTGAAGGAGAACAACATTTGCCAACACAAATATTCTCTACAACATTTGTTTTGGTCGAGATATTTATGGCGATAGTCTCTTCAATGTTGGACAAGTTTTGCTCGGCATCCACCGTGTTTACAGTGTTTGATAGGAAATCAAAAACTGAAGGATGATAAAGGTCATCTTGAGTATCTTCTCCACAATCCGGAAGAAGGGAACGATGGTGGGAATCATTCCATGGTGCTCCTTCAATTACCATTGATTGGACAATTCCTTCGTCGGTGACATGCACTCGCGACCAAGGATCTGAAGGGGTACCATATTCTTTAGACCTATCTATCCAAATGCTTGATGAGTGTTGATTTGGGTTTGCCTCCCATGCTAGGAACATTGATTGCTACAATATTTTCGTTGGGTTTTGGGGCAAAACCATTGCATGATCCATGTTGATATCGTTTTTTGAGATCTTTTTAGAAGATATCATATTGCAGGTTCCTACCGATGCTACTTCCGCCAGGTTGATTGGAGGTGGAAGGGCGAAAGTTCCCATTAATATAGGATCTTTTAGTAGGCCTACTCCGATATTTTGAAGCGAATGGGGGCTTCCATGGATCATGGGAATGCTTCCTGTAACTTGAGAACCATTGGGGAGGAAGTTTTGTTGATCGACGATTGTAATCCCTCCTTGATAGGAAAATGCAATCTTCCTAAAATAGGTCGACACAACAGCAGCCATAGCATATATCCATGGTCTTCCTAGTAGGATGTTGTAATCAAGATTTCCATCGATTACTTCAACATCTACTTCTACCGTTTTCCCTCCTAGTTCAACTTTCAAGTAACTTAGAATACCATATGGGGTATATGTCCTTCCGTCGAATGCTTTTAATGTCGTCGAATATTGCGACAAGGTTGGAGATCCTAGACTTTTCCAGCAACTCATCGACATAATGCATGTAGATGCTCCCTCATCAATAATTATTCGATGAACAATTTTGTTGAGGGCTTTCACTTGAACAAGGAAAGCTAGTTGAGCTGGTAATTGAGGATCGTATCCTTTATGGTCGAAGGATAGAAGATTGGAATCCTTTGGGTCTATCCCACCAATGGCTGATAATAAAGCCTGCCTTTGGGATGGGCAATTTTGTAGTACTTCAAGAGTCGACATAGCGGATGGCGGTTGGGCCAAATATTCCACTATATTATAATGCTTTGCCGCTCTAGCGCGGGGATTAAATGTCGACTTGTGCACTACTCCCTTTGGCAGTTTTATTGTCAATTCAGGAATGATGGGCGGTGCAAGTTCTGTCGAAGTTGTTGTCGAACTACTAGGTTGATCTTTATCCTTGTTGTTCAACAGCTGTGGATTCCCGTAATCTTTCTTCCTTGTCGATATCAAAGCATCATTTTTTTGTTTTGAAACCGACAACATTAGCACTTGAGACGGGGAAGAATTTCCACTTTCAACCAGATTTGTTCCTGGATTTGGAAATGGATCAGTTAACACTACGGAGGTTTTTGAATTCTTTAAGAATTTCTTAAGTTCAGCTCTGTGTGGACAATTTGCGGTCCAATGATCCTCATCGCATATGAAGCATGGATTTTTTGGTTTCCTATCTCCAGGAGGGTTTGAAGAAGATTTTTCAGGTGATGATTCCTCCTGTTTCTTCTTCTTCCCTTTGCCTTTCTTCTTGCTCCCTGGTTGTTTGGTTTCTTTTGCATTTTGACCTGAGATCTTAGGGGCATTTTTGGATGTATCCTTTGTCAATTTCGTGTTTGCTGTGCTAATCACGCCATCGCCGGCATGAGAGTCATTGTTTGATTTAGGAGGAGGAGGAATTGAGAATTTCGGTCTAGGGGCGTCAGGTATTTTATCGTAGAGCGTGCCGAACTGAGTGTAAATCAAGTCCAAATATTGTGCACAAGCGATAACTTTATCTTCTGTTATGACTCCCCCCTTTTCCACATCTTCCGTGATGGAAGGTAGTAATGACTTGATAAACCATTCAGCTAGGAGTTGATCGGGGACATACGTTTTTACCATTCTACGACGACGTCGCCACTCATGTATATGATTAGATATGTGAGTGGTCATTGTGTGTTTGAAGTTGGTAAGAATTTCTGTTCCCGTTTCGTACCTTATTGGTAACTGAAAATGGGTTAAAAAGGTTGTGGCTAAGGTACTGAAGTTGTCAAACGAAGCTCTAGGCAATTCGATGTACCATTTTGCCGCCGGACCCGTTAACGTCCTCTGAAAGAGGCGAAGTCTTATCGAATCATCATTTAGGGTGTTTGATGAACACCATAGATGAAAGGTCATCACATGATTCGATGGATCTTCACTCGGATTCCCATTAAATTCAGGAATATCTGATGGAAGTTTATGCGGAATCGCTGGCCACCAAGGGGCCTAAGCGATTGTATCGTTTGTTAACCGATTTGAATCAGGTAACTCTAAAGTTGCCACAAAGGGTAACTGTTGATTCAGGTTAGGCGAAGCATACCCAGGATAAGATGGGATTACTTGAGCAGTTGGTCTTTGCATACCGGCATAATGCATTTGATGCTGGTAACTTTGGTAAGGTTGGTGGGCATGACCATTGTAAAATGGTTGATTTTGACTGTTTTGAATATACGGCTGTCCACTATTTGCAAAGATTTATTGCTCAGAACCTTGGTATACTTGTTGGAATTGCGGTTGTTGGTATTGTACTAGCCATGGTTGTGAAGCCATGTGTTGTTGACCGATACTAATAGTTTGACCAAGATGAGGGGTAATTGTACCCATCTGAACCTGTGTCATTCCACCAGTCAGGGATTGTGGTTGAGTCGTAGGGTCAAGGGGTTGTTGCATTACAACCTGAGAAACCTGAGGTTCGCATACAACAGGCAGTGCTTGAACTTGCAACACCGTCACAATAGCTGGCGTAGTTGGTATATTTGACATAGGTAAGCATTGTTGCATCGAATATACAACTCTTGGTTGTTGAGGTAGTATTGGTACCCAACCGCTTGAGGTAATTCCAGTATAACCCGAATGTTGTTGTGAACTCCCGTATGGATATCCTCCCGGAGGAGATAATGAAAGGGTGTACTGCCCCCCATACGGTGGTAATCCAGAACTCAAGGGAATGGTTTTCCCTTGGGGGCCGGACTGCCAAAATTGACCTCCAAATGGATCAATTTGTTGAGACTCAACATAAGAGTTTCCGGATATTATTCCGGATGAACAAACAGGAATAGACCATACTATCGAAATGGCCCCTGAGTGGGCTCCTTCTAGCAGTTGAGAGCTAGTCGGGACAGATGGTACACCGGCGAACATTGTTGGAGTGATAGCAGGGAGTTCTGCTGTCATTGTGTTAGAAGACACAGTCCTAGATGTTGACGGTTGTTCAGACATTTGTAGTCTATCCAAAAGATTACCTAGCGATTCTACAGGAACTTCAGCTGGTGGTAGACTAACTTCTGATGAAGAAGGATATAGAGTGATCCCGACTCCAAATTGCGATGGAGTACTCGTTGGAGGATCTTCTACAATCTCTTCTATGGAAATCAGACCAGGTGGAAGGGGAAGACCGTCAGGTCCGTAGAATATTTCTGGTGCCGAAGAAGGTATGGAATCGGCCGCGACAGATGTTTGAAGAGCAAGACTCTTCGAACCGGTTTAAAATGGAACTGGTTCGGTAACAAAAGTGTTTACTCTCATACTAGGATCAGTATCACTGTCCTTCTGTGGCTGTTGAACTTCTCCTGTAGAGGCAGGGGTTCCAGAAATGTTTGGAGTAACCAGAGTCTCTGAGTTTGTTAGAACACTTGTTCTAAATTTAATAGGAGATTTGGAACTGGTTAAACGAGTTTGCTTTGTCCATACTAGCTTCGATTCCGGAGACAAAGATGGCTGACTCATAAGCCTCCGCGAACGACGGGGTTTCAATTGACTTTCTTCCACGATTGTGGATTACTCGATCAACTAAAATAAAGGATAAGTATGTTTCCGAATTAAATGAATTTTAGACGCTTTGACACAACTTGTTTTTTCAATTTTTAAGAGTCGATAAAAAACAAAAGATGACTCTAGTCTCCTTCGATTTTTAATGAGCCTGAAGTGACAAGCGCTCAGATGGACCTTTTCCGTTAAGGAGTCTGAAAAGGAACGAAAGGGACTGCTCTAGAAATCTAGGTAGAGGGATTACCAAACTAATAGCAAAACTGCAGAATACTTTTTACGGTACGGCAGTCAATCTTCCCAAATGTTGTGTTCAATGCATTGCGATCGATAGGGCGGCAGACACAGCGTCCTATGGATAAATGATTAAGCCTATTGGGGTCTCCCAAAATATACTCGACGATATGTGGGAGCACAAGTCCATACTGGCACTTATCGTCTCAAAGTGGAGGAATCACCCAACCATCAGTGAGAACAATAGTTACCAGGCTTTTTGACGCCGGAATACGTCTCTAGCCTAGACTTCTAAATGTTGTGCGTTAAGTTCCAAAGCGTTGTTAGATTCATTGAATTTATTTTAAGTTGATCTTGTTTATGAAGTTTGCCTTTCGGGTTCACCACGAGATGTAGATGTAATTCCTAAAATGCAATCTAAGATGATAAACAAACTTTTTATCTCCTTTATGCAATGAAAATCCTAGCTACTAGGGAAAAGAAAGACAAAATCTTTTCACAAAGAGCAAAGAGCACACTCTAAATGCACTTTCCTAAAGCAACCCAATCAGACTGTCTATATGCAAATGCACATGCATGTATTTGTTTTTGACTTTCTTAGTATATGGATGCTAAAAAGAAAGTTGATGCACAAATCTGAATTTCTTTTCAAGCGACAAATATCAACAAGTTTCCTTTCGAAATCAAAAAATGGAGACGATCACAACACTTTACGATTTTGAACTGAATACTTGTTCTCGACACTAGAAAATTACAAATTCAGACCAAAAGCAATAGTAACAGGATAATCAACCATCAACGGAACTCAAACTCTTTCCTATGATTGAAATTGACACTTACGACATTTTCAAATCAAAGGACGATAGTACGATTACGCTACTTTTGTAAAGGAGAACTGTAAATGACTCAACAAACATACAAAACATCTACAGTTCTTTTGTACAAAGGAAGCAGAATAACAGCAAGGAAAAGGGGTTTCAAACAGACATATACTAATCACAGGCAACAAAATTTAGGAATAGAACTGAAAAGAATGAACCACAGAAGCCACAACTGCGCAGAGCTAGTCTGATCAGCGCACCTGTAACACAGAGAATCTGAAATGCAGCGCAGGTTTTCCACTCGGGAAGTGCGCTGAAATTCAGAATCTCTGAACAGTACCTGTGCTGGGCCAGAAATGAGACTCTGTTCGGGTTTCGGGTCACAGTTTGCAGTTTAGTTCTTGGGTTTTGGCCGAGCAAAAAGCAATCAGTAATGCAACAATCAGGGGTAGATCTAAGGAGGATCTAAGAGCTATCACAAGGGCAATCAGATAGTTTGTGAATCAGTTGTTTAAATCATAAGCAGATCCAGTAGACGGATTGAAGTAGTAGCTATCTACTTTGCATTTGTTATGGCAAATTCAGTTCGAACGCTACTTGTAAGTTTATGAAACAAACAACAAAGAATGATAAACAAACAAACTAATTAGTTCCCGAGTGGAGTCGCCATTTTGTTACAGGGAAAAGTGTCTATATAGAACTGGTCCATCCCACTAAGGTGTGACAGCTGCCTTAGAAACAAACAGAGAAAATCTACTTTCGTTTTTCCTCTATGAATTATAGATAAAGAGGAACTGAAAGACCAACCTCTATCTTGCGCTAATCTCCCGATTTGATCCCTCTCTTCTTTGATAGTCCTCATCTACCTTCTCCCTTGCACGCCCAGCTTCACAAAGTACCTGTAAGATCACAGAATCATAGCACTATACAAAGACATGGATCTATATTCATAAACAATCTAGGATCAGATGTAAATTAACCACACAAATGTAGCAAGCATCAATGACACAAAAGCATGGAGGAAAACTCAAATAGCTTTTATTGATAAACAAGAAAAGAGCCAAGAGGAGTTACAACCAGTTGTTCTAACCCAGCATCAACCTCCTAGCAAAGAAGCCCCTCTCCACCTCAAACAAATCTTAGATCACCCAACAATCTGATGTTTGTCTCAAGAAACCAACAACAATTCCTTACAATATGCAAAATTCCCGCCTCTGGATCTCTGGGATGAGGGATCCATATATAGATATCTGTAAGGAGGATGAGTCAGCTTATGATTTGATTAGTGTCCTCCCTCTGATAGTTCTTGCTTCCACTTGGAGATTGATGGTCTCTTACTCATCCTTGGTCGAATTTAGTGAGGCAAGTGTCACAGGAGAAGATTCTGGAAGCTTCCATTGCCTCTCCACCTCGCGGAATGACACTACCATTTGTCATTTCTCGCCCATCGTACCCCAAAGAAGGGATTTTTGAAATGAAACACACCCACACAGTGTATTTAGGTGGGATGCAATGCACTTAGCCAGTGGAGCAGCTGCAATGATCCTGTTTTGACCAATTCTGAGCAGTTTCTCATGGAGAACTTCTGGGAGAAGCTGTAATCTGTTGACCTTGTTCCTTTAGGGGTTAGAAGAACACTTTTAGGGACCTAGGAGCCCTTGGTTTATGGAGATTTCATGCTTATGGTTGTAGGGCCCAAAAATTTCTATAACAACATAATTAAGCTACTCATGCTAAAAGATATTGGACAAACAACTGAGTGAATGATAGTACCAATACCATGGAGTAGACAGTACAACTATAGTTCTATATTAATGTTGGAAGAGTGATTATAGCCATTTGCTACATCAGCCTTCCTTTACCCCTCCAGATTCTCTCTCTCTCTCCCTTCTTGCCAATTTCTTATGATTTGAGACAATGCTTAACAATCAAGTATGCTATCCTTTCAAATGCTCTGACCTGTATCACCATAGCCCTAGCTTTCCTTATGTAGCAGTTGGGTTTGGGTTGCCAAGTTCCTCCTTGAGTTCCCTAGGGTAAAAGCAATGAAGTTGCCATGCTTTTAAGCTCTTTCCCATTTGCCTCCTTCTCTAGGATTAGAAATTCTCCAAATAGGTCGATTTTGGATGTTCCCTTGCTTTTCTTGAGTAATTTTAGGAACAAATATCTAGATATTTATGAGTCAATTGGTTCCTTTGACCCTTAGAACTTCACTAGGATTCACTAACGTTTTTCCCGTACTAGCAACTTGAGTTAGGTCACTAACGCACCCTTAGGCTTGCATAGAAGCTTTATAAAGCAGGTTGTCAGTGCATAGCTAGTGTTAGTGTGGAAACAAGGCATGTGATTGTGGTCTTTGCTTCAGCTATCATGTCTTTCCCCTCTGATTTGATGAGGAGGTTAATTTGTTGTATAAAATATATAGTAGTTGAATATTTAGGGAGCTTAAAATCCTTGAATCATCCCATGAAAAATAATACCCGAGCATGGAAGAGATCATATTCAAAGGGGGTTCGACTTAGGTCAAGTGGTTGCCGAACTCATCTAGTGCTTGGTACAGGTAACTGCTTAACAATAATCTAAAGACTTGAATTCTAATGTGGGACGAAGGTAATTTAGTGGCCAAAATATTGAGAATCCATCCCTATAGGCATAGCTACATGCAATACCAAAGCCTGATCTGTTACCTTGATTGATTATTTGGCCGCTAGAAGGCATCACCAGTTCTCTCGGGACGTTGCCCCAGTTCACATCAGAAGATGCCTTCACAAGGCCTAGTTAATTTGAGAGTGGAAATGATGAATAGGTATTCATAGTATCTTTTATCATACACAAATATAAACAAAAACCATTTTTTTCTTTGATTGATCACATACTCTAAAGTTCGAGGGAAAGTAATCATTTTATTTTCGCTTTTTTTCATTTATGTGATATATTTTCTTTGAGAATCATCACCTTCCCTCAATCACTCAATATATAACTCACTCTACTTGACACCATAGGGGACCCCACAACTCCCATTCGATCTAAACATTTTCTAAATCTCCCTCCATTACTAGGAGGACCGCTAGGTCTCTATCCATTTAGGCACAAAACATACCATACAACTACATCTATTGGATCCTCCTTTATCGCTGCAAATTTGCTTGGAACTCCACCTCGTCAAAGTACCCCATTCAATACCCCTCAAGGGAACCCCCATGGCTCCCCTCCTAGGAGCCCATGTGGCACTCACTAGGGTCACCACCCTCATTAGGGAATCCCCATACATATAATTTTCCAAAATCGTTTCGTGATGGCGAACAACTCTCAAGTCCCATTTTTAACTTATTTAAGCCTTCCTTATTTAATCAAGCTAACTAGTAACCTAATTGCACCTAACCTAAATTCGCTAGCCATCCCCACCAAGCTCCCTTTGGACATTCCAAAATTCAAAGAGAAGTAGGGATAAAACCTTGAAATCATGTCATGACATTTCACCTATGGTGTTCATCCAATAGCATCATAGACAATATTATTTGATTACGACTACTTCAAAGCACCCTTATAGGGACTGTAATGAAATGGTATATTGACCAACCTTCTGCGTCGCATGGGAGCTTTAGATCCCTACCCACAACACTCCTAAAATTATTCCAGATATCATTATTTTTAGCACTCTGTAAATCCATTAAGGCCGAGGAAAGGAATCTTAGAGGTAACCAAAAACCAATTGTAGGTTAACGTCCATTCTCCCTAACCTCGGAGAGGGATCTCTCGTTGTATCAACTATCAATCTAAAAATTGATAGGATATGGATTTTAGACTAGTTATTAATCTTAGGGGTAGAAGATATAAAGTTGAATGAAAATTGTTGGGAGAGAGGGCCACTAAAATATAGATGTATAGAACATCAAGGCATGCATGAGCCATCTAGATAACATAGGAAAGGTAGGTGCACATTCCAAGTTAACTGTCAATTGTAGTATAATGAAGAATTAAGGAAACAATAAAATATTTATTCAAATTCCATAGAACATATGGTTCTGAAATTGGTTACATAACTAATGGCCAAATATCTAGAAGAACCATGACAGAGAAATAAAGAATTCTATCATGTAATAACATCCACAATTATCTTGGGCATATAGGAATGAATTCAAGACAATAGCTTCAGAAATGGATATTAGGTTAAAACAAAAGAAAAAAAAACTTGATAACACACATTGTAGGAATCTATGAAACTATTAACTTGGTCTTCTTTGAGATTTTATTAAATTGTTTACAATGCCTCTTCCTCTCAACAGTTTTCCATCTCCTTTAACATCGCACATTTAGTACTTTATATTATATAGGATGAAGGCTAGATACATTGCATTACATCCTAATATAAAGAAAAATATTCTAGTTCATTACAGAAAGTATTAACTCAGAAAATCATCTTCATCCTCATCTTCCTGTACACCTATGGAATGCCTCGAATTTCCTATTCTGATGCCAAAATTTTTGCCAAAGATCCTCTTGATTATTTGGTTCGTCAATTCCAATCTGTTAAAACCATGAGTTGTACTATAGGTTCATTCTTTTGGGGGTTAACCCCTTTAGCCTGGGACAGGGGGGAGATTCTGCGAAATACTGTGTTAATTTTTCTTTATTCCTTTTGAAATAATACTTCGGGACTTAGTGGAAAAAGGGCTTGATTCCTTGTAACATTGCCACATTATAAATGGTCCCCATGAAATACATAGGACCACAACATATACGCGTCTTGGCCTCTTACACCAATAACTCCTGGATCTTTAAAAGTTATGACCGTAGGCCAACTCTCGTATCAGAGCTCCTCTCTTGGTGGTTTCCAATTGGCAGTCTAACTCAGTAAACAACATGCATTTTCCGATCGTCAAATACCAATCACCTTTTGTTCTAATTCCATGGTTATTGACACTTCACGTGACTGCATTCCAACCCCCTTATCAAAGACCCTCTCACAGTGATCTCTAATCGATAGTTTCATTTATTACAAAACACACATCCGTAGATAGCTAAATGTCTATACGTGATGTCATCAATGCCACATCACTACCACGTGTCATCCTGTGAGTGGTGACACATGTCACCCATTTTTGGCATATTCTGACCCCTGAAAATGTCAGATCTGCCTTCCACCTATCGACCGTATGACCACCCCATTGATGACCTCATCCTCCACATGGCCCTTATTGGAACCAATCCCTAACTGCCATGTGTAGTTAATTAGATCCAGTCTTTGTTTTTTGTTTGTCTTTTATTAGATCGAATCTCTTGTTGACACACAAACTTTCTTTGGTTTTGTGAGCGCTTCCTTTGTTAATTTGTTTTCTGCCCTCATGGAACTTTAAAACTATAAGAACATTCCTAGGGTTTTATTCACAAATCAGCAATCACATATCAATGGTTTTGATATGTGATCACCCTGCCACCCTTTTCAAATCACTGATACAATCTATAATGAGGCTTGGACCTCGGACTATCGATCTCTGATATTCAATCTCATATATCACAATTCTGAAATGTCGCTACCTTACCCTCCTTTGCAGATCATTGATTGCTAATCTATGATATCCCTGATCAGAGATTGGATTTTGATGGTTTTGCTCTAAGATTTGTTGCTTGCCCCTCAAAACCTCTGATATACAGGATCTTTGACTAAACACTTAAGCAAATTTTCTTTATTTTGTTCTTTGAAAAGGGGAACTCTGATATGCTCTAAATTTTGAATCTGGGGTCCATTTGGAGAGTTCCACATATCGTTGGAAAGTTGATTCAGAGCTCTATCTAATGGTTTCACCTGTAATGTCATTTTATAGAGGATTGAAAAGAAAAAGTCCTTCCCAACCTTAGACTATATTGATAAATGACCCTGTGAACATGGAAGCCTTTTAGACTATGACAACCAGTGATTCATAGGCTAGACTAACCAAAATGAATAGTTAGACCCCAATACCATTGATTCCTATTATAGGACTCTAACATCAGCTCCAACGGGGATTGAATCTTCCATGTGAGGTGGCAAGAAGAAAACGCATACTAGTAGCCTAACCATTAGGCAATGGAGTCAAAATAAAAACCAACTAAGTACAAATTAACTGATTGACCTACATAGTTGTAAAGTGTAAAAGAAATAAGTAAATTTGACAATACATCACTAAAGCCTTAAGGCCTTCTCATTAGGCTTCAAACTCCAATGAGAGATCTTCACACTTGATGGAAATATATACACTAGGTGATCTCCTCCTTCGAATGTAACTAGTAAAGAAAATGGTTACTTGACTAAGTTCTACTCACACTTCTCATGAGTAGGTAGAAGAAGGACAAGAGTGGCAACCCAAAATTCAACTAATCTTGAAAACTAACGTTGTTAAAGAGTACAAGCTCCCATAACTCTTGCAACGTAATGGTCATGGGATGCCAAAACTCTTCTTTTGAAGGATCAAAGAGGCCATCAAAAGAATCTTAAAAGACATAACTAGTTACCTCCACATGAGAACTTTGTTCATCATTTTTTATCGCTTCAATTAAGACAACCACCTGATCCGGATTAGTAATCTTCACATCTAGGAAAACTTGCTCTTCTTCAACAGGCGCTTCATATTCTGTAACTAGAGGCAGATCTTCATATACAAGATGTCCTAAAACAACCCATTCTCTGTCACTTCTCTCCTCTTCTTGATATGGCTTGGTCTGTTGAATACATTCATCAGGTTCAAGAAGAGAAACTTGCTGCATTTATTCATTGACCTCTATCTAATCAGTTTCATATACAACTGTAAAAATTGTTACCTATTAGGAATCTTCATGAATATCCAGGAAATAGACCTCTTCTCTTTATTCTTGAGGAAAAGACAACTCATGAAGGGCTTCTTCAATTTCATCAATAATTACATCTTGATCATAGATTTCGATTCCCATGAGTTGAAACAGATCATCTAATTTCCCACAAAATATTTCTACAAGCACTATAGGAAGATAAGTTTTTTTAAAGTTTGTACACCATACTGAATAGAAATCCATCAGAGAACATATAGTTACATCTTTCAAACCTTCATACCATAATCTAACTTTATCCTCTAAGGTTGCCATAGAAATTTCCATCAATGAATCCTCATGAAAATGAACTTCAATAGAGCAACATAGTCTCACTTCCCATATTTGAATATTGGGAGATAGTTTGACCAATTAGCAAGAGGCATATGATTCAGAAAACTAGGAATACGAGATCTATACATGGGAGCATTCTTGCCATTTGTTCTTGTAGAACCCATTTTGAAAACAATCAACCAAAATTAATTTCTTTTGATTAGTGTCATCACTTTGTATGATTGATCATTTGGACCTTTTGAATTTTAGATTCACTAGCTAAATTATCCAGCCTTTCCTATGTTTGCTTGTTGTTCACCATAAATAATTAGATCTACAACTTTGATAATCTTTCCCAGGGAATATTAAAAATTTTATTTGTTCCCTAACAATGATGCCAGAATGTTAGTACTTTGTAAATCCCTTAAGGCTAAGGAAATGAATCCCAGAGGTAATGTTACAGCGAAAAGTGTCTACACAGAACTGCTAATCCCACTAAGGTGTGGTAGCTACCATAGAAACAAACAAAGTAAAGCTACTTTCTTCTTTCCTTTATGAAATATAGATGAGAGAAGAACAAAGAAGACCAACCTCTGTCTTGCGCTAATCTCCTAGTTCGATTCCTCTCTCTCTTGATAGTCTTTCACTACTTTCTCCCTTGTACGCCCAGCTTCACAGAGTACCTGTAGGATCACAGTAGCATAACACTATACAAGAACATGGATCTATAATCATAAACAGTCTAGGATCAGATGTAAATTGACCATACAAATGCATAAAACATAAATGACACAAGAGTATGGAGGAAAACTTGAATAGCTTTTATTGATAACCAAGAAAGAGCCAAGGGAGTTACAACCAGTTGTTCTGACCCAGCATCATCCTCTCAGCAAGTAAGCCCTTCTTCACCTCATACAAAGCTTAGATCACCCAACACTATGATGTTTTCTCAAGAAACCAATAGCAATTCCTTACAAGATGCAAAATTCCAGCCTCTGGATCTCTGGGATGAGGGATCCATATATAGATATCTGTAAGGGAGATGAGTCAGCTTGTGATTTGATTAGTGTCTTCCCTCTGATAGTTCTTGTTTCCACTTGGAGATTGATGAACTCTTACTCATCCTTGCTCAAATTCAGAGAGGCAAGTGTCACAGGAGAAGTTTTTGGAAGATTCCATGCCTCTCCACCTCGCGGATTGACACTGCCACTTGTCACTTCTCACCCATCACACCCCATAGAAGGGATTTTTGAAATGCAACACACCCACAGAGTGTACTTAGGTGAGATGCAATGCACTTTGCCTATGGAGCAGCTGAAATGATCCTGTTTTGACTAGTTTTGAGCAGTTTTTCATGGAGAAATTCTGGGAGAAGCTGTAATCAGTTGACCTTGTTCCTTTAGGGGTTAGAACAACACTTTTAGGGACTTAGGAGCCCTTGGTTTATGGACATTTTATGCTTGGGGTTGCAGTGCCCAAAAATGTCTATAACAGTTGCCCTCTAAAGCATGAGGTCGTTAATCTTTTGATGTCGGGTGAAATGCTTTATTATGAGGATCCGAAGTTCTTTCAAGCTGGGAGGATACCTGTAATAAGATACAATACAATACGTTATCTTCATAATATTTTCATGATCTAGCTGAGGTGGGCATTCCCATGCTCAACTTTATAAATTCATTTTCATGTACATAGGACAGACAATCGTCTGAGTGTAGACTGATGATTCTGGTAGAGCCATCATCCCTTTGAATGGATGATTATCTGTGCAGCAATAATGTACATTTGATGTCTTTATTTCCATGAATATATATCGCAACCCGGATGGATGAAACTAGATCCGGGGTCTTCAATCTCGTTCGATCTTCACTCGAAGTACAAGTCTATCCATGTGAGAGATGTTCTGGAGTCGAACATGGAAAGACATCGCCTGATTACCAACCAATGATGTCAGCTATTAACAGGCGCGAGAGGAATCACTGATAATGATAATGACCCTCAAGGTACTGCAGTACAATTCACATGGTGTGAATAAAGGACCTGGCATCGAACACCACGCAAAATCTTTCAGTCAAAGGCCATTGATGTAAACTTGTCACTGGAAGTGAGAAACTTGCCATTGAGGCATGCAAGTTTCAAAGTACTGAACGGGGTGTTCCTAGATCGACTTCTTGGATAATGAGCTGATGTCGACAAGTAGCGATCCGTCATAGGAGGGCCTTAATGAATCCCACATCAATGACATGGAATGGAGCAAATGACTTTAATGGAGGTGGAAACGATCTGATGACATAAGGTTCAGGGCGGCGGTCATGAAAGAATGGAGTGTAAATGTATTGTAGTGGGTGAGACACAGGTGAATTCTCTGAATGACTTCTCTTGAACATATCGGCAACAATGACGTGATGGATTGGTAGCATTAACCCCAAATGTGGATGGTGTGATGGGACCATGGCGATGTGACCGGTGAATGAAACAACCCAACCCGACTTGGATGCGGAGTGAAAGTGTCATGTTCAAGAGCGACTTGCTACCAACAAAGTTTCTTCAAGTTTTCTTCCCAATTTTTCCCCAGTCGTTGCTGACCAGTACCTCTTTATTTTTGTCAAGCTTGAGGAGGATAACATATGCTTGTTCTATAATTTTCCCTTCGGGCAAACCCATCACTATGTTTTAACGAGCCTAGCGATAGTGAAACTTGTTCTTATCTGCTACGAACAAGTTTGTTGCTATTAAGTTTTAATGAGTTTAACGACAAATATAACTCGGTCCTTTCCAATTTTAGAGAGTCTGAAAAGGGATGTAAAGGACTCCAAAATTCCTTTTTCATCATCTAATCCCTTAAGTCCGAAAAAGTACAAAACAATACAGAAGGGATGAATTTTCAATACTTTTAACGAGCCGAAAAAAACAAGTGCTCGATCTTTTTGTGTAGTAATCCCTCAGGTCTAAAAAGATTAAAATCTAAAGGAGGGATAGTACTTCCAGTCCCTTTAACAAGCTGGAGAGGCCAATGGCTCGGCAATCTTTTCATATTTTACGAGTAAGTTGAAAAGAGCTTAAAGGAGACTCATCTTTTGAGGAACGAGTGATAAAATTGGGTAGCAGCTAATTCCAGGTAAGGTTTGGAATTTTCCAATCACGGCAGTGTTACAAGGATGGCTAGTGGGATCACTCTTCGCAGCTGTTCCTCAAAAGGGATAAACAATCAAATGGAGGTGAATGATCAGCCAATATAGAGTGGAGGTGATGATGAGAACACGACCAAGGCTTTAAAGACTGAAGTACTACATTCGCGATGGTTATTTACCGGGAAATAGTTCATTTTTTAATGAGCTTAAACACAGGGAGAAACATTTGCTCATGACTTATGTTTATTTTTTAACGAGCTTGAACTATGTGCTAAAACTGATCGATTAATCTAGTCACATAATAAGAATGTCCCATTTAAAAATGAAAATTTTTAAAGTTTTGCCCCACATCCTTTCTTTATGAAAGTTAGGAAATGACCAATCCTACGAGTTTAAAGGGTTAGAGGACCTACAAATTTAAAAAAATAAATAGTCGCTCTTCACTTGCACGCCAAAAGGTTTGCATGCCCCCAAGTATAAAACAGAGTTTCAAGGTCACCTTTCAAATCTCCAACAAAACATTTGTTTTATCAGGAAAGGTCTACCTCTTTCAGGTTACCAAAGATTGTTCTATTCACAGCGCAAACAAAACACTTCTTCGGCGATGTATACCGAAATAGACAAAGGTGAGACAATCCACTCACATAACTTTGACGAGAGAATCTTATTCCAATCTAACCCCCTCTTCCAATCACGGATGGGAGTACAGTCCAGTCATATATCTCTCGTGGAAACCTACCCTATACCTGAAGTTTTCCTGCCGAAGCAGACCAGGGTGCATGTCCCCCAAATCACTTGCGCTCATCAGGTGGATGGACTGGAGATTGATGAGACATTCCTTGTGTGAAAAGACCATTCAGCGATGGCACATGACTATTTTATCTGTGTGATCCGGGAAATGAAAGCTGGTATACGAGCTTGACCATTCTTCCTTCGTGCAGAAAACACATTACTCTAAAGAGTGATGAGACAAGGGCTCCCATGCAATAAATATAGTCTCATCCAAGGAGTAGATTATAATCCAGGGGTCCTTGAACTACCATTACGTTCATGTGAACGGTTTTCCCTCTCAATGTTATGGGCACATTGGGAAGGATCCCTAACGGTCGACTGGTTCCTTTGTCAAAGCCTGTTAGATTTCTCATCTCAGGAAAAAAGCGATGGCGAACCAAGTTCTTTCTAAGCAGTCGAGGAAAGGATACTCATAGAAGCCCCTTCATCTATGATGGTACTAGCCATAACCATACTATATATTTGAGCAATAATTCGGAATGGCACACTTGCCGGTAAACGGGGTCTGCGTAGTTGATTCCAGTCGAAAGAAACAACTAGGTTGCTTGGAGGTGGGACCGAATAGACGACCGGGTACGACTCTGACGAACTTCCTTCCTTCAGTAAAGGAATGGGTAAATTGCCCCCATGTTCATCGGAGTCTGTGCTTACGAAAATAATTTGGATGGTGTCACCCTTATTCTCTTATGTGACTATATCATCTGAAGATGGAACCTCCGAAGGAAATACTGGGTCAACTGCCACCTCGACCTTTTGACTTTTGTCTAGTATGGGTTCAGATGGTTTGTCTTCAATGATAGATGGTTCGGCTGACCACCTGGGTGGGTCAGCCAGATTTTCAACTAGTGACGGACTTGGCAAGAGTTTTTTATATCCAGGAGGAAGTCGTAACAGTAAAACCGGATGATCGTCCAAAACTCTTTTAGCCTCGTCTAAGAAGGGACAATGGTGGACGGCATGATCACCTTCGCACAGTTTACAAGGAAATCTATATTTTCCTTTTTGTCGTGGGGCTTCACTTTCACTAGTCGATGGTGTGTTTTCAACATGATGTTATAGACATTTTTGTGCCTCGCATCATGGAGCATGGAATGTCAATAATTACAGGGATCCTCAGTCCCTAAACATGTTGTTCTTACCCCTAAAAGAACAAGGTCATCAAACAACAGCACTTCCAATCAGTTCTCCACCTGAAAACACTTCAAAACAGGCTTATTTTGGATCATGTCAACTGCTTAACTGAGCTTTTGCGCTGTAATGCAACTGTCCCACTCTGTACCTGCACTGGAAGTCAAAAGTAATGAAGGCTACCTACGCTGGGCGAGATTGGCCAAGTGGCACAGTCATCCTGCAAGGTGTCAACTGCCCAGGAAGCTTCCAAACTGACACTTGGTTCATGAGATTCGCCCTGTGATGAGTAAGAGGTACTTGATCACCATGTGTAAGCAAGGATCTCCAAGTGGACTCAAGAACTGAAGATTAACTGAAGAGGGAGAGGACACAAGGCAGCTTCATGTCAGTCTCAAGCTGACTCATCCTTTCTTCTTCTCTCCTATATATAGAGCTCTTCTATGAGGTCTAAAGAGGCTGGAATTTTGTGTAAAGCAAGGAGGTGCTGTTGGATTACAGTTAGAGCTATTGGGTTATTGTTTTACTAGAGGTGAAGAGGAGAGTTCTTGCTGCTGGGGAGGTGCTGCTGGATTGGAGCCATCATTGGTTGTAACCTTCTCAGAACCCTGTTACTTCTATCAATAAAATTTTGCATGTTCTCCTATATACTTGTATTGCATTGATGTATTGTATTTACATGTATATTTGATTCACTCTAATCCATGCATCAGTTATGAGTACATGTATCTTGTAGTTTCCTCTCTTGTTTTGTGCAGGATCTATGTGTAGCTGGACCGGCAAAGAGAGTAAGGAGCTGGGAACAAGAGACGAAGAGAGAGGATCAAGATCGACTAAGCAAAGGACACCAGGTTGGTTAATCTTTTCATCCTTCTCTCTGTACTTTCATAAAGGAAAACATCAAAGCTTTACTTTCAGTTGTTGCTAAAGACTGTCACCTTTAGAGTAGGGATAGGGTCATCTGCATCGGATACTTTTCCCCACAACAAACTGGCGACTCCGCTGGGGAGCCTAGTATCTTGTTGGTGTTTGTAGTATTTTGCTATTCATTTCTTGAAGAAAAGAGTACCAAATCGAAAAGCTTTTGACTATATCAAAAGCGAAGTAGAGGGACTGCTACTCTTGCTCATTTGCTGAGCAAATTCAAGATTTAAAGAGCTTATCTACAAAAGACTCTTTACTCTTTGTGATAGATCTTCATCCTCTTGATCATCCCTTAGCCTGTACTTGACCTATAGCTTTTTATTTCAGCAAAAACAGTGCATTTTTGAGCTTTTTATGACCCGGAATTCTTTGTAGACGAAACTCTCGTGAGTCAGTGCAGGCTGTACACAGGCAGTCTGCATTACAGCGCAGGTGCTCCCTTCGGGAACTGCGCTGAGAGTGAAATTGGCAGACTAGAACCTGCACTGGTCCAGTTAGCCATTGTCTTGCTTAGCTTTCCCTTTGTGTCTTGGCCCTGTTTGCACTTGTTTTTGGCTGATTGCTTGCTGGTTATTGTACTTGCTGTAAGCCACTTCTCCTTGACATTATTCCGCCTCAGTTGTGTGATGAAACTGTGAATGTTCTTTCAGTATTTCTTATTTCAGTTACAGTTTCCCATTGTGAAAAGCGAACCAGTATAGCTGTGGCCTCTTAAATCCTGAACTGTAAAAGTGTCTTTGTGATCTTAAGAGCTAGTTTTATTACTGTTCATAGCTGTTTGAGTTTGTTCGATTTGCATTTCATGGTTTGAATCTATACATTTCCTGTGTTTTTAAACAAGTCTATCATAAGGTGTCTTTTTGATTGTGGACAAGCTTGTTTATTTCTACTTGAAATTAGATTCAAAATCATACAACAGTTTCCTTTTTGTCTAGCATCAACATTAAGGATAACGAAAAGAAATACATGCATTGTGCATTTTGCATTTGACTGTATGCTTGACGATTTAGGAAGATGTGTTTTTTAGTGTGTGTTCTTTGATCTATGGAAAAAGTTGTGTCCTTCTTTTCCCTCAAGTAGATTAAGGTTTTCAAAGTTGAAAGATTGAAAAGATTTGCTTCTCATTCTTAGATTGCATATAGGAAGTTGTATATATACATCTCGTGGCGAACCTGAAAGGCAAACTGTTAAGAAAGATCAACATTAAAATAAACTCAATTTACATAACAACGCTTTGGAATTTAACGCAAACATCTAGAGGTCTAGGTAGAGACGTGTTCCGGCGTCGTTAAACATAGTGACTGTCGATCTCTACGAAGGTGGGTGATTCCTCCTGAGAGTCGGTGGCACTAACACGGACTTGAGCTCCCGCGTACCGTCGCGTATATTGGGAGACCCCTATAGGCTTTTATCCTTTATCCTTAGGAAACCGTGTCGGCCGCCCTACTGATCGCGATGCAGTGAACACAGCATTCACGAAGATCGACCACCCGTACCGTAAAACGTATTCTGTGGTTTCGCGAAAGGTTTGGCACACCCTCTGCCTAGATCTCCAGAGCAGTTTCTTTTGGCCTTTTTCAAACTCTATAACTGAAAAAGTCCAACCGAGCATTTGTCACTTCGGGCTCGTTAATACATCGAAGGCGACTAGAGTCATCTTTAGCTTTTTCTCGACTCTTAAAACATGAAAAAGCAAGTTTGTGTCTAAAAGCGTCGTTAATAAAATTTATTTTAAGCGGAACATAATCACCTATTATTCCCACGTTGATCTTTCAGTTGAAAAGTATGGAGCCCACCAACCAAGGAAGTAACCTTGGCGGAAGTCCAAATCCCTTCTCCTCTTGGGGAGATGTTGGTGCGCCTCATATGGCTACATTGTCGCTTCCAGGATTGACAATCGGCCTTCCTGTATGGCTCTTTTCAACTAATGTAGTCCAGATCGCCACTAATCCTGAGCATTCGAATCAACAGTCAGAACAATCTAGAACTACCCACCAGCCTTCCACTTCTTATGATACTTCCTCTGATCCTTCATCTTCGCAAGGTAGAGCCGGCAAAAGTCAGCCTCCCAAGGAGAAGAAGGAAAAGAAGAAGAAAGAAAAGAAGCAGAAGGAGCCTCTGGCGAAGGCGACTGGGGGCAAGCAGAAGAAAGCTGACAAAAACCCACACACCGCACCGACCGGGCCTAAATCGCCATGTGTCATTTGCAAAGGGATCCATTTCCATCGTGATTGTCCTTGTATTCCCCGGATACTAAGGGACTGGTCCCCAAGGTTGCACAATCCGGTAGCATCAACCTCTGGTTGTCAAGTTGATTGCATTCCGTCAACTAGCGAGAGTGAAGGACGAAGAAGGGGACCAAGATCACCCTGTCTATTGTGTGAAGGTCATCATGCCATCCACAAATGTCCATTCTTAGATGAGGCCAAGAGAGTTTTGGAAGATCGCCCAGTGTCACCGGTGCGACTTCCACCTGGATATCAAAAACTCGCGCCTAATCCCTCGATAGTTGAAAATCCGGTTGAACCACTCAAGTGGTCAGCTGAAGTGTCGGTCATTGAGAATGAACCTACTGAATCTAGACTAGACGAAAGTCTAAAGGTCGATACGGCAGTTGGCCCGATTCTTCCTTCAGAGGTTCTATCGTCCAATGACCCCGTCATTGAAGACCCGTCTTCAAATGACACCGTCGCCGAAGAGTCGTCTTCATGCGACACCCTCACTGATGAGAACAAGGATGACACCATCCAGGTTCTTTTCATCAGCACCGACTCCGATGAGCATCAGGGCAATGCGCCCATTCCTTTATCGCAGGAAGGAACATCATCAGAGTCATATCCGGCCGTATATTCGGTCCCACCGCCAAGCAACCTGGTTGTATCCTTTGATTGGAATCAACTAGGCAGACCCCGGTTACCAGCCAATGTACCATTCAGAATCATTGTCCAGATCTATAGAATGATTATGGCTGGTACTATCATTGATGAAGGGGCGTCTGTGAGTATCCTTTCCTCTGTTGCTTGGAAAGCACTGGGTTCCCCGGCGCTTTTACCTGAGTTGAGAAATCTCTCAGGTTTTGATAAAGGAACCAGTCGACCATTAGGGATCCTCCCCGATGTACCTGTTACATTGAAGGGGAAGACCGTCAGGATGAACGTGTTGGTAGTTCAAGGACCCTTGGATTATAACCTACTCCTTGGACGCGACTATATTTATTGCATGGGAGCGATAGTCTCCTCACTCTTTAGAGTAATGTGTTTTCCACATGAAGGAAGGGTGGTCAAGCTCGTAGACCAACTTTCATTTCCGGGATCTCGCATCGCAAATAGTCAAATACCAATCCTAAATGGTCTGTTCACTCAAGATTCGCCTCCGCCCCCAGTCCTCCTTCCCGATGAGCGCGAGTGATTCGGAAAGAAAGACTAGGACCCAGGGGGCATGCACCCTGGTCTGCTTCGGGCAGAAGAAACTCCGGGTATAAGACAGAATTTCCGCAGAAGAACATGACTAGTCCGTACCCCGTCCGTAGGAAGTGGGGTTGTTCTGGAATAATGATCTTTTGTCAAAGTTATGTGTTTGGGAATCATTCACCTTTGTCTAAAAAAGTGGGCAATGCCCAAGTAGGAATTCCCTTATTACAACAAGTAGTCACCATCTTTAAATTCAAGCCTCGCCCATCGAAACATATGTTTTGAAGGATAAGCAGGGGCAGTCTACTAAGAAGGAGACCGTATTGTTGTGACAGAGGGTAACCATCTTAGGACAACCCAATGATAGGCACCGCCGAAGAAAGAGATTGATCTGCGGTAGCAAATCGAACCGTCTTTGGAATAATAAGAAAGAGGCAAGCCTCCCTCAATAATACCAATGTTTTATCTTTGAGTAGTGTTCTTCTATTGTCATAAATAGCTGTTTGTTAAAAGTGGGCCAACGGGAAGCCTGAGTACTGCGTAAGACCCCTTAAAATAACGAGAAGACAAGTATCGTTAGCATTAGATTAGCAAGATGACAAATAAAAGTGAACACCCAAAGAAAAGCAGAAGTAGGGGAGAGGAGGGGCAGCCTCGAAATTCTATCCTATACCTCGGGGCATGCAAACTTTCTGGAGTGCAAGCTAGGGGCGGGTATTTATCTGGTTTTAAGGTTAGCCGTGTCCAAACTTGCATGAAAGAAAGCCTGTGGGGCAAAAGTAAAATTTGCCAAAAGTGAGCACAGCTGTGGTAAGGCATAAGCTCTATAAAAATTGGTCCTTATGAGAGGCGTTCTTCATATGACTGGTATATCGAGCAGTTTTAGCATATAGTTCATGCTCGTTAAAAAATAAACGCAAATCCGAGCAGTTTTAGGACTGAATTTATGCTCGTTAAAAAATAGAAAAGTGTGAGCAAAAGTTTCCCTCAGAGTTCAAGCTCATGGAAAAAATGAACCGGTAAATAACCTTTTGAGATCGTAAATTCATCAGCCATAAGAACCTTGATCGTGTTTTCATCCATCACCTCCACTGTTCATTTGGCCGATCATTCACTTCCATTTGTGTGTTTACCTCTTTTGAGAAACAGCTGCGAAGAGTGATTTCACCTAGCCATCCTTGTGACACTGCCGTGATTGGAAAATTCCAACCTGTACCTGGAATCGGTAGCTATCCCTGTTTATCACTCGTTCCTCAAAAGACGAGTCTTCTTTCAGCTCTTTTCACTGACTCGTAAAATATGAAAAGTTTGCCGAGTTTTGGCCTTCCAGCTCGTTAAATGACTGGAACGCTATCCCTCCTCTAAATTTTAATCTTTTTGGACCTGAGGGATTATTGCACAAAAGGATCGAGCGCTTGTCTTGTTCGGCTCGTTAAAAGTACCGAACAGCCATCCCTTCTGTATTGTTTTATACTTTTTCGGACTTAAGGGATTAGCTGACGAAAAAGGAATCATGGAGTTAACTTTCTGTACCTTTTCAGACTCTCTAAAAATGAAAAGGACCGAGTTTTCCTTGTCGTTAGACTCGTTAAAATGATTAAATAGCAACAAACTTGTCTTTAGACGAGAACGAGTTTCCCTATCGCTAGGCTCGTTAAATCATAGCGATGGGCTTGCCCGAAGGGCAGGTTATAGAACAAGCATATGTTATCCTCCTCAAGCTTGACAAAAATAAAGAGGTACTGGTCAGAAATGACTGGGGAAAAATTGGGAGAACATTCAAAGTTTAATGGTAGCAAGTCACTCTTGAACATGACACTTTTCCTCCGTATCACATCGGGTTGGGTTGTTTCATTCACCGGTCTCGTCACCATGGTCCTCGCCACACCATCCACGTTTGGGGTAATGCTACCGATCCATCGCATCAGTGTCATTATATGTTCAAGAGGGGTCATTCTGAAAGTGTCAACTGTGTCCCATCCACTGCCATACATTATCCTTCATCCATTCATGATCGCCACCCTGAATCATATGTCACAGTTTGTTTTCACCTCCACTAAAGTCATTAGCTCCGTTCCGTGTCATTGATGTGGGATTCATTAAGGCCCTCCTTTGACGGATCGCTTCTTGTCGACTTCAACTCATTATCCAAGAAGTTGATCTAGGAACAACCCCATCAGTACTTTGAAGCTTGCATGCCTCAATGGCAAGCTTCTCACTTCCGGCGACAGGTATACATCAATGACCTTCGACCAGAAGATTTTGCGTGGCGTTCGACGCCAAGTCCTTTATTCACGCCACGTGAATTGTACTACAGTACCTTGAGGGTCATCGTCATTATTGGTGATTCCTCTCGCGCTTGTTAACGGTTTTCATTATTGACCGGTAATCAAGCGATGTCTTTCCATGTTCGACTTCAGCGCAATTCTCACATGGATCGACTTGTACTTAGAGTGAAGATCGAACGAGCTTGAAGACCCCGGATCTAGTTTCATCCATCCGGGCTGCGATATATATTCAGGAAATATAAAAGCATTTGCCATGTACATCATTGTAGCAGATGATCATCCTACTCAAAGGATGATAATTTCAGCAGAAAATTATCAGTCTATCTTCAGACGATCGTCTGTCATATGTACCAAAATGTATTTATAAAAAGCTGAGCATGGGAATGCCCGCCTCAGCTAGATCATGAGAATAATGATGAATGAAAAATAATGTATTGTATTGTATTGTATTATAGGGCACTCTCCTCAGCACTGGAACGAACTTCGGATCCTCTAGATAAAGCATTTCACCCGATAAACGGCCTCATACTTTAGGGGGCAACTGTTATAGACATTTTTGTGCCTCGCATCATGGAGCATGGAATGTCAATAATTACAGGGATCCTCAGTCCCTAAACATGTTGTTCTTACCCCTAAAAGAACAAGGTCATCAAACAACAGCACTTCCAATCAGTTCTCCACCTGAAAACACTTCAAAACAGGCTTATTTTGGATCATGTCAGCTGCTTAACTGAGCTTCTGCGCTGTAATGCAACTGTCCCACTCTGTACCTGCGCTGGAAGTCAAAAGTAATGAAGGCTACCTGCGCTGGGCGAGATTGGCCAAGTGGCACAGTCATCCTGCAAGGTGTCAACTGCCCAGGAAGCTTCCAAACTGACACTTGGTTCATGAGATTCGCCCTGTGATGAGTAAGAGGTACTTGATCACCATGTGTAAGCAAGGATCTCCAAGTGGACTCAAGAACTGAAGATTAACTGAAGAGGGAGAGGACACAAGGCAGCTTCATGTCAGTCTCAAGCTGACTCATCCTTTCTTCTTCTCTCCTATATATAGAGCTCTTCTATGAGGTCTAAAGAGGCTGGAATTTTGTGTAAAGCAAGGAGGTGCTGTTGGATTACAGTTAGAGCTATTGGGTGATTGTTTTACTAGAGGTGAAGAGGAGAGTTCTTGCTGCTGGGGAGGTGCTGCTGGATTGGAGCCATCATTGGTTGTAACCTTCTCAGAACCCTGTTACTTCTATCAATAAAGTTTTGCATGTTCTCCTATATACTTGTATTGCATTGATGTATTGTATTTACATGTATATTTGATTCACTCTAATCCATGCATCAGTTATGAGTACATGTATCTTGTAGTTTCCTCTCTTGTTTTGTGCAGGATCTGTGTGTAGCTGGACCGGCAAAGAGAGTAAGGAGCTGGGAACAAGAGACGAAGAGAGAGGATCAAGATCGACTAAGCGAAGGACACCAGGTTGGTTAATCTTTTCATCCTTCTCTCTGTACTTTCATAAAGGAAAACATCAAAGCTTTACTTTTAGTTGTTGCTAAAGACTGTCACCTTTAGAGTAGGGATAGGGTCATCCGCATCGGATACTTTTCCCCACAACACATGATCATCAAAGGTTGACGACACCGGGTTGTGCAAACGAGGATACCAGTCCCTTAAGATCCGAGGGATGTAGGGACAATCTCTATGATAGTGGTCTCCTTTGCAAATGACACATAGCGATTTAGGCCTAGTCGGTGCAGTGTGTGGATTTTTTCTAGACGATGCTTGGTTGCCCCCTTTTTCTTTTGGCTCCTTCTTCTTTTTCTCTTTCTTCTTCTTTTCCTTCTTCTTCTCAGGTACTTGATTTTTGGCTTCACCAACCCCATCAAGCAAAGAGGAAGGAGGAGAGGAAGATTTGGAGGAAGTAGAAGGTTGGTGGGTAACTCTGGATTCATCTAGTTGCTGACTCGATTGTTCAGGAATTGCGGTGTTCTGAACGACAGAGGTTGAGAAGAGCCATATGGGCAAGCCGATTGTCAATCCTGGAAGCGACAATGTGGCCATATGGGGTGCACCAACATCTCCCCAAGAGGAGAAGGGACTAGGATTTCCTCCAAGAGGAATTCCTTAGTTGGTGGATTCCATTTTCTCAACCTAAGATCAACGTAGGAAAGGGTGATGATTATTCCGTTTAAAATAAATTTTAGACACTTTGACACAACTTGTTTTTTTCAATTTTAAAGAGTCAAGAAAAAACAAAATATGACTCTAGTTGCCTTCGATTTTTAATGAGCCTGAAGTGACAGGTGCTCAGATGGACCTTTTCCATTAAGGAGTCTGAAAAGGAACGAAAAGGACTGCTCTAGAAATCTAGGTAGAGGGATTACCAAACCAATCGAAAAACTGCAGAATACTTTCTACGGTACGGCAGTCAATCTTCCCGAATGTTGTGTTCAGTGCATTGCGATCGATAGGGCAGCAAACACAACTTCCTATGGATAAAGGATTAAGCCTATTGTGGTCTCCCAAAATATACTCGATGGTACATGGGAGCACAAGTTCGTACAAGCACTTATCGTCTCAAAGTGGAGGAATCACCCAACCATCACTGAGAACAACAGTTACCAGGCTTTACGACGCCGGAATACGTCTCTAGCCTAGACTTCTAGACGTTGTGCGTTAGGTTCCAAAGCGTTGTTAGATTCATTAAATTTATTTTATAGTTGATCTTGCTTAAGAAATTTGCCTTTCAGGTTCACCGCGAGATGTAGATGTATAATTCCTAAAATGCAATCTAAGATGATAAACAGTCTTTTATCTTCTTTGTGCAATGAAAATCCTAGCTACTAAGGAAAGAGAGACAATATTCTTTCACAAAGAGCAAAGAGCACACACTAGATGCACTGTCTTAAATCAAACCAATCAAACAGTCTAAATGCAAATGCACATGCATGTATTTGTTTTCAGCTTTCTTAGTATGTGAATGGTAAAAAGAAAGCTAATGCGAAAATCTAAATTACTTTTCAAGCGACAATTACTAACAAGTTTCTTTTCAAAATAAAAAATGGAGACAATCACAACACTTTACGATTTGGAAATGAATACTTGCTTTCGACACTAGAAAAACTACAAATTCAGACCAAATACAATAGTAACAGGGTAATCGACTATCAATAGCAACCAAACTCTTTCCTATGACTGAAAGCGACACTTGCGACACTTTCAAATCAAGGGACGACAGTACAATTACGTTACTTTTTCCAAAGGAGAATTGAAAATGACTCAACAAATACACAAAAACATTTACAGTTCTTTTGCACAATGGAGGCGGAATAACAGCAAGGAAAAGGTGTTTCAAACAGAGATATACTGATTACAGGCAGCAAAATTCATGAATAGAACTGAAAAAAATGAATCACAGAAACCAAAACTAAACAATGCCTAGTCTGATCAGCGCACCTGTAACATAGTGAACTTGAAATGCACTGCACCTACTACACTCGGGAAGTGCGCTGAATTTCAGATTCACAGAACAAAACCTATGCTGGGCCAGAGACGAGACTTTGCTTGGGTTTTGGTTGAGCAAATGGTAATTAGTAATGCAACAATCAGGGGTAGATCTAAGGAGGTTCTAAGAGCTACCATGAGGGAAATTAGAGAGTTTGCGAATCAGTTGTTTAAGTCATAAACAAATCCTGGAGATTGATTGAAGCGACGTTTATCTACTTTGCATTTGCATAGCAAATGCAGTTTGAAAGCTACCTGGCTCGACTTCAGGCTCCGTTTGTAAGTTTATAAAATACACAACAAGGAAGATAAACAAACAACCTAATTCATCCCCAACGGAGTCACCATTTTGTTACAGGGAAAAGTGTCTACACAGAACTGCTTATCCCACTAAGGTGTGGTATCTACCTTAGAAACAAACAAAGTAAAGCTACTTTCGTCTTTCCTTTATGAAATATAGATGAGAGAAGAACAAAGAAGACCAACTGCTGTCTTATGCTAATCTCCTAGTTCGATTCCTCTCTCTCTTGATAGTCTTTCGCTACTTGCTCCCTTGTATGCCCAGCTTCACAGAGTACCTGTAGGATCACAGTAGCATAACACTATACAAGAACATGGATCTATAATCATAAACAATCTAGGATCATATGTAAACTGACCATACAAATGCATAAAACATAAATGACACAAGAGTGTGGAGGAAAACTTGAATAGCTTTTATTGATAACCAAGAAAGAGCCAAGGGAGTTACAACCAGTTGTTCTGACCCAGCATCATCCTCTCAACAAGTAAGCCCTTCTTCACCTCATACAGAGCTTAGATCACCCAACACTATGATGTTGTCTCAAGAAACCAACAGCAATTCCTTAAAACATGCAAAATTCCATCCTCTGGATCTCTGGGATGAGGGATCCATATATAGATATCTGTAAGGGAGATGAGTCAGCTTGTGATTTGATTAGTGTCTTCCCTCTGATAGTTCTTGTTTCCACTTGGAGATTGATGAACTCTTACTCATCCTTGCTCGAATTCAGAGAGGCAAGTGTCACAAGAGAAGTTTCTAGAAGATTCCATGCCTCTCCACGTCGCGGGTTGACACTGCCACTTGTCACTTCTCGCCCATCGCACCCCATAGAAGGGCTTTTTGAAATGCAACGCACCCACAGAATGTACTTAGGTGAGATGCAATGCACTTTGCCTATGGAGCAGCTGAAATGATCCTGTTTTGACCAGTTTTGAGCAGTTTTTCATGGAGAACTTCTGGGAGAAGCTGTAATCAGTTGACCTTGTTCCTTTAGGGGTTATAACAACACTTTTAGGGACTTAGGAGCCCTTGGTTTATGGATATTTCATGCTTGGGTTTGCACTGCCCAAAAATGTCTATAACAGGTAACCACAAAACACTTGTAGGTTAATGTCCAGTCCCCCTAATCTTGGAGAGAGCTCTCTCATTGGATCAACTATCAATAAAAATATTGATAGGATATGGATTTTAGACTGGTTATCAAGTGTAGGGGTAGATGATATAAAATTGAATGAAATTTTTTGAGAGAGAGGGCCACTGACATATAAATTTATACAAAATCAAGGCATACATGAGCCATCTAGGTAACAGAGGAAAGGTAGGTGCACATTCCAAGTCATATTTCAATTGTAGTATAGTGAAGAATGAAGGGAACACAAAAATATTTAGCCAAAGGAAACAAAGCATATGCTTATGAATTTTGTTACATAACTAATGGCCAAATATTTAGAAGAACTATGCCAAAAAAATAAAGAATTCTATCATGTAATAAGATCCACAATCATCTTGAGAATATAGCAATGAATTTAGGAAAACAACTATAGAAATGGATATTAGATTAACGCAAAAGAAACACATACTTGATAACACACACCACAGGAATATCTTAAACTAATAACTCAGTTTAATCTGAACTTTTATTAAAATGTTTACAATGCCTCTTCCTTTCAACAATTCTCCATCCTCCTTTTACATCACCCATTTAGCCTTTTATTTTATTGAGGCCGAAGACTAGATACATTGCATTACATCCTAACAAAAACAACAAGATTCAGGTTAATTACAGAAAGTATTAACTCAGAAATCCATCTTCAACCTTATCATCCTGTAAACCTCTAGAATGCCCTGAATTGCCTACTATGATGGAAAAAAGGCTGCCAAAAATCCTCTTGATGCTCCCGTTCATCCCCCTTCTACTTATCAGGTCACCTCTGATCAATTAAAATAATGAGTTTTGATTATAGGTTCAGTCTTCCAGGGTTTAAGCCATTTAGCTTGGGACAAGGGGCCGATTCTTCGAAATACTATGTTAATATTTGTTTAGTCCTTTTGAAATAAGACTTCGGGGCTAAGTGGAAAAAGGGGATGATTCTTTGTAACATTTTTGCATTATAAATAGTCCCCAAGCAATACATGGGACCAAAACATATACGCGTCTAGGGCTCTTATGCTGGTAGCTCTTGGCTCTTTGAAAGTTATGACCATATGCTAGCTAGGGCTCTTAAAGTTTAGAAACATTGGCGAATGTCACTAGTCCCTAATTTGACAATTATAAAAAAATTATTGATGTATTTGTAAAATTATTCAAATTTATAATTATTTTATATATACTATATATATAGTTTTGGCGATTTTCAACGTAAAATAATTTTATATTGTAAAATTTGGGCAAATAATTTTAATAAAAAAGAGAAATTGGTGAGTCATCCTTTTGGAAAACTCATGGAAAATTAACCCACCTATGAATATTAGCCCCTAAAATTTTCCATGCTAGCTCTTGTATCAGAGGTCCTCACCTAGTCATTTCCAATTGGCGTTATAACTTTGTAAGAAACATGCATCCACCAATTGACGATAATCTTTCACCCTCTGTGCTAATTCCCTAGTCCTGTGATGTTTCATGTGACCACATTCCAACCCCCTTATCGGAGCCCCTCTCCCGATGATCTCTAATCAATGGTTGCACTTGGTACAAAACACACATCTACGGATTGCTGAATGCCGATACATGACATCATCAATGCCACATCACTTTCATGTGTCATCCTATGAGTGGTGACATGTGTCACCCATTATTTGCTTCTTCTGACCTTGTTGTGGCCACAACCACCACCCTATTAAAACCTTCTCTGGTAGCATATTTGAATGGGTTCCCTAGACGTTTGATCTTTCGTTTCTAACTAGAGCTTTTACATGGAATTATGTCTTCTAAGCTATATGATCAAGGCCCCTTAATAAATCTCTGCGGCATGATTCATTTGTAACCTAGTCTAGCCCTTCATTCATATCTTTCATCTAGACTTGGTTAATCCTCGTAAACCTTCTATTGCGCCTTTATTTCTATTATAACGCTTTTGTAATAGAAATAATTTGCAATCATATTTAACTTACCTTTTCCATGATTTTTTGGTCTTTATACATTTCTCGATGCCTACCTTTACCGCTATCGCAAGCTCTCAATTTCTGCAGTTACACTATGCATTCCTCTTTTGCATTTGATAAGCAATGACCTTCCGGAATTCAAATGTAATTAACCACATCCATATCCTTTCGGGACCACCGTTACATCACTTATCACAATCTCTTGTCTACTCCTCCATCGCAAATCGCAATCAGTGGAACCCAAAGCTCATACATAAGGTGTTCCGCAATATGGCAGAGCCGCCAGGATTATTAAGTGGAAAACATATGATTTTGGGTCCGAAGCCCATCGCAAGTCATAATCAGCGGAATTCAAAGCTTATACATGAGGCGCGATGCGATACAGTGGACCCGACAAGACTACTAAGCATAACACATATGATTTCGGGTCCGCTCCCCAATCGAAAATTGCAATCGGCGAAACCCAACATTTATACATAAAGCGTGATGCGATATGGCAGACCTGTCGGGAATATTAAATGCAACACATATATTTTCGGGTCCCGCCAATTGCAAATCGTAATCGGCAAGACCAGCGGTGATGTTGCATGTGACTTCCCGCTGCGATGTGCTATTGTGACTTGATCACATCGCAACCTTGGTTAAACCAGGGGCCAATTCCTTCACACTTATTCCTTTTGATTTTATAAAAGTTTTTATGAGGGCAAGATTTACGTTTTTAATCATTTCTATCATATTTTCATAAGCATAGCTGATGTTGATTATTTCTGTAGGCGAGGACCAAGAGAAGGCAAGTGTGTTGGGTGCGAAGCATGATTATCATCTCAATTTAGAGGTCTTTATTTCAGCCAGATGTATACCCCAGGAAGATTGTACACCCCTCCACATGGGGGGGTGCGGATGATCTGATAGTAGAATTTATGTTTAGTTTAGGGTTTCTTGCCCTAGAAGGCAACGCCTCTCTTTGTATGAGGGTATTGTATTGAGGCTGTGGAATGTATGTGTATTCTCAGAGCGAGAAACAGATAGGTGAGAGTGTGAGAGAAAACAGAGGATATTAGAGCGGATGTGGAGATAGCCCAAACTAGGTGAACCGTGTATATCTGTGTCTCTCTGGTTTTATGTTTTTTTATTTTTCCGCATATTATATATCTTTCATTTCTCTGTCATATGTAATATTTTTCTAACAACTGGTATCAAAACCAAAGGTCTATTTGGCAGATAAACTCGTAGGAAAGAAGGGTTTCTTGTTGGAGTGGGAGCAATTGTGGAAGATGGTAAGTTTACGGTCAAGAAATTTAACGGCGAAAACTTCCCACTGTGGAAGGTGCAGATGGAAGATTATTTGTATCAAAAAGATATATACCTACCATTGAGTGGAAAAACAGAGAAGCCAACGGCTATGATAGATGTGGAATGGAACATTCTCGATAGAAAGGGACTCAGAACAGTACGGTTGTGCCTTGTAGTGTCGGTCGCCTCAAAATTTTGAAGGAAACAATGACAGAGGGTTTGATTTAGGTGTTGGAAAAACTATATCAAAAACCCTCTGCCTCAAACAAGGTATTTCTTATGAAACGATTATTTAATATGAAGATGTCAGAAGGTGGATCTATTGCAAACCATTTAAATGATTTTAATACAGTTATAAGTTAGTTAAGTTCCTTAGGGGTAAACTTTGATGATGAAGTTAGAGCTCTGTTATTCTTGTGCTCATTACCAGAAAGTTGGAATGGTTTAGTAATGGCCATTAGTAACTCTGTTTCTGGATCTAGTACTTTAAAGTTTTATGATGTTGTCGGTGCTATCCTTAGTGAGGAAATGCGATGTTAAAGCTCTGGTGAGACATCAGGTAATGCTTTGATTACAGAGTCTAGGGGAAGAAGAATGGAAAGAGGAAAGAGCTCAGGATATCACAGTAAATCAAGGAAATGCAGATCCAAGTCCAGATCGGGGATAATGTGCTGGAAATGCAGAGATAAAGGACACCTAAAGAAAGACTATAGATCTTAGAAGGAAAAAGAGGGAGATGCACAACAAGAAAACAATCATGAAGCAAATGTGACAGGTGAGGTGTTACAAGATGCTTTGATTCTTTCTTCCGAAAATATTACTGACTTCTGGGTGGTAGATTCATGGGCCTCATTCACCTGATAAGAAATATTTTCATGACTATGTTCAAGGAGATTTTGGACAAGTCCATTTGGTTGATGATAAACCCTGTAAAATTGTTAGAATGGGTAAGGTTGTTGTAAAACAGAAAAATTGAAACCAATGGCTACTAAAGGAGGTAAGGAATGTTCTAGATCTGAAAAAAATCTGATTTCAATAAGGCAGTTAGGCAGTGAAGGTTGTGTGACAACTTTCATAGATAAAGCTTGGAAGGTCGCCAAAGGAGCCTTGGTAATAGCAAAAGGTGAAAAGGTTGGTACATTGTATTTATGCAATGGTATTTCTAACTCTATTAATGCTTTAACTTCCAAAGGAGCAGATGCAACATTATGGCATCATAGGCTCGGATACATGAGTGAGAAGGGGATGAAGATTCTTCACTCAAGGAATTTGTTGCCAAGTTTGAAGAATGTTCATTTTGACTTCTGTGAGAATTGCATTTATGGAAAACAGAAGAGGGTCATATTTCTCAGAGTTGGGGAAGAAAAGAAGAGTGAAAAATTAGAGCTTGTGCATACAGATGTATGGGGACCTGCTAAGATATCATCTCTCGGCGTCTCTCATTATTATGTTACTTTTATTGATGATGCAACTAGAAAAAACTTGGATTTATCATATTCAGAATAAATCTAACGTATTTGATAATTCTAAGAAATGGAAAGCTTTGGTTGAGACTGAGACAGGAAGGAAATTAAAGTGTCTTAGATCAGATAATGGAGGTGAATATTGCAGCAAAGAGTTTGATAAGTACTATTTAGAGCATGAAATTCACGGAGAGAAGACATTTCCAAGAACACCACAATAAAACGGTGTGTCAAAAAGGATGAACAAAACAATCATGGAGCATGCAAGGTGCATGAGATTGCATGCAGGATTGCCTTTACAATTTTGGGTAGATGTTGTAGATACTATGGTTTATCTAATAAACAGAGGGCCTTTAACTTCCTTGGATGGTGGTATTCCAGAGGAAGCATGGACAAGTAGAAAGGTAAACTACTCCTTTTTAAAGCCTTTTGGTTGTGAGGCCTTTGTCGATATTAATAAAGAAAATAGAACAAAGCTTGAGGCAAAATCAAAGAAATGTACCTTTATTGGATATGGTGTTAATGATTTTGGTTATCACTTATATGATTATGAAAATCACAAAATAATTAGGAGCAGAGATGTAATATTCAATGAAAAGGTCTTGTATAAGAATCAGTTGCAGGAAAAGAAATAGCAAAAAGAAAACAAGGAATACACAGTTCTTGATGGTGCCTGAAAATAAGAATAATCAACAACCACAACAAAAGCAACCACCACAACAACAACAGGCACACCAAACACCTGAAAGTGGTGTTAGAAGATCTACCAGGATAAGTATACCCCCTGAGCAATACTCTCCTTCATTATATTATTTATTGTTGACTGATTCTGGGGGTTTGGGAGCTAGCGGTCCTCGACGGGGGCTTCAGGGGCAGCACCCCCAAAGTTAAAAACATATGTAAAATTGCCTTGTAAAAGTATAGTAATTTCTAGTCAATCTGGGCCATTCATTAGGTGGATGATCTGACAGTAGAATTTATGTTTAGTTTAGGGTTATTTTCCCTAGAAGTCAACCCCTCTCTTTGTATGAGGGTATTCTATTGAGGTTGTGGAATGTATGTGTATTTTCATAGCGAGAAATAGATAGGTGAGGCTGTGAGAGAAAAGAGAGGATATTACAATGGATCTTCTGTAGGTTGTGTCTCTTAATTTTGCTGGATAATAGAAAGGAAGGACTAGCTGTTTAGGGTGAACGTAGCCCAAACTAGATGAACCATGTATATCTATGTCTCTCTGGTTTTATGTGTTTGCTTTCTTCTGGATATTATATTTCTTGGATTTCTCTGTCATACGTAATATTTTTCTAACAAAGAGAGGTCAAAGAGCGGATGCGTAAGCATAAAGAATGGCTCTGGGTAAAAGATGCATGAGCAGATCCGAAGAATATATATATGTAGGTGTACTCTATTTAAGATCCAGCCTCAGGTGTTCAGGGTCGGGTTTCCATGTGTTACCTATGTATTTTGAAAGCGATGTTCTCCCGGGTTTCATCATGAAGAGATGACATGTAGTCATTCTCCTTTCCATTGTCATCCATTCCCACCCCAAGAAGTAGAACGCTCTAGCAAATGTGACCTTGACGTGTTAGTGGTTTCACCAACCGTTCTACATTTGTATATTTTGATTTGTATATTGAAAAGAGCAGGGAGGTGAAAAGTCAGGGGAAGACCAACGGTTAGTTCCTTCTGCATAAGTATTACCTCCAGATATGAGAGGAGGACTTTTTTTTGGGTAGAACAGGGTTGATTTATTTTGGTAATAAAGAATATTATTTGGGTCAAAAAGAAGCCTGTTCTCCTAGATTCATTTCCTCTTTATTTTATGTTTGGAATCAAGGTGTTGTAGCTGGCATGAGGATATATATGTTTTGTTTTTATGCACAGTGGTAATAGATAGTTCGTGACTAGTCTGGGTTATCCAAATATAATTTGTTACCATGGTTAATTCATGAGTGGTCTCTGATTTGAAATATTTTAAAACATTAATTGCAATTTTTATTTGTATGGAAAGGAATGTGTATTCCTATATGAGTAACTAGATTGCAATTAAGATTTAATACAACCTTGTTCATCTATGAACCAGTAATTGATTCATTTGGAATTGCAATCTATATATGATGTTTAATCTCTTTTGTTATGCTCATGCAGGATAGATTAGAGTAGTTAGGATTAGCATAAGTAGGTGGAATCAGTATAGATAGGACTTGATACATATAGGTTAGTTATTTCTTTTGTTGATTTAATTGAAGTCTTCCTCCAGGGGGAAATCTTTCAACGTCTATAACAGTTTATGGCATCCTTTAAAACCTGTTGGAACCAGCCATTCTAAATGAAAGCAAATCTAATTGGGGTTTGCAATCGGCCTGGCTCCCCTTTTTTGGCATAGTGAAAATTCATTGCGTCAACAAAATTGGCACTAGAAGGAAGGCCTGAACTGCCATCCACAACTTTCAGGATTTCATCTACAAACATCATGCATGGATTTGAAAAGATTTATGTATGGATCATAAAGGTCAAAAAGATCCTTCTACCCATTTGGAAGAGCCTCATTTTGAAGAAGCAGAGGTCCCTCTAAGTTCCATGTTTGGGTCACCCAAGGAAGAGATACTGTGGGAGTATCTTGTCACTCAGGAACAACCAATCAGAGTACTTACTTGTGCTTACACGTGTTCTCTATCTCAACTCCCCATCTTTCATTCTTTACCTTTGAAAACTAAAAGAAAGCTAAGGATCTGTCCCATATGCGATGAGACATCTGCAGCCACTTCTCTTGAAGATATTTTGCTGGAGTCCTTGCAAAGTATCAACACTCCTTGGGAAGAAATTGTTGAGGATCCCCTCTCTAAAGGTACTCCTTGGCTCGATTTGGGAAATCCTAACAGAGAAAACCCGGGGGAAGCCTTCAACCAAAACCCCCCCAACCATAATATGGCTAACGTTCTTCCTCTAGGTGGGAATCAACCCCCACCCCCTCCGGGAGTGCTTCCTCCTTGGCTCACACAGGATGACATAGCGGTACCTGGGTAGTAGCATGCCTTACCCAAGAACACAAAAAGAGTATTGCCTAAATTCGACCCTGAGTAGGGAGACTTTTGATAACCATATTCACTTTTTCTTCTTAGTCGTGCACATGTTGGGGGTAGCCGATGAAGATGTGGTATGTCACTCGTCCCTTTTACTCTGATTGGTACAGCTTCCACATGGTACTTTAGCTTGAGAATAGGATCGATCACCTCATGGGGTTCCTTTTAGCAGGCCTTCTTAGACAAGTTTAGCGATGATAAGACACCTGCAACCTTAGTTTTAGAACTATCCCATTTAAAAATGGAAGGCAAAGAAAAGTTCAAGGATTTTAACATTCGGTTCAACACTTTGTTCAACAGAATCCCGGCTAACGCTAGACCTACTAATGAGGTGCTCATGGAATTATACATCACTCCTCTTCTTGTCCCTACTGCAATGTGGGTCAAGAGGAGTAACGCACAAACCTTACGAGGTGATATCGATGAATTAGTAAAAGTCGAGAATGAAATGATCAGTCTCATAGCATGTCATCATACAACCAAAGAAAAGAAGGCCTCATTGTCATCCAAGAAGAATAATGGGAGTGACAACAAAGTGGCTGAGTTCAAAGAAATGGATACCACAGATGTGGAAGGTTTGCATCAGATCATTAGGAAATTGACGAAAACAGTCATCGATATGGAAAGGAATTCTAGAGAGAGTACAAATGGGAATGGAGGAGATTATAACAACAAAAAATCCTTCAAACCTTTCTATCATAAGAAGATAGAAGGTGGTCATGGCCAACTTGTGCTGCCTACTCCACCTAATGAAGGGATTTTAAATATGGAAGAGCTGGCTCTTATCAGATCACTCCTTACCAAAGAAGAACCTATAGTGGAGCTGGATCCAGAACAAGAAAATGAGGAAGAATAACAAGTAGAAGAGCCCTTGGACGAGGAATATCAAATCAATGTACTGTGGGATTTCTATACAAATGAGAATGATGATGACGAAGGAGATAGTACGACAGAAATCCACACTAATGAAATCCACACACGAAGTAAAGGGCCACTTGCAAGCATGATGAAGCCTGTAGACCAGACAAAGAAAGATGTTCACCCTTTGAAGGCATCTGCTCCCAAAGTTCCTGTTGAGAAGGGTAGACATAGTGGTGATTCCAAGAATACTCCAGTCTATTAGAAAATTATATATTATGGAGCAATGGAACACATAAAATATTGCAAAAATATAAAGACAGAAAATGCATAAAACAAGAGAGACACATATATACGTGGTTCACCCAGTTTGGGCTATGTCGATGGAGAAACAACCAGTCCTTCTTTTATTATATTATCCAACAAACTGAAGAGATACAACCTATAGAAAATTTGTTGTAAGTCCCTCTTCGCTCTCAATCTCCTCTCTGTTCCTCATTCAGAATACAGATCTACATAGACGCAATACAATTCCCTCATATATAGCGAAGGATTTCCCTCTAGGGAAAAAAACCCTCAATTAAACATAACTTATACCATCAGATCTCTGTCTAATGAATGGCCCAGATTGACTATGAAATTACTACATTTTACAAGACAATCTTACATCTATTCTTAGCTTCGGGGGCACTACCCCCGGTCCCCTACACTAGGGGGGGGCTCCCAAAAGGTCACAGCCGCCCCCCCTGGACCCCCGTTGTAGCGAATATTTTACGGGAAATGTTGCCACCCCATTATGAACTAGGGTCCAATGTGGTGATACCTTTGAATATAGAAGATAATTAGGCTCCATGCCCAACAATCTCCCACTTGGAGACCGATTATAGCAACTCCACCGTTGCTTCATTTTCTGGACAATGACTCCACTTTGGACTTGGTTGTTTCTCATCTTCTTCATCATACCTCAAGACAATTGAAATTGAGCAGATTCTCAGTTTCTCCCTGGTTACAACTTTTGTTAGCATATCTGTAGGATTCTCGCTAGTGTGTATCTTTTCCATCTTCAACTGTCCATTTTCCAATGTTGACCATATGAAATGGTACTTGAGCTGTATATGTTTAGTCTTGGAATGAAATGCAGAGTTATTTGCAAGATGTATGGCACTCTGGCTATCACTGTATAACTTGCCCAACTCCAACTCCTACTTCTTAAGCAATTCGTCTAGAAACCTTTATAACCAAATCATTTCTTTACTAGCCTCTGGAGCAGCAACATACTCTACTTCTGTTGTTAAAAGTGCAACAACAATTTGGATTTTTGAAACCCAACTGATAGTTGTTCCACCTACAGTAAATACATATCCTGTAGTGCTCCTCCTATTATCTCTGTCACCTGCCATATCTGCATCAACATATCCATGTAGAGAAATGTTTGAACCACCAAAGCATAATGCTTGTTTTGTGCTACCTCTCAAATACCTGAGAATCCACTTCACCACCATCCAGTGTTCTTTTCCTCGATTGTTCATGTACCTACTTAAAACTTCCACAGCATGTGCAAAATCAGGCCTTGTGGAGACCATTGCATACATTAAGCTTCCAACCATTGATGCATATGGTACTTTAGACATATGAGCCATTTCTTCCTGAGTCTTGGGACATGCCTCCTTACTTAATTTGAAATGGCTAGCCAAAGGTATACTAACTGGTTTTGCATTCTACATATTAAACCTTTTCAACACCTTTTCTATGTACTCACTTTGAGACAATGTTAATTTGCGATTCTTCCTGTCTCTAGTTATTCTCGTACCAAGGATTTGTTTGGCAGCACCCAAATCCTTCATTGCAAATGAGTTTTCCAATTTATTTTTGAGCACATTTATTTCCTGCATGTTAGAACCTGCAACAAGCATGTCATCTACATACAATAACAATATAATATAGCTGCCATCATTTTGCCTTTTGAGATAAACATAATGATAAAAGTGACACCTAGTATAACCTTGTTCAGACATAAACCTGTCAAATTTTAGAAACCATTGCCTTGGAGCTTGTTTTAAGCCATACAAGCTCTTCTTCAACCTGCACACTAGTTTCTCCTTCCCTTTTACCTCATATCCTTATGGCTGCTGCATATATATCTCTTCCTCCAAATCCCCATGGAGAAAGGTTTTCTTTACATCTAACTACTCAAGATGCAAATTTTCAGCTGCTACTAGACTTAGAATAGTTCTGATTGAAGTCATTTCACAATAGGGGAAATATCTCATCAAAGTCTATACCCTTTTCTGTGCAAACCCTTTCACCACAAGTCTAGCTTTATACCTTTTTCTACCTCCATCTTCTTCCTTCAACTTGTAAACCCATTTATTCTGCAATGTTGTTTTACCTGCAGGCAACCTGACTAAGTCCCAAGTCTATTTATGTGCTAAGGAGTCCATCTCTTCTTTCATGGCTTGCTCCCACTTCTTCCTGGTTTCTACCTGCACTGCTTCTTCATAGCATTCTGGTTCACCCGAAGCAGTCAACAATACATAATATAATGAAGGAGAGTATCGTTCAGGGGGTCTTCTTATCCTGGTAGATCTTCTAACACCACTTTCAGGTGATTGAAGTGCTTGTTGTTGTTGTGGTTGTTGTTCTAGCTATTGATCATTATGATTTTTAGGCACCATCACTTTTTCTGTGATATCGTCAAGCACTCTGTATTCTCTGTTTTCTTTTTCCTGTTTCTTTTCCTGTAGTTGATCCTTATACAAAACCTTTTCATTGAATATAGCATCTCTTCTCTTAATGATTTTGTGTTTTTCATAGTCATAAAAGCGATAACCAAAATCATTAACACCATATCCAATAAAGGTACATTTCTTTGATTTTGCCTCAAGCTTTCTTCTATTGTCTTTATTAATGTGGACAAATGCTTCACAACCAAAAGTCTTCAAAAAAGAGTAGTTTACCTTTTTACTTTTCCATGTCTACTCTGGAATACCACCATCCAAAGAACTTGAAGGCCCTCTATTTATTAGATAAAGAGCAGTATGCACAGCATCTACCAAAAATTTTAAACGCAATCCTGCATGCAATCTCATGCAACTTGCACGCTCCATGATTGTCCTATTCATCCTTTTTGACACACCACAAGGTGTTCTTGGAACTGTCTTCTCTCTATGAATTCCATTCTCAGAACAATACCTATCAAACTCTTTGCTACAATATTCACCTCCATTGTTTGATCTGAGACACTTCAACCTTTTTCTTGTCTCATTTTCAACCAAAGCTTTCCATTTCTTGAAAATATCAATTACATCAAATTTATTTCGAATACAATAAATCCAGGTTTTTCTGGTTGCAGCATCAACAAAAGTAACATAATAACGAGAGCCACCAAGAGATGATACCTGAGTAGGTCCCCATACATCTATATGCACAAGCTCTAATTTTTCGCTCTTCTTTTCTTTCCCAACTCTAAGGAATCTGACTCTCTTCTATTTTCCATAAACACAATTCTCACATAATTTTAAATCAACATGCTTCAAACCTAGCAACAAATCTCTTGGGTTAAGAATCTACATTCCCTTCTCACTCATGTGCCCAAGCCTATGATGCCACAATTCCATATCTTCTCCTGTAGAGGTTAAAACATTAACAGAATTAGAAATACCATTGCATAAATACAATGTACCAACCTTTCCTCCTTTCGCTATTACCAGGGATCCTTTAGTGACCTTCCGGGTTTTATCTATGAAAGTAGTTACACAACCTTCACCTCCCAACTGCCCTGTTGAAATCAGATTTTTCTTCAGATCTGGAACATGCCTTACCTCCTTCAATAGCCGTTGATTTTGATTCTTCTGTTTTATGAAAACTATACCCATTCCAACAATTTTACAAGGTTTATCATCACCCAATTGAACCTATCCAAAATCTCCTTGAACATAATCATGAAAACATTTCTTATTAGGCGTGGCATGGATTGAGGCCCCTGAATCTACCACCCAGGCATCAATAATATTTTCTAATGAAATAATCAAAGCATCATGCAGCACATCACCTATTACATTCGCTTCATGATTAGTTTCTTGTTGTGCGTCTCCTTCTTTTCCCTTTCGAGACTTGCAATCTTTCTTCAGGTGTCCATTCTTCCAGCATTTCCAACACACTATCCATGATCTAGAATTGGATCTACCTTTTCTTGACTTACTATGATATCTTGGGCTCTTTCCTCTTTCCATTTTTCTTCCCCTAGTCTCTGTGGTCAAAGCATTGCCTGATGTCTCACCAGAGATTTTCCATCGCATTTCCTCCCTAAGGATTGCACCGACAACATCATAAAACTTTAAAGTACTAGATCCAGAGACAAAGTTACTAATGGCCATAACTAAACTATTCCAACTTTCTGGCAATGAGCATAGAAGTAACAAAGCCCTAACTTCATCATCAAAAGTTACCCCTACAGAACTTAATTGACTTGTAACTGTATTAAAATCATTTAAATGATCAGCAATAGATCCACCTTTTGACATCTTCATATTAAATAGATACTTCATAAGAAATACGTTATTTAAGGCCGAGGGTTTTTCATATAGTTTGGCTAATGTCGACATTAAACCCTCTGTTGTCATTTCCTTTGAAATATTAAATGCTACCGATGCAACTAGGCACAACCGTATTATTCCATGCGCCTTTCTGTCGAGAATATTCCATTATGTGTCTATCATACTCGTCGGCTTCTTTGTCTTTCTATTCAATGGTAGGTACAGAGCTCTCTAAATAGATAATATTCCATCTGCATCTTCCACAGCTGGTAGTGTTGGCCGTTAAATTTTTCGACCCTAAACCTACCATCTTCTGTCGTTGCTCCCACTTGAACCAGGAATCCTTCTCTCCTACGAGTTTATTGGCCAAATAGACCTTCGGCTCTCATACCAATTGTTAGAAAATTATATATTATGGTGCAATGGAACACATAAAATATTGCATAAATATAAACACAGAAAACACATAAAACAAGAGAGACATAGATATATGTGGTTCACCCAGTTTGGGCTATGTGCACAAAGAAACAACCATTCCTTCTTTTATTATATTATCCAGCAAACTGAAGAGATAGAACTTATAGCAGATCTGTTGTAACTCCCTCTTCACTCTCAATCTCCTCTTTGTTCCTCACTCAGAATACAGATCTACATAGAGGCAATACAATTCCCTCATATATAGCGAGGGGTTGCCTTCTAGGGAAAAAAACCCTAAATTAAACATAACTTATACTGTCAGATCTCCACCTAATGAATGGCCCAGATTGACTAGAAAATTACAACATTTTACAAGGTAAGTTTACATCTATTCTTAGCTTTAGGGGCGCTGCTCCCAATCCCCCCTGCCAAGGGTGGGCTCGCAAAAGGTTGTAGCCGCCCCCTTTGGACCCCCCCTGCAGTGAATATTTTACGGGCGACATTGCCACCCCATTACGAACTGGGGTCCAATGTGGTGATACCTTTGAATATAGAAGATAATCAAGCTCCACACCCAACACAGTCATGAACTATCCACAGAAATATAATACATCTCCAAATTCAACGAAGGTGACTCAAAATGGTAAACTCCCACCTAAGAATGGGAAAATAGTTATTCTTACTCTACCCTACCTTGTTTATAACATTTATTACAGCATTGTGGATGATATTAAGAAATCTCGAGCTAATATCACATATTTCGATTTTTTAAAGTTAACGTAGCAAAGAGATCTGCTTTTGAAAGCTATGAATGAACGGAATTGCAACTCGCCCACCAATCCGAGTAGCCAAACCAAGAATTTGGCATCCAGACGTGTTAGTACCCGTAGTACAACCCAAAAGCCATCAGCCATGGAAGCCACTCTGTCAAAAATAAATCAAACACTCCAAGATGTTAGTGCAGCCATGATAGGAAGGAAATCAAAATCCATGACTCCACCTTTCCTTATCACATTTGAAATCTTCAACATGAACGTATACAATTTCTTGGTAGATTCTAGTGCCTCGTCCACTATTATGCCTTATGCTGTTGCTAAAAGACTTCATGCAATCCTCGAGAAAAATAGAACTCAAATTATGCAGCTGGATAGAAAGAATGTAAAAGTAATTGGGGAATTGAAATATGTGTTGATTCGGATGGCTGCTAAACCACAGTACACACAATTCATTGACATAGTGGTAGATGACATACTCGAGGCATATGGAATGCTGCTTAGTAGGGACTAGTCAGCAAAAATGAATTGATATTTCTCAACTGATTGGTCCCATATCTTGTTTCCTCAGAAGGGAAAAGGTGATATGAAGAGAGTTGATCGAGAAAGATACAGGAAGTATGTAGTGACAGAACTAAATGACCCGAATGAACCTATAATGTTTACCAACTCTATCCTTGGGAATTATAGTTTCGACGTTTGTGTCACCGAAACCTGTTTTGGAGAATTCCATGCAGAGAAAGTTGAAGAAACTACGACAAACACACAGTTGGAAGCCCTCCCTCGTAGTCCAACTGATGCGCCACCCTCTAATATAGTAGATGATAGAACTAATTTCGTAGCAAGCAGGTCATTTGATATAACATTAGACTCTATATTTCTAGCACTCTACTTTGATGGCTCTAACTTCCTTGAAGGTGCAGGTGCTGGGAGCATTCTCATTGACCCGCAAGGAACCAACATCTGATGGCTATCTGGTTGGAGTTTGCGTGCACCAACAACACGGTAGAATATGAAGGCTTGTTGTAGGGCCTGAAAAAAGCCATTGATATGAAGGTAAAAAATCCTAAAGTTTTTGCTGAGTCACAGATAATTGTGGACCAGGTAAGGAAAAGAATACATTGCAATTCACCACATCTGGTAACATACCAACATGAGGTATGGAGCTTAATTGATAATTTTGATTCTCTTAATATCACATACATACCTCGAGGGCAAAACCAAGATGTCGATCTGATGGCTGGTATGGCTACGAAAATTTTGCCTGATCTTAGATTAAACAAGAATAAATATTATTTTGAATTGATTTTCAGACCATCCATGCCTGATAACATCTTGAATTGGCAGGTGTCTGAAGGTGATAAGAAAATCCTGGAGTTCCTACATTGCGAAAAGACATTCAAAAATACAGTCATTAATGAAAAAGAGCATGACAAGCTTATGAATGGGAGTGAAGATGAGGAAAAACATCACCCTAATATAATACCCAGATCAGTTGTCAAGATGGAGCACTTTTATGACCTGCATGATAAATTCAAAAATCCAACTAATTGCAAAACACATAGCTCATCCATGAAGTATGAGTCAGTCAACCTTGGAACCGAAGAAGACCCAAAAATGTTAACTTGGGCTTAGGATGCTCTCCATGAGAAAAGGCTAAGTTTGTAAAGTTGTTTAAATAGTACAAGGGCATCTTTGCATGGACATATGGCAACTTCAAAACCTTCGATACCAGCATTATGCAACATGTGATTCCATTGGAGAAGGATGTTAGGCCATACCAACATAATCTTTGCAAGATGCATCCAAGCCTGGAACCATTGGTGAAGATAGAATTAAACAAAATGTTGGACGCCAAAATCATTTTTCCTATCAGGCACACCCATTGGGTAGCCAATCTCATGCTAGTAAGAAAGAAAAATGGAAACATCAGGTTATGTATCGATTTCAAAAGCCTGAACAAAGCATCACAGAAAGATAACTATCCTATCCCTTCTATGGAACACATTCTTCAATTCGTTTTTGGGTCTGAAATGTTGTCCCTATTAGATGAGATTTTGGGATATAATCAAGTGTTCGTGTCGAATGGATATCATCTTAAGAAAACCTTCATCACTAAATGGGGCACTTACACATATCAAAAAATGTCGTTTGGACTTATTAATGTGGGCACCACATTTCATAGAGCTATGTACATAGCTTTCCGAGGATTGATTAATAGATCAGTAGTGGTTTACATGGATGACATTACTGTGTATTCATATCACAAAATGGATCATATTTATCACCTAAAACAGATTTTCGAAAGATTCCAAAGGTATGGAATATCATTGAATCCGAAGAAGAGCGTTTTCGTAGTTAAAGAAGGGAAACTACTGGGTCATATCCTCTCTAAAGAAGGGATTATCATTGATCCTGAAAGAATAGAGGCCATCATGAGAATACAATCCCCTGTAAATAAAAGGGCAATGCAATCTCCTTTTCGGGAAAATTAATTTCATTAGGAAATTTGTTTCAGGTTTCGCAGAAATAGTGTGTCCCATTCAGCGAATGATGAAGAAAGACACTATGTATAGGTGGAGCGATGAAGCTAAGAGATCATTTCAGCAGATTAAGGAGGCCATCGCTAAAGCTCCTGCATTGGTTAGCCCCAATTTTGACAAGGAAATCCTTTTGTACACTTTCACTTCTGATGTTTCATATGCTGTAATCCTCACCCCAAAAAATGATGATAGTAACAAAGTCCCTATTTCTTATATGAGCTATAATCTTCAGAGAGAAGAATTGAACTACCCAGATGTGGAGAAACAAGGTTTTGTGGTTTTTAAAGCCGTGAAACATTTCTGCCCTTATTTATTAAAGGCCAGGACTAAAGTAATCATCCCCCACCCTACTGTAAGATCCCTCTTTGTGCAGAGGGAGATGGGGGAACAGAGAGGGAATTGGATAACTACTCTTCAAGAATACGACCTCGAGATTAAGTCGGAAAAGATAGTTCGAGGGCAGGGATTGTGTAAGCTCACGGCAGAATCCTTGGCAGATAAAGAAGGGGTGTCGGAAGAACCAGAAGTGCAGAGCACACGGGACACACAAGTAGAATTCAGGGAGGAGCTCGAATGGACTAACGAAATGATGATGTGTGAACGCAAAAAGTTGAAAGTCCCTTTGGTCCCTGAGCCATGGTATTACGACATACATTTTTATCTAACACGGGGATAATGTCTTGAGCACATGGATGAATCACAAAGGAGAGCACTTAGACTAAAATCTAATCGGTATCACTTGGCCAATGATATACTATACAGAAAAAATTATGATGGAGTTTGGCTGAGGTGTTTGGAAAAGGATGATGCCAATCATGTTTTGAAAGAAATGCACGATGACCTAGCAGGAGGTCACTATGGCAGAGAGACCACTGCTCATAAAATATTAAGAGTTGGGTATTATTGGCCCATAGTGTTCAGAGACTCACATGCCTACGGTTGAAAGTGCAGGGTGTGTCAAACTGCCGCAGGGCGAGAAATAAAGCCAATTGTTCCCCTCAAGCCCATTATGATTTATTGCTCGTTCCAGCAATGGGGCCTAGATTTCATAGGTAAGATCACTCCAAACTATTCACAACAGCATAAGTATATACTCATGGCAACTGACTACTTCACTAGATGGATCGAAGCCATCCCGCTCCAGAAGGTTAAAGAAAGATGAGGTAATATATTTTATCGAGAAATTTATTATCAACAGGTTTGGCATCCCTGACTCTCTCATATTTGATAATGCTTCTTAATTTTCATCTCTAAAGTTAACTGAATTTTCTATCGATAAATCAATTTGCATAAGGTATGCATCAAACTATTATCCCTGGGGAAGCGGAGTTGTAGAGTCCTCAAATAAAAAACTCATCCACATAATCTGTAAGTCTATCACCGACAACCAGAGGATTTGGCACAATTCCCTTTGGGCTGATAGGGTCACCCCAAAAGTAGCATTAGGAAACTCCCCATACTTCCTCATCTATGGACAGGAAGCCATCTTGCCTCCCAACATTACCCTTCCCTCGTTACAGCTCTCCCAAGCCTCGAGAGGGACCCCTTCAGCCTTACTTCAAAAAAGGATCAACCAACTGGTGAGGTTGGAGGAATTGAGAGATAATGCCAGAAACAAGTTCAGGAATCACCAAATGATCATGAAGAGATGGTTTGATCACCATCTGGTAGGAGATAAATATTACCAAGTCGAAGAGCTTGTCCTGAAATGGGACAAGTTGAGTGAGCCAAAAGGTAAGCACACGAAATTCCAACACTTATGGCTAGGCCCATTCCAAGTTGAGGAAAAAATTGGTCAGGGAACCTACAGATTGAAAACTTTACAGGGAGAAACCGAAAAAATCCTTGTTAATGGACAACATCTTAAGAGGTACTTCCAGTAGCCACCAAAAGGTGGTTACCTCACCAGTAGGTTAGGATTCATTTTATTTTACTGTTAGCTTAGTTATATTTTCATCCTGTCTGTTCTTGTTTTACACAAAGTTTATCTTCCTGCTGTTTTGAATTTCAGTCCTTTTCAGTCAATTGATTTTGGTCTTTCAGTTTCGTTTTCACCTTTTATAACCCTCTTTTGATTGCCCTCATTCACTACCTTCGGATTTTTTCTTCCCTCATTAACCTGATGATGAGTCTACAGATCCTAAATTCATTATTACCTTGCAAATCAAGCGAGCCTTTGATGAGCCTATAAGAACTTGCAAAACCAGCGGTAAACTTTGAGTCAAATCCACTCATTGGCACATGTTGGGAACTAGGAAGGGACATCTTTATAAAATGAAAAATGTGTAACTACGGATTGGATTGGCATGGCAGAATGCTGCATTTTCAAAATCCCACCTATACTTGCCTATGAGGTTTGTAGTTATTCTCCATTGGTTCCATCCACCACACTAGAGTTTCCAATATCTATCATCTACAAGTAAACCTCCTTTCATGGTCTAAGCTCACTATCAATTATCCTATAGCAAATCGAATTGTGCTCTAGTCCTTGTGCCTGAAACTGGAAGGACTTGTTTAAAAGAAAATGAAATGTCCAGTCCTTGTGCCAATTTGGAAGGACAGGTTGTTTGGGAAGCCGGTTGGAGTAGAGATTGTTGCTGGACTCAGAGTACCATTTGACATAGCAAGCACAACCTTGCTTAAGTGGTTTAAAAATATGGCATGATCCATGACTGTGCCCCATTTGATCATATGAAAGTATAGCACTAAAAAATTTCTTACGTAAAGTGTAGATAAACATATCTACATCAAGTTTGATGCACGATAAAGAGCTGAGGTACACACCTAAATAGGTATTGACAAACCAGTGATGGCCCTGAGTGGATTTTGAAAGTAGAAAACAGGTAAAGGACGATCAATAAATCCCATAATATGACCATTGGAGAATGCTTGTCAAAACCCTATTAGTAAGTAGAAGCTATTTGTCTTTATCCCACCTAAAACGATTAATGCTGAAGTGGAACCCATGCCTGTCCGTCTATACAGTCTGCATTTCAAGTTTATCTTAACACACTAATGTTCTACTAATCCAAGGTTTATCTGGTAATAGAGATAACTGGTGCGCCCAACTATTTGCCATTTGTTGTGGACAAAACCACCACCCTACTAAAACCTTCTCTGGTAACATATTTGAATGGGGTCCCTAGACATTTGATCTTTTGTTTCTAACTGGAGTTGTTACATAGAATTATGTTTTCTAAGCTGAATGATCAAGGCCCCTTAATAAATCTCTACGGCATGATTCATTTGTAATCCAGTGTAGCCCTTCATTCATATCTTTCATTGAGACTTAGTTAATCCTCATAAACCTTCTATTGTGCCTTTATTTCTATTATAAAGCTTTTGTAATAGAAATACTTTGCAAGCTTATTTAACTTACCTTTTCCACACTTTTTCGGTCTTTATACATTTCTCAATTCCTGCCTTTATCACTATCAGAATCTCTCAATTTCCACAGTTATAGTACGAATTCCTCTTTTGCATCTGATAAGCAATGATCTTCTGGATTTCAAATGTAATTAACCATGTCCATATCCTTTCAGGTGCACCATTACATCGCTTATCACAATCGGTTGTCCACTACTCCATCACAAATCGCAATCGACGGAACCCAAGGCTCATACATAAGGTGTTCCGTGATACGGCAGACTCACCGGGATTATTAAGCGCAACACATATGATATCAAGTTCGAAGCCCATCGCAAATCACAATGGATGGAATTGAAAGCTTATACATGAGGTGTGATGCAATAAAGAAAACCTGATGGGACTATTAAGCATAACAAATATGATTTTGGGTCTGGTCCCCAATCGTAAATCGCAATCGGTGAAACCCAACGTTTATACATCAAGCATGATGCGATATGGCAGACCCGCCTAGATTATTAAACACAACACATATATTTTCGGGTCTAGCCAATTGCAAATTGCAATTGGCGGGACCAGGGGTGATGTTGAATGTGACTGCCTACTGCGATGTACAATTGCAACTTGATCGCATCGCAATCTTGGCTAAACCAGGGGCTGATTCTTTCACACTTATTCATTTTGATTTTATAAAAGTTTTAATGAGGGAAAGATTTGTGTTTTTAGGCATTTCTATGATATTTTCATAAGCATAGCTGATGTTGATTATTTCTGCAGGCGAGGACTAAGAGAAGGCAAGTGAGGTCGAAGAGCGAATGCGTAATCATCAAGAATGGCTCTGGGTAAAAGATGCATGAGTGGATCTGAAGAAAATATATATGCAGGTGCACTCTATTTAATATCCAGCCTTAGGCATTCACGGTCGGGTTTCCATGCATTACCTGTGTATTGCAAAAGTGATGTTGTCCTTGGTTTCATCATGAAGAGATGACACACAGTCATTCTCCTTTACATCGTCATCCATTCATTCCCCCCAGGAAGAAAAACGCTCCAGCAAATGTGACCTTGATGTGTCAGTGGTTTCACCGACCATTCTACATCTGTATATTTTGATTTGTATATTGAAAAGAGCAGGGAGGTGAAAATTTAGAAGTAGACTGAGGGTCAGTTCCTTCTTCATAAATATTACCTCTGGATATGAGAGGAGGACTTTTTTTTGGGTAGAACAGGGTTGATTTATTTTGCTAATAAAGAAGAATATTTGGGTCAAAAAGAAGCCTTTTTTCCTCGATTCATTTCCTTTTTCTTTTATGTTTGGAATTAGGGTGTTGTGGCTGGCATGAGAATATATATGTTTTGTTTTTTATGCACAGTGATAACAAATAGTCCGTGACTAGTCTAGGTTATTCAAAAATAATTTGTTACCATGATTAATTCATGAGCAATTGATGATTCAAAACCTTGTTAAACATCAGTTGCAAGTTTTATTTGTATGGAAAGGAATGTGTATTCCTGTATGAGTAATTAGATTGCAATTAAGATTTAATAAAACCTTGTTCATCTGTGAACCAGTAATTGATTCATTTGGACATGGAATATATATATATATATATATATATATATATATATATATATATAGATGATGTTTAATCTCTTTTGTTATGCTCTTGCGGGATAGATTAGAGTAGTTAGGATTAGCATAAGTAGGTAGAATTAGTATATATAGGACTTGATACATATAGGTTAGTTATTTCTTTTTTATATTTAATTGAAGTCTTCCTCCGGGGAGAAATCTTTCAACATCTATAACAGTTTACAAGATCCTTTAAAACCCATTGGAACTAGCCATTCTAAACGAAAGAAGATCTAATTGGGATTTGCAATCACGCTGGTTCCCCTTTCTTGGCATAGCAAAAATTTGCCACATCAACAGACCCATGAAAACATTGAATCCACTTGCCACATGTCCACCGTACGACCATGTCATTGCTGACGTCTTCCTCCATGTGGCCCTTACTAGAACCAATCATTGAATACCACATGTAGGTAATCAAATAAAGTATTTGTTTTCCATGTGTCCTTTATCAGATCCAATCTCTTGCTAACACACGTCCCTTTGGGAGGGCATAGAAAATTCCTGAACATTCTTTGGTTTTGCAAGAGATTCGTTTGTTAATTTTTTTTAGCCCTCCCAGCACTTTAACGCTATAGACCCATTCTCAACATTTTATTTGCAAATCAGTGACCACATATTGACCCTTTTGATATGTGAACATCCTGCCACCCTTTGTAAATCGTCGATGCGATCTCTAATGAGGCTTGCACTGCCAACTGACGATATCTGATGTGCAATCCTGCATATCACAATTCTAAAATGTGAGTGCCATACCTTCCTTTGTATATCACCAATTTTTGATCTCTGATATCCCTGAGTGGAGATTGGAGTTCCTTGGTTTCGCTCCGACCTTTGTTGCTTGCCCCTTCAAATCTTCGGTATGAGAGATATGGGATTGAACACTTAGGAAAATGTTATTTATTTTCTTCTTTGTAAATGGGAACTTCGATCTGCTCTAAATTTTGGTTCTTGGGTCCATTGGGAAAGTTTCACATACCAATGTGTTGAAGCCTCAAAATTCATTGCAACAACATGGGGGGTAACCACTCGGTCGGGGATTTGAATACCGTCCCTTATCCATTTGTGTTGGTGGCTCCAATTGGATTTATGGGACCAGTTTCCTAGTATTTTAAAAGATGGTATGATGGGTTATGCGTTTGATTATCAAAGTTGATTTGGTAGATGGGGGTGGTTGCAACAGAAAAAATCAAACTAACTATATTTACTATTTACCTGGTCTTAAATCAATATTTGTGAAATCTAGATAAATGACTACCTTGAATGATAATGAAGAATATTCATACAAGAAGTATAAAACTTTCATAAAACAACAGTTTTGATTAAATAGTTAATTGAAATGGTTGACTGTAAAATGTATCACATCAAATATCTAACATAATTTTTCTTATCAAAATTAAAAAATATGGTAGCTCAGCTATAATTCAAAAGTGAAGGAATAACATGCTGTATTAAAATATAATTAACAAACAATGGACATATAAAAGAAACAACTTAATCATTAATAAAATAATCACTATGCAATGATAAAATTACCCGATGTGAGATGATTGATCCATAGACAATAAGGTTGCAATCCATGCGTTTTCTCCAACATTGATCACAGAAAAACATAAATGCATTTCTTAACAAACTTCCTTAGATAAAATTTAATGGACTAGATCTTCAAAAATTAAATGAAAGACTTTAAAAAGTACAAAAGTGTATGTTTTTTAAAGCGTCTCAAATAAAATTGTCAAACCCCTTTTTAAATACACGAAAGGGGTTTAAATATAAAAAAATATTACAAAAATATCCAAGCACTAAATTCTGAGGAGTGAAACGACTCTCCCTAAAATCTATGCCAAAAATGAAAAACTAAAATTAATTTAAAACTTAAAAATCTGATCATGATTGGTGTTGGCCCTTCATTTTCTTTCACTTCTCATAGATATCCATCATAGCTTGAACTCTTGGAGGCTACCTAATTCTTATCTTTACTTGTCCCGCATAAATTGTATCTGATAACAATGTTGTCATATGGATGATTGAATTGGTTAAGCATCGTAGGGCCATCAATTGACTATGCAGCTTTAACAAATATGATCAATAAGCATCCCAATTCACATTAAATAGTTGTTTGATCCATTTTTCTTTCGCTGCAAGACTTTCATGCCAAATTAGCTACAAATCATCAAGCTCGGGTAGATTTCCTGCTGAACAACTTTGAATAAAACCTACATACCAAATATTATCATTAATAGTCTCAATTATATTGTTTAATGTTTTGCTTGCACTTGGAACTGCCCTTTGAACCTATTTTATTTGGATTTCCCAATTGTTATCAGGAAATCTAGTGTCTATGCAGAGCTGCTAGTCCCACCAAGACAGGTAGCTATCTTAGAAACAAATAGATTAAAGTTACTTTCATTTTCCTTTATGAGAAGTAGATAGGAGAGGAGCAAAGAATACCAACCTCGATCTTTCCCTCGGTTCCTTGCTGGTTCCTTCTCCTCACTGACGGATCTTTACCGCTCTTTCCTTGACCACTCCGCTTCAAAGAGTACCTATAAAGTCAAAGCAGCATAATACCTTCAAAGTGCAGAGATCTACAAACATAAACAATATAGGACCAGATATATATTGACCACACAAATGCATATATTAATAGACATACAAGAATGTGGAGGAAAACTTGAATAACTTTATTGATGTAAAGATTAGAAGAGAGGATTACAACCCATTGATCTAACCCAGCGTCATCCTCCCAGTATGAAAGCCCTTATTCATCTCATGAAAAGCTTAGATCACCCTCTTCGCCTGAAGTACAAGTCGATCCATGTGAAAAATGTTTTGGAGTCGAACATGGAAAGCCATTGCCTAATTACCAGTCAATGATGTAAGCTATTAACAGGTGCGAGAGGAATCATCGATAATGATGATGACCCTCAAGGTATGACAGTACAATTCACGTGGTGTGAAAGAGGGACTTGGCGTCGAACACCACATAAAATCTTTTGTTCGAAGGCCATTGATGTAAACCTGTCGCTGGAAGTGAGAAACTTTCCATTGAGGCATGCAAGCTTTAAAGTACTGAAAGGGTTATTCCTAGGTCGACTTCTTGGATAATGAGTTGATGTCAACATGAAGTGACCCGTCATAGGAGGGCCCTAATGAATCCCACATATATGACATGGAACAGAGCAAATGATTTTGTGGAGGTGAAAATGATCTGATGATACAGGGTTCAGGATGGTGGTCATGACAGAATGAAGGGTGAAGGTATTGCAGCGGGTGAGACAGAAGCTGGGTTGGTGAATTCTTTGATCGACTTCTCTTGAATATATCAGCGACACTGAAATGGATTGGTAGTGTTAACCCCAAAGATGGATGGTAAGGTGGACCAATGGTAGTATGACCAGTGAACGGAATAACTCAATCCGACTCAATCATGGTGATGGAGTGAAAGTGTTATGTTCAAGAGCGACTCGCTACCAATAAAGTTTCTTCAAGTTTTCTTCCCAATTTTCCCCAGTCATTGCTGACCAGTACCTCTTTATTTTTATCAAGCTTGAGGAGGATAACATATTCTTGTTCTATAATTTGCCCTTCGGGAAAACCCATCGCTATGTTTTAACGAGCCTAGTGACAGTGAAACTCGTTCTTGTCTGCATGGACAAGTTTGTCGTGATTAGTTTTAACGAGTTTAACGACAAAGATAACTCGATCCTTTTTCAATTTTAGAGAGTCTAAAAAGGGATGGAAAGGAAACTCCAGTAATCCTTTTTCGTCATATAATCCCTTAAGTCTGAAAAAGTATAAAATAATACAAAAGGGATGAATTTTCGATAGTTTTAACGAGCTGAACAAGACAAGCGCTCGATCCTTTTGTGTAATAATCCCTCAGGTCCAAAAAGATTAAAATCTAGAGGAGGGATAGCACTTCCGATAGCTTTAACGAGCTGAAGAGGCCAATTGCTCAGAAATCTTTTCATATTTTATGAGTCAGATTAAAAGAGCTTAAAGGAGACTTGTTTTTTGAGGAACGAGTGATATTTGCGAGTAGCTGCTAATTCTAGGTAAGGTTTGGAATTTTCCAATCATGGCAGTGTCACAAGGATGGCCAACAGAATCACTCGTCACATTTGTTCCTCAAAAGGGTAAACAATCAAATGGAGGTGTATGATCAGCTAAAACAGAGTGGGGGTGATGGTAAGAACACAACCAAGGCTCAAAAGCTGATGATAATGCATTCGAAATGGTTATTTATAGAGGTTGGTTCATTTTTTAATGAGCTTAAACTCTGGGGGAACATTTGCTCATCGCTTAGGTTTAATTTTTAACGAGCTTGAACTTCACATAAAACCTACTCATGCCAATTATATAATAAGGACGTCTCATCGATAGGTTCAAGAGCTTGTACCATTCGAAACTTTGCTCCACTGCCTCTCGCATGCAAGCTAGGAACGACCAACTACTGTCCTAAGGGTTAGTTAGCTACTAAGGTTAGGTAGGAAAATTTTTCCTTTACATTGTCGGTGCCATTTCACTCCTGCGAAGGCAAACGGTCGATTTGACCACTCACCCAACTTAAGTAGTTGAAGTTAGTAGAACTATAGAATTAGCGTTATGCTAGTCACTTTTCACTTGTGCACAAAAGGTTTGCATGCCCCGAGCTATAGCGAAGTAGAGTTTCCAGGTTACCCTTCAATTTGTAGACAAAAAATTTGTTCTATCGGGAAAGGCCTACCTTCTAACGGAGGTATCTTATTCCAATCTAATCCCATCTTGTTGTATAGACGGTTATCGGACCAGTCATATATCTTTCGCAGAAACCTACTCTATGCCCAGAGTTTTCCTGCCGAAGTAGGTTAGGGTGCATTCCCCCTACGTTTCAGTCATGACCCCCCGAATTACTCGCGTTCTTCAGGTGGACGGACTGGATATTGATCAGACATTCCCTGCATGAAAAGCCAATTTAGCGATGGCATTTGACTATTAGTTATGTGTGAGCTGGGGAATGAAAGCTGGTCTACAAGTTGGACCACTCTACCTTCATGCGGAAAACACATTATTTGAAAGAGTGAGGAGACAATGGCTCCCATGCTATAAATATAGTCACGCCCAAGGAGTAGATTGTAATCTAGAGGTCCTTGGACTACCATTATGTTCAAATACACGGTTTTCCCTCTCAAAGTTATAGGGAAACTTGGAAGGATCGCTAATAGTCGACTGGTTCCTTTGTCGAAGCCTGTTAGATTTCGCATCTCAGGCAGAAGCGATGGCGAACCAAGCGCTTTCCAAGCAGTTGAGGAAAGGATATTCACAGAATCCCCCTCATCTATGATGGTACCGACCATGACCATTCTATAAGTTTGAACAATGATTCAGAATGGTACATTAGACGGTAAACAGGGTCTACCTAGTAGATTGCAATCGACGAAACGACTAGGTTGCTCGGAGGTGGGACCGAATAAATAGTCGGATATGACCCTGACGAACTTCCTTCCTACGGTAAAGGAATGAGTAGGTTACCCCCATGTTCATCAGAGTCTGTGTTTATGAAAAGAATTTGAACGATGTCATTCTCATTCTCTTCTGTGATTGTATCATCTGATGATGGACCATCTAAAGACATGACCGGGTTGATTGCTGCCTCAACCTTTTGACTTTCGTCTGATATGGATTCAGAACGTTTATCTTCAATGATAGATGCTTCGACCAACCACAAAGTCATGTCAGTCAGATTTTGAACTAGCGATGGACTCGACAAGAGTTTCTTGTACCCAGGAGGAAGCCGTAGCGGTGAAGCAGGATAGTTATCCAAGACTCTTTTAGCTTCGTCCAGGAAGGGACAATGGTGGATGGCATGATTGCCTTCACATAGTTTGCAAGGAAGTTTACATTTCCCTTTCTATCCAGAGGCTTCATTCATTAGTTGACGGTGTACCCTCAACATGATCGTCAGAGGTTGATGGCACCAGATTGTGCAAACGAGAAGACCAGTCCCTTAAGATCTAAGGGATGCAAGGACAATCTCAGTGATAGTGGTCCCCTTTGCAAATGACACATGGAGATTTAGGTTTGGACGGTGCAGTGTGTGGATTTTCGCTAGATGATGCATGGTTGCCCCTTTTTTCCTTTGGCTCCTTCTTCTTTTTCTCCTTCCCTTTCTTCTTCTTCTCAGTTACTTGGTTTTTAGCTTTACCAACTTCACCAAGCGAAGAGGAAGGAGGGGAGGGAGAAACAAGTGAAGCAGAAGGTTGGGGGGTAACTCTAGTATCATCTAGTTGTTGGCTTGATTACTCAGGAATCACGGTGATTTGAATGACAGAGGTCGAGAAGAGCCATATTGACAAGCCGATTTTCAGTCCTGGGAGGGAAAATGTGGCCATATGAGGTGTACCAACATCTCCCCAAGAGGAGGAAGGACTAGGATTTCCCCCAAGGGGAAATCCTTTGTTAGTGGACTCCATTTTTCTCAACCTAGGACCAATGAGGGAACAGTGACGTTATTTCGATTAAAATAAATTTTAGACGCTTTTACACAACTTGCTTTTTCAATTTTCAAGAGTCGAGAAAAAGTTAAAGATGACTCTAGTCGCCTTCGATTTTTAATGACCTTGAAGTGACAAGTGCTCAGATGGACCCTTTCCTTTAAGGAGTCTAAAAAGGAACAAAAGAGACTACTCTGGAAATCTAGATAGAGGGATTACCAAACCAATCGCAAAACTGTAGAATACTTTTTACAGTACGGCAGTCAATGTTCCCGAATGTTGTGTTCAGTGCATTGCGATGGATAGGTTGGCAGACACGGCTTCCTAAGGATAAAGGATATAGCCTATAGTGGTCTCCCAATATATACTTGACGGTACGTGGGAGCACAAGTCTGTACTGGCACTTTTCGTCTCAAAGAGGAGGAATCACCCAACCTATGATGAAAGCGATAGTTACCAGGCTTTACGGCGCCAGAATATGTCTCTAGCCTAGATTTCTAAATGTTGTGTGTTAGGTTCCAAAGCGTTTTTATGTTCATTGAATTTATTTTACAGTTGATCTTTCTTAAGAAGTTTGCCTTTCAGGTTCACAACGTGATGTAGATATACAACTCCTAAAATGCAATCTAAGATGATAAACAATCGTTTAATCTTCTTTTTGCAATGAAAATCCTAGCTACTAAGGAAAGAGAAGTGGGATTCTTTCAACATAGAGCAAAGAGCACACACTAGATGCACTGTCCTAAATCAAAATCAAGCAGTCTAAATGAAAATGCACATGCATGTATTTGTTTTCCGCTTTCTTAATGCGTGAATGAAAAAAAGAATGTTAAGTACAAATATGAATCGTTTCAAGCGACAATACTAACGATTTTATTTTCAAAAGACGAAAGGAAGATAATGACGACACTTTGCGATTTTGAATTGAAAACTGATTTCAAAACTTGAAAAACTATAAATTAAATTCAAATACAAGAGTAACAGTGTAATTGACCATCCAGAATAGTAGGATTCTTTTCTTTGACTGAAAATGACAATTGCGACACTTCCAAATCAAAAGACGACAGTTTGATTACGCTACTTCTTTGTAAAGGAGGACTGTAATTGGTGAACAATACATAAAAAAATTTACAGTTATTTGTACTATGGAGGCTGAATCGTGCAAAGGAATGGAGTTTCCATAGTGGTATACTGATCATAGACAACAAAACTCCTGAATAAAGATGAAGAGAGTGAACAAAAAACCAAAATCTGGAAGTAGAAGAGGTCTTATCTGATCATCGCACCTGTAACACAGGGAAGGAGCGATGCATCCCACCTACTGCACATGGGAGGTGTGCTGCATCTAGATTTCCAAGAGGAGAAGGTGCGATGGTCCAGGGACGAGACTTCAACTTGGTTGTTGGTCACAATTTGCAGCTTAGTTCAGGAATTTAGTCCGAGCTAATGATAGTCAGTAAATGGAAATCACAGGGGCTGATCTAATGAGGCTACTTGAGCCACCACCAAGGCAATTAGGATGTTTGCAAATCAATTGTTCAGTTTATAAACAAAACCCGGAGATAGACTGAAGTAGCTATTACACAAAAATATTGTCACCATGATTATTTGCAGTCAGTATGGGTCTATCATCACTTGTACTGTCCTCCTAAGCAAGTCTCAGACCTCAGCTCTTCAAATCAAGCTTTGGAAATGAGAGAAAGACATTAAAAATCAATGTAACTCTGGTTTCGCACTTTCTCTCATAGTCACCTGCGGCCAAGGAAAATTTTAAGGATGGAAAATTTTCTTGAAGTTTAAAACATTGGCGAATCTCACTAATCCCTAATATGCAAATTATAAATGTTTATTGATATATTTGTAAAATTATTCAAATTTATAATTATTTTATATATAGTCTCTATATAATGTTGGCGATTTTTAAGGTAAAATAATTTTATATTCTAAAATTTGGGCGAATCGTCTTTTATAAAATTGGAAATCGGCGAATCTTTTTTGTGGAAAAATCATGGAAAATTAGCCCACTGGGCGAACATTAGCCCCTAAAATTTTCCATGCCTACGGCCCCGCACCTTCTGTGTACAAAATCTGCGTACTTTCCCACTCTGTCCCTAACGGTGTAGGTGCGGACCCCTGTGAAAGTCAAAAGGCGCAAGTTTTATCTTAAAAAACTCACTTTGGGTTAATTCTAGAGGTTTCTAGAAGGAATTTTGACGTGGATTGTTCACTCTAAGGTGGTTCATGCATCCCAAAAGAGAAGGAGCTAATCCCTTGATGAGAGGAGCTATCCCTTTGAAGGAGGGCTTTATCCCTTTGAAGGAGGACCTAGTAACCTCCCTCCATTGCACTATAAATACAGGCATTGGGCTGGTTGCTAGGGAGGTTAGAAGTTGAACATTTTTTAGGGTAAATGCTAGTGAAATCAAGACTTCCTAGTTAAGCCTAAAGAGGAGAGATCACATACCTTTTTGGTTTCATTGGGGAGTGAGTGAAACTTTTCAAAGTAGAGTAGACTTCTCGCTGGACCCTGGGAGGAGCTTGTACAGCATCAAGGCAAAGGTTGTAAGGTTCTTCTTCTTTTGAATTAATACAATCAAACTCATTTTTCTCAACAAGTATCTTATGTTATTTGTTTCATGGACTCCTTGACTTTCGTGTTAAATATGTTTTATGAAATTGGCTTTTCAGGTGCTATTTAATTTGTTTGCCTTGTTTGTGTTGGCAGATTCGCGAAGAGGAGCTCATTTGGATTAAAGGAGCAAAGGCATCCACAAGCTAGTGTTGGAGCTAAGGTAGGCCCTAAAAACACTTGTTTGCTATTGTTTATTAAAGCATATTTAGAGAGAGATAGTGTCTGGTTGGTTTGCTTGTCATTAGGTCTTCTTTAGATTCTAGGAAGGTCTATCTTGTCCGCAAGATCGACTTATTTCGTGTGACAAAATGGCGACTCCGCTGGGGAATTGATTGTTTTCCTTCTTTATACTTTGACCTGAGAAACTCTATTTTTGTTTCTGTTTTTGGCTTGATGATTGTGGGACTGGGTGGATTTAGTTAATTTTGAGTTATTTTTTATTTTTCATAGTTTTGGGAGAAGTACGCACCCTCTGAGTTAAGCACAGTGCGTAGCTATACGCACTTTTGCTTTGTGCACAGAGCGTGAATGCACCTGTGTAAACAGGTTGCCTGCGTACCCTGTCAAAATTTTGAGAAATTTTAAATTTTTCTCTTTTTTATCAGTTTAGAATTTGTTTATAGGTTTTAGCCATTGCCCAGACCTGCGTGTACCCTGTCAAAAACTTTCCTTGGTTTAATTTCACTAGTGTTAGGGTTTTAGGTGAAATTCCTAGGAGTTTTACTTGTTGGGTTTGTTTTTCATTTTGGTTGTGTAGTGGCTCTGAACTTAGAAGTTGTAGGGACTTCAGATCACCTTAGTGTCTACCAGCCTTCTTATGAGTCTGGCCATGTATGAAATCTCCCCTTGTTTGAGGAATCCGCTTTGAGTTTTCTCTTTAAAAAACTTCGAAAAGCTTGTGTTCGAGAGTTTGGATTTTCATTTTCAAAAAGAAAACGAAATTGGTTGTTCTTGACTGATTTGTGATTTTGCATAAATTAGTCCTTAGCTTGCATCTAGCTGAGTAAAACATCCTTAAAATATACTTTTAGTAGGCTTTGACTTCAAATAGGTTTTTATAATTTGTAGATCTCAAAGTTAGTCATTTTCATTAGTTTTGAGTGTTTTGCAAAAAATATATAAAAAAAAATCTCTTTTGGAAAAGTTTGTTTTTTGTAGTGATTGAGTGCTTTGAAATGAAAAAGGGAAATTTTTGTGAAATAATTAGTTGTCTCGTTTTGAGTGCTTTGGAAAGGAAAATCTCTTCTTTTAATTTGTTTAATTGAGAAAGATTTGTGTTTCTAAAGTATTTGCATTCTCAAACTCTTCCTTAGTTTAGAAATTCATCGAAGAGAAAAAGATTGTTTAGATCATCTTAGGTGCATTTTTAGTGATTTTGAGTCAAGTCTTCATACCACGAGTTTCATCTCCGCACCTTTGGACTTAAACAAAAACCACTAAAATTAACGCTTAAAGTAAAATTCACCTAGTAACATTTTTATTTCTAGGGCTCTGATACACCAACTTAGCTTAGGCTAGTGTCTTGGAGTAGGAGAGTAATTAACTCTCCAAGGCAGTAAAAATAAACAAGTAGTTGTATCTTATGGTAGGGAAGAAATCCAATTGTTGCATTTATGCTCTGGGAAAGCTCCTCTTAAAGGAGAAGCACGAGATCATGTCTGAACCAGTGTGGGAATCAATCCTTCCTCATTGGGAACGACACTAGATATTCGCGTATTAAAAACGGTAAACCTCGGATTAACCATTGTCGAGGAGCCTGGGGTCACTTGTTGGTAAACCTTGGATTATGTCAAGGAGCCTTCAAGGGGATTGAGCTTGCTACTTTGCCCTTGTGTGCGTATCAGATCGTAGACTGTTCTCCCAGGTGTATTTGTCTCAGTTGGTAACCTTAGTGGCCATATTCTTTAGGACTCTTCCTGAGGTGACAGTGGTGGGAAGATCCCACTGTACCTGGAGCAGACGTCGGCTAGATTCACTTGGATTTTCTGGGTGGTTCACTTCACTCAAGACGGTTAAGTGGAGGAACTTGTGCCAGTCTATTCATTAAGCAGGTTTCCGGGGTAACTGTTCCAACCGCCATTTCTGTACTGAACTCTGCGACGTTGGATTTCATCACCAACTAGTGTTTTCGGTCCGGAAAGTTACTGTTTGTGTGTGTTTGATCTCCTAGATTCTTTAGGAGTGTGATTCAAATTTGTTTGGTTCTTTAGAGACCTTAGGTGCTTTTTATTGAGAATTTACTTTGTTTGCGTGTGAAGTAGTTAAAAGTATTTAACTGTGGCTGAATTACGAAGACAGTCCCGTAGACTTCGGGGCCAGTCTCCTGAGATTATAAGCGTGGCTGAGTTACTGAGGAAGTCCCGTAGACTTCAGGACCAACTTCCTAAAGAAGTACCAAGCCAACTTGAAGGCTTAAAAGTCCTCGTAACTCCTAGAGACAGTAGAGTTGGGTCACCGGAAGAAGGAGAATCTTCTTTGATAGTACATCCTGATTTTCAAACGCCAGTAGCAGGATATAATCGACAGTCACTATCTGTCTCAGAAATCGCTGGTAGCTTTTCATCTACTAGTGATATAGGTGAAGAACCTGAAATATCCGAGCCTGAAAGTGAATTTGCTACTACTCCGACATCGGGGTTTGTTTCTCCAACTTTTAGTGGTTCTGGTTCACCTAGGGTAGAAAGAGTAATCACTCAAGACCTTCCTTCTGGACTTATTTCTATTGAAGAACTTGCTCCGGAAGAAGAAGAAGTAGGCATCCCTATCCCTGAAAATCAACCTGTCGTTGAACTAAGGGAGCGTGAATCATTTTTTTACAGTCCACCTAGGAGTAGTTCTTGGTATCTTTCTTTAACTAATTATTTAGAAAACTCAGGGTTAAGTTTTTCACCACCTCGTGCTCCTTATCACTCAACACCTAGAGGTTTTTATACTCCCGTAAATATGTCAGGACAGTCGTCCATGTTTACTCAATCACCCGAATCTTTTTTGTACGGCGGTCCATCTGTTCCCTCTGGGTATTAGTCTCTTTCTGGTACTTTTTTAGGAGCATCTCCTCAACCCATTAAGCAAGGGTTATTAACTGGAAGTAATGGTATAAAGCCGTTGAGCGTATAAGACATTCTTATGATGTCAGGTTCTATTCCTAATCCTCAACCTCAAGGTGGCCAGTTACCGCCTGGGGGGCAGCCTCAATTAACGCCTGGGGGGCAACCTCAAGGTACACAATTTGAATCTGGGGGGAAACCTCAAGGACAGTACATACCTATGGGGCTGTACGTTCCTCAAGGTCAACCCCAGACTAAATATGTACCCCAAGGTCAACCCCAGTATCAATTTATACCTCAAGGTCAACCCCAGTATCAGTATGTACCTCAAGGGTATCAACCCCAAGGTCAATACTCGAACCAAGGTTTCCAACCACCCCAAGGTCAAACGTATGTTCAAGGAACGAGAAATGTACCTTTCAATTATCAATCCTACCCTCAACCTGGTTATGGTCCTCAATATTCTCAACCTATTATGGGTCAGTACCCTGGAATGAATATAGTGTGGGATCCATCGCAAACCCAACAGGTGTTGCAACTAAGTGTACAATTGTCATCTCAAACTGGACAACCCCTAGTTTTTGGTACACCCCAACAACCAATCCAGTCTAACATTCAAACTTCTGTACCTTCAGTAGTTTCTCAGCCTGGGCCCAGTACACCTCGTACTCCGCCTCAAACGATTGCTACAACTATCGCTACACCTATTCAATCTACCCCACCTACTTCTGGAGTATCGACAGCTCTAGTTTCTACTGTTCCTGTATCTACTCCTCAGACATATTTACCACCGTCTAGATCTACGATTCAAACTTCGGTTCAGATGCCTGTAGGACAACCTGGTTTAAGTACGGTTGTCACAAGTCAACCACAATTCACCTATCAACCGTACCAGGGACAGTACCAATTCGGTCCTGCTGTCCAGCAGCCAGTTTATCAGTATCAACCGTATCCTGGGTACACTTATCAACAACCTCAACAACCCTAGTACGGTCCGGTTAATCTTGGTTTTCCGGGAGGATACAATATCCCGAACGCGATTCCTATTCCTAGTTATCCTGGATATCCTCCTCCTGGGGCTGGTCTCATGACCCAGAGTTTTAGGGATCCTAATCGGCAGTTACCGTTTATCGCAACTTTGGACTTGCCTGACTTGTCGCGCCTAACGAATGATCCCATTAATTATCTTCTGTTTTGGCCGCCAATGCCGAATAAGTTGCCCAATGACATTCCCAAGTTCGAAGGTAAATCAAGAGAGGACCCGTCGAACCATGTGATGACTTACCACCTCTGGTGTACGTCTAACTCCATCACAAATGATTCAATCCGTCTTAGACTTTTCCAGTGCACTCTAATTGGTCTCACGGCCAAGTGGTACATTGAGTTACCGCGAGGCACTTTTTATAATTTTAGTCAGTTAGCTACCTCGTTTTTAACTCATTTTCAGTTGCCAGTCTGATATGACAATGGCACGAAATTATTAACTTCGCTAAAACAATCAACATCCACGTACATTTCAGATCATATTCATGAGTGGAGACGTCGATGTCGTATAGTGGAGATATTTATTCTGAATCAGATCTTGGCTGAGTGGTTTGTAAAATCTTTGTTGCCAAAGATCACTAAAGATGTTGCTAAAGCTGGAGTGGTTACTGAGGAGCAAGTCATTGCTCAAGCACAATACCTTGACTTGGTCTATACTCAGTCAGGTACGTTACATGAAAAAATCCCCGATCTTCCCAAGCAAAATCAAATCGCTACAGCTCCTTCGGGATCTCATGCCGCTGATGGTATGATTGGCATGGTTAACACTAAAAGTAAGAAGAAGTCTTCCAAGAATTCTTCCCCTATCATAACCTTGCCTGATTCCCCAACAGGAGATTCTTCTGCAGAGATTTCTGCTGATATTCACGTTGTAGAATCATCTACAGCCAAATCAAAATCCGGTGGGAAGAAGAAAGGAAAGAAGAAGAACAAAACAGACAAAAGTTCAAAGGAGAAGCCTGAAAAGGTGGAATCCAATGACGAAAAGCACAAACCTCGTTATCCTTGTCTCATTTGTGACGATGAACATTTTACAAGAGACTGCCCTCATCATGCAGAGGTTGCGAAGATTGTCAAGGGTTCCCAAAGTCCTACTGTTTTGAAGGATCCTTTTCCAGCTCAAGACAGTAAGATGATAAGTTCATCCTCGGGTGCCAATGAAGAACCCATACTGATGATGTCCCATGTTAGGATTGTGACTCAATCACAAGATTATGGTAGTAAGAGTCCTGTTGATGGTAAAGAAGCAAAATCTTCCCATTCTAATCCATCAACCTCACCTCCCAGTTCCGATCCACTACAGATCGAGAAACCTAATCCAGACTTGGTAATCAAACCGCTCGCTGAGGGTATACTTCGAAAGTCAGCTTTCAATCCACATGCGAGAGCGGCTCAGAACTATAACATTGTTGAGGATTTAGCTGTTTCACCCTCAGCAATGTCGGCTTTGGAAGTGCTGCAATCATGCCCAGCACAACGTAAATTACTTTTGTCGGCTATAGGAGCTGTTGATGTTCAGGACCCGAGCCTAATAATTTTCGATCTAGAAAATGGTACACTGCGTTTGCCTCATCAAATGGCTTTCCAGATTCCAGTGATAGTAAAAAATAGGCCTATTCATCGGACTGTAATTGATGAGGGAGCCTCAACGTGTATTATGTCGATTCAGTGTTGGAGATCGCTTGGTTCTCCTTCACTAAATCAATCCCCGACGATTCTAAAGGCCTTTGATGGCCGTGGGTTTCATCCTTTTGGAATTCTACAGGATTTACCTATAGGGGTTGAAGGAAAAACCTTTAGTCTAGATGTGGAGGTAGTTGATGCCCCTCTAGACTACAACCTTCTCTTGGGTCGAAGTTGGTCTTACGCTATGACAGTGGTCGTTTCATCAATCTTTCAAGTAATAAATTTTCCACACAATGGGAAGATCGTAACAATAGACCAGCTGGCTTACTTTTCATCCAACCCAGCCTCTTCGGAGAGTATTCAGCATGTTGGTAAAACGACTATCCCATATAAGGATGTTTGAGTAGGATTAGTTAAAGATGTCGGTTTACTAGGAACTTTTCCTTTTCCTCCAATCAACGCATCATCTTCATTTGCAACCATTCATATGATTACATCAGACACCATTATTTATGATGATCCTTGGATCATCCCTTTTGAATCTGAAACAGACTCATTTGGCAATTCCATGCCTTTGAGTCCATATGAAATTGCCTATGAAGCCATGCAGTCTTTTGCCAACCCGTGTTCAACCAAAAATGAGTTAATGAATGTGGTCTGTGAGGAATCACTTTTCACATCAACCTCGGATTTAACTACGTTTTCAAAACTTGTTCACTCTGATGAGAAAATTCATGAAATCCTATGTGTAGATGATTTACCATGGGAAGATCTCCATCACAGATCTTCGTTTTTACCTGAGGATGATCATTTTGAAAATGATTTCTCATCAATTTTTACAACTGAATATGTTAAGGAACCTCAGAATCCAATGAAACATCCCGATTCAGAGTTAAATTTCGGAAACATCTCTCGAACTTTTCCTATTGACATTTCGGTTAAGCCGGGAATTGTTGAGAACATTCATATAGGTGCCTCGTGTACAGATGACGAAATTCAAATATATAAGGCCCTATTTCAAGAATTTCGCGACGTGTTTGCCTGGTCCTATGAGGAAATGCTAGGAATTGATCCCGCGATTGTTGTTCATGAGATCAAGACTTACCCGGATGCTAAACCCGTCCGGCAACATTTGCGTCTGATTCACCCACGAAAAGCTGCTGCAATTAAAGCAGAAGTTGAAGCAGGTTTCATTTATCCGATCCCGTTAACGGATTGGGTATCGAATATTGTTCCGGTTAACAAAAAGTAGGGAACAATAAGAATATGCATTGATTATAGGGACATTAATCGAGCCTGTCTAAAGGAAAATTACCCAACCCCCTATATCGATCAAATCATTGATGATTGTGCCGGCAGCGAAATATTCTCCTTTATGGACGGTTTTTCCGAAGACAATCAAATCAACATTCTACCTGCCGATCAACCAAAAACGGCTTTCATTTGTCCATGGGGGACATTTTATTATTGCAAATTACCTTTTGGGCTTAAGAATGCTGGAGAAACTTTTCAAAGGGTGATGTCTTATGCGTTTCATGACATCAAACACATTGTGCAACCGTATCTCGATGATTTGCCTGCTCATTCATTACATCGACCTGATCACCTCGTCCATTTACGAGCAATCTTTATGAGGTGTAGGCATTATCGTATTTGGTTGAACCCACACAAATGTGTCTTCTGTATAGAAATGGGTCGATTGCTGGGATTTGTAGTTTCGAAAGCTGGCATTCACGTTGATCCCTCGAAGGTCGAAGCTATCATCAAATTGCCTCCTCCTTCGAGTCTTCGCCAACTCCAAAGTTTGCAGGGGAAAGCAAATTTTTTACGACGATTCATTCCTAACTATGCCGAGGTTACAAAGGGTTTTACCTGATTGTTGAAGCAAAACACTCCATTCTATTGGGATGAGATAGCTCAGAAATCTTTTGATGCACTCAAACACGCGTTGACCAATGCACCGTTGTTGCATCCTCCCAACTACAACTAGGATTACTTCTTGTATCTCGCCGCTTCTCATTCCACCATTGGAATGGTCTTAGTTCAGGAAGATGAATCAGGAACTGAACATGTGATATATTACCTTAGTCGAACGTTAAATCTAACTGAGCTAAAATACTCACATGTGGAGAAATTGGCATTGGCAGCTATCCAAGCTGTCCAACGTTTTCGTCACTACATTCTACTACGTGAAACTACGGTAATTTCGGATTACAACCCTACGATATACATTTTGACCAAGCAATTTCTAGGGGGCAAGTACTCTAAATGGATCGTTATCCTGCAAGAGTTCAACTTGGAATTTGAGAAATCTAAGTCTAAGAAATCTTTAGTTTTTGCGGAGCTAATGTGTGACTTCCTACGTGCTGACACGGAAACTATGGTGGAGGAGCCCATTGCGGATGAATCCTTGTTTCTAATCAGCACTTTAGATCCGTGGTATGGGGATATCATCATTTATCTCCAGACCCAATCCTTTCGGCCAGAACCTTCAAAGTCAGAACGTCGGAAAATTCGATTCCAGTCCCAACAATTCAGGGTTATTGGAGATACTCTTTATCGCCGTGGGGCGGACTCTGTTTTTCGACGTTGCTTAACTCACGAGGAAGCTGAAAGGATTCTAAATGACTGCCACTCTAGAGCGTGTGGCAGTCATATGTCTGGGTATGCCACAGCCCAAAAGATATTGCGCGCTGGCTACTTCTGGCCGTCTTTATTTAAAGATTGTATTACGGCGGTCCGAAAATACCACAACTACCAGATTTTTGATCGTAAGATGCGCAGTCCACCTACTCCTCTCCACCCTATAATTTTCATTGGTCCTTTTGCCAAATGGGGTATCGATTTTATTACATGTAACCCTCACTCGGCCGGGGGGCATGCGTATATCATCCTTGCGGTAGATTATTTTACTAAGTGGGCCGAGGCGATGCCTACATTCGAGGCAGACGGCAAGACAACTGCAACAATTTTCATGTTAAATCATATAATTGCTAGGTTTGGTGTCCCACAAGTGATAATCACTGATCATGGGCGTCATTTTCGAAACGTTATGATGACCGAACTTACAGGCCAGCTTGGTTTACGTCACGATAGTTCAACCCCTTATTATCCACAAGCGAATGGTCTGGTTGAGTCCATCAACAAAGTTTTAGTTATCATGATCCGACGAATCATTGGGATTCATCGGTCGAATTGGTACAACATTCTATTTTCAGCGCTTTGGGCGTACCGAACTTCAGTAAAAACATCAACAGTGTTCACTCCTTTCCAACTAGTCTATGGTTTGGAAGTTGTGTTACCCATTGAATGCGAAATCTCATCACTGCAAATGGCCATCGAGTTACTTCCAGCCACTTCCGAAGAGGAAAAGCGTTTGTTATACTTGGCTCAATTAGATGAGAATCGATGTGATGTTGCATTGGCGATCGAGACTCACGCAAAACGGATGAAAGCTCAGTATGATCAAAATGTGACCCCTCGAAATTTTTGGAAGGGGATCTAGTCTTAGTTTATGATCAAACTAATGAAAAATTAGGCGCTGGAAAATTCGTTCCTATGTGGCATGGTCCCTATGTTGTCAAGCGAAAGCTAGCCAAAGGGGCTTATGAATTGGTAGAATTTGATGGGGACTCTTTGGGTAAACCCAGAAATGGCCTTTACTTGAAGAGGTATTATGCTTAAAAGAATGGGTATGGAGATTTTTAGTTAGGATAGTTTTTCTTTCTAGCTGGTGTGTTTTAGTTTAAACAATGTGCTTAGCTTAGAGACTATTTTTTCGTCATTATTCCTACTTATCTTGGTTTTACTCTTGATATTGCAGATGTCGATGCCTCTCCAAACATACATTGGTTTCGCTGATGGTGCTTGTCGTAATACACAGAACATCTCTTCTGCAGCTTGGTTTATCTATTCGCCCTCTGACGAGTTAGTATCTATGCATGGGGTAAGCCTCGGTCAAACAACAAACAACATTGCCGAGTACAGTGCAGTGATTGAGTTATTGTCTGAATCTATTTCATTTGGGATTCGGAGTTTGATAGTGAGGTTAGATTCTGAACTTGTTGTATTACAGCTTAATAGAGTGTATGCCATTAGAAATCCAGTGTTATTAATATTATTTTTGAGAGTGCGTCTCTTGGAACGTGAATTTGATTACATTGAATATCAGCATATTCTGAGATTTTTAAATACATTAGCAGATGCAATTGCTTCTCGAATGTTAAATAGACATTTGCAATAATCATACATGTAAATTTAAAATCATTCCATAACATGATCAACAAGATAAGCCAGTAATAGTGATATATATATAGGAGTGTGTCAAAAAATACATCGTCCTCGATCATAGGTTGAAAAACACCTTATGATCGACAAAAATGATAAGTACAAAAAACAAAAATGTCACATGTGCCCACAATAGGCGATCATCCTATCACTAGTGATGATCTCTATAAGAAACCACTGCACGGGCCACCTTGCAAAGGAACCTCCTAAAAGGTCACGGGACTCCAATCACATAGCGTTGAAGTCGACGAGGAATGTCGTCTATAGTGGTCTCAGGAATATCTCCTGTCAAGCGCTCAAGATGACCCTCCAACTCGGCCAAAACCTCTGCTGATTCGTCCTGTGGGGCTGGCGCGGGTGCAACTGGTTGCCTCCTCTCGAAAGGCCGGAGAGCAGCTGGTCGCTGTGGACCCACATCTTCATTTTAAAATTTTTACTATCAGTTTTGAGACGATGGAAAAAAAAAAAAAAAAAAAAAGGAAAAATGTTGAAAAGGATTTTACCTGACTCGTCCCACTGCTCTCCTGGTGGAAGAACAATGACTCGTCCCTCTGCTCTCCTGGTGGAAGAACAATGTCTGGGTCACCACGAAAATCTATCCCAGTGTAAGGGAAATCCTGAATGGAAAACCCTAGTTTTCCAACCATTGGAAATACTCAGGTTTAAAGCGAGCAACCTCTGTCCTCTTGTCCGGGTGACGGGCCATGACTGCGACCCATCGCATCAGTTTGGGCTCTCGAGGAAGCCCAGCTCCAACAGTAAGGTGCTATGGGATCAGCATAGGAACCCTCTCCAGGCCAAAACTCATGACCAAAGCTCCATAACCAAAGGTCTTTAGTCGTCCGTTCTTGGCCCTGGTCAGTTGGCATTTCACATTGGCCAACACGGCATTGCACCAATTGAAGATGGTGCCTCGAAAGCAATCAAATGCCATACGCATCTGGGATCCGGTGGCAATATGTATTGCGGCAGCTCCGCAAAGTCTGGTGACAGTGAATGCAATCACCATGAGCTCAGGACGGGATATTGTCTTTATGTCTATCCCTTTTTCTCTAGCCTGGCTGTTGCAGTACTCTAGCCGGAGGCTATCGACAGACTGACCACCTAGCCTAGTCCCATGCAGAGTCAAGTCTTCGCCTCTCTTAGGAAAACCAGTCAAGAAATAAATGTCCGCCGGCTCGATTTCGAGATGGTGGCCGCCAATGAAGAAGCATTGGTCCTGTATGCTCCATCTGTCAACCAGCCACTGTAAGAAATCCACCTGAGCCCTCATGCCAGGAATGGCCCAGAATTTGTATAGTCTGCACGCCCTCAAAGCATCAAGTGAAGGCTGATGATTCCATGCGGAAGCATCCATGTCCTCGTGCTCTCGTTCACGCCAATCTAGCATGATGTACTCTCTGCATCAAGTATAAAGATTAATTAAATTGCTAGAAAATATAATGATTGGTCCATTTTTGAGAATTTTTGGGTTCAAAACCCTTGCGGCGGGGTACGCACCCTCCGGGTTAGACACAGTGCGTGGGACCGTACTTTGTCTACACGGAAGGTGCGGACCCCGAGCTTTTTCCCAATGGAGAAAAATTCGGGGTCCGCGGGTCCGCAATGGTAAACCTGCAGGCCCCCGCGCGCGGGTTTTGCGCCTAAAAACCCTCCCAAAAGTGAAAATAAAGGACTAAAACAAAAAATTAAACGGTTAAAAATGAAGAGTAGGATGATGTGGATTACCTAGAGAAGACGGCGCTCGATTCCGACGGTTGGATTTTCTGCAATCTTCACGAGAAGTTTTCTAAGCAAAAGCACTATTTTCTCACCCAAACTCAAACGGTAAAAATGATTTGACAAAGGCCCTTTTTATAAGTTTTTTGAGTAAATAAATCGCAAATTTGTTTATGTTTCACTTTGAAAAGGTATTTTGCGACGTTTTTATCCATTTCAAATAGGTATGAGTAATGTTTGTGTTTTTGTGCAGAATAAAGGATTATTCAGGCGAAATCTATCATTTTCAACAGAAAAACATGTAGAGTCATCTTTAAGCTCTTTTCTGACTCCTAAAACATGAAACGATTGTCGAGTGTTTCTTTTAAACTTGTTAAAATAGAATTAAAAGACGGTCCACTTAGCGCTCTTTTCCGACCGTAAAAACATGAAATGATTGCCGGATTTTTGTCGTTTCAAATTTGATATTGGTTATAAAATGATGTGTCATTGATCGCTTTTTTACTTTTTCGGGTCAAAGGCACTAATGACAAAATGTACTCCTTCATCGTAAAAGATCAAGCGGTTCTCTCAAGTATTATTTTATACTTTTTCGGACTTGGGAGACACAAATTTACGAAAAAGGTCAACCTTGGAGTCTTCTTAAGTTTTTCAGACTCTCTAAAATTGAAAAATGCCAAGTTTCTCCTATACTGGACTCATTAAAATTTCACAGTAAAGGACCTGTTCAATTACAAACAGGAACGAACCACTCCTTCTTAGGGTTCGAATTTAAACTAAGTTGGACTCATCCGAAGGATGAGCTTATAAACAAGCAAATGATATTCTCCTCAAGCTTGTCAAAACTAAAGAGGTACTTGCCAGAAATGGTGGGGGAAAAGAGAGAAAAATGAGCCTGTTTGTCATACTTTGTAACCACTCTTGAACACGACACTTTTATTCACCTGGGCTGGGAAATACTTCGCCTAACAGTTGATCAAACCGCATTGAAAGTCTTCAACCGGTTTTTGGGTATTAACTTTGGGTCAATTATCACCAAACCATCTGTCGTGTTGTTATGTGTTCAAGAGGTCACTGCCAATAAGCCATTCATCTGCAAAATATCTGTCATCCATCTTGACCATCCTTGAGTCAGTTCTTGCAACTAAATTTCTTCAACTTGATCTATGATTTCGTGTTGTGGGCTTACCTACGACGAATCGCTTTCTATCGACATCAGCTCATTATCTAGAAAGATGATCTAGGAATCGTCAGTACCTTGAGATCTGCATGCATCAATGGCAGGTTTCTCGCCTTTGACGACAATTTACATCATTGAATTTCGATCAAAGGATTCCGTGACATGCTCGACATCAACACATTTATTCGCATCTCATGGATTGTACTGGGTACTTTGAGAGCCATTGACATCACTGGTGGTTTCTCTCACACTTGTTAACAGTTTGCATCATTGACTGGTAATCAAGTGGTTTCTACCATGTTCGACATCAACACATTCATTCGCATGGATATAATCGTACTGTTTCGGGAAGTAGAAATGAAGACCCTGGATCTAGTTTCCACAATCCAGGCTGCGAGGAATTTTGTATTCATTATATAATGGACTATTCATAAATAGATGGTTGCGCCCATACTGCATCCACATGAGTCTATACTTGTGATGTTTTACAAGATCATTCTTGTATCAGAAAAGTAGTTAGTTTCTAGTCAGTTTTTATCTGAGTATGGGAATGCCTACCTCAGTGATGATATGATCTCATATATATCTTGCATTGAATGTTTTTACAGGTTCTGATCGGGTTCTCCACAAGATGATCCTCAAAATGATAAAGTACTTCACTCTTCCTAAATGATAAGAAATCCTCATCTACTACAGACTTCGCACTTTAGGGGGCAATCTGTTACACAAAAATATCATCACCATGATTATTTGTAATCAATATGGGTCTATCATCACTTGTACTGTCCTCCTAAGCAAGTCTCAGACCTCAGCTCTTCAAATCAAGCTTTGGAAATGAGAGAAAGACATTAAAAATCAATGTAACTCTAGTTCCGCACTTTCTCTCATAGTCACCTGCGGTCCCGCACCTTCTGTGTACAAAAGCTGCGTACTTGCCCGCTCTGTCCCTGGCGGTGTAGGTGCAGACCCCTGTGAAAGTCAAAAGGCACAAGTTTTATCTTAAAAAACTCACTTTGGGTTAATTATAGAGGTTTCTAGAAGGAATTTTGACGTGGATTTTTCGCTCTAAGGTGGTTCATGCATCCCAAAAGAGAAGGAGCTAATCCCTTGATGAGAGGAGCTATCCCTTTGAAGGAGGGCTTTATCCCTTTGAAGGAGGACCTAGTAACCTCCCTCCATTGCACTATAAATACAGGCATTGGGCTGGTTGCTGGGGAGGTTAGAAGCTGAACATTTTTTAGGGTAAATGCTGGTGAAATCAAGACTTCCTAGTTAAGCCTAAAGAGGAGAGGTCACATACCTTTTTGGTTTCATTGGGGAGTGAGTGAAACTTGTCAAAGTAGAGGAGACTTCTTGCTGGACCCTGGGAGGAGCTTGTACAGCGTCAAGGCAAAGGTTGTAAGGTTCTTCTTCTTTTGAATTAATACAATCAAACTCATTTTTCTCAACAAGTATCTTATGTTATTTGTTTCATGGACTCCTTGACTTTCATGTTAAATATGTTTTATGCAATTGGCTTTTCAGGTGCTATTTAATTTGTTTGCCTTGTTTGTGTTTGCAAATTTGCGAAGAGGAGCTCATTTGGATTAAAGGAGCGAAGGCATCCACAAGCTAGCGTTGGACCTAAGGTAGGCCATAAAAACACTTGTTTGCTATTGTTTATTAAAGCATATTTAGAGAAATATAGTGTCTGCTTGGTTTGCTTGTCATTAGGTCTTCTTTAGATTCTAGGAAGGTCTATCTTGTCCGCAAGATCGACTTATTCTGTGTGACAGTAGCATTGATCTACTTTGCACTTGCATAGAAAATGCAGTTCGAAGGCTAGCTGGCTTGGCTTCAGGCTCCATCTGTAAGTTTATAAAGCAAACAAATATAGACAAGAAAACAAGCTATTCACTCCCCAGTGGAGTTGCCATTTTGTTATCAGGAAATCTAGTGTCTATGCAGAGCTGCTAGTCCCACTAAGACGGGTAGCTATCTTAGAAACAAACAGATTAAAGTTACTTTCGTTTTCTTTTATGATAAGTAGATAGGAGAGGAGTAAAGAATACCAACCTCGATCTTTCACTCGGTTCCTTGCTGGTTCCTTCTCCTCACTGACAGATCTTTGCAGCTTTTTCCTTGACCACTCCGCTTCAAAGATTACCTATAAAGTCAAATCAGCATAATACCTTCAAAGTGCAGAGATCTAGAAACATAAACAATATAGGACCAGATATATATTAACCACACAAATGCATATATTATTAGACATACAAGAATGTGGAGGAAAACTTGAATAACTTTATTGATGTAAAGATTAGAAGAGAGGATTACAACCCATTGATCTGACCCAGCATCATCCTCCCAGCATGAAAGCCCTTCCTCACCTCATGAAAAGCTTAGACCACCCAACACTAGGATGTTCCACCAGGAAACCAACAACACTTCCTTACAAGATACAAAATTCCAGCCTCTAGATCTCTGGGATGAGGGATCCATATATAGATGATTGCAGGGGGGTGAGTCAACTTCTGGAATTTTTATTAGTGTCTTCTCTCTGATAGTTCTTGGTTCCACTTGGAGATTCATCACCTCTTACTCATCCCTGGACGAATTCAGAAAGGCAAGTGTCACGGGATAAGTTTCTGGAAGATTCCATGATCATCCACCTTGCAAACTATCTCTGCCATTTGTCCACACTCGCCCATCGCACCCTACAAAAGGGCTTTCCAGTATGAATCACACTTTTTGCACTGAGCAGGTGAGATGCATCACACCCTTAGCATTGAGCAATCTGTATGGTCCAGTTTTGACCAATTCTGAGCAGTTTTCTGTGGAGAACTTCGGGGAGATGATGTAATCAGCTGACCTTGTTCCTTTAGTGCATGAAGCAGCACTTTTAGGGACTCAAAATGCCTTGGTTTATGGACATGTATGATTGGGGTTGCAGTGCCCAAAAATTTCTATAACACCAATGAATGAAGAGAATGTCCTTGTCAAATTCCTTGACCTTTGGCAATTCTGATATGTTTCCTTTTGAATTATCCTTCCATGTGATCAAATTTGAAATTTTCTCATCTATTTCTTCACAATTGATTTTAGCATCATGGAATGGACCCACTAATGTATCCGGTTTCTGGAACATTGGACTAATCTCTATTAAATGCTTACAAAGGATTGATTGTTGGTTTGATAGCCGTGAATTGATTTCTAAAGATTCTTTGATTAATTCTTCCACTTTCAGGCAATCCTTTATTTGATTTGCAATAAATCGCAACTACGTGATTTCAGTATATTTAGCATTTAATTCCACTTGGCTTTGAACTCTTAGGCTGTCAAATCTCTGTTTCATTTGTTCAAACCATGATTTCAATTGTTCCTCTGTATTCTCCTTCTCTTTTGTAACTTGATCTTCTAGGTGCTTTATTCTTTCTTCTTTTTCTTTGATCAAATTTCTTACTTCTTTTGCTTTGTCAATTGTTGCATAAGCATAAGCTCCCACAAATTGAGATAATTTGGTCAAATTTTCATATGGATCTATAGGTGTATCCTTCTAGACAACATCCATTGGTTCATTGCCTGGCAGGATAATAGCAGGATGATCAATTTTTCTCTTTTTCCTTTGCCTCTTCCTTACTGCTTGATGTTTGGGACTATAAAAAATATCCAAAGGAGGAATTTCCTCCTCTTTCAAAATGATTTTTGAAGAAGGAAAAGAAGGAATTACTTCGATATCCTCCGAAGTAACAAGAGATTTTTCTGAAGATTTCTCAGGATTTTTTGTTGTTTCGGGAAAAGTTTGTGCTTGACTCGTACCACCCTATGATTCATTGATAATTTGCCCAAACTTCCCCATTCTTTCTACATTTGGTCTTGATCAAGTCATTTCTTAGTACTCTTATTGTTGGAAGGTTCTTCCATGTCTTTCTCTATAGTAGGCTCTTTTAGGGATTCGACATCACTGGATGCTTTATTTGCATCCTCTTCTGAGACATTAGTAGATAACATTTCTTCCTAAAATTCTTGTGGGATTATCTTAAGTAGATTCAAAGGCACATGGGTTAACCTTTGATGTTTGTACTCAATAAATTTTGTTAATTCATCCGGATTTAGTTGGAGGGAAGCTAAAATTTTCACCTTTGAAAATTGTTCAGCTGTTTCAAAAAGATCGTCAAAACAATCATCCTCATGAATAAATGCTTTAACCTTAATAGTCGTGGTAAATTATACACGACCATAATAGGGTCATATTTCCTTTCTCGAAACTCAATAGGATTCAAATTTTGAATGTGTTTGACTTTGACTTATGCATGTATAAAGTCATTTAAGAAATAAACACCACACCGGAGAGGAAAAGTGGGCCAAATAGGTTTTTAGACTCTTTGAGAGATCCAATTACACCTTTGGTTACTATCTAGTATGAAATTTCTTTGGCTAACAATTTATTAGGGACATACCACATAAGTACATTTGGTGGAGTAGTTCTTCCAAAAACTATGATATATGTGAACAATTCTTCTCCAAACCATCTCACCATAGGTTGAATTTCAACCATGGCTTCTTTTGATAACCTTGGGGCTTTCTTATCAAAGACAACTTGATAAATAGGGAGCATAACCCCATGAAAAATATGATAGAAATGTTCATTGAAACAATATTTCCAAAGAGTTTTATGTGACACATGGATTGGCATGGGATCCTGAGGAGTCCACGTCCATCCCATGATTGGGAAAGAAAAAATGAAACATACATCATCCACGACACAGGCAGACATATAAAATGGAGGAATGGTTCTTGTAGTAACATAATGATTCCTTCTATATTCTATGATATGATGGGTTAAGTTATTTGACAAAATAGTGGCCCAATCCATGACTATATAATTAGAAGTGGCATTATTGTGAGGCACCCATTTTACTGAAAATTTGGTAGCATTTGCATACCCAAATAACCTACATAGCATTGTGGCAATGTATAAATAAGGAGCAGCGAGAGAGGCTACTCAATACATGTCATTGATGTCCATCTTATGCTTGCTCGGATTTTACCTCCATTTTTTTTATAACTTTAGAGGGTTCTTCTTTTTCAACAACAAATTTCTCCACAAATTCTTTGTCATAAACCTTCTGGAGTGGAGGTAAATGATACATTTTTCTAATATCATCTGATTTAAAGGAGATGATGACCACTTGCCTTGAGGTCATAAATTCTCTGTTGTCAATATTTGCATTTTCAATAATCCGTTTGACCATATCAAAATAGGGTAATAATTTTGGTCTAGATGCTACCTTATGCAAGACTGAGCATGTAACTTTAGGATAATATGTGTCTAAAGATTGCATATCATATATCATGGCTTCCTTCTATATTTCCTTCTCGAATAGGCCATAAAATTTTTCCCAGGAGCCGGTATCACACTCTCATATACAAGTTGTATCGGAAAACAAAGGTGATTATTCGAGTACATCTTTACCCATGGATTGTGTTCCCTTTTCCTTATTCATATTGATCATTCAAGCAAGTAATCGAGTCTCTATTACAATCTTGTCACCACAAAGAAGACGAGAGTGATATTGCAGAGAATGAGAAATAAGAGTATAATGACATGCAAATAAGAAAATATTACTGAAATTAATGAAACTAAAACACTTAAATTCATCTGTAATAGTGAGAAGACATTGAATTTCTTGAGCTACAGAATCATAAATATCCATAATATGAAATGATATTCGTGTAAGATTAGGATTAACTCACATTATGATAACGATCCTTTTAGAACAGATCATTAAAACTTGTTAACGTACCACTGTTAATACGTGAAATATAAATTTAATGACGTGTCAATGGGTCTGTATTTCATCACAAATCAACTATTTGCAATGTCACATGATATGTTTAATTGCCAGTTTTATGATTCTGTGATTTGTGAAATAGCGATACAACGGACACAAACATATTTCGATATTACAATCAATTCATTTGTCGGGTCCTTCATGATATCACAATTCATAAAGGAAGATTTAACATGTTTTATTGATCTTTTTGATGTGAAAAGTATGACCTGATTTGACCAAAAAGGAATATTCTTAGATTCTATGCATATAGAAAATTTATGATGCTTCAATTGGTAATGTTAACTACTACACACAAGAATTTTACGAAATGTGAAAGGTGATTTAATCTTTGGAGCGAGGTTTTTGGATTTTTGTTTAGATTTTAATGTAATTTAGATCAAATTATTTTCTAAAGGGTCCATATTTATTATCTAAAGGATTATAACAAATGGGGGTTGTTGTATAGCACCACAATTGGTGATTCATTGGAAGAACCAGTTATCTTTGATAATTTTGAAATTTCTAAAACTTTCAAAGTAAAGATAGTTTAGGAAATAGGAATTGCATGAAATTTTAGATCAGTAACATTTCTCTGAATAGGAAAAAAACAAACTCACCTAACTGCAATTCATTTGATATCCTCTTAAAGATGAAAATTCCTTTATCTGTATCAGTATTTACTTAGTTTTAAAAATAAAGAAGGGGGCTTTTACATATCAACTTTTTAATGTAGTCATTTCTCACAGGTAGAGCCTCTTCTTCTAGCATGCATCCATAGCCTCGATAGGTTTACCTTTTAACCAACAATGATTCAGTGTCCCATCCAGAAAAGAATGCAATTTTTAGAGATAAATCAAAATCACATACTTATATATTTATTTATTTATTTTTAAAAAGTTTATTATTTTTTTCTCTTATTACTCAAAAGTCATTGTCTTGGTTTGGTGACCAAATTATGACAATGGAATTCATCGGTTGTAATTCAAATCAACAAGATAGCTCCTGATGAGACCCCTTGTCTTAAGATTAAGATAATCTCAAGCCATTCCCCTATTTTAGTATGCAGTCTTGGTAATGTCAGTCTTATTATTTCCCTATGAACATGGTAATCAGGCTCTTGATGAGACCTCTTATCATTTAAGTTTTAGTATATTTTAGAATTACATTCTAAAAAGATAAAAGTTTACTCAATGGGGAAAACCATTGACTCCTTATGAGTTCTGGAATACAATTATAGAGTTGAAGATCCTTATCTACAAATAGCCTTTACTTTGTTAAAGATACCTTCCCTGACTGATAATAGAACAATTTTTTTTTATAAAGCTGGAGGTTTCTCAAAGAATAAAGAATTCTAGTGGAAAAAGAAAATTTCAGAGATTCATGGAACTAGGCTAATTTTAAAATTTTATGATTATTTCCTTAACAATCTCTTCTTCTAAAATAAAAAAAAAAATGAAATATTTCAAAAATATTTATTGTGAAGCCAAAAGTAAATTCTATTGAACATTTATTTTCCTAGGAAGCAAAAATAAAAGAAGATAAATGCGATAATGTACAATTAGGAGAGGTTATCTCCTACGAAATGATTTTATTTTAAGATAATCCCATTAACAGGAAGAGAATCTCTTCTTCCTGATAAATCTTGTAATATGAAGGTCAATTGGCCTACTTGCTCCACAATTGGAAATGGATCGAGCCACAGTTTTCAAGACAATATCTTTGATTTGAAATTGTTAGCACCTGGATTGAAGCTCAGGCTAAAGGAACACAATGTCAAGATAACCACAAACCATGCTTAGCCAAGTAGCTAGCTCTACTAGGCCAGAAGAGGGCTCTCTCTATAAGGATCTCAAATGATATGACTAGATCAAGAAAATGATATTAGGCTAGGTATAGGAGCACAGGGTTTGATTTGATTTTGAAGGGTTTTGCTGGATTAGGAGAAGCCAAATAGTTAGGCCAAGGAAATTAGGTTAAAATTGTAGGGTGTTCGATGGGGCAAGGTAGGCACAAGGTTCAACACTCTAGAGTTTCATGGGTGAGGTGATTCAAGATAGTTGAGAAACTAGAAAGAGCATGTGAGCAACATGGATCCTTCCTAAACTAAAGAAAACATAGACTATGAATATTTTCCCAAAACTGAGCATAAATATTATGGCTTCTGCCTATCAACTTGAAAACATCTACTTAAAAGAAATGAAATGATTGATGAAGTACAAAAAACATTCTAACATATGATCACAAGAGAGAAAACTAAACTGAACATCATACCACATGGATCCAAAAGAAATAGCTACAATTTTTCATTAATCTCTTGCTAAAACTGATACAAAATGATGTCTACTCAAAGCACAAGCATCCAACTGAGTCCGACCGTTTACAATGAGAAATAAAATGAATATATAGACCTCAATTCAACCTCCCCCCATCCATAGGGGTCGAATCCCTAAGATGAGGAACTAATCCATCAAAAGCTGAACAAGAAACTCGAATCTACGCAACCATAACAACTTGCCTATAAAAGGGATGAAACTGATTCATTTGACTTCAAGAGAATTTTTGATCCAACGAATCTACCCTCTGGTAACTAATATTTATCCTATCTACATGCCTAGTCACCATTTACATTAGTAAAAAAAAATCATCCATGAGAGAAAACCAAAAATTATAGTCATGGCACAGTAAAGTGCAAATTGAGCAGAAAATTGTCCTATGCACAACACCTTTTGCAGGGCCATTCTTGAGGCCTTCCCCATGTCCAAATTGAGCCCAAAATAGCATTTTCGAAATCTATTCAAGTCTACTTTCCATAGCATCTTTAATTTTTGTATTTGGAGTTCATTTGACCCCTCAACAATGGATTCTCCCGATACTGCGTTTGTGGCTCAAAAAGAGGGTAGAAAGGTCATTTTTGGGTGTTTTTTGACCTTTTGGTTGACCGGTTTTGCTTAAAAATATTAGAAAATGCACAGGGTGTATGTACTCATAATTGTGAATCCAAAAATGCTGACCATTTCCTCATTGGATGCCCATAGGAAAATCGTAGCACCAGTGGCATTGCGCATAGAGCCAAAATTTTTGTGTCAAAAACTGCTAAATTCTTCAAAAATGCAAAAATTCTCAAAACTTGCTCAAAATTGCTCACAATATATCAGAGACCACCACCATCAAGTGTTTGGGTCAGCCAAGAATGATTCAGCAAGCAACCTAAGCCTATCTCCCTCATTTTTGGCTTTGAGTGCTTGTTTTAGCCTTGTCTTCATTTGCTTGAGTCTTATGTTACAAATCTTGTTCTGGGTCTTTTTCTATGTCCTTGTTCATTATCTGGCTCTCCATAATCTCCATAAGCCTCATCAAGCTGAAACTTGGCCTTCTCAGCCTCCCTCTTTGCCTTGATGTACTTGGTTTTCTTGACCTCTAGCTTCTTGTTCTCTTGCTCATAAAAGGAGATGATATATTTGGCCCTTTGTAACTGGTCTCAAGCTTCCTGATTTTGGCATCGTTTGATTTCAAGGCAACCTAAGTGATTTTATCTTTCTCCTCATAATATTTATCCTCTTTATCCATGTTTTTGAGTTTGAAGCTTTAGAAACCCTAGAGAAGGTAATCAGGAAGTGGGAGTTATGGTGAATAGGGATAGGGGAAGGGGAGAGAAGTTTGTGAGATGTAGGATGAGATATGTATGATGTGAGAGTGAGAAGGAGGTGTATTTTTTAAAATGGACTATTCAGTAAATAGGGATTTAAGGATTTTGTTTTGGGGGATTCAAGGTATAGGGGATGGGTATAAGGATTTGTCAACAGAATGTGGGAATAAGACATACAATAAGTAGGGAGGGTTTTTAATACAACCTAGGGTTTGAAAATTCAAATAGCAAACAAACTTCAAAATCATGAAATGAGTGTCGGGAGGATGGTTCAAGGAGTGTACTTACTTGCTTAGAGGTTCTAGGTAGCAAAAGAGAAATTTAGATGGTTGATCGTGTGGTCTTGGTGTTGGCTGGCCCTATGCAGAGTGCCTTGTAGAGGTGCACATTGCTCGGGCTCTATGTGAAGCACCATGCAAAAATGCACTGGCAAACATGCCCTATGTGTAGCACTCTGTCTATATGTGCAATGTTCCCTCCTCTATCCGCAACGCCCAAGCTATATGAACAACGCTTTCTTCAGGCCAATTTTGGGGGATTTTCTGGTTTCCAAATTTATCCCATGATAGCTCATTGGAAAGGTATCCTTCTTAGATACACAATGGACCTATCAGGCACTGAAAATGATCAATTATAGCACCTAAAAATTCAAGTCTCCCAAGACTGGTCAAAAAGTGCAGAATGAGGCTGCAAAAATGAAGTGTTCTCTTGTAGGAAACTTTTGGAGGTCTTCCTCAACTCCAAATTGAGATCTTGATAGCTCAGTGGAAAGATATTCCTCTCTATCTATCATTTGAGTCATTAAGAAAGTGATTTGGACAATCCAGCTACAAGAAAAAATGATTCTTCCAAAGTCATTGTAGAAGTGCAGCAACTCTCTTGTAGCCACTGTATTTTTGAGATTTCTCTAAAACCATGACACCTGTGTAAAAAGTGAAGGAGGTTTTTCATCCTTAGCCTATTATGGAAAAAAACCCCTCTCACTAGTGCCAAATTCATCCATGCTTGATCTAAAACATAGTTTGAATTGAAACCGGCCCAATGTGTGGCAAATGATTTGTCCCTTGGAATGACTTATTAAATGATGGAGACATGATGTGTATGATTTAGAATGGCCTCATACTTTCTGAAATGACCTTCATTATGCCTCATATACTGATATGTCTATGATTCCATAGCTAACACTAGCTCAATGGGTGAGGAAATTAGGGTTTAGTGCTTGTGAAAAATGATGATTTGGACACCCTTGGGAAAAGACAACTCCCTTTGGCATGCACTTAGCCCCTTGAAACTTTACCATTTCACTTGACTATTTCCTTTGAGAAATTAATCTTTTGATGGTCTGGCATCTTTGGAACAGTGAGTTAACATCTTGGGATGGTGAAATTATTACATTTGAAAGACATAAAATTACATAATGGAATAAGCATTTCTCTTTACAAATCATCTTCACATGGTGAAGGGATGTTATTTGATCACCATTTACATGTTGGTCTTATGAAATGGAATGGAACCTTTGAAACCCTAATGACATAATGAGACCTTGAAAAACCATAAAAGACCTAATCAGACCTTCAAGGACTGAAATTCAAGATGAGATAATGACCTGATGACCGATACAAATGGAATGATAAAAATAACTTTATGGATGATGTACTTTCAACAGGATATGAAACTATGCCAGCAAGTAATCATATTTAGGGAAGAGTGATTTTTTTGGACTAGGACTACCATCAGTGACTAATTTTTCTGCATGACCTAGTGGAATGATAAAAAATTTCTGTGTGGGACACCTAAAATGAATATGAAAAGAGCAATTCTGATAACTGATGGTAGTATGAAAATATTGACTCTAACATTCGCTGCATTGGGGATGGTAGCTCCTTGGAGGTGCCAAAAACACCATAGACCAAGTAGCCTTAACCATTGGGCATGGAGTAAAAAAAACTCAATTTGAAATACATGATTGAATACTGATGACTCAAAGACACAAACTGAGTTTTACTCAACTAAAAACTGACTCAATACTAAAACACAACTGACAAATTGAAAAAGATGCTCAAAATGGAGCTTATTCAATAAAACCTACTCTAACTGTTCCATTCATCACATGATCAAGTGAAATGAAACAACCAATGCAACCAAGTAAGCATTCTGGCTGATGTTTGAATTCTCCATAAGTGCTTGTTTACGAGCAAGAAGAGAGAACTACTAAAAGGCAACTCCCATGAAAATTTTTCAATAGATTGAATCTTGATGAAATTACAAAGCATGAGCCCACCTGCTGACCTCAAGAATGTTGTGAAAGTATCTTCATAGGAATACATATTGATTTCCATCCCATATAATACTTTACTGCTCTGCTCTAGGTAGTCTTCGTACTTTCGTTTTAAAATTTTCCTGACATCTATGTTTTCTTTCTTTGATGACTGCAGCGAATTGACAAAAGGATCCTGAAACTCATGAGTGAATAATTGTTCTTGATGATCAACAAAAAAACAAAAATCTTCTTCATTACTCTCCTGATATGATTGTAAATCTTGGTATGAGCTTTGTAATGAAACTCCTGCTGAACAAGACAATGAAGTTGGCTATTGGATCAAGTTTATATCAAAATTCTTTTCAGGCTCATAGTTAGCTAATGGAGAAGGACTTTTACTATAGATGTCATCCAACACATCAGCTGTTGGGTCATGAAAAACTTGCAAAGATTACTGCAACCTATTTTCCATCAGTTTTAATGAGACTGCATGACACTCTACACGCTTCTCATCCTTTGATTTAGATATATTATGAAAATTTTTCTTTAAAAATTGAAATGTTTCAAAACATAGTGGTATAGAGTCATCTTGCATCATTTGATCATATGTTTCAGCTTCCAAGCCTTCATCTGCAATTTTAAATTCAATGGAACTCGATGGCTGCAAATCTAGAGCTATGGAGGTATCTATGTTGAAAATGATTTCCTTGACCAATTCATGAGAAGGTTTATCCTTTATAGTGTTGACCTCTCGCTTATCTACTTGCTTATAGTTTTCTCTTATTTTTGCAAATGAGGAGAAACACAAGGGTAACGAGCTCTGATCAAAAATTTGATTATCCTCTTGATTGTCAAGATCAAAACTCAATGACTGCTAATTTCTGATTGCAGCAAAGTTACCTCTGATGAATTGAAATGAAGTAAAACAAAGAGGCAAAGATCCTTCACTTACTTGCAAATTTTCTGCACTTTCCTCATCACTGTCATAGCTGATATGCTTCGGCTCATTACTATATTCGAGCTGCTGAAACTAAACTTCCTCCTCCCACAAACAAGTTATTGATTGATCTTCAAGATTAGCATTTGTTTGGAGAACATATAATTGTTGTACTGATCAAACTTTGGCAACTCATCAATATAAGTAATGTCACCAATCATACGCATTATATTATCAGATTGTTTCTCCTCACATTGATCTACAAATCCATTTTCAAATTTATTATAGCTAGGATTAGCAAGAATTTTTTTAGGGCTAGCAATCTCTTCTTTTTCTGGGACGGGTGGGTCACTGTGATATTGAATAGAAAATTCATCTCTCGAGGTGATTCTTTGCATTATTTTTTCCATTTTTCTTAACAAAATGTCAAGCTTTACCTCTGAAGATGTTAGGTTCTCTATAATGTTCTCCCTATCTTCTTCATTCAACTTTGCCCTTCTAATCAACAGATTATCCTGTACATCTACTGCATTGTTTTTCATCTCTTCAAGTGTTGCAAGGTTCCTTTCCCTTAGCTGAAACTCCATTTCTGGATCAAAGGCATCCGGGTAGTGCAAGAGAGCAGATCCAAGAGGAGGCCTTATATTAGAAGGCATATAAAAATAGACTTGGTTAAACCTGGCAGAAAATTGTTGTACTATCTCCCTTAGGAGTATTTTCAGCTGGTTATACTCTTCTATAATCAAGAAAGGGTTTTGTTTCACCACCCACTTGTCGAGGAAAACTTTGAAGAACTGTTGGAAATGTGAGATGCTCACATCAGGCAGGTTTTTCAACCAACTCTTAACTTTTCATTGCAAATAAAGAGTGAATAGCCTGATACTGACATCCTCTTTGTCAACTTCAAAATGGTTGAGGAAAGTCTCAACATTCTGCATATGTCTCTCTGCAGTGATATTGTCATATTTACCATCAAACCTCGGCAGGTATTGGTAATGATTTTCAGGGAAAGCATGGAGTATAGGAGGTAAGATGAGTGGACTGTGGTTTGTATCGATCTGGAATTTTACAAGGTATAGGAGTATATACAGAAGCTGTAGAATTAGTCTTCATCTCTTTAGGCTCATCAGTTTGAAGATGGTCATCATAAGATTCATAATAAGGGTCTTGATCAAGATCAAAGGTGTATGAAGAATTTGTTTTCACAATATTTAAAGGGAAGGAATCACATGCAAGTATAGGATATTTTCTCAAATATAGTATACTTTGTAAAACCTTTTGACATTCTCGGGAAAAGAGAAAACATAATTGATGACAAGGAACATAATGTCTTGGATGGAATTCCAACTTGAATACCTAATCTTTCCATATTGTCCTTTCATGTTTCTGTTGGTCAGGTTCATCCTCTAGTGGAATCTTTGGATATGATCTCGAAATTGATTTGGAGTCGCCAGGTGAATGATTTTTGCCTTCCTGTGTTTGATCATTGTCCACCATCAATAATCAGATTTAGGTCTGAACTTTTATGATATTTCCTAGGGAATACGAAACCTTTCGCTCGTTCCCTAGTATGGTTGCGACTATGTTACCACCTGGATTGAACCTTAGGCTGAAGTAAGGCAATGCCAGGGTAAACACAAGCCATGCTTAGCCAAATAGCTAGCCCTACTAGGCTAGGAGAGGGCTCTCTCTGTAAGGATCTCAGCCGAGATGACTGGATCAAGAAAATGATATTAAGCTAGGTATAGTAGCACTAGGTTTGATTTGATTTTGAAGGGTTTTGTTGGATCAAGAGAAGCCAAACAGTTAGGGCAAGTAAATTAGGTCAAAATTGCAGGGTGTTCGATGGGGAAAGGTAGGAAAAGGTTTCAACACTCTAGGGTTTGATGGGTGAGGTGATTCAAGGCAGGTGAGAAGCTAGAAAGTGCATGTGAGTAGCATGGATCCTTCCTACACTAAAGAAAACATAGACTGTGAATATTTTCCCAAAACAAGGCATAAATATTGTGGGTTCTACCTATCAACTTGAAAACATCCACTTAAAAGCAATGAAATGATTGATGAAGTACAAAAAACATTTTAACATATGATCACAATATAGAAAACTGAATTGAACATCATACCACATGGATCCCAAAGAAATTACTGCAATTTTTCATTAATCTCCTACTAAAACTGATACAAAATGATGTCTACTCAAAGCATAAGCATCCAGCCAAGTTCAATGCTATAGGATAAAATTCACGGTATATGGAGAATGAATATACCCTCAAAGGTCTTCCCGAGACCTTCAGTAGACTGTAATATTATTTGCAACCGTCACAAAGTTACGTGCATGTTCATAAACAATAACTAACTATCAAAGTAGGATAAGTAGATTACCTCAAGCCTTCATGTAGATTTGCTGGAGAGCACAATGTAGCTAGGCGGAAGTCCCCTGAGCTAGCTCTAGATCAAGTCCTACACATAGAAGAGACAAGCATAATCACAGCATACAACTCTGATAACTAATACATGAATACATAAAAGAACATCTAGTTACATATAACTAAGCTAGTCATGTTAAAAGATATTGGACAAACAATCGAATGAATGATAGTACCAACACCACGGAGTAGACAGTACAACTACAATTCTATATTAATGTTGGAAGAGTGATTACAACCATCTATTGCATCAGCCTTCCCTTACCACTTCAGCTTCTCTCTCTCTCTCCCTTGTTGCCAACTTCTTATGATTTGAGACAATGCTCAACAGTTAAGTATGCTATCCTTTAAAATTCTCTAACCTCTATCACCATAGCCCTAGCTTTGCTTATGTGGCAATTGAGTTAGGGTTTCCAAGTTCCTCCTTGAGTTCCCTAGGGTAAAAGCAATGAAGTTGCCATGCTTTTTAGCTCTTTCCCATTTGCCTCCTTCTCTAGGATTAGAAATCCTCCAAATAGGTCGATTTTGGATGTTTCCTTGCTTTTCTTGAGTAATTTTAGGAACAAATATCTACATATTTATGATTCAATTCATTCCTTTGACACTTAGAACTTCACTAGGATTCACTAACGTTGTTCCCATACTAGCAACTTGAGTTAGTAGGGTCACTAATGCACCCTTACGCTTGCAGAGAAGCTTTATAAAGCAGGTTGTCAGTGCATAACCAGCGTTAGTATGGAAACAAGGCATGTGATTGTGGTCTTTGCTTCAGCTATCATGTCTTTCCCCTCTGAGTTGATGAGGAGTTCAATTTGTTGTATAACATATGCCCCCTAAGTTATGAGATCAGAGGCTGCAACGATGCCCGAAATACTTTACTTTAACTAAAATTTTCCTTCAAAAGGAGAGAGAGGATCAGAGTTTCGGGTGGTATGGGAAACCTGATACAAAACACATATATAAGACTACTAAAATCATGTCCTGAGTTGGGCATTCCCATGCTTAGTAGCTATGTCAGAGTGATTTTCTCTAAAGAGATATGACGATACTGGCCATCGATAAGCACAATGCAGATCCAGTGTCATAATAAAATCATCCTAACAAGTTGTCTCCAAAAAAAAAATACACGCATCTTGGGAGAGGAAACAAGGTTGAGTGATGCAAGCCTATACCCAAAGTCTTGATTTCTGCTTCACCGAACAACATAAATCGATACATATGAATATATGCATTGATGTCAAGCATGCAAGAAATCATATGATTACCCGTCAATAATGGAGACTGTTAACAGATGTGAGGAAGGCCACCAATAATGGTGATGATTTCCAAGATGCACAGTACAATCTAATGAGTGTGAAAGATGTCTTTTATTGTCGAACACCCGTAGAATCGCTTAACCAGGAGCCAATAATGAGAACCCCTGATCAAACACAAGGAAACCTGTCACTAATGTCTGCAAGTACCAAGGCACTGAATTTGTTTCTCGGTTGTCTTCCTAGATAGAGTGTTGAAGTCAATAGGAAGATACATGTCGAAAGGTAGGCAATAATGTGTCCTACATCAATCGACACGAAACACGATAAGAATGATTTTCTTTTTAAGGAATCTTTGAGCATTGGGTCTAAACAATAGAGAGCATGATGAAAGGATATGCTTGATGTGTTGATGGAGGAATAAAAAGGTTAACCCTTGAACAATAGAAGGCACGACAACGGTTTTAACCATGCAGCACTAGACTCATGAACACCAAAGAGTGTTAGGATACAGAGATGTAAAAACATTGTGGTATATAGGCCAAACTCATAGGATGGTAGGATTCATATTGAGAGGTTGTTACAAGGAAGGTTTATCTGAGGGAGTGCCATGTTCAAGGGAACGGCTGCTGCCAAACCACACTTTCTAATATGGAATATAGTTTTATCGTCCACTTTCCTCATCTGATTAGTTTAATGAGTCCAGATGGGTAAATTCATCGATCTTTTCATATTTAAAGAGTCTGAAAAGGACTGCAAAAAGAGTGACTCTCTTCCCTATCTGATTAGTTTAATGAGTCCAGACATGCAAACTCATCAATTTTTTTATGTTTTGAGAGTTTGAAAAGGATCGTAAAAAGAGTGACTCTATATCTTGTCTGTGTAATTTAAAGAGTCTAGACTAGACAAATTGGTAGTCTTTTCATATTTAGAGAGTCTGAAAAGATCGTAAAGAATGACTCCATGGTGGTTGCTTTGTCATAGTTGTTAATCGGTTGTGACAAAACATTAGTATTGTACTCGGATAGGTTACTTTTCCATCAGTTAATCTATTGAATCCAGATAAAGAGAAACATATTTTCAATAGATGTCAACCTCATTTTGTTACAAGTATGAGGAGATGGACTAAACTCATTTTTCCTCGTGAATTTTTAATGAGTCACGCAACGAAAAACTCAATACCTTCATCAAATTTTAACAACTCAAATGAAGAAAACTCAAGGTATCTTTTTCAATTTAGTGAGCGAGGAAAAAGAGGAAAAAGAACTGCTCATTCCTCCTTCATAGATTTAACAAGCCCAAAGGAGGGGAAAAACTCGGGGATTTTTTGATTTTAAGAGCGAGAAATGGTCCCAAAAAAGCAAGTGCTCTTGTTGCTGCCGTATATTTTAACGAGTCTGGTGACAAAAACTCAGGATTTTTCAGTTTAACAAGCGAGAAAAGTACCTAAAAGAATTCTCAGGTCATATTTATAAATGTTTAACAAGCCTAAACACAAAACTCGGGATTTTTTTAGTTTTATGAGCGAGAAAAAATCACTTAAAAAGAATGCTCTAATGGTGTTTTTCAGTTTAATGAGCTAGAAAAAGAGCAAAAAAGAGTTGCTTAGATTGTCGTTGTATATTCTTAACGAGCCCAACGATGAAAAAATTGAGGATTTTTTCATTTTTTGAGAGCAACAAAATATCCCATAAAAGAAAAGTGCTCTTTTTTAGAATTGCATGCAGCTTTTACTGCTTTTCATTCTTGAAGGTACTTTTATCAAAAGCGGAAAAAGTATAAAAAGCCAACAATTCCTACCATATGGGTTCATGCATGATAGAAAATCATGGATAATGGACTACTTCCTCTTTAATGAGTTCAAAAAAATCATGTCTCCAAAAATAAATATAAGGAAATGTTTTGAGCTTTCACATTCACCGTTTTCACTCTTTGAGATTTGTGAGACCATTTTGGAGCTAAAGAGGAGCAGATTTTCTGCAGACCATTGCAGGAGATCCGGGCGACCATTCGATGTGCCTTTAGTCCCAGGTAGAGGTTAAAACCTTGCTCTATGCATTGCTTAACCTTTCTTGACAGTTACAGGGGTGAAATTTTGCAGATTTGAGGTACCTTAAAGCCCTGTTTGTGCACTAATGTCATCCATATGGCCTGTAGGGAGTGTTAAATGCTCTGTACAAGCTACTGGAGGGTGTTAAGCCTCACTGTGTATCATTGGGGTGGGTGTTAAAGGTGAAGGGCATAGATAAAAACCTCATGCAAGGATTCCTGAAGCTATTTTGCTCCATTTTGACTGTTTTTAGGGTCATTTTGTGCAGGTTTCAGGCCATAATGACTAACATAAGGAGAGAATGGGCCCATGATAGCCATTAATTGATGATGCAAAATGATCCAGCATGCATACTTGCATTGTGCCGCTGCGGTTTAATGAAGTATGCAAAGTTGGGGCTGATGAAAGGGCAAGAGGATTTATTGAGTTGGATTATCCAACTTTGGGATGAACATAAGCAAGTGTTCAGGATTGGAGAGTAGGAGCTGGTTATTGACCGTGATGACATATTTTTTTTGACTATATTTTCATGCCTTGGGGCACATGTAAACCTCATCGGTGGTAGGTCAGATCCATGATCTACCATAGAGTTGGTGCATTCCTACTGCATCCCTGAGAGTGGACTAGTCCATAGAGAGGATAAGGTCCAGGTCCATGAGGTTAGTTTTATCATTGATTGTACGGTTGGCCGGGTCAAAGAGTCCCCACGTTGCAATAAAGGCCCAATTGCTGCTTGCAGTTGACCGTGTCCAGCCATAGATGTTCAACTGGTGTGAAGCAGTGCTTCACCAGTTGAAGGCAAAATTAACAGCATGCAGGGCTCGTACCCAACATAGTTTTGGGTATGGTACTATCATAGTTTCATTCTTCCTTAAGAGGGTACCTGTTATGCACCCAAGGATGAGCTTAGATCCCCTTGATCTGAGGGAGCCAAGGTAGGGTTGCTAGTCATCACTCGATCCTCGTACAGGAGGAGGACCAATCGGACATTTCTTCGAGGAAGATTTCTTCGAGTGGCTTTGTGGCCAAATTGTGAGAATTGATGACTATGCTTATGAGGGCATGGACTTTACCAGTGACTCGATCTTGATGCTACAGCCCGGGACCAACTGGGGTCCTCAAGGTGAGAATGATTTTTGAGAGTACTTCAAGTATTTTTTAGCTTTTGAATGTTTATGTAATGTTTTTATAAGAGAAATAAGTACTGACATGAAACTTTATGCTTAACATAGATGTGGCGCCATTATGACCTATAGGCAAACCTCTCCATGTGCGATGAGGAGGCCAACTACCTGCTAGAGGGGGCGATGTTGACAGTCATCGTGAGGATCTAAGGAACTTGTAAGGCATGACCATGGGTGTCCCCCCCTTCCTATGAGGGATATTCCTGCTCATATGCAGCGACACACAGTCAGTGTACCTGAGTGGTTTCTTGTTCCTCTTTGGAGGATAGCTATAGCAGTTTTAGCATTTCAAGAGCAATAGGCTCCTTTTAGCAGGTGTTTTGGCATAGCCAATGAGTGTTTGTAGCTAGGCTTAGTAGCCATTTTGTACTTAAAACATCCAAGTTTTGGAATATTTTGATGTAAAATACTGGATTTTGATCTATATATATATACAAACATTTTGGCATTTTGATGGTGTAAATGTGTTTTAAATGTTTTTTGTAAAATTTCTAACTCAGTAAATTTTTACTTTTCATGCATGCTTCTATAAAGAATGAGACAGATGCCAATCTAATACATAGTTAGCTAATGAATCAGCAACCGTATTCAATTCTCGAGGAATGTGTTCATATGTGATTATTTGAAATGGACGTTTCAGGAGTCGTACCCTGAGATAATGATGTAAAAAGGTTGGATTACGAGTAGCTAGGAGTCTAACCTGACCACCAGATTGGAGATGTCCCTTGATGATGCTTCCATGAGAAGTGAAATGATGGACATGTACTCGGAAATATTGTTGGTGGCGGTACCAAGAAAGACTCCTCTGGAACAAAATAGTTCTAACTCAGGTGTGTAGATGACCCAAGCAGTTGATGCAATGTACTACGTCTGATGACTGGCACCATCCGTGTATCCTACGTATGCTAAGGGTAACGAAGACATCTGCATTGCGAGAAGAATGTATGAGACAAGTGCTCCACTAAATATCAAAACAATCCAATCACACCAAAAAGGGAAGCAAAACTTATGAATACATAAAATCACAAAGCACATGCCTAGTGCAATACCAGGCATAACACTTTTTCATATACAACCCATTTCTGGGTTCCACGAGTGAGACTCCTTCCCAATCCTGCAGTCTATATGCCCCTTTTGAGGTGGCTTTTTTGATGATATAGGGACCTAGCCATAAGGGTTGAAGTGTTCTTGCCCCCAAGAGATCATGTTTCTAATCATAGAGCAAAACAAGGTTCCCCTCTTGGTAAGAATGAAGCTTAACCTTTTTGTCATATTGGGATTTTACCTGATTCTTGTTCATCGAGTGCTAATTCAGCATCTCGACGGGTTTCGTCCAACTGATTAAGGTATAGTAAGCATTCTTCTTCGGCAGTAGTGTCGGGCAGGAGTTCAATGGCTATTTGCAGGGAAGGGATCTAACACTTGATGGGTAGAACTGCTTCCAGGTCATACACCAGTTGAAAAGGTGTAAATCCCATGGCAGTTTTTACTGAAGTTCGGTATGCCCATAGTGCCGAATATAAAATTTGATGCCAATTGGTTTTATGGCTTCCTACCAACCTACTGATCATGGTTTTTAAGTCACCATTTACGGCCTCCATTTGACCATTAGCTTGGGCGTAGTAAGAGGATGATTGATCCTGATGAAAACCAAGCAGCGACATTAAATCAGACATCATATGGTTTTGGAAGTGAGAGCCATTATTTGTAATGATTGTGCGGGGTACACCGAAATGACATATAACCTAATTGAATAGGAATACCACCACGGTTTCTCCATTGTTTCTGTATGTAGAAGGGCTTCCGCCCATTTCGTAAAATAGTCCATAGCTACTATGATATAGTTGTGTCCAACAGAGGAAACAAGATTAGAGGTGATGAAGTCTATCCTCCATTTGGCAAAGGGGCCAATGGAGATCACCAGGTGTAGTAGGACCAAAGGAGTGTGCATTTTCATTGTGAATATTTAACAAGGATGGCATTGCTGAATGGCCTTGACACAATCTTTGAACAAGGTTAGCTAGTAATATCCTACGCACAAGATTTTCAATGCAGTAGATATGCTAGAAATATGGCTGCCACATGCCCAGCATGGCAGTATCGAAGAATTTTATCTGCATCGCAATGATATAATGTATCATTAATCACTAGATAGTGTCGCGCTTGGTGACAGATGCAATGATGGTCACCTATCGATAGCTCAGGGCGGAATTGTTGGGCTTGGAGGTAGACAAGAACGTCCCGATACCAAGGGTCAGTGGTGTTGATAAGATAGATAGCCTCATCTAAGAGAGGATCATGGGCTATCTCAGTCAGATCGAAGATGGGAGGTTCTAACAAAATTTCGGCGAAGACTAAGGAGTTATTCACCTTGGCAACTGTGAAAACTAGATCAAATTTCTGGAGGATCATGATCCATTTTGGATATTTTCCTCCAGTTACTTGACGAGACAAAATATGTCTCATGGGATTTTCCAAGGTGATGATAATAGTCTGTAACAGCAGTATGTAGTGTTGGAATCGGTTGATAGCAAAGACGACTGCCAATGACAGCTTTTCCACATGCGAATATCTAAGTTCGGGCCTAACCAGGCCTTTGGACAGATAATAGATCATATGTTCGCTCCGGTCATCATGAGTTTGAAACAAGACCATTCCAAGAGAGGATGGTGTTATCACATAGAACTAAAATTGATACATGTAACTTTTTATCCTAGCCCGATGGCAAAGGTCAGTGCTAGTTTAATTTTGTTTTAATTTTTTCCCTTAGAATCTGGAGTTTGGAAGAGTTTTTGAGTCAAGTTATTCTCAGCTCCCATTGGTTCCCCTCCATCTACCATTGTTTTATAGCCACCTGTTATCTTATATCAGCCACCGTGTCTTTTTGTAATTTCGCAGCGCAATCATGATTAGGCAGTTTCGCAGCGCATCATTCAAATTTAAAACTGACCGCGCTGCGAAATCATGGATTCGTACCTTTCGCAGTGAATCTTTCCCGAAATGTCAAGTCCGTTAGGTGAGTCATAGGCCGTGTCTTCTCATGTCAGCTCATGTACCTCTCTTACCACATTTTACCACTCATTTCCACTATCACCACCACTAGATCTGTTGATATGCACGAATTATCATTCCCAAGAAAGACAACCGTGCATAAATCTTGATGATGGCCGTAAGTCTTGCATGAATGACAAATTTGCAAGGTTACATCTTGAAAGATTTTAAACGGAAAAAAATTAAAATTCAAGCGAGGCTGATAATCAAGCGAGGCTGAATTCAAATAGAAGCTGAAACACAATTCCAACCGAAGCTGGTAGTTATTGTTTGTGAAGATCTGGAAGAATCAATGGAGAAAAAAGAGCACAGATTCGGTAAATGTCTAAGGACTGAACCTGAAGACCTGGATATAATGCTGAGAAATGAAGAGGTGAAGAAAGCATTTAAAAAGGCCGGGTGCTGGAAGTTTTGCAAAAAGTTACAAGGAGGACACGCACAGGTAACTAAGGAATTTGCACTTAACTTCACAGGCTTGAATTCAAAGGTAGCCATGTTAGAATTGCAGGTTTCACCAGAAGTGATATCTACTGTAACAAAGATCCCACAAGGAAAAGAGGAATGGTTTAAAAATTTCAAATTTGACATGAATCCTTGCAAGGAGTTTTTGAAGGATGATTATGTAAATGAAGATTTAAGTAAGGCAGTACCCAGGAATTATGTCAAAGAATATTATGCTCACTTACTCACTTGCATACAGAAATATCTGACTTGTGAAGGAAGGTATAACAAGGTTTATTCTTACCATTTTAAACTCCTTTTGCATTTCACCGGGAAGGTCTCCATAGACTTACCTTTTTATCTGTTCCGTAGTTTGAGTAAGATGTGTGATAAGGTACAGCTGAGGAAAGAGGATTGTGAAACCTCTTTGTTTCATCATGGTTTGATTAAACTACTAGTTTTAGATGGGCTCCAAAAGATAGACAGAGATTGGAATTCATTCATTTTTATGGCTGGATTCAAAAGCTAGACTGGCCTCACTCCACCACCTGCTAGAGATTTTACAATAGCTGAGCTCCAAACAGAAGCAAGAGATAAAAGAGTTCCAAAGTCACAAGTATGAAAACAAGTGAAGCCACTTATCATCCAAGATCAACCTCAGCAATCAACTAAGGAAAAAGCTCATGGTAAAAAGACTGTACCTGAAACAAGTACATCTGAGGTAGTCTCAAGGGCAAGAACAAGAAGTCAGATAAATAAGGAAAAAGGTAAATCTATAGCAGTTGAAGAAAGTCCAGTGTCCAAGGCAAGTTTAAATGATTTATTACAGGCTACTGAATTCGAGCAGTCTCTACCAGTTCAAATCGAATTGATGCAGTTAGAACAAGAAAGCACCAAGAAATCCAAGGCCTCAAAAAGGCTTAGATTTGATGTGCCAGCTGTTATAGATATTTTTGTGCCTTACAGCATGAAGCATGAAATGTCAATAATCTGAGGGATCCAAAGTCCCTAAACATGTTGTTCCTACCCCTAGAGGAACAAGGTCAGCAAACCACAGCACTGAAAATCAGTTCTCCACCTGAAAACACTCAAAAACAAGCTATTTATGGATCATGTCAGCTGCTCCACTGAGCATCTGCACTGAATGTCAACTGCTCCACTCTGTACCTGCGCTGAATGTCAAATTTAATGAAGGCTACCTGCGCTGGGCGAGATTGGCCAAGTGGTACAGTCATTCTGCAAGGTGTCAAATGCCCAGGAAGCTTCCAAAATGACACTTGGATCAGGGAATTCGCCTTGTGATGAGTAAGAGGATCTAGAACTCCAAGTGGAAGCAAGAAACTCCAAGTGGACTCAAGAACTGAAGTATAACTGAAGTGGGAGAGGACACTAGTCAGCTTCATGCCAGCCTCAAGCTGACTCATCCTTTCTCCAAAACTCCTATATATAGAGCTCTCTCATGAGGTCTAGGGAGGCTGGAATTTTGTGAATGTAAGGAAGTGCTGTTGGTTTGTGCATAGAACTATTGGGTGATTGCTTTGAAGGAGGTGAAGAGGAGATTTCTTTCTGCTGGGAGGTGTTGCTGGATTGGGCCTCTTATGGTTGTAACACTCTCAGAACTTTACTTCTTCCATTAATAAAGCATTTGAGGTTCTTCTATATGCATGTGTCTTAATGGTGTATTGATGCTTGTATATTTGATTTATTCTAATCCTTGAATCAATTATGGATATATGCTTCTTGTAGTTTCCCTCTCTTGTGCTTTTGCAGGATCTTTGTGTAGTTGGGCCAGTGAAAGAGCAACGAGCTGGGAGCAAGCAGCAAAGAGGGAAGATTGGATCAACCATTAGCGGAAGACAATGGTTAGTGGATCCCTTTCTCCTCTCTCTTACATCTCATAAAGAAGTAATCTTGAATAGCTTTGTATTCAGTTGTTGCTGAGGTACTATCACCCTTAGAGTGGGATAGGGTCATTCCGTATTGGATACTTTTCCCTACAACAAATTGGCGACTCCACTAGGGATCGTATCTTGTTGGTTGTTTGTGTTTTTGCTATTCATTTCATAAACAAAGGGAGTACCGAATCGAACTGTATTTGAATCTTTCAAATGCAAATTAGAGGGCAGCTACTCTAGCTCAGTTTCTGGGCAAGTTTATGATTTGAAGAGCTGATCCACAAAGACTCTAATAAGCTCTTAGTGATAGCTTTTCATCCTCCTTGTCATCCCTTGGTGTGTCCTTGACTGATAGCTTCTGATTTGAGCAAAACCTGTGAATTTTTGAGCAATCTGTGACCCGGAAACCAAGAGAAACGAAAGTTTCGTTCTTCAGTGCAGGTTGTACAAAGGCTGTTTGCATTTCAGCGCAGTTCCCGAAGGGGCTACCTGCGCTGAAGGTCAAACAGGCAGTGTTCCACCTGCGCTGGACCAGTCCTGCCTTGTGCTACTGGGGTTTCCTGCTGTTTCTTGCCCTGTTTTCACTCTTGTTTTTGCTGTTTGTTACCAGTCAGTGTGCCTATCTGAAACCAACTTTCCTTGTCACTATTCCGCCTCAGTTGTATAAAGAAACTGTGTTTGTTCTTTGTGTATTTCTTGTATCATTTACAGTTTCCCATAACGAAAGTGAACCAGTCTTGTTGTGGCCTCTTAGATCTAGACCTGTGATAAAGTGTCGTTTTGATCTTAAGAGTTAGTTTGTTTGCTGTTCATAGCTGATTGATCTTTTGCTTTCGTCATATGGTTTGAGTTTATATATTTCTAGTGTCGGAACAAGTAAATCTTAAGGTGTCTTTTGATTTTGGACAAGCTTGTTTTCTTTCACTTCAAATTGAATTCAAAATTATACAACAACTTTCTTTTTGCATTACGCCAACATTAAGAAAGAGAAAAGAAATACTTGCATTGTGCATGTGCATTATGGCAGTTTGCATGTTGATTTAGGAAAAAGTGCATTAGTGTGTGCTCTATGATCTGTGTGAAAAGATGTTGTCTTTCTTTTCCCTCAGTAGTTAAGATTTTCAAAGTTGAAAGATTGAAAAGCTTGCTTATCATCTTAGACTGCATTTAGGAGTGTTACTATACATCTCGTGGTGATCCATAAAGGCAAACTGCTAAACAAGATCAACATTAAAATGAATTGAATTTACATAACAACGCATTGAAACATAACGCAAACACATAGAGGTCTAAGCTAGAGACGTGTTCCGGCGTCGTTAAACGTGATATCTTAGCGTTGAGTGGTTGGGTGATTCCTCCACGGTGAAGCGATAAGTATCAATACGGACTTGTGCTCCCACGTACCGTCGCGTATATATTGGGAGACCCCTATAGGAACAAAGCCTTTATCCATAGGAAACCGTGTCGGCCGCCCTACTGATCGCAATGCAGTGAACACAGCATTCATGAAGATCGACCACTCGTACCGTAAAACGTATTCTGTGGTTTTGCGAAAAGTTTGGCACACCCTCTGCCTAGAACTCCAGAGCAGTTTCTTTTGGCCTTTTTCAAACTCTATAACTGAAAAATTCCATCCGAGCATTTGTCACTTCGGGCTCGTTAAAACATCGAAGGAGACTAGAGTCATCTTTAGCTTTTTCTCGACTCTTAAAAAGTGAAAAAGCAAGTTGTGTCTAAAAGCGTCGTTATAAAATTCATTTTAAACGGAACATAATCACCTCATATTCCTACGTTGATCTTTAGGTTGAGAACATGGAACGCCCCAACCAAGGAACTCCACATGATGGAAATCCTAGTCCTTTCTCCTCTTGGGGAGAAGTTGGTGCGCCCCACATGGCCACATTGTCGCTTCCAGGACTGACAATTGGCCTGCCTATTTGGCTATTCTCAACCAATGTAGTTCAGAACACCATGGTTCCTGAACAGTCGAGTCAACAGTTAGATCAGTCTAGAGCTGCCCACCAGCCTTCAACTTCCTATAACTCTTCCTCCAATCCTTCATCTTCACAAAGTAGAGCCGGTAAAAGCCAAGCTCCCATGGAGAAGAAGGAGAAGAAGAAGAAGGAGCCTAAGGCGACTGGGGGCAAGCAAAAGACATCTGACAAAAATCCACACACAGCATAGACCGGGCCTAAATCGCCATGTGTCATATGTAGAGGAGACCACATCCATAGAGATTGTCCCTGTATTCCCCGGATACTGAGGGACTGGTCCCCTCGGTTGCACAATTCGGGAGCATCGACCTCTGATAGCCATGTCGAATGCTTACCGTCAACCAGCAAAAGTGAAGGTTCAAGACAAGGAGGGGGAACAAGATCCCCCTGCAGACTGTGTGAAGGTGATCACGCCATCCACCATTGTCCCTTCTTAGACGAAGCGAAGAGAGTTTTGGAAGATCGTCCGGTTTCACTGGTAATGCTTCCTCCTAGATACAAAAAACTCGTGCCAAGTCCTTCGTTGGTTGAAAATACAGCTGGCCCGCTCAAGTGGTCAGCTGAAGCGTCAGTCATTGAAAATGAACCTACAAAATCCAGACCAGAAGAAAGTCTAAAGGTCGATACGGCAGTTGACCCGGTTCCGCCTTCAGAGGTTTCATCTTCAAATGACACCGTCACTGAAGATTCATCTTCAAATGACACCCTCACTGAAGGGAGTAAGGATGACACCATCCAGATTCTTTTCATCAACACAGATTCTGATGAGCATCAGGGCAATGCACCCATTCCTTTATCGCAGGAAGGAATATCGTCAGGGTCATATCCGGCCGTGTATTCGGTCCCACCACCAAGAAACCTGGTTGTATCCTTTGATTGGAACCAACTAGGCAGACCCCGGTTACCAGCCAGTATACCATTCAGAATCATAGTCCAAATTTACAGGATGGTAATGGCTGGAACTATCATTGATGAAGGGGCATCTGTGAGTATCCTTTCCTCTATTGCTTGGAAAGCACTGGGTTCCCCAGAGCTTTTTCCTGAGATAAGAAATCTCTCGGGTTTTGATAAAGGAATCAGTCGACCATTAGGGATCCTCCCCAATGTGCCTTCTACATTGAAAAGGAAGACCGTTCAAATGAACGTGATGGTCGTTCAAGGACCCTTGGATTATAACCTACTCCTTGGACGAGACTATATATATTGCATGGGAGCTATAGTCTCCTCACTCTTTAGAGTAATGTGTTTTCCACACGAAAGAAGAATGGTCAAGCTCGTAGACCAACTTTCATTTCCAGGATCACGCATCGCAAATAGTCAAATACCAACCCTGAATGGTCTATTCACCCAAGAAATGTCTCTACCCCCAGTCCTCCTTCCCGATGGATGCGAGTGATTCGGAAAGATGGGACTGGAACCCAGGGGGCATGCATCCTGGTCTGCTTCGGGCAGAGGAAACCCTGGGTATAAGGTAGAATTTCCGCGGAAGAATATGACTAGTCCGTACCCCGTCCGAAAAAGGAAGAGAGGGTTGTTCTAGAATAAGATTCTTTTGTCAAAGTTATGTGTTTGATGATTTCTAGTCATTCACCTTTGTCTAAATAGGTAGGCAATACCAAAGAAAGAGATTCCTTTGCGGCAGCAAATTGTAACCATCTTTGGGTAAAAGGCAAGCCTCACCCGTTAAAACAAATGTTTTGAAGGATAAGTAGGGGCAGCCTCCAAAGAAAGAGATTCCTTTGCTGCAACAAATTGTAACCATCTTTGAGTAACCTAATGATAGACATCGCCGAAGAAAGAGTTTCATTTGCGGCAGCAAATAAAACCATTTTTTGGATAACCTGAAAGAGGCAAGCCTCAGCCATCAAAACAAATGTTTTGAAGGATAAGTAGGGGCAGCCTTGAAATTGTACTTTATACCTAGGGGCATGCGAACCTTTTGGAGTGCAAGCAAAGAGCGGTTATTTATCTGTTTTTTGGATTAGTCGTTTCCGAACTTGCATAAAGAAAGGATGTGGGGCAAAGGTCAAAATTTTCCAAATTAGGAGCATAGCTTCGTGAGATAAAGCTCCATAAAAAATAGCTATCTCACAGGAGACATTTCTTATCTTATGACTGGTATCATCGAGCAGTTTTACCGCGGAATTTATGCTCGTTAAAAAATAGAAAAGCGAGATCCGAGCAGTTTTAGCGCATAGTTCATGCTTGTTAAAAAATAAACATAAGATTGAGCAGTGTTTTGGCGCATTCAAGCTCTTTAAAAAATGAACCCAGTACCGGTAAATAACCATTGTAATTGTAAATTTATTAGCCATAAAAGCCTTGGTCGTGTTTGCACCCACCACCTCCATTTCATTTGGCCAATCGTTCACCTCCATATGATTGTTTACCTATTTTGAGGAACAACTGCGAAGAGTGATTTCACCTAGCCATCCTTGTGACACTGTCGTGATTGGAAAATTCCAACCTGTACCTGGAATCTGCTGCTATCCCTGTTTATCACTCGTTCCTCAAAAGACGAGTCTTCTTTGAGCTCTTTTCATCTGACTCGTAAAATATGAAAAGTTTGCCGAGTTTTGGCCTTCCAGCTCATTAAAGTGACCGGAAGAGCTATCCCTCCCGTAGATTTTAATCTTTTTGGACCTGAGGGATTATTGCACAAAAAGGTCGAGTGCTTGTTTTATTCGGCTCGTTAAAGTTATCGAAAATTCATCCCTTCTGTAGTGTTTTATACTTTTTCGGACTTAAGGGATTAGATGACGAAAAAGGAATTTTGGAGTTAACTTTCTGTACCTTTTCAGACTCTCTAAAATTGAAAAGGACCGAGTTTTCCTTGTCGTTAGACTCGTTAAAATGATTAAATAGGGACAAACTTGTCTTTAGACGAGAACGAGTTTCCCTATCGCTAAGCTCGTTGAAACATAGCGATGGGCTTGCCCGAAGGGTAGGTTATAGAACAAGCATATGTTATCCTCCTCAAGCTTGACAAAAATAAAGAGGTACTGGTCAGAAATGACTGGGGAAAAATTGGGAGAACCTCAAAGCTTTAATGGTAGCAAGTCACTCTTGAACATGACACTTTGTCCTCCATATCACATCGGGTTGGGTTGTTTCATTCACCGGTCTCATCACCATGGTCCTCGCCAAACCATCCACATTTGGGGTAATGCTACCGATCCATCACATCAGTGTCGTTATATGTTCAAGAGATGTTGTTCAGAAAGAGTCAACCGTGTCCCATCCACTGCCATACATTATCCTTCATCCACCCATGATCTCCACCCTGAATCATATTTCACAGATTGTTTTCACCTCCGCTAAAATAATTAGCTCCGTTCCGTGTCATTGATGTGGGATTCATTAAGGCCCTCCTTTGACGGATTGCTTCTTGTCGACTTCAGCTCATTATCCAAGAAGTTGATCTAGGAACAACCCCCTCAGTACTTTGAAGCTTGCATGCCTCAATGGCAAGTTTCTCACTTCCGGCGACAGGTATACATTAATGACCTTCGACCAGAAGATTTTGCGTGGTGTTCGACGCCAAGTCCTTTATTCACACCACGTAAATTGTACTGCAGTACCTTGAGGGTCATTGTCATTATTGGTGATTCCTCTCACGCTTGTTAACGGTTTACATTATTGACCGGTAATCAAGCGATGTCTTTCCATGTTCGACTTCAGCGCAATTCTCACATGGATCGACTTGTACTTAGAGTGAAGATCGAACGAGTTTAAAGACCCCGGATCTAGTTTCATCCATCCGAGCTGCGATATATATTCAGGAAATATAAAGACATTTGTTATGTACATCATTGTAGCAGATGATCATCCTACTCAAAGGATGATAATTTCAGCAGAGAATTATCAGTCTACCATCAGAAGATCGTCTGTTCTATGTACCAAAATGAATTTATAAAGCTGAGCATGGGAATGCCCGCCTCAGCTAGATCATGAAAGCAGAATGAAAAATAATGTATTGTATTGTATTTTATTACAGGGCACCTCTCAGCGATTGAATGAACTTCGGATCCTCCTGATAAAGCATTTCACCCGATAAACGACCTCATACTTTAGGGGGCAACTGTTATAGACATTTTTGTGCCTTACAGCATGAAGCATCAAATGTCAATAATCTGAGGGATCCAAAGTCCCTAAACATGTTGTTCCTACCCCTAGAGGAACAAGGTCAGCAAACCACAGCACTGAAAATCAGTTCTCCACCTGAAAACACTCAAAAACAAGCTATTTCTGGATCATGTCAGCTGCTCCACTGAGCATCTGCACTGAATGTCAACTGCTCCACTCTGTACCTGCGCTGAATGTCAAATCTAATGAAGGCTACCTGCGCTGGGCGAGATTGGCCAAGTGGCACAGTCATTCTGCAAGGTGTCAAATGCCTAGGAAGCTTCCAAAATGACACTTGGATCAGGGAATTCGCCTTGTGATGAGTAAGAGGATCTAGAACTCCAAGTGGAAGCAAGAAACTCCAAGTGGACCCAAGAACTGAAGTATAACTGAAGTGGGAGAGGACACTAGTCAGCTTCATGCCAGCCTCAAGCTGACTCATCCTTTCTCCAAAACTCCTATATATAGAGCTCTCTCATGAGGTCTAGGGAGGCTGGAATTTTGTGAATGTAAGGAAGTGCTGTTGGTTTGTGCATAGAACTATTGGGTGATTGCTTTGAAGGAGGTGAAGAGGAGATTTCTTTCTGCTGGGAGGTGTTGCTGGATTGGGCCTCTTATGGTTGTAACACTCTCAGAACTTTACTTCTTCCATTAATAAAGCATTTTAGGTTCTTCTATATGCATGTGTCTTAATGGTGTATTGATGCTTGTATATTTGATTTATTCTAATCCTTGAATCAATTATGGATATATGCTTCTTGTAGTTTCCCTCTCTTGTGCTTTTGCAGGATCTTTGTGTAGCTGGGCCAGTGAAAGAGCAACGAGCTGGGAGCAAGCAGCAAAGAGGGAAGATTGGATCAACCATTAGCGGAAGACAACGGTTAGTGGATCCCTTTCTCCTCTCTCTTACATCTCATAAAGAAGTAATCTTGAATAGCTTTGTATTCAGTTGTTGCTGAGGTACTATCACCCTTAGAGTGGGATAGGGTCATTCTGTATTGGATACTTTTCCCTACAACACCAGCTGAAGAGTTCGTTTTTAAAACTAGAAGACCTATCACAAGGAGATTCCAGCAAGTACAGGAAGCACTGCCAAGAACAGAGGAAACAGGGGAAGAGACACAAAAAGACATAGGCAAAACAGTCATTGCAGCTAAAGAAAATAATATAGCAGCCTTGAAGAGCCAATTGGAATCAGCTAAATATGAGATTGCCAAATTGAAGAAAGTCGCTAGAAAACATGCAGCCATACATGCAAAGTATTATAAAACTCTATGGGAAGGGAATGTTGCTGTAGAAGCTCAGTTGAATTCAGTGGTTGACGGCCATTCACAATTTCACACATGGACAGTACCAGCAACCAAAGAAGCCAAGTACATCAGAAGGATCAATATGCAATTGAGAGCTGGGAATAAGGCTATGAAGAAACAAATTGAAGATCTGAAGGCACAGCTAAGTCAGCTACCTGCTAAATGAGTTTTCATTTCAAGTAAGATTTTGTTTTAAAGTTTTGACAAATTTGTTTGATTTTATCTTTCTGAGGAAATATAAATCCCTATTCGACATGTGGAAAGTCTAAAGGAGTTTTTGGCAATCAAGTACTCGGCTAATAAAGGTCTCGGGTTAAAAGCAAGCTGTCTACGAAACTGCTGAAGGTGATGATTTTAACGCAAATCAAGTAGTTTTGAATTATAAGCGGGAATTTTGAAAGGGAAATGTCTAAAAGGCATACAAGGCATCATCTGAAGCTATCAACAGTCAACCAGGTCAAGACAGGTGGAGAAAAGATATATTCAAAATCCAACTTTAACTTTTTGTCGTAAAGTGAGCAATTTACCACAGTTCAAGATATGTTAAACAGTTTACAAGAAACTTTTGCCTGCACACATGTACATGGGAAAAAGCTTACAACGCATCAAGGACGTGGCAAACTTCTACATTTTGGGTGATTAAAAGATAAAGGACATGCTTCTTTGCATTCGAATATTTTGGGGAAAACTGAAGCCGAGAAGCAAGGGTAGTCTCCTAATATTTCTGGGCAGTTAAGAAGATTCAGCATCCAAGGTCAACATGGAGCATTAAACACCCATCTCAGCCAAACTGAAAGAAAACCAGATGTCAAAGAACGAGGAGAAGCCATCATGCATGTAATATGGATTTAGAGTCATAGTTGATTTGGATCTCTAAAAAAAAAAACTCCAGTCAACACCTTGTTGTATTTATTAGTTAGTTAAAGGGTTAATAGGTGTCATTAGAAGTAGTTTTCGAATTCCCCTCATGCTGGAGGAGGAATCTCGATCAGTTAGAATAAGAACTCTCTATATAGCTGAAACAGCAATGTAATCTAGGTTGGAAAATTTTATGATACAGCTTGTATTTGGCTTATGTAAAGACTCATTTTCAGTAATATAATTTTGACTTTACTTCTCAGGATTCATGAAGGATTTCTTATGTTCAGAATATGTGATCTTGTCCTTTCTATAATTTTTACAGTGGTATAAATGTATAATCACTCAGAATTCACTGAATGTGCTCTGATTTCCTGTATGCATTTATAAATTGTGGTCCCATATGAGTTATGTTCTGAATGTCTAAATGCTGAGTGCCCTGACTTCTATGTAAGGTTGAGTTCACTGTTATATTGAGGTGTTGTTGACTCCATAAGCCCAATGGATAGTTGTTTAATGTATTTCTAGCATTCATATTTTTCACAGTTGTTCTATAAGAGTTAGCCATCTTATCTTTAATCAAAATCATTAATCCTTTAAGAGAGAGCCCTCTCAGGTTGAGGAGGCTAAGCCTCAGCCTAAAGTAGGTCTGAAATAGTTACTTAGAGTCAACCTGACCAGCAGCCTATCAGGATCTGATTTTGAGATAACATTTTGGTGCGTCTGCTGGGAGCCTGAAGATTATTCATTCCCGAAATCATGAAGCTGAACTTCTGAAGGTAGCAGGAGCTCAGAAGGTTTTCGAGGCTGCATTCTACCTTGGTGACTCCATACAATCTTAAAGTTAAAAAGGTGGCTTCGAGAGGAAGATATACAAGGAGTAATCCTGATCCAAATCCACCTACTCCTGTGGATAATCCGAACACCATCTCAAGGAGCAGTCTAAGATTTCCTGATATACCAGGTACTTCATCTGTATCAAAATATTTGTTCCCTGAATTTTCTAGAAGTCCTGAAGATAAAATTGTAGATGATAAAATTCATGAGGTATTGTTGAGGTTTGATAACGAAGAAGAACTTATTGGAATTATTTTAGATTTACAAAAAAGAGGCATTGATACTTCGTCCTTAGTGTCACAAAAAGATAAGGAGGAGTTTTGGGAGGTTGTTACTTCAGAATTATTGTTAGAAGAAGAAGATTTGAATCAACTCAAAGAGATTGATCCTTTTGAAGTTTTGCTCAAATCCAAAACTGGTTTACCCCTCCCAAATTGGAGTTCCTTTGTCAGTGGTTTGCAAAGTCCAAATAGTCCTTTTCGTACTAATACTTTATCTTCTGTCTCTGCTAGTCCAAATAGTCCTCAGTCACTATCTCATACTAGTGCTGGTTTCACTGGTCATACAATACCTGTTATCACTGCTCCTCCATTCATTATGGATATACCTGCTAGATATGCTCCTCTAGCTCTCCCTGCTGTTTTACATGATCTTCCTAGCAAATATGCTGCCAGAATTCCAACATGGGGAGGAGATGAAGATATTACAGCAGAGGAACATGTGGATAGGTTCAATGATTTTGTTGACAGGGAAGAAGTGGATGATGAAGATGTAAAACTAAGATTGTTTGCTCAAACTTTCATTGGGGAAGTCAGAAAATGGTTTAAAGCCCTTAGAGCTGGAAGCATTCATAGTTGGGTAGAATTTGAAGACAACTTTCTAAGGAAATGGGGAAATAGAACCAACCCTGTCCAAGCCCTTACTGAATACAATAATCTTAGGAGAGCTCGAGAGGAAACTGTCCAAAACTTCTCTAAGAGGTTTAATAAAATGTACAATTCCATTCCAGCTCATTTGAAACCTCCTGGAGCTTTGGCACAGTTGAGATATGCTGAATCATTTGATTCAGATTTCTCTCTTTTACTCAGAGAAAGGGAGTCTTCCTCTCTTACTGACATGCAAAATGATGCAATTAAGGTGGAGGTGAATATGCTTGCTGCTAAGAAATCAAAGATGGCAAAGACTAAGATGAAGGAAGAAGAGAAGCCTTCTACCTCTGCTCAAGAAGACAAGTTTGAAACAATGATGAAAGCCATGGAGAAATTGATGGACCGACTAGCTCTTGGGAATGCTTCTACTCCTCCAGCACAGCAAGAACCTCAATTCAGAAACCCTCAGTTCAGAAGACCTCAGAATCAGCAAAGGCCAAGAGATAACAAAAATCAACAGGCAGATCCTCCAGTGAGACCTCCCTTTCAACAAAATTTGGTAGATGAAGAAGATGAACCTGAAGTCCCTGAGGAATCAATCCATTGTTTTGATGAAGAAGTGTCAGGGATTTTCTTGACTAAGGAGGAACATGATGAGTCCAGTATGATAAAATCAGGAGAAGAACCTTCAGATTTTTTAAAGGGCTATCAGCACGCTATATTTGAGATACAAAAGCAGTACAACCTTAGGAATAGAGATGTTCCTATTACAGCAAACAAAGCACAGCCCAAGAAGAATACCTCAAGGACAGCTGAAGATAAAAAGGAAAAATCAAAGGTGGTTGAAGGTAAGGATGATTCTCCTCTTGTCAAAAAGGACATTCAAATTCCTTCTCCTCCTAAAGAAATTGACAAGACTACTTCTGTTTTTAATCTTGAGAATGAGATTGCAAAAATTAAGATATCAGTCCCTTTTAATGAAATTCTCAAGGTAGACAAATACAGAAGCAAAATTGTGGAGATGCTTAATTCACAACCAGGAGTGGCTGATATCCTAAATGTACAAGAAGATAATCCCATTATCTGTTTGGGTCCAAGACTTGAGGATGAACAAAATGAAGAGTTTCCCCCTTTCTACATAAGCATTAGCATTCATGATATGACTCTACATAATGCTATGTTAGACTCGGGGGCATCACATAATATTATGCCCAAGGTAATCATGGAAAGACTGGGGTTAGAGGTAACTAGGCCATATAAGGATTTATTTTCCTTTGATTCAAAAAGAGTCCATTGCATTGGTTTGATAAAAGATGTTGTTGTGGGGCTCACACAAATTCCAGCAAAAACAATTGTTATGGACATTGTTGTTGCAGACATTCCACCAAAGTTTGGGATGCTTCTTTCAAGGTCATGGGCAACAAAAATCAAGGGCACAATGCAGATGGATCTTACATATGCTACCATCCCAGTGTTTGGTGAACAAAGGAGGTTGTATCGCGAGACAAGGATGGCCTACATGGTAAGTAGCAAAGACAAACCTCAGAATTTTGCTATTTATTCATGTGATACTGGTCTTGGGTCAGCTATCCTTTTCAATGAATCAGTTGCAAAAGAATCACAAGATGAACCTGTGGAAAATCAGTGTCAAGAAGGGCAGCAAGGAGATGAAAGAGACATCATGGGCTGATGGTCATTATACTTTGATGGATCAGCAGGTAAAGAAGGAGCAGGAGCTGGGATTTGGATCACTAGTCCAACTGAAGAAAGTAAGTTTCTCTCATACAAATTAAACTTTGATTGTACCAACAATATGGATGAGTACGAATCTCTGATTTTAGGTTTGGAAGCCTTGATAAAATTGAAAGCTAAAAACATTGCTGTTTGTGGAGATTCTGAATTGGTAATTAAACAAGTAGAAGGTACATATCAAACTAAGGATACGAGGATGAGAGCATACAGAAATTTAGTGTTGGAGATGTTGGAAAAATTTCAATCCTATTCCTTCAGCATCAAAACTAGAGATCAAAACTCTATTGCAGATTCTCTTGCCGTTTTAGCCAGTCTCTTTATCATTCCTAAGCACTCTTCTGAAAATTATGAAGTGGAGGTTCGCCATAGACCAGTTATACCGGATAATATCACAAATTGGCAAGTTTTTGAGGATGATCAGCATGTAAGGAACTTCATTGAATTAAAAGAAGAGTTTGAACATAATCAGATAGATCAACAAAATATGTTAATAGAGTCAAAGGAAAGCTCTGAAGTCTTACAATTACAAAACAACTTAATTCCTAAAGGCCTCATTCCCCTTGAGAAATTATTTGATCAAAATGATGTTGTAGAGCTATAACTAGGGTCTCCCACACCACCAATTATTCCACATTATTAAGTCAATCCGGGATCGTTTTGTTCTTTCAAGGAGTAACTCAATCCGAGGCTATTCTGTCCAGGTAGTGCTCGGTAGTATAGCGTTCTAATGACTTGAAAGGAAACAAACACTAAGCTGTAACTAAACCAATTCAGGAAATGAAATCACACAAGGCAAATGATCAGTCAAGGGTACGGAACCAATAACCCTTCCCTTTAGAAACTGATAAAGAAAGAAAACCAAAGCATGGGATTATAGGTCAGGGAGCTAGGCAGCGTCTTGCTGGGCTCACGACAGCCTTAGGCCCGCTATCACGCGAAAGCAATAAAGGCAGATTGGCAAAAATAAACTGGAACAGCAGTAAAGAAATGGGACAGCAGTAAAGAAATGGAACAGCAAACTATCATAAACAGGAAACGTCAATCATATAAAATGGAACAGCAAACCCAAATGGAACAACAACCCAAATGGAACAGCAAATCCAAATGGAACAGCAAATCCCGAAGTATGTACACGGTCTATACTACTGTAGCGATCCGAGAGCAATGTATGATGCGACTATGTTTCTGAACAAAGTGATATTATCTTCAAGTCTCACAAGTACTTATTTCATATGAATCCAATAATGATAACATTCATACCAATAACCTGCTGTAGAAATGGATGCAATTCGAATAGATTCAGTTTGTGTAATATAGAGACGTCAATTAAAGAACTTATTCAGATTCAGATATTAATTAAGAAGCATAGTCTATCATATAAGAAATGTATCGGATTACTGTAATGAAAGAAATAGGCAAACCACACAAATCACCGTATGATACAACAGCAAGTGACCGTCGGAGCTGGGCCCTTGGCTACGATGGTACACTGCTTAGAGTTACTTCAGATACAGCAACGAAGTGAACACCAAATTCTTTATATTGATTGCATAACAAAAATGTACAAAATCAGATCTTACAAAAGCTCAGTGATCAAAATCGTTCTGAGTTTTTAATTATAATAACAGTCATTCTCCCCACGCTCGATGGCGTGGTACCTTTATATAACATAAATGACGGATATGTCTAGATACAAAAGATAAGCTTTAAAGCAGCGATCCCTCAGGATCGAAGATCCTGAGGGATTCGCTAATCGTTCAGGTCTCTTGCGTTCTCCGTCACGGTATCCTGCGCTCCTTTCCTGGATTATTCGGCTCCAATTTTACTTGATCTTGTCCGCATCCGGTTCCCTGTCGACGGGGCAGCAGTTACTTTCCTTGCGCTTCTCGTTTTTACTCGATAATCCCCTATTTCCGCGTCCTTTTGCATAGAAAACATCGACTATTAGTGATTGAGCTTCGTTTGTCCATTTTCACATAATTTACCAAAACCCTTATGTTTTTAGGCTCAATATGCAGAAAAGATTAGAAATAGTATTTGAAAAACCACTAGATTACTTATCAAAAAGCATACCTTCCAGGTGCTCCACACACCCCCCTGCTTACCCTGTTTCATGTCCTCATGAAAACGTTGTAATTGACATGCAGGGCTGTGAGAGAGTAGGCCAGAGAAGGGATCTCTCGAAGAGGCCGACAACCATGATTAGCAACTAGATGGTCAAAGAACTGGTCTAACTGATCTGCAGGCATCTCGTATAGAGCCTGATATCCAGGTGCAGGATGCCAAACAATTGGGCTGCGAAACCGATACCCCAACCAGAATGGGCCTGCTCGTAGAATCCGTTCCCCATAGAGACTCAATCGACTGGCAGCCAATTCAAAATTCTCAAAGTTAAAGGGTTCTCTGAGCTGGATGTTTGGGTTAGAGGTTCGGTATCGAAACTTTGCAGCATGGAAGGCCTGGTCTTTAATAGTCAAGAAATACTCCAGACCATTTCGGATCAAGTCTCCATGCATGGGACCTAATATCTTCATGACACCTGGGATCCTCATCATACTCCTATGCTCTCTCCATAATGCTGTTGGGTCCCTAGGTACAGCTCGTACCCACAGGTCTAAACTATTTTCTTGCCTCTGGAAGATGTTGTAAGCTTTAAGCCATTTTAACTGATTCACCCCAAACGAGATAAAGGCTTGAAATTGTATATCACCAACGAAAGGGCCAGGATTCAAATCAGTTTCCTGGTCTAAGACAAGATTGTGCAAGTAGAATTCACATAACAACCTTTGAACTTTAACTCCATAGTGCTTGCAGCAATCTATAAAATCATTAACAGTGTTGATATGGATGGGTGCTCCTGCCCTAACAGCTTTTATTTTTAATCTCAAATAACGTTCAAGCAAAAACAAAGCATAATTTTTAGCAGGGGCTCTACAAGTCAAAACATCAGTATACAAGGAACACAAGGTGTCCATCTGCTTAACAACACTATCTAGTCGACGAGTTACCTTAGCAACCTTTTCCTGCTCCTTCTGCCATCCTTCAAAGGCCTGGCTCTCAGACTGACTGATGTTTCGAAGTTGCTGTTGGAGCTCCTCGTATCTTTCCTTGGGGACTGTCTGTTCTCGCAACTGCTCGGCCTCCTGCTGGGCTTCCTTCATCATTTTATGCAAGGTCCTAGTCTTCGGGTCTTTCTTCCACAGAGCCGTAGAAGCTGGAAGTTTAACCTGGACCTTCCTATTGTGTTGCTTGGAATTTAGGACCCGAATTACACCCGAGGGGGGTGTTTCCGTTTGAACCTCTTTGCTATCCGTCTCCTTTTTGATGCGAACAAAGGGTTGGTGTGGTCTTCCTACCACCGGAGCCTCTTGCTGTTCCATTGGAATGTCCATTCGTTCCTCCGGGCCAAATGGAACAACAGTTTCTATTGGAACAGCACCCTGTTCCTCATTGACATTCGGAACAGCGGACTGTTCCTCAACAGTAGGTCTCCTGATGGGGTTTCGTCCTTCAAAACGAACCCTAACCCTCGGGGTCCTCGCTGCCATGGTCCTTTTCTTTTGCCTTGCAGTTTTTTGTATTCTCAGACTGGCTTTTAACATTCTGATTTGTTGCCGAAGTCTGGCTATCGTGCCCAGCATCCTCTAGTGCTTCTTCTTCAATTTTGCAATTTCCCTAGCCTCGGCAGAGGGTTTGGCCTTTAATTTTACTTCTTCTTCCTCTCCCGGAACATCTTCCGGTGCCCTGGGGACAGATTGTCCCGAATTGATGTCTTCTGCTTCTTTACCGGGTAGGTTTTCTTCCCCTGCTTCTTCTGCATGCCCTTCTTCAGGTAACTCTTCTTCTGCGGGATCGTCAAGGATGCCTCCTGGACTGGAGGCTTGGCCGTATTCTCCCATATTGGCCAGAACTGCTGCCAATTCCTCTTCTCCTGGATGGTCTTGCAACGGGCTACCCATGGATTGTGCATTTTCTTCCTCAATTCCTTCTTCTGGCTGATTAGTTCCAGCCTCTAATTGCTCAGCATTTCCTTCGGGTAATTCACCTTCCTCTTCCGAAGGTTCGTCCTCGATTTCGATTGGTTGGGTCGCAGTTTTCTAAATCTTTTCCAACCTTCCCCTTATTCGAACCAATCGAGCTGACTTCCTGGGTCTTTCAGGCAGGTTGGGAGTGCCAACAGGTTCTCTAGGTTCCTCTAGTCGTTCCGGCGTATCGTAGGATCGCTTCCGTTTCGACACAGCATGTTTTTCTGCCGCCGACTTCTTACGTTTCTCTGATTGCTCCGGCGTGCTAGAGGACTGCTTTCGTTTTGAAACAACATGCTTTTCTGCTGCTGGCTCCTTGTGTTCTTCTGAACGTTCCAGTGTGCTGGAGGTTCGACGTAAAGCCAGTCCCATTTTGACTATTTCAACCAATTCTTCCCAAGTGTCTTGCTGTTGGGCAAGACTGTGGCTTATTATTAGCCGAATCAGTCCGTGGTGGCTAACAACCGTCTCTGTGTGCTGAGCTTTCTTCAAACTTTGGGCCGCATCATGTAATAATGAATTTAAAAAGGCAGGGAGGTTTACAGAGCATTTTCCCTTCAAAACATCTAGAAGTTTTAAGTGACGAGCCCTTACCACATCTTTTCTCCCCTCGCAGGTGATATAGCTCTGCACTATTTTCGCCAACTCGGTCTAGGGTTCCCCCAGTGTCGTCGGCAGAACTCCTTTTCCTTTGACTATCAGACTTTGGCCTTCGCTTTGGAAAATTTCCATTGCTTTCTGTAGTCTTTCCTTCTTCAGCTCCCATCTGGGTCCAACAGCTGGTAATCCTGAGGTTTCTACAATGATATCCTCCGTGACTTCTATCCGCTTCCCTCCGACTATAGAGTGGTTTTCCTGCAGATTTTGCAGGAATTCCAACGCTACAGCCTCGTTCGATTCTTGCAGGCGGTTGAAGTAATTCAACCATCCTGCATTTTCCAGAATTCCGCGGGCAGCATCAGACGCGATCAGCTTGTGTGGTTCACTTCGGATTGTTTTCCCGCCCATAGCTTACTCTCAGGAATGAATTCGGGAATGACACAGCAACTGTCCACGATATTTACCGAACATAGATGATACTCGATGCTATTTTAGGAAGGATTTTCGCAGAGCATGCAACAAAGAGAAAGACCGTGGGTGGCAGTCTGTAGAATGAGATCATCATACCGTTAAATCGTGTTATTATTTTGCCCGAATGATGTGCAGCCACGTAACCTATTGGAGTAATGAGGTCACCTCCCTCCCCGCGATCTGATAGGCTGCCCCCAACCGTCAAAGAGAGGAGCAGCAGCCAGTCGGGAGTCAAATCATAAAGTACAGCAGGTGGAAATTATGCCATGTTGTAAAAGGACAATGAAGTACCGAAACCGAGGCAGAAAAATGGATCGCTTTTAGGATAAGCCAGTGTGATATAATGAGGAACCGAGGGTTGGACGTCTGTCAACTGTACCAAGTCTCCAGTAGTCATTGTCAATTCCATTGCCATGATTGGTGATAATGCTCATGCGATAATTATATCAGGGTGTGACATATGATACATGCGAAGGAAATAAAAGACAAACAGACTTAATATCATACCTGTTGGTGTAAATATTACGACTCCAATGCCATTAACAGAGCTCTGCTGCCAACAGGTGTTCATAGCCTTGGCAAAGATGTTTATCTCACCCTCCGGAACCATTATCCTTTGTGTATCTACTGAAGAGTGCTTTGTCAAAATGCAGGCCATTATGCTGGCTTGGTGACCAGATAACCATAATGCCATTCACAAGGTAGGTACGAAACGTGGTCAGGCCGGCTCGTGATGAGACCTCCTGTTCCAAGGTTTGCTTATTATTTTACCTTTGGACCATATCCCTGGTGTGGTGGCCATAATGGGTATGCCACTTCGCTTCCATCCTTATGATCATGGTAGGCTGGCTCTGAATGAGACCCCCTATCCTGCATTTGACAATTTCATATCTTGTTTTTATATATATATATATATATATATATATATATATATATATATATTTCTTATTCTTCTTTTGCAGCACACTTCTTTTTTCTTTGTTCGATTACACATAAGGGTGGTTCCGCACTCCTTAAGAGCGGGGAATGGTGGAAGAAGTCTTACAATCCCAACAGACAGATATAAATTGTTTGCTCATATTCCTCAGTAGTGATCAAGAAAGTTTTTAGGGAAATCGACATGATAAAAATTACCAAACCATGGTTCGGGAACAAGGTAATGACAGTAAAGACGAAAGTTAATGTCCTTCCTCTTGTCTTCTTATATCTGCTGACTATTTAAAACAATAGCGATTTATGATATGCAGGTTTCGGTATAACATGCTTTTATGTTCATTGCATAATGTCATTGCTATATCTAAAGGATTTAGGAGAGCATAATCGCAAAACGTCCAAATAGAAGCAGAAAGGTTCGAAACATGCGAATGACTCATCTTGCGGAAAAGAAAAACCAAATTCTGCATCTTGAAAAAAAGAAATATGCGAGTGCTGTTCCTTTTCGCAAAGGAACAACAAAGCACAAAGAGTGCTGTTCCTTTTCGCAAAGGAACAACAAAAATCCACACGTGCTGTTCCTTTTCGCAAAGGAACAGCAAAAATCCACACGGGCTGTTCCTTTTTGCAAAGGAACAGCAAAAATCCACACGGGCTGTTCCTTTTCGCAAAGGAACAGCAAAGCCAAAAAGTGCTGTTCCTTTTCGCAAAGGGACAGCAGAACAAAAAGTGCTGTTCCTTTTTCCAAAGGAACAACAAAAATTCCAAAACGTCAAAGTGTTGTTCCTTTTCGCAAGGGAACAGCAAAAATTCCAAAACACAATCGTGCTGTTCCTTTTCGCAAAGGAACAACAAAAATTCCAAAACACAAAAGTGCTGTTCCTTTTCGTAAAGGAACAGCAAAAATTCCAAAACGCAAAAGTGTTGTTCCTTTTCGCAAAGGAACAGCAAAATAAAAAAGTGTTGTTCCTTTTCGAAAAGGAACAGCAAAACAACAAGTGCTGTTCCTTTTTGCAAAGGAACAGAAAAACACCAAAAGTGTTGTTCCTTTTGAAAAGGAATAGCTGAATCACACGAGTGCTATTCCTTTTAAAAAGGAACAGCAAAATCAAACAAGTGTTGTTCCTTTTGAAAAGGAACAGCAAAATCAAACGAGTGCTTGTGCAAAATAAGGTAACCAAAATACTACAAAACAAAGATGAAAAGAACATATATATAGGATGTTATGTACAATTTATGAAAAACAAATTGCTTAAGTTATGGGTGAGGAAGATTTCACTTCCTCTCCTAGGATTTCCAAATCAGTATCTTGCTGAAGCTGTTGACAAAAGGATTCCCGAGTAAGGGGTCTTCGATAGAGACGAACTCGGTGGCCATTTACTTTGAACGTATGTCCAGAACCGTCAATCGTGATCAGAGTGAGGGTCCCATTGTCGTGCACCTTCTGGATCTCATATGGTCCTAGCCAGTGAGTCTGGAGTTTCCCCGCGAAGTCCTGGAATCGAGAATCATATAACAGAGCCCAGTCTCCTTCATGGAAGACTTTATTCTTTATAAGTGCATCGTGCCACTTAGCTCGCTGCTGTTGGATTAATGCTGTGTTTTGTAATGCAGAGAGCCTAATCTCATCCAATTCGTTGATTTGTCGTAGTCGATTGATCTGTGCCTCGTTCAGATCTAGGCCAACCTCTTGTGCAGTTCGTAGTGTTTGGATCTCGAATTCGATAGGAAAGATTGGTTGTTTCCCAAACACCAATTGATAAGGTGAATAGCCTGTCGTACTTCTCCATGTGGTTCTATAAGCCCACAATGCTTCAGGTAGCCGAGCAGCCTAATCACACCTGTGTGATGCGATGGTCTTTGTTAAGATTGACTCAATTATCTTGTTACTATTTTCTACTTGTCCATTTGCCTGCGGATGGTAGGGGGTAGTAATCTTATGTTGGATATGATAATTGTTAAGTGTTGCGGCTAGTTTGTTTCCAACAAATTGTGGTCCACCATCTGTAATCACTTCTCTTGGAAGTCCATATCGTACAAACAAATGGAACAAAAATTGTATTACCAAATCTTCTGTAGCCCTAGCTAATGATTCAGCCTCAACCCATTTAGTAACATAGTCTGTTGCTACCAAGATGTATGTCCTTTGGTTTGATGGTGGATTAATGGGCCCGACGAAATCGAGAGCCCATCGTTCAAATGGCTCAATAACCACTTGTGGTCTCAAAGGCATTTCATCAGCTTGACCAGGCTTTCCTGCTCGCTGGCAGCTATCACAGGCCTGCACAAATTTTTTCGCGTCCTTAAAGATTGTAGGCCAATAGTACCCTGCCTGTAGTATCTTATGTGCTGTTCTCTTGTCGGCAAAGTGCCCCCCGCATGGTCCACTGTGACAAGCCTTTAAGATGTCTAAGATCTCATCCTCTCGAATACACCTTCTCATTTGCATGTCTGCCCCTGTATGGAATAAATGGTCTCCAATCCACGAAAATCGTGTGCTTTTTTGAACAATTTGTTTTCATTCCTGAGGGGTTAGGTGTTTTGGTAACTTACCCACTGCAAGGTAATTGGCGACGTCAGCATACCAGGGTGTGCGGACGGCAATGGCAAACAGATGTTCGTCAGGGAATTGATCTTCCACGGCTGCTGCTTCGCTTGATTTGGGTATTCTTGAGAGGAAGTCGGCTACAGGGTTCTCCTTGCCGGGTCGATCCTTAATTGTGATGTCAAACTCCTGCAACAGGATCAACCATCGAGTTACTCTAGCATTCGTGACAGGTTTGTTTGCTAGATATTTAATAGCAGAATGATCTGTATATAACACAACAGGGTAACCTGTAATATAATGCCTAAATTTATTAACAGCATGAATTACAGCCAGAAATTCCTTTTCAGTAACAGTATAATTGAGTTCGGCAGAGGATAATTTTTTGCTAATATAGTAAATAGCGTATGGCTTCTTATCCTCTTCTTGTCCTAGGACTGCACCGATCGCTGTATCCGAGGCATCGGATGAGATCTGGAATGGCAGATTCCAGTTTGGTCCTCGAAGGACTGGAGCTATTGAGAGCAACTTTTTCAATTCTTTAAAAGCTTGGTCGCATTTATCTGTCCACAAAAAATCCACATTACCTGTCAGAGCATATAGAGGTGCTGCAATTCGTGAATAATGTTCTATAAAGCGTCTGTAATATCCAAAAAATCCAAGGAAACTACGTACCTCTGTTTGAGTAGTGGGGGTAGGGATGAGCAAAAGAATCTGAATTTTAGCAGGGTCTACCTGGATACCGCTGTTGAAATGTAGTGCCCTAGGATGATTCCTTCCGTCATCATCATGTAGCACTTCTCGTGGCTCAGGCAGAGTCTGGTAGCAATGCAGCGTTGTAAAACTTTTTCCAGGGTATCCAGAGCTGGATCAAATTCATCCCCATACGGTGTGAAGTCGTCCATATACACCTCAAGTCCATCGTTTATTAGATCTGCAAAAATACTTAGAATAGCCCTTTGAAATGTAGCAGGGGCGTTACATAGGTCGAAGGGTAATACACGATAGGAAAACGTTCCCCAAGGGCACGTAAAGGTAGTTTTATCCTGGTCTTCAGGGGCAATTTGGATTTGGTTATATCCACTGAAGCCATCCAAAAAGGAGAAAATTTCTTCCCTGCTAACGTGTCCAATACTTGATCTATAAATGGGAGGGGAAAGTGATCCTTTTGTGTAGCCTTTTTTAACTCCCTGTAATCGACGCAGATCCTCCATTTTCCGTTTTTCTTTGGTACCACCACAAGGGGAGAGACCCATTTACTGTCAGAGATAGGGTAAATAAAGTTAACATCTAAGAGCTTCTGAAGTTCATCTTTCACTATCTCTTTTAAGTGCGGGTTGAGTCTCCTTTGTGGCTGACAGACAGGTCTTGCGTCTTTCTCTATATAGATGTGATGGGTGCATAATAGAGGATCAATCCCCTTCATGTCGGGGTAATCCCACACAAATGCATCTTTGTATTTTTGTAACAGATTAACAAGTTTTATCTCTTGATCTGGTGTAAGATTGGCGTTAATATTCAGAGTTTTACCAGGTTCAATTTCCACTACTTTAGTATTAGCAACAGCAGTTACTGGTATTGTCTGGTCATGCGAATCTTTTAAGGGATCTTCTTCTAGCTCATTGTCAAATGCTGCCTCTATCATAAGACACTGTATATGTTTTCTAGCTTCAGTTTGACTAATAAAATTGTTGATGGCGTCGTCTTCTGTTTGATCTTTGAAATCTAACGCCTTCTGTATAGTTAATGGAGATCTAATATTGTTAGCGAGATATGATACAGGATAAGGGTTAGTTTTAATCATTGGCAGGCTTGGCTGAGCTGGAGGGTACAGAATTAAATTTTTGACATCGGGTCCTTTAGCTATAGTCATGTTTCCCTGCCGGCAGCCTATGTAGGCATCGGCAGTAGCAAGCCAGGGTCTGCCTAGGATTAACGGATGTCCATCTAGTCGGGTTTTAGGATTAATTACCAGGAAATCTGTGGGATACTCCCATGAATCTACGGAAACCATGACATCATTCAGAGTACCTTCTGGTCGAACTACAGATCGATCTGCCAATTCTAACAGAGTAGAAGTAGGTTCTACTGACGTAATTCCAAGCTTTTGGCAGGTGGAGGTTGTCAAAATGTTGATTGCAGCTCCCAGGTTGACTAGAGCGTTAGTCAGGGTTTGGCCATAGATTTGAACGGTCACAATTGGGTTCCCGGGATCTTCATATTTGATAGGTGTCTCCTTTCCTGATAATAAGTCGGATAAAGTACCAACTACTTGGACTCTGGGGTTAGTATTTGTATTCCTCCTTGATTTTTTGATGCATAATTCCTTTATGGTTTTCGCATATATAGGAATATCTTGTATAGCTTGGAGGAATGGAATCTTTATATACAGATTTTGTAATTCTCTCAGAATGTCAAAGTCTGGAGGTTGTATAGGTCGAGATATGACTAATCGTTCTGGGAAAGGAGGAGAGGATGTGCTTGCTTGCTTATTGTTTTGCTCTTTGTTTTCATCCTCCCGTTGTGGGGGTTGTTCTACAGGTAACTGATTTTCAATATGAACCATTTTGTCTCCCTCTGTTTCTACTATTCGTCCCGATCTTAACTGAAGATCGTTGCACTCCCTTAGGTCAGACTCAATCTCTGATGTGTCTATGATTTGAATAGATTGGACTGGCCTATTATTAGGGTTGGGATTGGGTTCGGCTGGGAGTTGCAGTCTCAGATTAGACTGGGGATTTTGTGGTAAAGCTAGCAGAGTTGGTTGAGGGAGTGGTATTGATCCTGCTGGCTGATATGTCGGTCTTGGCCAGCTTGTCTGCCAGGATGAGCTTTGCGAAGTGGAAGGGGTCCACTGCGAAGGATAGGAACTATTCTGCCAATATGGTGGAGGATAAGGGCAGTTTGGCCAACCAAATTGGGACATCCAAGGATTTGGAGTGGGAAACATTTGAGGTGCCCAATTTGAAAACGGGGGTTGGGACTGATTTTGCCACATGTTCTGCTGCTGAGTACTGAACTGCGGGGTTTGAAAAGAAGAGGAGGGGTCTGAAAACATACCTTGTTGCCTAGGCTGCCATTGGCGACGCTGGTTAACAAAATATGCTGGTTCTGACTCCTCTTCTGCTTCTTTATATACTGCCTTCAAACTAGGCAGTGAAGGGCAGCCTTCGGTCAAGTGGTCCTTGGTACAGATAGCACATATTTGGACTGTATCTAGCGGGCATTCTTTGTGGCTGTGTTTCTTCTTGCATCGTGGGCAAAAGATGGCTAGATTCTGCTCTGCCTCGGCTTGCTTTTGTTTAGCCTGCACAATGTCAAGTTGTGTAGTTAGTGTTCCCAGGATATCAGTTTTAAAATTTTCTAGCAAATTTCCAAGTTCTACCCGTGTTACTCCCTCTGTTAATGTTCTGTTATCTCTGGGGAAGCGATCATATTCCGCTGGTTTTATCCTCGTGCTGCCTCTTGAGCTCCTGATACACAGATCAATGATATCAGCAAAATTTTCCTGATAAATGTCTCCTTTCCCCATGATGTTTAACGTTTCGATCCATTGCTCTCTCATACCTCTAATTAATGCAGTTTTCAACATGTTATCTGGCAGAGGTAGTGATGCATAAGGGGATCTCTGCAAGTTATATTGGAAACGTTCCACATATTCTTCTAAGGTTTCGTTTGGTCTGGCTGACATTTGAAAGATTTTATCTTTTAATTCCCTCGATCTACAGTAATCTTGGTATTTCTTTAAAAAGGCTTCTTTCATTTGATCCCAATTGTTAATAACCCCACCACCTAAGCCCATAAACCATCTCAACGCAGCCCCTTTTAATGTAGAGGGGAACAATTTCAGTTTCTGGGGGTCGGTGGTGTAATCGTATCCTCTACATAATACATCATATTCGAACAAGAAGGCGTCTAGATCTTCTGATGTGAGGCCATGAAATGTGGGAATATGCTGGAGAGGGATGGCTTTCATGGGCGCATTTGCTGCAGAATCTACTACCGGATATTGCAATGTGGAGGTCTGGGTGTTTGGCTGGTTCTGCGCCATGGGATCGAATATATGCCAGTAATCTTCAGGAATTTCCAAGAGAGTGTTCCTTGGTTGAGGAGGGGTAGTCTTAACAGGGATTGTCTTGACACCACTCCCTTGATCAGGGATGATAATGGCCCCAACTATCTGCGGTGAATGAATTCCTTCAACAAGGATTTTTACAGCGCTTCCCTTGTCTGGGCTATTCAAAGGCTGGTTCAATTCAATAGGAGATCTAGGTTCCTCAACTTCCCCTGTTTCTCCTTCTCCTTCACAAAGGTTACTTTGGGTCCCTTCGTGCAATGGTCCAGGAGTCAAATTTTCAATTTCTTGAAAATCCTGCTCCTCTGTTCGACTGTGCACCTCAGCGAAGGCTTCGGATGGTGATCCCGAGGCCTAAAGGGAACTAGTAGGCTGTTTAGAATTGACTTTCTTATAACCTACTGATGGCTGAGAGTCGGATTTCTTATAGATTTCGTCTATGAAGGTTTTTCGTCCAAGGGTCACCGGCCCCTTAGCTTTGGATGGAGGCTTTTGATCTTTTTCTAACTTTTTCTGCTTAGTCATGCACTCCAATTAAACTGCTAAATCCTATTTAACCAGCAATTCTACTAAGAGAGCAGACGGTGGAGCAGGGCTTTTACATGCTCCGTACGCAGGTTCTTACCTTCCGTTTTTAAAATCCAACTCCCTCCTAACAGATTTGCGCATTACTCTATAAAGGACAAATGGCTATTACCCCTTCCCCGGCAACGGCGCCAAAATGTAGAGCTATAACTAGGGTCTCCCACACCACCAATTATTCCACATTATTAAGTCAATCCGGGATCGTTTTGTTCTTTCAAGGAGTAACTCAATCCGAGGCTATTTTGTCCAAGTAGTGCTCGGTAGTATAGAATTCTAATGACTTGAAAGGAAACAAACACTAAGCTGTAACTAAACCAATTCAGGAAATGAAATCACACAAGGCAAATGATCAGTCAAGGGTACGGAACCAATAACCCTTCCCTTTAGAAACTGATAAAGAAAGAAAACCAAAGCATGGGCTTATAGGTCAGGGAGCTAGGCAGCGTCTTGCTGGGCTCACGACAGCCTTAGGCGCGCTATCATGCGAAAGCAATAAAGGTAGATTGGCGAAAGTAAACTGGAACATCAATTCTTAAAATGGAACAACAGTAAAGAAATGGGACAGCAGTAAAGAAATGGAACAGCAAACTATCATAAACAGGAAACTTCAATCATATAAAATGGAACAGCAAACCCAAATGGAACAGCAACCCAAATGGAACAGCAAATCCAAATGGAACAGCAAATCCCGAAGTATGTACACGATCTATACTATTGTAGCGATCCGAGAGCAATGTATGATGCGACTATGTTTCTGAACAAAGTGATATTATCTTCAAGTCTCACAAGTACTTATTTCATATGAATCCAATAATGATAACATTCATACCAATAACCTGCTGTAGAAATGGATGCAATTCGAATAGATTCAGTTTGTGTAATATAGAGACGTGAATTAAAGAACTTATTCAGATTCAGATATTAATTAAGAAGCATAGTCTATCATATAAGAAATGTATCGGATTACTGTAATGAAAGAAATAGGCAAACCACACAAATCACCGTATGATACAACAACAAGTGACCGTCGGAGCTGGGCCCTTGGCTACGATGGTACACTGCTTAGAGTTACTTCAGATACAGCAACGAAGTGAACACCAAATTCTTTATATTGATTGCATAACAAAAGTGTACAAAATCAGATCTTACAAAAGCTCAGTGATCAAAATCGTTCTGAGTTTTTAATTATAATAACAGTCGTTCTCCCCACGCTCGATGGCGTGGTACCTTTATATAACATAAATGACGGAGATGTCTAGATACAAAAGATAAGCTTTAAAGCAGCGATCCCTCAGGATCGAAGATCCTGAGGGATTCGCTAATCGTTCAGGTCTCTTGTGTTCTCCGTCACGGTATCCTGCGCTCCTTTCCTGGATTATTCGGCTCCAATTTTACTTGATCTTGTCCGCATCTGGTTCCCTGTCGACGGGGCAGCAGTTACTTTCCTTGCGCTTCTCATTTTTACTCGATAATCCCCTATTTCCGCGTCCTTCTGTATAGAAAACATCGACTATTAGTGATTGAGTTTCGTTTGTCCATTTTCACATAATTTACCAAAACCCTTATGTTTTTAGGCTCAATATGCAGAAAAGATTAGAAATAGTATTTGAAAAACCACTAGATTACTTATCAAAAAGCATACCTTCCAGGTGCTCCACAGATGTGCTCAAAGCACCAAGATTACAAGCTAATGAAGAAGAAGTAGAAAGCTGCAATTTAGGAGACTCGGTTGTGCCTAAGATAGTCAAGATTTCAAAATTCCTTTCAGCTGATATGAAGACTAAATATGTTGAGATGATGAAAAGATTCATTGATGTTTTTTCATGGAGTTATGCTGACTTGAAACAATATGACTCTTCAATCATACAGCATACCATTCCTATTAAGCAGAATGAAAAGCCTTTTAAGCAGAAGCTAAGAAGAATTAATCCTCTTCTAATGCCATTGATTGAAAAAGAAGTGAAAAAGCTCTTTGATGCTAAAATTATTGTCCCAATCAGATTCTCAAATTGACTTGCTAATTTGGTACCAGTCAGAAAAAAGAATGGAGAGATCAGAATTTGTATAGACTTCAGAAACTTAAACAAAGCTTCATTGAAAGATAATTACCCCCTTCCCAAAATGGATTTCATTCTGCAAAACATTGTTGGTTCACAAAGGATGTCTATGCTTGATGGTTTCTCAGGGTACAATCAGTTTCTTGTTCACCCAGATGATCAGGAGAAAACGGCCTTCACTACACCATGGGGAACATTCATGTATGCAAAAATGCCCTTTGGCCTCATGAATGTGGGAGCCACTTTCCAGAGAGCAATGGATATTGCTTTTGCTGAAGAAAAGGACAAATCAGTGGTGGTTTATCTTGATGACATCACAGTTTTTTCAAAAAGGGAAGAAGACCACTTAAAGCACCTTGAAAGGGTTATACTGAAGTGTAGGAGGTTTGGTATTTCTCTAAACCCAACCAAAAGTATTTTCGCTCTAGCTTCTGGCAAACTGCTTGGTCATATTATTTCTGAAGAAGGAATTAGGATTGATCCTAATAGAGTTAGTGAAATTCAAAAATTAGATTTACCAAGGAGTAAGAAGGAGATTCAATCCCTTCTTGGGAAAGTTAACTTTGTTAGAAGATTCATTCCTAATTTTGCTGAAGTTGTCAAGAACATAACAAAGATGTTAAAGAAAGGAGAAGATTTTAAATGGACAGTTGAAGCAAAGAAATCATTTGAAGAGATCAAGAAGGCACTTACTCAAGCACCAGTACTCATCAGCCCGGATTTTACCAAGGAGTTCCTTATCTTCACATTCGCTTCTGAAGACACAATTGCTGGAGTTTTATTGCAAAAAGGAAGTCAAGGTACTGAACAACCCATTTCTTTCTTTAGCAAGACATTAGCCAATGCTGAATTGAAATATAATATCTTAGAGAAACAAGCCTATGCATTGGTGAAAGCAATTAAAGATTTCAGAATCTATGTTTTACACTCTCACATTGTTGCCTACGTCCCAAATGCTGTTATAAAAGATATTCTTACACAAGCTGATCCAGATGGAAAAAGGGGAAAGTGGATAGCAAAACTGCTGGAGTATGACATTGAGATCAAACCCACAAAGTTGGTAAAGGGTCAAGGCGTAGCCAAATTGTTGACTCAGTCAAATTTGGACTGTATTGATATTAATTTAAGCACAGAAATCTCAGAAATTTCTGAAAATGAAGAGGAATTGGTCCAAATAAATGAGAAATTCTTGATCTCAGAATGGTACAAGGATGTAGCATTTGTTTTGCAGCATAATCGAGCTCCTGATAATCTTTCAAAGTCCAAAGCTCGGTTTACCAAGTTGAAATCTCTCAGATATTTTGTGTATGACCAAAATTTGTTTTGGAAAGATGCAGGAGGAATATTATTAAATTGCCTCATTGAAGAAGAAGCTGATAAAGTAATTGATGAGTTTCATAAAGGGGATTGTGGAGGACATCACTATTGGAAAGCCACTGCAAACAAGGTCTTGAGAGCTAGCTATTTTTGGCCAACTATGTTTAGAGATATCTATAAAAAGATAGCCACATGCCATGAATGTCAAGTGTTTGAAGGAAAGAGAAAGCTTATGCCAATGCCCTTGGTTCCTATTTATGTTGAAGCACATTTCCAGCAGTGGCGATTAGACTTTATAGGGGAAATCCATCCTCCTTCATCAGGACAGCATCACTGAATTCTCACAGCCACCGATTACTTTACAAAATGGATAGAAGCAATACCCACAACGCAAGCAAATGATTCAGTGATTATTTCTTTCTTAGAAAACAATATATTATCAAGATTTGGTTGCCCAATCAAGATCATTACAGACAATGCTCAAGCTTTCAAGTCCAAAAGAATGATTAATTTTTGTCACCAGTATCACATCTCCCTTGGACATTCCACTGCTTATTATCCACAGGGAAATGGTTTGGTTGAGTCATCAAACAAGAGCCTTGTGAGAATCATTAAGAAGCTGCTGCAAGAAAATAAAAAAGCCTGGCATCTGAAACTGAGATATGCTTTGTGGGCTGACCGGATTTGCACAAAGAGGTCCATTGGAACATCACCATATGAGCTAGTATATGGGGCAGAGGCTATATTTCCAACATCCCTTGGAGTACCAGTAATGAAGTTGATTCAAGGACTAGAAGAAGAACCAAATGGTACACAACGAAGGATTAATCAGCTGATAGCTTTGCAAGAGAAAAGAAATGAGGTGTTTGACAGTCATCAACAAAACCAGAACAGGATCAAGAGAGCGTTTGACAAAAAGATCAAAGAAGTTACATTCCAGATCCATGATAAAGTCTTGAAATGGGAAGCTAGAATTGAAGAGAAAGGTAAACATGGTAAATTTGAAAATTTGTGGAAAGGGCCATATCAAATTTCTGCTTTCCATGGGAATAACACCTACATTCTATAAGAGATTGATGGAACACCATATGCTGGAGGACCTGTTAATGGCAGGTTCCTAAAGCATTACAATTGATTAAATCTCTGCCAAGTTTCTCACAACATTGTATATAACCGTTTTATTAGTCTTTCTTTGTTGCAAATAAATGACAAGCTGAACAGGAAGCTCAAGCCCGAGGTGAAGGCTCACAAAGCTAGAAAAGGATGCTTGTCAACTCCATCTATGTTTTCATAAATTGGACAAAGCACTGGACATACGAGTTCTTAGTGTACTACAGGAGCACACTATCCCAAGTGGAGCCACTGTTATCACTTAGAACTAAAATTGATACATGTAACTTTTTATCCTAGCCCGATGGCAAAGGTCAGTGCTAGTTTAATTTTGTTTTAATTTTTTCCCTTAGAATCTAGAGTTTTGAAGAGTTTTTGAGTCAATTTATTCTCAGCTCCCATTGGTTCCCCTCCATCTACCATTGTTTTATAGCCACCTGTTATCTTATATCAGCCACCGTGTCTTTTTGTAATTTCGCAGCGCAATCATGATTAGGCAGTTTTGCAGCGCAATCATGATTAGGTAGTTTCGCAGCGCATCATTCAAATTTAAAACTGACCATGCTGCGAAATCATGGATTCGTACCTTTCGCAGTGAATCTTTCCCGAAATGTCAAGTCCGTTAGGTGAGTCATAGGCCGTGTCTTCCCATTTCAGCTCATGTACCTCTCTTACCACATTTTACCACTCATTGCCACTATCACCACCACTAGATCTGTTGATATGCACGAATTATCATTCCCAAGAAAGACAACCGTGCATAAATCTTGATGATGGCCGTAAGTCTTGCATGAATGACAAATCTGCAAGATTACATCTTGAAAGATTTTAAACGGAAAAAATTTAAAATTCAAGCGAGGCTGATAATCAAGCGAGGCTGATAATCAAGCGAGGCTAAATTCAAATAGAAGCTGAAACACAATTCCAACCGGAGCTGGTAGTTATTGTTTGTGAAGATCTGGAAGAATCAATGGACAAAAAGGAGCACAGATCCGGTAAATGTCTAAGGACTGAACCTGAAGGCCTGGATATAACGCTGAGAAATGAAGAGGTGAAGAAAGCATTTAAAAAGGCCGGGTGCTGGAAGTTTTGCAAAAAGTTACAAGGAGGACATGCACAGGTAACTAAGGAATTTGCACTTAACTTCACAGGCTTGAATTCAAAGGTAGCCATGTTAGAATTGCAGGTTTCGCCAGAAGTGATATATACTGTAACAGAGATCCCACGAGGAAAAGAGGAATGGTTTAAAAATTTCAAATTTGACATGAATCCTTGCAAGGAGTTTTTGAAGGATGATTATGTAAATGAAGATTTAAGTAAGGCAGTGCCCAGGAATTATGTCAAAGAATATTATTCTCACTTACTCACCTGCATACAAAAATATCTGACTTGTGAAGGAAGGTATAACAAGGTTTATTCTTACCATTTTAAACTCCTTTTGCATTTCACCGGGAAGGTCTCCATAGACTTACCTTTTTATCTGTTCCGTAGTTTGAGTAAGATGTGTGATAAGGTACAGCTGAGGAAAGAGGATTGTGAAACCTCTTTGTTTCATCATGGTTTGATTAAACTACTGGTTTTAGATGGGCTCCAAAAGATAGACAGAGATTGGAATTCATTCATTTTTATGGCTGGATTCAAAAGCCAGACTGTGTTATAGCTCCAAATCTCAGTCTTATGGTTTGTGATGCTGCACTCATGGCCTAGGGCAACCCCTCCTTCCAGACCTGGTCCAAAAATTTAAAAAACAATGTTTTATTCCCTATACGCGACATTGCCCTGAGTTAAACGCGTGTACACGCGGGTCTGTCATACCCAACCCGCGTGTATCTATTAAAACACTTAAAAATATATAATTTCCTCTTTTTCGGGCGGTGATCGCGGGTTTACCTGCTGGATCACCTGTTAGTGCCCGTGGCCCAACTGTTCCCAACCAACTCCTAACTAAAAAACTACTTTGGAGAGGGTATAAAAAGACATCAAGGGGAAGGCCAAGGGGAGAGAGAAAGGAGAGCAAGATTATTATGCTGCGATTTTTCCCCTTTGACCAGGTCTGAAGTCCTTGGTGCTTTCTGCACTTCCCCCATCTTGCATAGGAAACCCTTGTTTCCATGTGTATTGGTGATCATTCATCCTTGATATCATCATTGAGTAAGACTTGGAAGGAGCTCTTGTCGGAGGCTTGAGGCTGGAACGAATCTGGGAGGAAGCTTGCTTGGAGCCTGCTGAAGGTGTCCAGGTGATATCTTTCCGATATATGTACTTTATTTGCCTTTATATATAAAGAAACACGTCTTTGTTCCCGAATAATCTTTCTTTATGCTTATGAAATTCTTGTGTTGAATTCTTATGAAAGTGGTTACTTAAAGATTTTTTATAACTAACTTTATAGCATAAAGATGATTTATATATAAACTTCTATACATGTACTGTTGTGTTCTTTGATTTGTTTGTCTTGCAGGTCAAAGAAAGAAGAAGGGAACTCCAAGAAGGGTTTGCACCCTAACGGTCTTCTCGAACGTAGGACCTTAGGTATGTACCCTAAACATTAGAATTTGCTTAAAAGTAAGAATGATGGCTGTGTGTGTGTTTCTTTGAATAAGCAATTTTCAGTCTGGTAGAGTCTTAGCCCAAAGGACCCTAGGGGTACTTTCCCTTCAACCAGAATTGGCGACTCCGCTGGGGACAACACTCTTGTTGTTCCTAGTTTGGGTAGTCCTCAAGCCAATCAAGGCTCAGTCCCTCTGTTTGTTGGTTCTGACTGTCTGATATTTTCTTGAACTCCAAGCTTTTCCAGTTTTTCAGTCTGTGTTTTTTTATTTTTCTTGAAAGACTTCAGATACGCACTTTTTCTGGATTACAGAAGCGTATATACGCAAGTTTCACTAAGTAAACCCGCGTATACGCAGGTTTCCTTAGTTACAGTCGCGTATACACGCATTCTGCAAATAATTGCAGGCGCGTATATCACATAATTTTCAAGATTTATAATTTTTCTTTTTGCTGAATGTCTGTCTGGTGGTTTGGGTCAGTTTAAAACAGTCAATTCCCAGTGACAGTTCTCTGTTTAACAGGGGGCATCTTGTTTCGAACTCTCTCTAGTTATAAGGAGTGCTAGTCTTGTTTTTCGTTGATTGCAAGCGTCATTGATTTTTGACACACAAGATTTCTGTTTAAGAATCTTGATTGCTCTGTTTTGGCAGAGTGGGAAGATTGTCTTCAATCTTTGTGTCCATTTTGTTTTCATGACATTTGTGTTTGCTTAACGAAATCATTTTTATGACCATTTGCTCCTTCGTTTCGGGAAATTTGTTTGTTACCATTTTTCTTGAAACTTGTCTTTTGATATTTTGGACTTTCATTGCTGCTTTTGATTGTCAAAAGCGATTTCGAACACATTTTATTTTTGTTGAGTTTTCATCATTTGAAAGGTGTCAATTCACAAAAGTGTTTGGTGGCTTGTTTATCAATCATTAGTGTCAGTATTTTTGAGAGTTTTCCTTTGAAAAAGACTTTTTGGTTTGATTGAAAGAAAATCTTTTGAAAGTTTTTGAGTTTCACTCTCTTAAACTTGCTTCTCATTTGATTTCCTTTTTTGCGAAGTGAAAGTGCTTTGTTTTTATCTTAGAACTTGTTTTTATTGTTTGGACGAAATGATTGGTAACACATCATCTTCTATCTAAGCATTTTAGTGGCAAGACAAAATTTGGTAAAGCAGCAACTTTCCTTCTTTGTTTTTAGAAGTAGTCTTTAAATCTTGCATTCACATATAGTTCTTGCATTAGCATAGCTTTGCATCCTCTTTTAGGCATGCATAGTTTTGTTAGCTTTTGTGAGTGTGGAGTTTGAAAAGAAAGCAAAAAACTTTGTTTAATTTGAAGTACCTCTGAACCTCATAGAAATTGCTCTTCATCGAAACGAAAAAGTGCATGTGCATGTAGTTAGGATAGTTTCTTTTTGCGTCCTAAAAACACCACAAGTTTCACTTCCGTTACCTTCTGACTTAAAGAACAGCCTAATAAAATCAAGCGCTTGATTAAAATCCACTAGAACTTTTTGTTTTAGTTATTACACCAACAAGTTTAGGATTTTAGGGCCTTGGATTAGGCGAGTGGAGAGTTAACTCTCCAAGGCCACATAAAACGTCAAACATAAGAGTCTGATTAAAGAGAGTAAATCCAATAGCGTTAGGAAGACCAGGAAAGCTCCGGATCTAGGAGTTAAGCACGAGGGTCTGTGACGACAGGGAAGAGAGATACCCCCTCTCCTACTTGTCCGAACTTACCTCACGACTGTTCCGCCTGGCTTCTACGACGAGTTGGTACCCATAGTTGCCTCTCCTAGGGATCTGCATAGGTGGCTGCGGAGGGGAATCCCGTGGCACCTGAGGTCGACGTTGTATCACTCTCGACAGTACTTCTAGAGGGCACCCTTGCGAAGCTTGGGGGCTTGCACCGGCGCAGGCTGTTGTTAGGAGGTCAGCGTAACTTCCTCTGTTACCTTCGCTGATAGGACTGGGCCGTCATTATCCCAGACTATCTTCGGAAGGCCCCTGACTCCACTTTCTTGTATTTTGGTGTCCGGTCCTCACCACCCGGAGCGGAAATACTTGGAAGTTGTTTGACTAGCTGTTTCTTTAGGAACTTTTTAGTGGGTGCTCTTTGCTCCTTGTATATAGTTGGCTTTAGGTATTTTTGTCTAGTCACGTTTGGACTTTGTGTTCTGAGTGACTGGCTTACCACTCTACCGATCTTGAAAGGCTTTTGGTCGTTCTTTCAGAAGTTGTGGAGTTTCCTCCTCAAGGGCAAAGGTTTTGATTGCTTATCCATATTCTTTGAAGAGTTATTTCTATATTCCCGCAAGGGAAAGGGTCTTTGGATCAGTTAGATATGGCCAATATTCCTGTGGAAACCAACCAAGGTACCCTTCCAAAAGGGGATCCTTGTGCTTTTCCTTTCTTTGGAAACGTTGGTACTCCCTTGATGGCCACTTTGAATATTCCTGGGTTGAATGTTGGACTACCCGTTTGGCTGTGGTCCACTCCGAATATTCCAAATGCTCTTGAAGCTTCTCAAATGAATGCTTTATTTCAGGGGCATCATATGGGTGCTAATTTTTCATCTTCTTTCAAAGAGAAATCTGGGATTCCTTCTTCTTCTCCTTCTTTTAATAAGAAATCTAAAAAGAGGAGAAAAAGGAAGTCAAAGAAGAAGAATAATTCTATCCTTTCATCTTCAACCTCTGCGAGTCATGTTGGAGATGAGTCTTTAGCCGCTGCAAGTCATGCTGGGGGCACAAGTCTACTCACTGCAAGTCATACTAGCACTTCATCTTCAACCTCTGCGAGTCATGTTGGAGATGAGTCTTCAGCCGCTGCGAGTCATGCTGGGGGCATGAGTCTAGTCACTGTGAGTCATACTAGCAAAGAGTCACCGACCTCTGCAAGTCATGTTCAGGACTCTCCGCAAACCACTACTAGTCATGTTGGTGGAATGGAGGTTGATAAGAAACCTGGACATAGAAGTTTTAAACCTAAGTTCCCTTGTGAAATATGCAAGGGAGACCATCTTACTCATTTATGCCCTGGTATTCCAGAGGTTCAAAGGATATGGTCCGAGTCTAAAAGTACTTCTACTCCTAGATCTGATATGGTTTCTCATCAATCCCATCAACCATTGGTTGATAATGTGGTACAGTCAGTGCAATCGCTGGCTGATTACACTCCTCTTTTGGGGGCTGAAGTGCCTAACAAAAGAGTCTGTTTGATCTCTAGTACAGAGTCTTCTAGTATAGGGGGCATTCCGGTTTCTTCGAATGTTCCCCCTCCAAGTGCTAAGAGTGTTTCCTTTGATTGGGATAGCCTTGTTGAGCCTCGTCTTCCTTCCGCTGCACCTTTCCAAATAAAGGTCAGGGTTAATTCCACAAATGTCTATCGATGTATGGTGGATGAAGGATCCTCTACAAGTATTATATCCTCTTTGACTTGGAAAGCTTTGGGTTCCCCAAAGTTGTTGACAGCTCAGAGTCAGTTGTTAGCCTATGATAGAAGACCTGGTGAATCTATTGGTGTTCTTATTCAAGTGCCTATCACTTTAGGTGGGAAGACTGTCTTAATCGATATGATGGTGGTTGATAGCCCTTTAGACTTTAATATACTACTTGGGCGTGATTATGTCTATGCTATGAATGCTGTGGTGTCTTCACTCTTTCGAGTAATGTGCTTTCCTCATAACGGGAATATTGTCACTATTGATCAGCTTGCATCTGATAATCACCACCCTAATTCGACTTTACTGCAGAATGCCCCTTGGTTTGTTCCAAGTGTTCAAGTAGACTCTACCCCGCCACGGGTGAATTATGTGGCATTGAATCCTCAATGTTCAATTGCTTCTAAGAAGGATCCCTTGACTTATTATTCTCCTTCTTGGGACTTGGTCCCGGCAGTTGACCGAGAGATTCTTCCTATAGAGACATGGGACCCTTTAATTCCCTCTTTTGATCCTTGTAGTTCTCATGATTTCTCAGATCTTGTTTTGCCTTCACAGGAGGAACTCTTTGAAGCCATGAGTTATGACTACCAAAGGAGTCCTTGGTTTGAGCCCTGCAAGGGGTTTATTCCGAAGAGCTATTATACGTAAGCCGAAAGGTTGCGTGGTTCCCTGTACCATATTGTATAGATGAGGTACGCATTTTCAAGTTTTGTATTCTATAACACAAAGATCTTATATGAAGTTTATATGTGGGATGTATTAACTTCGTGTCTAGTGTTCCTATTTATGTTTACAGAACTTGGAAGATTTCTCCTTTGGAAGTTTATGGTTGGTCCATTCTGACAGGTATTGGTTCTCGAAACTGGCATATAGGTTAGGTTTTTCCACCTGCATTGTGCACTTATCAGTTTCCTTTACCATTTTGCCCTAGGATCGACCCCACCAAGTTATGGTGCGGAACCTTCTCATTGCTTAGAAGTATCATGACTTGTGTGGTAGAGCCTACCTTATCATGGGTGCCCTAGTTAGTACCTTATTGTCGCTTGGCACTCATGCAGATTTTTCATCCCTAGGCTCGGGAGTCCTCTGTAGTCCCGCCATGACTTATGCGTTGAAGACTCATTCCTCCTTGCTTCCTCGCTTCGTTCTAGCCTTATACCCTAGAGGCTCCTATGTGTGTTGAGTTGTACTTCTGCATTGCATGTTGACCATTTGCACCTTTTGGCCTATAGCCGACTTCACTTGGACTCGTGTTTAAGCCAACTTTTGACCATGACGTCTGTAAAATCAACCTTGCATACCTTTGACTTCTGCAGCTTGACATACCTTGATCCATGGAAGGAACATACCTTTGAGTGTCACTGACCAGTATTTCACCTCCCTGCATTGAGCATAGGAATGTTCCTTTCCCAGGAACTAGATCATCTGTTTCACCGACACTCGTTCTTTCCACTGTACCATAGCATTCTTTTATTCTTTTTCCGGCTTATCAGAAAAAGACAAAAAAATTAAATATTCCAAAAAGAGCGGGAACAGGGACGTTATTTCCATTTATTGTTGGCAGCTAGAGTCAGTCGTGTCGCCCTTGAACAAAGCACTCAAAGCAAAGTCTCCTCCGCATGGGTGGGATTTAGTTTGACTTAGGTACGCCATAACCTTGTTATCGAGTCAGTTCTCCCCCGATTGGTTATCTCTTCCAATCATATGGAGGGTTCGTTCATGCCTCCTGCATGACGGATTTATACAGATTCATTTTATGCTGCCACATAGTCATATTGAGTCGTGCTTTTGTTCAAGGGAAGTTAGCCTGAGTCGGCCTTTCTGCGGTGTCTCTTGACTCATTTTTCAGTCGGCCATCCCTAGTTGTCAGTGTCATGTCTATCATCACATCAGTTATATTGGTCCTGTACTCGCGCCGGTTTGAGAAGGTCCCCATTGACTTCTTGCTGGCGGGTCTTGTCCTTATCGACGACGACACATTGCTCTGAGGACAGGCCTAGAGCCGCACCCTGGCCCTATTTTCATTATTGATAGGTCACCTTGTGCTCAGCATCGATTAGTATCATGGGTCTTTGACTGAGTGGTTCCCCTTGTGTTCGACGTCAGCATACATTATCACACATTGGGATTCGTGCAGTACCTTGGTTTCCATTTGACCCTATTGGTGGATACCTCACCTCTGTGTCAGCTTTCATTATTGGTTGGTTCAGAGGGTTTCTGCCGTGCGCTAGCCACATCTTGTGTACGCCGGAAACGTACTTCGGTTGGGTTACTACATCTTTTTTCGTCCGATTCCTTCCACATTATTGGCCTACGGGTTACACTCGTGCTAGATTGATGGAGGATGCCTTAATGCCTTCCTTCTAGCAGATCTTTCCCTATCGACTCTGACTCATTGCTCTGGGGAAAAGATCTAGAGTCCATTTGGCAGTACCTTGGGGTTTGCAGTCATTAGTGGCAGATTCCTCGCTATCGACAGTGGGAAACCATCATTGTCTCCTGATTGATAGATTCTTACAGGTGTTCGACTTCAGCTCATCCATTCACACTTGTTAGATTGTACTGGGTACCTTGACGCTCATTATCATTATCGGTGAGTAGTCTCGCATTTGTTAACGGTATACATCAATGACCGGTAATCAAACGATTTCTCACATGGTCGACTTCAGATCATTTATTCCCATGGTGTAGAAATGTACCACAGTGGTCGGTGAAGACCTCAGGTTGTATCAGCATTCATTGGTTCACTTGACAGTTGCTCCTGTTACTGCTAGTTGATACCACTCCACCTTATATGTTGCAGTCAGTCACGGCGACATCCTATATGCTGGCACCTGAGTTTGCAGTGTAGTACCATCCTATTCCATCATGTTCAGTTGGTACCGTTTTTGGGATCAGTCTTCGATATCAGTGATCCGTTGCATCTTTCAGCATCATTGACAGTCTTATATGTGATATTCAGACATGTACTTACTCATTATGATCAGATGATCCATTATGTATTTTCCAGTCATTTATACTTGTATACTTAGTGGATCCGCTTGTACTTGATATGCGGACATGCTTTACTTTTCCTGAGCATGGGTATGCCCGCCTCAGACGGTGTTTCTTTCTGATCTCCTTTCGGTGGCTTGGCAGGCTGAATTCTGGTGAAGTCCTCCTCGGTTTTTCGGCAGAGTTCCTTTCCTTGTACTTACTTAATATATTTCGGCCATCATGTTCCCTTTCTGACCTCATACATTAGGGGGCATCTGTTATAGCTCCAAATCTCACTCTTATGGTTTGTGATGCTGCACTCATGGCCTAGGGCAACCCCTCCTTCCAGACCTGGTCCAAAAATTTAAAAAACAGTGTTTTATTCCCTATACGCGACATTGCCCTGAGTTAAACGCGTGTACACGCGGGTCTGTCATACCCAACCCGCGTGTATCTATTAAAACACTTAAAAATATATAATTTCCTCTTTTTCGGGCGGTGATCGCGGGTTTACCTGCTGGATCACCTGTTAGTGCCCGTGGCCCAACTGTTCCCAACCAACTCCTAACTAAAAAACTACTTTGGAGAGGGTATAAAAAGACATCAAGGGGAAGGCCAAGGGGAGAGAGAAAGGAGAGCAAGATTATTATGCTGAGATTTTTCCCCTTTGACCAGGTCTAAAGTCCTTGGTGCTTTCTGCACTTCCCCCATCTTGCATAGGAAACCCTTGTTTCCATGTGTATTGGTGATCATTCATCCTTGATATCATCATTGAGTAAGACTTGGAAGGAGCTCTTATCGGAGGCTTGAGGCTGGAACGAATCCGGGAGGAAGCTTGCTTGGAGCCTGCTGAAGGTGTTCAGGTGATATCTTTCTGATATATGTACTTTATTTGCCTTTATATATAAAGAAACACGTCTTTGTTCCCGAATAATCTTTCTTTATGCTTATGAAATTCTTGTGTTGAATTCTTATGAAAGTGGTTACTTAAAGATTTTTTATAACTAACTTTATAGCATAAAGATGATTTATATATAAACTTCTATACATGTACTGTTGTGTTCTTTGATTTGTTTGTCTTGCAGGTCAAAGAAAGAAGAAGGGAACTCCAAGAAGGGTTTGCACCCTAACGGTCTTCTCGAACGTAGGACCTTAGGTATGTACCCTAAACATTAGAATTTGCTTAAAAGTAAGAATGATGGCTGTGTGTGTGTTTCTTTGAATAAGCAATTTTCAGTCTGGTAGAGTCTTAGCCCAAAGGACCCTAGGGGTACTTTCCCTTCAACCAGACTGGCCTCACTCCACCACCTGCTAGAGATTTTACAATAGATGAGCTCCAAACAGAAGTAAGAGCTAAAAGAGTTCCGAAGTCACAAGTAAGAAAACAAGTGAAGCCACTTATCATCCAAGATCAACCTCAGCAATCAACTAAGGAAAAAGCTCATGGTAAAAAGACTGTACCTGAAACAAGCACATCTGAAGTAGTCTCAAGGGTAAGAACAAGAAGTCAGATAAATAAGGAAAAAGGTAAAGCTATAGCAGTTGAAGAAAGTCCAGTGTCCAAGGCAAGTTTAAATGATTTATTACATGCTATTGAATTCGAGCAGTCTCTACCAGTTCAAATCGAATTGATGCAGTCAGAACAAGAAAGCACCAAGAAATCCAAGGCCTCAAAAAGGCTTAGATTTGATGTGTCAGCTGAAGAGTTCGTTTTTAAACCTAGAAGACCTATGACAAGGAGATTCCAGCAAGTACAGGAAGCACTGCCAAGAACAGAGGAAACAGGGGAAGAGACACAAAAAGACACAGGCAAAACAGTCATTGCAGCTAAAGAAAATAATATAGCAACCCCGAAGAGCCAATTGGAATCAGCTAAATATGAGATTTCCAAATTGAAGAAATCCGCTAGAAAACATGCAGCCATACATGCAAAGTATTATAAAACTCTATGGGAAGGGAATGCTGCTGTAGAAGCTCAGCTGAATTCAGTGGTTGATAGCCATTCACAATTTCACACATGGACAGTACCAGCAATCAAAGAAGCCAAGTACATCAGAAGGATCAATATGCAACTGAGAGCTGGGAATAAGGCTATGAAGAAACAAATTGAATATCTGAAGGCACAGCTAATTCAGCTACCTGCTAAATGAGTTTTCATTTCAAGTAAGATTTTGTTTTAAAGTTTTGAAAAATTTGCTTGATTTTATCTTTCTAAGGAAATATAAATCCCTATTCGACATGTGGAAAGTCTAAAGGAGTTTTTGGCAATCAAGTACTCGGCTAATAAAGGTCTCGGGTTAAAAGCAAGCTGTTTTAAATAACTCAGCAGTTTCGTAGCGCGCTACGAAACTGCTGAAGGTGATGATTTTAACGCAAATCAAGCAGTTTTGAATTATAAGCAGGAATTTTGAAAGGGAAACGTCTAAAAGGCATACAAGGCATCATCTGAAGCTATCAACAGTCAACCAGGTCAAGACAGGTGGAGAAAAGATATATTCAAAATCCAACTTTAACTTTTTGTCGTAAAGTGAGCAATTTACCACAGTTCAGGATATGTTAAACAGTTTACAAGAAACTTTTGCCTGCACACATGTACATGGGAAAAAGCTTACAACGCATCAAGGACGTGGTAGAATTCTACATTTTGGGTGATTAAAAGATAAAGGACATGCTTCTTTGCATTCGAATATTTTGGGGAAAACTGAAGCCGAGAAGCAAGGGTAGTCTCCTAATATTTATGGGCAATTAAGAAGATTCAGCATCCAAGGTCAACATGGAGCATTAAACACCCATCTCAGCCAAACTGAAAGAAAACCATATGTCAAAGAACGAGGAGAAGCCATCATGCATGTAATATGGAGTTAGAGTCGTAGTTGATTTAGATCTCTAAAAAAAAAAAACTCCAGTCAACACCTTGTTGTATTTATTAGTTAGTTAAAGGGTTAATAGGTGTCATTAGAAGTAGTTTTCGAATTCCCCTCATGCTGGAGGAGGAATCTCGATCAGTTAGAATAAGAACTCTATATATAGCTGAAACAACAATGTAATCAAGGTTGGAAAATTTTATGATACAGCTTGTATTTGGCTTATGTAAAGACTCATTTTCAGTAATATAATTTTGACTTTACTTCTCAGGATTCATGAAGGATTTCTTATGTTCAGAATATGTGATCTTCTCCTTTCCATAATTTTTACAGTGGTATAAATGTATAATCACTCAGAATTCACTGAATGTGCTCTGATTTCCTGTATGCATTTATAAACTGTGGTCCCATATGAGTTATGTTCTGAATGTCTAAATACTGAGTGCCCTGACTTCTATGTAATGTTGAGTTCACTGTTATATTGAGGTGTTGTTGACTCCATAAGCCCAATGGATAGTTGTTTAATGTATTTCCAGCATTCATATTTTTCACAGTTGTTCTATAAGAGTTAGCCATCTTATCTTTAATCAAAATCATTAATCCTTTAAGAGAGAGCCCTCTCAGGTTGAGGAGGCTAAGCCTCAGCCTAAAGTAGGTCTGAAATAGTTACTTAGAGTCAACCTGACCAGCAGCCTATCAGGATCTGATTTTGAGATAACAGATGGCAAGGCTGCCAGGTATAGAAAAAATTCACGACTATAGTCGGGAGCACTGAGGAGTAGGGCTGATATAAATGCCTTTTTCAAGGCATCACATGATCGTTGAGTTTGATCATCCCACAGATACGACACTCCTTTCTTAAGTAAGCACATGAAGCCTTTCATCAATTCTGCATAATTTACAATGAATCGTCATAAAAAGTTTTCTTTTCCTTGCAGATGATGGAGTTGTAGAACGGATTGTGGTTCCAACAATTGAGCAATTGCCTTTACCTTATCAAGATCAACCCTAATCCTATACTTTGAGACAATGAATCTAAGTAACTGTCCAGAATCAACGAAGAAAACGTATTTATGTGGATTCAGGTGAATGTTGTAAAATCAACACCTTAGAGAGATCACTCTTAAATGGTTTAGGTGTTGCGTTTGATGCTTGGAATGGGCTGGAAGGTCATCCAAGTAAGCTTGAACAATATGCCTGATATCATGAAATGCGTAGTCCATGGCTCCTTGAAAAGTTGCTCTAGCATTCTTTAAAATGAATGGGAGTTTTTGATAAGCAAAGACACACCATGGGTAGATGAAGGCAGTTTTATGTTGGTCTTTAGGTTTTATAGAAATCTGGTTGTAACCTGAGAATCCCTCCATGAATGAAAATGATTCACAACTGGCGCAGTCGTCGATGATTTGTTCTATGAATGGTGTCGGATAATTATCGTTAGGACACAGTGCGTTCAAGTCTCAATAATTGACACATATGCAGATGGTTCCTTATTTTTTATCTATAGGAACCAGATTGGAAACCCATTTCATTAAAGGAATAGGATAGACAAAACCAACATGTAACAATTTTTCTACTTCATTTTTTATGGCTGCAGTTTTGCGGGGATGGACTGGTTGAAGTCTTTGACAGACAGGTTTTGCATTGTCGTAAAGCTTGATCTCATGCTCAACAATAGATGGATCTATGCCAGGAATTTCGTCATAATACCAAGTGAATACACTGCGGAATTCCTTAAATATGCAGGTGAATCTTGCAATTTTCTCATGATTGCAATTAGCTCCAATCTGAATGTTTTCCATGATGCCTGTCTCGACAGAAATATCGATGAGCAATGTCTTTGAAATATTGCCCATGTTTCCTTCTGCCTCCAAAGTTTTGATGGTTGTATAGAGTGAGGAAACGATTTCTGGTATGTCAGGGGACAGGATTTGAAGAGGCATCGTGTCCGATTAGATATTGAAACACGATGGTGCGAATCCTCCCAAGGTCGCTCTCCTAAACTCATGATTTCTCTAATAGCTTCATCCGTAGGTAGGACTTGATCGAGTAGATCAAAAGAAGGAGCATTTATGGGAGGGGTAGTGGTACCGTTGGCCATAGCCAACGTGACTAGAGATCCAGATGCAGATTGAATGGCTTGGTAGGCTAATTTAGTTGGTGACAATGGAATTTGTTCTCCATATGTGTCAAGGTCTGAAGAAGCTGGTAGGATCCATGGATTCATCTGTTCATGAGGAATAGATGAAAGCATGTTGACCATCTGTGAAACCTTGGGTAGCTAAAGAGGAAAACAACTCATGAAGGAAGAAGCCTTCAATAGACCAATACCGAGATTGATGTAAGAGTCAAGCACACCACCTATTAGGGGTACGAAGCTACTTGGTAATGGGGAATAATTAGGGGTACAAAAAGACAACGGATCTATTGTAACTACATTTCCATCCAATGGAAATAGGATGATGTGAAAGATAGTAGATACGATGGCCATCATGGCATATGTCCAATTGTGACCCAACAAGATATTATAGTCGAGTTTTTTGTCTATGACTTCTTTATCCACCGTTACCATTTTCCCATACAAAGTGATGGGGTAGCTAGCTAGGTAACCTTTGGGGATGAAAGTGTGGCCGTTGAAAGATTTAAGGGAGTTTTATGCTGGGGAGAGGGTTGGAGAACCCAGGGCAAGCCAACATGAAGCTGACATGACATAGGTAGAAGCACCTTCGTTAATGACAGTTTTGTGTATACTTTTACCTTTCGAAAAAATTTGCACTTGAAATGTAAGATGGTGAGAAAGGGGAGGTTTACACTTTTCCATGTTGAAAATTGCAAGCATGGAATCCTATGAGTCGATACCACCAATAGCTGAAAGCAAAGCTTTCCTTTGTGTTGGGTATGTTTGTAATACTTCGAGCGCCGACATAACCGATGGCACTTGCGCCAAGTCTTCTATAATGTTGTAGTTTTGAGCGACACATGCAGAAGTATTGTGCATTGTGCATCGAAGTGCCCCTTTGGGGGGTGAATTACAAGGTCAACAACTGGCCTTTCGATATGCAAATCATTGGGTGGCAGTGGATTTAGACTTGAGGAAGGTTCCTTTGCATGAGCGATAGGAGCTCCATAAGATTTTCCTCGTGTTTGTAGATCTACCATTTCAAATGTGTAAACGGTAGAAGATCTTCACTAGCTAAATGATGTTTCAAACCATCGTTGCCCCCTTCCAGGGGTTGGGGTTTGTTTGCAATAAGGTTTTGCTGCTACTGAGCAGGAAAAGGATTTTTGAGGACAGCAGGGGTCTGGCCATTATTCTTTTTAGCAATGTATTTTGTACATTCCTAAAGATGCGGGAAGTGATAGGTCATGTGGTCTTCAACACAGATTTTGCAGTGAAATCTGGCAGGTTTATCCTTTTCATCGTCAGGAGTTGCAACAAACTTCTGTTTTGGGTTTGGCTGCTTTATTGACTGCTCCTTAGAAGGAGCAGTATTTTTCTTATTCTTCTTGTTCTTACCACTAGGTTTTTACATAGACTGCACAGAGTTTATCACAGTGGTAGGAAGAGTAGTCAATTTGGTAGAGGGGTCCACTATCATCTGGGAAATGTGACCACTGAGTTGTTTTACAATAGCCCCAGAGGTTGCACCGATAATCCCATCGGTGTGCGCTCTAGGGTGCTGAGTAGCGAAGACATTGGAGTTACGAGGGGCATTGGGGATTACGTCATAAATAGTGCCAGACTACGAATATATCAGATTTAAGTGCTGGGCATGACGTATGGATTGGTCTTCTGTGATCACACTAGCTAAAGCGACATCTTTAGCGATTTGCAGGAGTAAGGACTTGCTAAACTAGTCCGCTAAGAGATAGTCTGGGAACGGGGCTTTGACTAACCTTTGCCTACGTATCCATTCACCTATATGATCAGAGATGTGGGTGGTGATATCCTGAAATAATGAAGTGAGGAGCTCTATCCCAATCCCATAGTGGATGGGTAGCTGGAAATGCTTTAGGAATTCCATTTCTAAAGTGTTGAAGGTGTTTACTGATGTGCGTGGTAACTCAATGTACCATTTAGCTGCATTTCCAATGCCGGTGCGAGGAAAAAGACGTAATCAAACAGTATCATCCACCATGGAGTTTGAAACACACCAAAGATGGTAGGTGCTGATATGGGTGCCTGGATCCTCCCCTTGCTTTCCTTTGAACTTGGGGATGTCCATTGGTATCTTATGCGGGATCGGCGACCAAAGTAAGTTGTGGTAGATGGGGTCGTTTGTGAGTTTGTACAAGTTGGGTATATCCAATGTTGCCAAGAAAGGTAGAGAGTGTGGTGCCCCTGACTCGGACCAGGGTGATGAATATTGACTTGAGGAGGCTTGCGCTCCTCCCATCATTTGAGTCCTAATATTATACATGGGTTACGTGGTATAGTAGTTTCCTTGAGGTATGGCGTTGTAGTGTGGATTTCCATGGGGATTTTGATACTGGGGTATAGAATTGCCCCCAAGATAAGCGATGCCCCCTTGACTCATTTGAATTTGTGAGTAGGGTGCCCCCATGTATTGGTTAGGACCTCTTAGGGGATTCTTGCCCATCACAAAACTAACCATTTGTCCTTGATTGACATAAGGAATGCTCATGCCAATTAGCAACTAACCATACATGCTTGAGAATGGAGGGGGAACAGTTATGTTCCCTACTGATATGTGCATAATGGAAATGGCCCCAGATACTTGAGTCTGGGGGTTGGAACTGTGCAATGGCGGTCAACCATATTGTTGGTGGATGGGAACCATGCCCGTATTGCTATATTGAGTGTTATAGGGAGCGTTATATGTAGCACTTGTCGAAGGTATGCAGTTTGACACTAAAGGGGTGGAACCCGGCATCGACTGGGTTCCACTCATAGAGGGTTTCATGTGAGTGGTTGTACCTAGGACAAATGGGATAACGGGGTTTGCCATCAATGGTGTTGTGGTGACTGTCTACTGGGGAAATGATGGAGGACGAAAAGTGTCCCTAAAGTCCCACGACCTGTTAGTCGTCGACAGGATAGATGGAAATGTTCCAACTAGAGAAGTAGGAAGTACAAGTACCGCGAGAGCCAAGATTGGTTCCAATGGATTTGTAAGCAAAGGGTTTAAGGGAGGAAGGAATCCTTCCGTAAAGAAATTCTCCACAAAATTGAATTGTCAGTTGTCCAAACAGATCTCGTGTGAGATCTGGGAGAGTAATTCCTTGAAGATGGGAAATCCGGTTCACTGGAGCTCAGCGGATCTTCCACAATGAGTGGAGGAAGTCCTAGCAATCGTTTAGATTGACGATGAGGGCCAGATGTAGCCATGGTGACCATTAATTTTTATCAATAAATTTTATCATGATATTTGTTAAAGTCTCAAATGATAACACTCGGCTGCCTAAAAAATATAAAAAATACATTAAGTTGATCAATCAGTAAACAAAGGGAAATGACCCTATCTGATAAGCACTGATCACTGGAGATGAAACCCAGTATCTCAATGAATAACAAACAAGGTTGGTCAGATGTACAATTACGGTTACTCTAGAGCTTCGTCGAACCTTAGATTGAGGGGCTAAGTACTCTCGTGAAGACGAGCACCCTCCCAAAAACTGAAGACAGAGTAGATCCGTCTGTGTTAGGTACCAGGGAAGATTGCCCCAGTCACCTTGTGTAAGTCCCTAAAACTTTGGCCACTAAATATACCTCAGATCATAGACACCACCAGGGGGAACCCAGTCACAGACAGCATGTTGTGTGAGCAGGATTCCTAAGTCCCCGACTCAGCTCTGAAATCCCCGAAGGGATCCCCAATACAAAGAATACCGAAAGGAGTCGTAAGAGAAGGTAGGCTACCTTCACTTACAGTCCGATTTTTTCTCATATTTAGCTTCTCTTTTACTGGAGTGGTTCCAGTAGTATGAGTGCAGAAGGAATTTTTCTCTCCTTTAATGACACTAGTTTGGTTTTCGATCTTGTGTAGTTTACTCACACTTCCTATCCCAAGATCCTAACCTAAACTAATGTTTTTTTGCTCAATGAAGAGTTACTGATTGATTTTAGGCAAATTTTATGTGTACTTTTTTATTGTCTTCAGTAGGGGAGTTGACATATGAAATGTGATGAGACTCTGACTCAAAAATCGTGCACAAGACAATGCTTTGAAATATTTTAATTCGATGAAAAAAGGTGTATTCTATAGGTGAGAGTTTTTCACATATTCATATTATTTCCATGCAACTTATTCATTTAACACATGCATAACCAAAGGACTTATTTCCAATTTTTTCTTAACAACTACTTGAAACCAATAATAGAGCAGATTTTAACCAGCTGAATAGAAGGATGAATAAAAAATGTGGATCTTTCTTTCGTAAAAAATGCTTTTAAGAAAGAAAAACAAAACTTGTTTCCCCAAAAAAGAAACCCTTTTAGCACACCTATTTTGCTTACAAAATGCAGTAACAGATCTTCTTTCAGTCCATGAGCAGGATTCCTATTCCTTTTGGCTTACAGACCACAGCTACAAATCAAGTTTGGGAAAACTAACGCTCTGTAGCAGTGGCCACAGAGAGTTAATAGGTCCAGTAACGTTGTTTGTATGTAGACACAATGCTTTATAAAGCACTATGTAGTCTGCTAACTTGTGTTAGTGTGGGAAAACAATAAAAAATAGGGCTTTTAAATCAGATTCAGTGATGAATACATGTAGGAAAGATGCAGCAAGGTTTTTCATGGGTTAGAAAGGGAATGCAGAAGTATAGGGAGCTATTAGAAGGAGGATAAAACTGAGAACTGTACAGGAAAATCAGGAACTAGATGTATAGTTCCCAGTGGAGTTCCCAATTCTGCTATCGGATAAAATGAACAGTGTTACACAGCAATTTGTCACCGTTTGTTACCATCCCTGTTACCCCTCTCCCACACACTGGAGGACTCATTCTGGGACCTGTGAAAAGTGACATGACCTGAAACCACTTGCATCATATTCCTCTAAGTATGAGCTTCATATGCGCTGAAGACATCTCCTGCAGAATACCCATGAAAACAGCTCTTTTTGGATTAGCGCGGGTCCATAGTTCACTGCCCATGCCAATGAGGGAAATCCTCTAAAGAGAGCGTGCTATTGGCACTCTGTCTCAGAGTCGCACTCGCGCCAACCGAATTGAGTAAAGTTTTCAACGAACCAGCTTCCGAAGGTTCTCCTTAACCCATTCACCAACTGAATCTATGATGAGCTAGGATGGTTTGGCTTTGAATCTCCATAGAAGGGAAGTGGTTTGCCACCTTTCATGGAAGTTTCCAAGTGATAAAGCCAATCCCATGAATAATGTGGTTGATCCTATCTCTTTCCTCTCTATCTATAAAAGCTTGTCTCTATGCCTTGAGCAAGCTAGTCAGTAGTTCCAGTTCCAGCAGAGTGCTAGTGATAGTGAGAATTCCAGGAGCTCAAGAGATTGAAGTTGCAAGATCCTTTTTTGCATCCATAAGGCCAAATCTAAGTGAGGAGATTCTTGTCACCAAGGAGAGAGAGGCTTGTTTCCCATCCCAACAAGCTTTGCAAGACTTGTGTAGCTGATCACCCAGCCAAAGGAGGATTTGACGTCAGAACTATGGTTGTATTCTTCTTTGTTGTTTATCAATAATAGATGACTATCATTATGGTTCCACTCTCATTGTCCTTTGTAATGATTGATGTTGACTTATATCTTTTCTGACTGATATATAATTTCATCTATCGGATTTTATGCTTGTATTTGTGTTGTTCTTTGCATGTGCAGGTGTCCAATCACGGAGATCGTGGGGATCGTGACCGGCCAAAGCAAAGGAACGAGAGCGACGTCTCTTCTACGAATATTAGCGTTGGAATCCAAGTATGTTCTCATCATCCACCTTTAATTTGCAATTAGGAACTTGCGTGATAGCATTGTTTGATTGTTGCTAGACCTGGTCTGGGCTAGTAGGGATCACCTCTATCCAGAGAGGGGATTTACCTCCACAACAATTTGGCGACTCCGCTGGGGAGTTAGCTTGTTGTTTGATTTGTAAACTTTAGACGGAGGCTGAAGTATGGCCGGATAGCCTTCAAAACGCTATTTCTTTGCATTAGCGAAGTAGATCAATGCCACTTCAGTCAATCTCCGGTTTGGTTTATGAACTAAACAACTTGGAGTTTGTCTTGTCTCTTTGGTTTCTCTTGTTTTGATTGCTTAGATTACTTTCTGGGTTGGATGCTCTGTTGTCTCTTGCTGCCTGGTCTGTCTGGATACTGTCAACCAAGCCTTGGACTTCTTGTTTTTATTTTTAAGCTAGCAAACTTGATTGGCGCTCTTTTTTGCATGACAGTCGCGCCAGTTTGCTTGTTTGCAGCCTTCCAAGCTTGGGTTTTGTGTCTAGCTACACCTTTTTCAATCACTTGAGTGTGTCAGAGTCTTGTTTGACTGGTTTTGAGTCTCTTTTTTGAGAAATTCTTAATTTGATTTCCTTTGATCATTACTTGGAGGTTTGTCTCAGTATTTTCACAATTTTGCATCTTTTTGCTTTTGTTTTTGCAAAAAAATTTCCCCCTCATTCGCCGGGGGGGCTAAATTGTGTATGAGTGTTAATCGCCTTTGAGTGTTTTTATTTTATGATCTTTGGAACTCTCACCTGTTTTTCTTGATTTGCACTTGATTGATTCTTAGATTACAATCATCTTGTGTTTGAGAATTCTCTTGCATAGATCACACTTGCACAATTATAATTCTCGTTTTCAGGATATGAATGAAAAGTGTGCATAGATTACATTTGCATACTTTGGGTGTTTGCCATTTTCTATCGATTTCACGTTTTAGCCCTAGGACATCTAGTGGCTTTGCATGTCGAATTTTTGGTCTTCTATTGGTCCAATCAACTTTTTGGTTACTCTCTTTCACTTGTTCAGTGATTGTTAAACTTTTTATTACGTTATTTGAGTGATTCTCTTCTATGAGATCTTCTCTTGGTTCTGAAGGATTGCCTTGGTATTTGGGGACTTGATTGCATTCTCATTGAGTGAAATATGTCTCTTTTACTCGGTGTTATTATCTCTCAAAATTTGTTTCGTGCATTTTTCCATCAAAAAAGAAACAAACAATCTCTTTTGCTTTGCATTAGTTAATGAAAAATAAAGCTTTTCGTTGTTATTAGCGATTAGTAACTTTAGAGAAAAGTTTTTTTAATTTCCATTAGATGCATTAGAGTTATTTTTGATTGCTTTATGGTCATTTTTGTTTGTGTGAAAGCTCTCAACCCTCTCGTAGTTAGCATTCATCGAACGAAATGATATATTTTGGCATATAGCTTGCATTTAGGGAATTGTGAGGGATTACATATGGTAGGACCTGGAAATCGAAACCTAATCAAAGATCAACCATAAAATGAACTAAATGAACTTAAAAATGCATTGGAACATAACGCTCACTGTTTAGAGGTCTAGGCTAGAGACGTGCTCCGGCGTCGTTAAACCTAGTCACTTTTGTTTCACTTAAGGTTGGGTGATTCCTCCTTCCGTGACGCAACAAGTGGTCTAGCATGGACTTGAGCTCCCACGTACCGTCGAGTATATGGGGAGACCCCACTAGGTTATCATCCTTGATCCACAGGAAGCCGTGTCTGCTGCCTCACAAGCCGTAATGCACCGAACACAACATTTGGGAAGATTGACTGCCGTACGGAAAGTCCTTGGTTTTCATATGATTGCCAAGGTGTATATGCAGTTTTACGAGCTGTCTGGTAAACCCTTTGCCTAGTTTCTCTAGAGTAGTCACTTTTGATCCTTTTCGGACTCCTTAAAAGAAAAGGCTCACTTGAGCACTTGTCACTTCGGGCTCACTAAAAATTCGAAGGAGACTAGAGTCATCTTTTTGTCCTTTTCTCGACTCTTAAAACATGAAAAGGTCAAGTTGTGTCCTCACGTATTAAAATTTATTTGGCCATGATTAACATTACCTGGTTAGATCTTGTTTGCGTCAGCTTGAGTAGGCTTCTTTTCGTTCTCGATGGTAACGTTTCGGGGTTCGCCAACCCAGGGGTCCCCTCTGATGGGAACCCTGGTCATTTCGCTCATTTTGGAAATGTTGGTGCTCCTTATATGGAAACGTTGTCCCTCCCAGGGTTAACTATTGGGGTGCCGATTTGGTTGTTCTCAACCTCTTTGGTCCCTGCCGTCTCACCATCTAGTCAATCCGTCCCTCCACCTAAACAACATCATGTTGATTCTAAGGTGGATCTCTCCCCCTCTACGCCCACTTCTACGTCCTCATCTTCTACTTCACCTGGTGAAAGTCTAGATTCGAGTAACCGGGTGCCTAAGAAGAAGAAGAAGAAGACGAAGAAGAAGAAGGCTCCTAAGGGAGAGGTTCCAAGTGCATCTACCCCCTCAAGTACACCTGAATTCGGACCCCCTTCCGCTCCTCCACGGAAGGTCAAGTTTCCTTGTCGATTATGCAAGGAGGACCATCTTCTTCGCGATTGTCCTGGCATTCCCAGGGTACTAGAAGTATGGTCTCGCGATCCGGCCCACCCCGCATCGTCCTCTGAAGCTCACGGCGATGCTACCTTATCATTCGGGAATGGTAAGGGAAAAGGGAAGATTCAAATCCCCTGTAGACTTTGTGAAGGCAATCATCCCCTTCACCTTTGTCCACTCATGGATAAAGCCTCCGTTGTCTTGGAAAGTCTTATGGCTCCTTCACCCCAACTTCCCGTTGGTTATCAACATCTCTCTGTAGCCACAGATCATTCCCTTGCTGACAAAGAGATTGATTCATATTCTTCTCTTGTCCAGCCTCCTCTTCCCGAACCTGGCTGTGCCCAGCCTGTTCCAGACCAACCATTGGTCGGAAAGAGTGTCGACTTGAGTTCACCACCCGTCGATCACTCTGTTTCGGATGAGCATCATGCCCATGTTCTTCTCGTCTCTTCAGATTCTCCTGAGTCCCGAAATGACTCTCCTAACCTAGATGCTCCCGAAGGTTCTCCTTCGGTTCCTTTAGCACATGGGGGCAATCATACGATTCCCCAACCAAGAAGTCTGGTCGCTTCCTTTGATTGGAATCGCCTGATCGCCGGTTGCCTTCCATCCCATATGCCTTTCGAGATCATAGTACATGCCTGTGCTAAGGCAGTACCTGGCACTGTTTTGGATGAAGGGGCGTCTGTCAGTCTTATGCCGTACACTACTTGGCAAGCTTTAGGTTCCCTGCAGCTTGGGCCAGTCACTCAGAACCTGTTGCCCTTCGACGGAGGAGCCTGTCCATCTCTAGGAGTTCTCCCAAAGTTCGCTATTACTTTGGGAGGCAAAACCGTCTATATAGACGTCTTGGTTACCCAAGGTGTTTTAGACTTTAGTCTTCTCCTTGGTCGCGACTATGTTTACGACTAGTCTTCTCCGTGTGGTTTGCTTTACGCACGATGGAAGAATTGTGACTATCGATCAAGTGTCATTCGTTAGTCCCCTGATGCCTCCTGCGCCGTTGTCATCCCCTCCTAATTTTCATCCACCAGTTGCATCTACCCCACCACAGATCAACTACGTGGCCACCTATCCCATTCCTGGATCCAGTGATGCCACCATCGTGCATAGTGTCCTGGGGGCATTGGGCCCTGACTTCCAAGATGTTTCCCTTCCATCGGGAGTGGCAATCTTGGAAGCCCCAAATTTCTATTCATTATGATGAAGTTTGGGTGGAGCATAGTTCACTTTCCTATGTCAAGCTCCTTAAAAAATGAAACTGGGTCCGTTCAGAGCATAGTTCGCTTTCCTATGTCAAGCTCCTTAAAAAATGAAATTGGGTCTGGTCAGAGCATAGGTCGTTTTCCTGTGTCAAGCTCCTTAAAAAATGAAACTAGGTGATGGAGCATAGTTCACTGTCCTATGTTAAGCTCCTTAAAAAATGAAATTAGGTCCGAGGATAGTTTTTTCCTGTCTCAACCTCGTTAAAAAATGAAACAAGGAGTCTGGAGCACAGTTCCTTGTCTTGTGTCAAGCTTGTTAAAAAATGAAACAAGGGTTGTGAGGATAGTTCTTTCATTGTGTCAACCTCATCAAAAAATGAAATAGCTTCCTTTTCAAATCGATTCTTTGATTAAGATCTCTTAAAATCCAAGTCGAGTCTTTCTAAGATCTCAAAAGTGAACCTTCATTCCATCCACCTCGTTGAATGCAATGAAGCTTGGGGGGCATGTACCTCGTTTTGCGTCATTATGCTGGGGGCATGTGAACTCATAACAAGCATAGTTTTTTGTTTCAAGCTTGTGTAAACATGAAACTGAATCCAAGCAGAGTTCTCCATGGTTCAAGCTTGTGTAAAAATGAACCCATACCCGATTTACATCTCGTGATTGCAGTTTTATCCGCCAGCTTCTGCTAGATGAGCCTTGGTTGTTTTCATTCCATTGCCACCATCTCTTTGGCTGATCATATGCTTTCACTTGGTTGTTATACCTTTCCGGAGGGACCGCAGTTATGAGTGGTTTTATTAGCTAGCCTCTTGACCATTACATGTTTTGAGCAGTTCCACCATTGCTGGAACCAGTTGCTACCCTTTATACCACTCGTTCCTCTAGGGTGAGTCACCTTTAAGCTCTTTTCTGACTCGTAAAATATGAAAAGATTGCCGAGTATTTTTCCCTTTTTGACTCGTAAAGAGAATAAAAATGGAGGTCTTCTTTCAGCTCTTTTCCGAACGTTTAAAGACGAAAAGATCGCCGAGTTATCCCTCTTGACTCGCTAAACGTAAATAAGAGGCGATTGACTTTCAACTCTTTTCCGACCGTGTAAAAACAAAAATATCATCGGGCCCTTATCATTTTAGGCTCGTTAACGGTTACGAAATGACGTGATCTCGATCACTTTTCTACTTTTTCAGGTCAAAGTCACTAAACATGAAAAGTACTCCTCGATCATAATGGTCGGGCGGTTCTTTCGAGCATTGTTTTATACTTTTTCGGGCTCAAGAGACACAACTTTACGAAAAAGGACACCCCTGGAGTTTCATTTTCTGTTGTCTTTTCGAACTCTCTAAACATGAAAAGACACTGAGTTCTTCCTTTGTCAGACTCGTTAAAACCTAATGACATCGGATTCTGTTGTAATGACGCCTTACAAGCATATGCTATCAGATGAGCCCCAAAAATGCACAATTATTTGGGCTCATTCAACCTCCTCATTTGGCTTAGTCCACCATTCTCATTTGTTTATTGCATGTTTTTGATTATTTTTATGTTAATAGAGTGAATTTGGTTAGTCATTATGCCAACAAGTCTAATGGGTGCTTTGTGTAGCCTTGTTGGTCAACTTGGAGACAAATTTGAAGGTCTTAATGAGCACTTGGCAGCCAAATTCGTGGGAGAACAAGCTAGAGGATTTGTAGGAAGGTGTCCCCCTCATTTATGGGCCCTTACCTCAAATTCTCCACCATCAGTTCAAGGGCCACCGAATCAATCAGCTCAAGGGCAGCCAAGCAAGTCAAGTTGGACTGCTGTTAACTCCAAGTCTTGGGCAGCCAAGTCCCTAACTTTTAGGAGGACTGTTGGGTCCTCAAATTGTATAAATAAGAAGGCTTGGGGCCTCATTTTGGTTAGCTAGTGGGTAGTCATTTTGTGTAGCCAGTTAGTAGTCATTTTGTAGCTAGTAGTTAGTCATTCTTGGGAATAGCTAGTTAGTCAATTTGGTTAGTCATGTTGTAGCTCGGTTTTTGCTCCTTGTAAGCCAGTTTTGGCATGTCATTAGATTCATGATTATTCAATAAAGACAGGCAGCTTTTGATCCAATTCTGAGTTTTTAAGAGAGCAATAGACCTCCTCTGTTTTGTAATGTTAATTTCTTTTTGTTTCAGCACTTTAGTTCATTGCTTTACCATGCAATTTGAAATTACAGGTTTGATGAGTTAGCTTTATGAATTTGAGTGAGTTTAGCTTATGGTTGAAATGTTTTTAGTTGCATCAGTTAGATTAGCAGGTTGATAACACACAGGAGCTCCAAGGAAAACGGTTGAGAAAGCCTCCACTGCCATCTCTGTTTGGAGATTGGAGTGCTGCCTATACCAACCACAAAAATACACCTTTCTTTACTTTGTGCTTGCTGCAACACAGTCACGGTTATGTTAGATTCTTTCATGTACTTCACACCTGCACTACACACCTTCATCACATCTTCATGCACATTTCTCTTCACGTTTTGGATTGCTGTTCATTAAATTCATAAGCACATGTAGTCTAGGTTAATGCATTTTCGGTTTGGTGACAGTCACAAGCATTTGTTTCATTTACATTTCTTTCTCTCGTTCCATTACTTCATCCTTCACCTTGATCACACCTGAAAACACATCTTTGACCTCTGCTCTGCTCTGTTATCTCCCAAAGTCTTTCACTCCTCACGTACTTCCATTCTCTAGCCCTTTTGTTGACCTAGCCCTCTATCTTCCAACCTACTCCCTACACTCACTCCCTATCCCATTCTTCCACTTCTGAGCCATCACCAGCCTTATTCCTACCTTACACATCTCCCCCTACCATTCCATCACTCCTCCATCACTTCAAACACTCACGATAGGTCATCCTGTAGTCGTTTGTAGACATCTTGTAGAAACCAGAGTATCCTGTAGGATCCCCTGCAGACTTCCTGTAGGAGGCCACTCACTTGGTTGCCGAGCTTCTGAATGTGAGGTACCTCTGTGGATGGATGCTAAGGATCCCTAGGTACCTCTCCTAGCCTCCCCAACTTTTCCCACACTTTCCTCCCTTCTCCATCCCATCTACACAACCAAACCCTAGTTAGCACAAAATCACAATCATTCCACACACTTAAAGGAAAAATACAAAAACATGTCTTTCATGATGCAAGTAGTTTAGATCCATGCATTTGCACATATTAGAGGTAACAGCAGCCTTGGTTGAAGTTTCATTCACACTCTTTGCATTGTAGAGGTTAGACTAGTTAAATTAGGGTTTCCTAGGTTTACATGCTTTGATTTGCTTTCAGTTCATTTTTGTCAAGTAAAGTAGCTTTCCTTTGAGAATAGCTTTCGTCCATCAATTAGCAAGCTTCTTCTGAGAGCCTATAGAAGTTGGCTTGAGCCCTAGCGGACTTGTGCCAGCTGACCAAGTGACAGCTGCGACAAGAGCTGGTACTTGTGCATATAGCACCGTCGCTTCCAAGTTTGTACGAACTACCGGGTTGATAAAATTAAGAGACAGGAAGCCCCAAGAGTTGTAGCATTATTGCTACAATACTGGAGCTCACCATATTTTTGGCGCCGTTGCCGGGGAAGCGGCAGAGTATTGGTGATTGTTGCTATTCTTCTACTTTCTTACTCTTGCCTTCTGCTAAGTAGTTTACTTCATTTCCATTCTGCAAAAGTAGCATAGACATTTCCTGCTTTCATAGATTAGCATTTCCTGCTTTCATATATTAGCATTTCCTGCTTTCATAGATTAGCATTTCAATTCCGCAATTTCATTTCTGCAAGAGTAGATTAGCCTTTCAATTTCGCAAGCGTAGCCTAGCATTTCATTCCTGCAATTTCATTTGAGCAAAATAGATTAGTCCTTTCCTACTTTCATTTCAATTCCACATTTTCATTTCAGCAAGATAGTTAGTTGCAGTTCAATCTATTTCAGTTTTGCATGTAGAAGTAGAAAAAAGAAAAAATCAACCAAAAAGATTTCATTTCATGCCTTGTAGGAGTAGAGATAAGTTAGAAAAATGATTGCAAAACACCCCCACTGCTTCACACAGCCTTCTCTCTTCTTCGATGGCTGTGATTGAAGAACCCCTGGGTGGACATCAAGACATATTTGAAGAACCTCTAGGGGAGAAGAAGAAGAAAACATTCCTCTCGAGCAAATGGCTACAAGCAGAGATGTTGGCAGCAACATCTTGTCCAAAGATGAATTTGAAAATCAGATCAAAGATTTCAAGAGTGATATGAGGCAATTCCTTGCCATGCAACTGGATACCTTGCGGATCCAAAAGAAGCAAGAAGAAGCCAAGAGGGCTTTGGCCATTTTTTGTCCTAGGTGCACTAGAAAGCATCCTTGGAACGAATGTCCAATGCACTCTCTAGAAGTGTGTTTCATCTGTGAAGAATACCATCCTACAGATCAGTGCCCTTCCTTGCCCAGAATCAAAGCTACATATCAAAGAGCCAAGGGAGCCACTAAATCACTCTGTTATATGAACCAAAGGAGGCCACATGGACCCATACCCTACCAGCAGGAACTACAAGGGACATCCGAGACCTATTATGACCCTTACCAAGCCACCTTCATGCCTTCTTGGGGTCCCCCTGCTCATCCTTCCTAGTCTACACCTCCTCCTTGGTCATATTCTCCTTGTTCCCTCACAGACCCATATTATGCCCAACCAGTTTACCATTCGTTTCACTCTTATGCTCAGCCACAGCCTCAGTGGAATGCACCTTATCAGGAGTGGAGGCCCCAGTACAACTCTCATCCCGCTCATTTTCCTCCACCACCTGCTCATCCACAACCATCGCCTCCTCCTCCACCAAGGCAACCCCAAATGCCTACCCAACCACAATGCCATCCATCTCCATCTCAATTTCATACCCCCACTCAGCTACCCGTACCTCCATTTCCAAAACCATGCAATGGAGTAGCTCAACCCAATTGCAAAGCTGAGGCACAACATGTGCAAATGACTCCTTTTGAGCTCAATGATGTTCACCAAAGCTCAGGAAGAGTGTTGCAAAAGAGAGAATCTATTGACAACATTGAAGGACCAAAAGCAAAAGAAGATTCCAAAGAGGAGATCAAAGAACCATGGGCTGCACTTAATGAAGAGAAGAGATCAGAGTCAGAGATCGAGAGCGTTCCCTCATGGTTACCATTAAATCCTCCATGTACTCAAGAGAAAGATCAGCAAAAAGAGGAAGATGAGAAAGTCATGATAGAAAGTGACATGAAGAAGGATCCAGATCAGCAAAAGGACCAAGGATATCAAAGCTATATTGAGACATGGTTCCAGACAGTCATTAAGTTGCAGCAGTACTCTCTTCCTCAGCTATGTTTGATCCCTTCAGAGTCAGATCATTTGGTCTCTGAGATCTGGATACCTATCAGAGCATGCATTTCGAGCCTTCACATCATCTTGTCTCTAATCTCGATGTGCACATGGCTCCATTGGAAGTATTCTTATACTTGAAAATGATTTTGTTTTTCAAGTAGGGTAGGGTAGAAAAAAAAGAAAAAAAAGAAAAAAAAAAGAAAAAAGAAAAAGGAAAAAATGAAAAAAAGGAAAATAGAAATCTAAGGTGAAAAACTCCTCGGAGGTGCCTTAGGTTGGCTCATTGATTGAAAACCTCCATGAGGCGGTCAATGGGTTGAAAAAAAAAAGAGAAAAGAGAAAAAGATCTTTGGGTGAAAACCTCCCTTGGAGGCGCCCAAGGCAGGCAATTAGGGTGAAAACCTCCATGAGGCGCCCTAGTTGTTTTTCAAAAAAAGAAAGAAAAAGAAAAAGAAAAAATAAAACTAATCTCCATTTCATGTTGCAGCAATGACATTGCAGGTTAAAGAAGGACGTTTCATGACAGGAGGAGCACTCAAATCAAAGACAAAGGAGTTTCTGTGCCTTCTACAGGAAGTTTCGTATCTTCTACAGGAAGCTTACAAAAAAGCCAAATTGATCTACGAGGAGGACCTGAAGGCTTGGAATATGTCCATGAGGCCTACCCACATCCATGTTTCCATTCCTCACCCCTTTTCCATCATTTTTTCATGTCATTATGCTTCTTTCCTCAAAATTGTGTCTTCTATAGGAAAGCTCTGAATTTCTACAGGAAGCATCCTGTAGAACCTTTGGACGAGCCAAATTCAATTTCAAAAGTGAATCTGATGGTGGTAATCTGTTGATTAGGCCTACAAGCACTTGTGTGTCAATCCCTTTCCTTTCTCCATCATTTTTCCACCTCCTTGTGCTTCTCATTGTGCTTCTACAGGAACTTCCTGTAGAAATTGTGGGGAACTAGGCATGCATTTCAAAAAGTGGTTTGGCGAGCATGGTAGCTTCGTCAAAGGTTCAGAAGCCCTCATGCCATCTTCCAACTCCTCCTCCATCATCTCCATACCTGCATCACAAACAAAATTCATTTTGTCATCCCATGCAAGCACATGCAAAAAGCCTTGAGGCAAAAATCCATAGAACCAAATTTGTTTTTGCCATAACTTGAAAACCATGCATCCTTTTGACAAACCGTTTTATGGGGAATTGTACAAGGTTGAGGACAACAGGCCTGAGCAGTTTCATGCAATTCCGGTGCACGGTTTCCAAGAAATCAGCCTCCATCACCATCAGCCATTTTTGTCTTTTCTCCATAACTGTGCATCCGTTTCAAAACCTGTTTCATGGGGAGATGCACATGGATGATAGTAGCCTACCCAAGCAGTTTCAGCCAATTCCGATGCACGGTTTCTGAGAAAACAATCTCTGAAATCTTCAGCCATTTTCCATTTTTCTCAAAATCTGTGCATCCATTGATCACGAATTTGCTATGGGATATGCATAATGATGATAGAAACATGCTCAGCAAGTTCTAGATCGATCCGCTTTGGCGTTGGGGAGAAATGTCGAAAACAAGTTCTGGTTCGGGGAGGATGCAGCAACAGCAGCTTGAATGTGCAGATTTGAACGTGGAAACAATTGTCTGGAGCTTGGATCCGGCCAGAGGACACCTGCACATGAAAAACACAATCAAATATTAGCAGCCAAGCCATCATGCAATCATAAAATCAACACATGCATGCAACAAAGCTTCACAGCAGCCAACTGACTTTCAGGTACGTGACAAAACCGATTCCTCTGTTTGCATGAATCTAATCTGAACATTGCATGAATGAATGAGATGGTTAGGATTAAAAAATAGGTGGCCAGCTAACTAGCCACCCACATCTAGTTCAACAGCACTTGGTGGGTGAATGAGACACGTGCGCTCAGCCATGCACGTGAAGGAAAAAACGGACAGTGTTGGTTGTTTAAACTCCAGTGCAACGGGTGGATGAGATCACAGGCAGAGAACACACAGTCGACAACTGCAGTTCATGATGGCACAAAAATTGCATGGGCTAGCACACGTATGTGCCACCTCACCCCAAAAATCACGCATGTAATCTGAGCGCTCAGCTGAAATTCAAAGGCTGTTGTTCATCTGCACTTGCCACATCGTCAACTGAAGTCTGCACAATCTATTAACTTGTCATCCTCCACCAAGCTTTCTCGGCCACATTTTTTAACCCACCTATGCAATCACGTTCTACAGGAAACGGGTGGGTCTTCTACAGGAAGTATGACACAGCGTTTTGGAACAAAGAAACCTGAGCTTTCCCTCATCAGATTTGGAGTTCCGAGAAGGGTAGGCTCGGAAGCACTCTTCCACGCATGATATATATTTTGAAAGGTGGTAAATTGACTATCTGGAGCAGGAGAATTAGAGACCAGTTTGCATGTAAGTCAAAAATAGCAGTGTGATTGTGTGTTGCATGGAATTTCTCAGTTTTTTGCATCTCTCCACGTCTCTGGTCTAAAAGTCTCTTATAAAGAAGGCATATGCAGCTGTGAGAGCCAGCCTATGGATGTAACTTTTAAAATTTTCATATCTGAATTTGCCTTGAGAAGAAAACTTGGTCTCTGTCCTCTCTCTGTAGAAGCAAACTCTTCCTCTCATAACCAGATAGCTGAAGAATTCTTAATGTCCTTCAGATCTCTTTCTGCCAAAGAAAAAAGAAGAGAATAGAAGAAAAAAATGTGGTTAGGGTCTTTTGCATGCATGAACATAATTGTTAAAACAGAGTAAGGTATCATATCAGAATTTTATGAAAATGATCCAGGATTGTAAAGGAATTATGTCACAGATCCAAGCTAGTTTGGAGATGTCTAAATCGAGAATAGGAGAAGGAAAATACGGTGCATTTCCTGCGTCCCAGACTATTACAACAACTCTCATTATTGCATCTTGGTACTCTTCCAATATTGGTGTGCTATTGCTTAACAAATGCCTACTTAGTTTTTTGGATGCAAATACCCAATATTCCTCACAATGTTGCACATGTGTGCCTGTTCATTTTATGGTTTTCTGGAAATTTCATGGTTAGAGATTGTACCAATGCAGTTCATCACCTTCAGGAGACAGTTTCTTGAGATATTGGCACTGAGCTTCATTTCCTCCTTCTCGGTTGTTTGTGGCAATATTTCTCTATGCTATTTGCTAGTCTCCTTCAATCAAGCTATTGGGGCAACAACTCCCTTCTTCACAGCAATATTTTGCATTTATAAAAACATGTAAGAGGGAGTCTTCTGTGGTTTATATGGCCTTGGTGCCTGTGGTATTTGGCATTGTTATTGCAAGCAACAGTGAGCCATTATTCCACCTTTTTGGCTTTTTGGTTTGCCTAGGATCAATGGCTGCCAGAGCATTGAAATCAGTTGTTCAGGGGCTCCTGCTTACCTCTGAGGCAGAGAAGCTTCACTCTATGAATTTTCTCATGTGCATGGCACCAATTGCTGCGCTGTTATTGCTTCCTATTACTCTTTTTGTGGAAGGTAATGTAGTAGCGATTGCTATTAAAAAAAATCCATAGAAAACACCTTTATCATATTCCTGTTGCTTGGAAACATGACCATGGCTTATTTTGTGAATTTAACCAACTTCCTTGTTACAAAACATACGAGTGCCCTCACGTTGCAGGTTTTAGGAAATGCCAAGGCCACCATTTCTTCCATATGATTGCATGTACTTGCACACTCATAACAAGGCTGAGAATTCAACAGGAAAAACAGCATGCCGTGAGGGAGAAGAGCAGAAAGGAGGAGAAGATGAAGGCTGCCACAGCACGGTTCAAGGAGAAGGCACCCCCAGCCAAGCAAAATCAGAGAAAATTGTTCCTACAGGAAGTTAGCAGACTGTTTCTACAGGAAGACAGAGACTGTTTCTACAGGAAGCCAGCGAACAGTTTCTACAGGAAAGTTTGAAAAGAGGGAAGCCAAAGGAGAAATCAGCCGAGATGCTAGCCAAGGACGTCACCAGGGCCATCAAAGACAAGGGGAGAGATTTGGTTGCTCAGAGGATGAGCAACACTTTCAGTCGGGGGGTGATGATGAGCCCCAAAAATGCACAATTATTTGGGCTCATTCAACCTCCTCATTTGGCTTAGTCCACCATTCTCATTTGTTTATTGCATGTTTTTGATTATTTTTATGTTAATAGAGTGAATTTGGTTAGTCATTATGCCAACAAGTCTAATGGGTGCTTTGTGTAGCCTTGTTGGTCAACTTGGAGACAAATTTGAAGGTCTTAATGAGCACTTGGCAGCCAAATTCGTGGGAGAACAAGCTAGAGGATTTGTAGGAAGGTGTCCCCCTCATTTATGGGCCCTTACCTCGAATTCTCCACCATCAGTTCAAGGACCACAGAATCAATCAGCTCAAGGGCAGCCAAGCAAGTCAAGTTGGACTACTGTTAACTCCAAGTCTTGGGCAGCCAAGTCCCTAACTTTTAGGAGGACTGTTGGGTCCTCAAATTGTATAAATAAGAAGGCTTGGGGCCTCATTTTGGTTAGCTAGTGGGTAGTCATTTTGTGTAGCCAGTTAGTAGTCATTTTGTAGCTAGTAGTTAGTCATTCTTGGGAATAGCTAGTTAGTCAATTTGGTTAGTCATGTTGTAGCTCGGTTTTTGCTCCTTGTAAGCCAGTTTTGGCATGTCATTAGATTCATGATTATTCAATAAAGACAGGCAGCTTTTGATCCAATTCTGAGTTTTTAAGAGAGCAATAGACCTCCTCTGTTTTGTAATGTTAATTTCTTTTTGTTTCAGCACTTTAGTTCATTTCTTTACCATGCAATTTGAAATTACAGGTTTGATGAGTTAGCTTTATGAATTTGAGTGAGTTTAGCTTATGGTTGAAATGTTTTTAGTTGCATCAGTTAGATTAGTAGGTTGATAACACACAGGAGCTCCAAGGAAAACGGTTGAGAAAGCCTCCACTGCCATCTCTGTTTGGAGATTGGAGTGCAGCCTATACCAACCACAAAAATACACCTTTCTTTACTTTGTGCTTGCTGCAACACAGTCACGGTTATGTTAGATTCTTTCATGTACTTCACACCTGCACTACACACCTTCATCACAGCTTCATGCACATTTCTCTTCACGTTTTGGATTGTTGTTCATTAAATTCATAAGCACAGGTAGTCTAGGTTAATGCATTTTCGGTTTGGTGACAGTCACAAGCATTTGTTTCATTTACATTTCTTTCTCTCGTTCCATTACTTCGTCCTTCACCTTGATCACACCTGCAAACACATCTTTGACCTCTGCTCTGCTCTGTTATCTCCCGAAGTCTTTCACTCCTCACGTACTTCCATTCTCTAGCCCTTTTGTTGACCTAGCCCTCTATCTTCCAACCTACTCCCTACACTCACTCCCTATCCCATTCTTCCACTTCTGAGCCATCACCAGCCTTATTCCTACCTTACACATCTCCCCCTACCATTCCATCACTCCTCCATCACTTCAAACACTCACGGTAGGTCATCCTGTAGCCGTTTGTAGACATCCTGTAGAAACCAGAGTATCCTGTAGGATCCCTTGCAGACTTCCTGTAGGAGGCCACTCACTCAGTTGCCGAGCTTCTGAATGTGAGGTACCTCTGTGGATGGATGCTAAGGATCCCTAGGTACCTCTCCTAGCCTCCCCAACCTTTCCCACGCTTTCCTCCCTTCTCCATCCCATCTGCACAACCAAACCCTAGTTAGCACAAAATCACAATCATTCCACACACTTAAAGGAAAAATACAAAAACATGTCTTTCATGATGCAAGTAGTTTAGATCCATGCATTTGCACATATTAGAGGTAACAACAGCCTTGGTTGAAGTTTCATTCACACTCTTTGCATTGTAGAGGTTAGACTAGTTAAATTAGGGTTTCCTAGGTTTACATGCTTTGATTTGCTTTTAGTTCATTTTTGTCAAGTAAAGTAGCTTTCCTTTGAGAATAGCTTTCGTCCATCAATTAGCAAGCTTCTTCTGAGAGCCTATAGAAGTTGGCTTGAGCCCTAGCGGACTTGTGCCAGCTGACCAAGTGACAGCTGCGACAAGAGCTGGTACTTATGCATATAGCACCGTCGCTTCCAAGTTTGTACGAACTACTGGGTTGATAAAATTAAGAGACATGAAGCCCCAGGAGTTGTAGCATTATTGCTACAATACTGGAGCTCACCACTATCCCCGTCAAGATTGTTAAAAATAACTGGGGTACTCACCAGAAATGGTGGGGAAAATGGACCCATAATTATTGTCGTGTCGGCAGTATGTCGCTCTTGAACATGGCACTAGTATGCATTCGTGTCTGGGTGGGAACATCTCATCTTGTTTTACGCTAGCCTCCGTGGGTTTGGGTTATCCTGTTTGACCTCTCATCTGCTCATCGCCTTGTCACCATGACCTCTGCTCATTTGATGTCAAATACTGCCAAGTCCACTGTCGTGTCGCTGATATGTTCAAGAGAAGTTGACCTCTACAGAATTACAACCTCCCTCTGATACCTCACATAATTCTGATTCACCACAACATTCTTCCTCTGTCTCGTGTCATTGATGTGGGAAACACTATGGCCCACCTTTGATCAAGGTTGCTTCCTGTCGACTTCAGCTCATTATCCAGGAAGCTGATCTAGAGACTCCCTTCTGGTGCCTTGGAGCCTGCATGCCTCAATGGCAGGTTCTTCGTGTTCGATGAGAGGTTTTCACCATTGGCCTCCGATGGAATGATTCTGCGGGTGTTCAACACCAGCTCACTCATTTGCACTCCGTATATTGTACCTATAGTACCTTGAGGGCCATTGTCATTATTAGTGGTACCTCTCGCGTCTGTTACCAGTTTTCAATATTAGCTGGTAATCAGATGATGTTCATGCATGTTCGACTCCAACTCATGCATTCGCATGCCTGAACTTGTACTCTGTTCGGGTCGAGATGGAGCGCAAGACCCTGGATTTTGTTTGTTGGAATCCAGGCTGTGATTTGTGGCTTATTATGATCATTACATGACTCATTCACTGGATGGCTGCGACCATGCCTGAGTCTATTTATCGATCCTCACTGGATGGCTGCGCCCATACCTTGGATCTAGATTATTATGTACTTTGTTATGGATGGCTGCGCCCATACCGCATATATCATGTATTTGAGATATCATTTGTACTTCTTTACGCAGGTTCTCCGGCGGAAATGTTCTCAGTTACGCATGTTCTTGTAAATCATTTCACCCCTCTCTCTCACTCGGGCCTCATGCTTTAGGGGGCATCTGTTACATAGCAATTTTTCACTGTTTGTTACCGTCCCTGTTACCCCTCTCCCGAACACTGGAGGACTCATTCCGGGACCTGTGAAAAGTGACATGACCTGAAACCACTTGCATCATATTCCTCTAAGTATGAGCTTCATATGCCCTGAAGACATCTCCTGCAGAATACCCATGAAAACAGCTCTTTTTGGATTAGCGCGGGTCCACAGTTCACTGACCGCGCCAATGAGGGAAATCCTCTAAAGAGAGCGCGCTATTGGCGCTCTGTCTCAGAGTCGCACTCGCGCCAACCAAATTGAGTAAAGTTTTCAACGAACAAGCTTCCGAAGGTTCTCCTTAACCCATTCACCAACTGAATCTATGATGAGATAGGATGGTTTGGCTTCGAATCTCCATAGAAGGGAAGTGGTTTGCCACCTTTCATGGAAGTTTCCAAGTGATAAAGCCAATCCCATGAATAATGTGTTTGATCCTATCTCTTTCCTCTCTATCTATAAAAGCTTGTCTCTATGCCTTGAGCAAGCTAGTCAGTAGTTCCAGTTCCAGCAGAGTGCTAGTGATAGTGAGAATTCCAGGAGCTCAAGAGATTGAAGTTGCAAGAGCCTTCTTTGCATCCATAAGGCCAAATCTAAGTGAGGAGATTCTTGTCACCAAGGATAGAGAGGCTTGTTTCCCTTCCCAACAAGCTTTGCAAGACTTGTGTAGCTGATCACCCAGCCAAAGGAGGATTTGACGTCATAACTATGGTTGTATTCTTCTTTGTTGTTTATCAATAATAGATGACTATCATTATGGTTCCACTCTCATTGTCCTTTGTAATGATTGATGTTGAGTTATATCTTTTCTGACTGATATATAATTGCATCTATTGGATTTTATGCTTGTATTTGTGTTGTTCTTTGCATGTGCAGGTGTCCAATCACGGAGATCGTGGGGATTGTGACCGGCCGAAGCAAATGAACGAGAGCGATGTCTCTTCTATGAACATTAGCATTGGAATCCAAGTAGGTTCTCACCATCTACTTTTATTTGCAATTAGGAACTTGCGTGATAGCATTGTGTGATTGTTTCTAGACCCGGTCTGGGCTAGTAGGGATCATCTTTGTCCGCAGAGAGGATCAAGGTCGCTTGTACCTCGTTTTGCGTCATTATGCTGCGGGCATGTGAACTCATAACAAGCATAGTTTTTTGTTTCAAGCTTGTGTAAACATGAAACCGAATCCAAGCAGAGTTCTCCATGGTTCAAGCTTGTGTAAAAATGAACCCATACCCAATTTACATCTCGTGATTGCAGTTTTATCCGCTAGCTTCTGCTAGATGAGCCTTGGTTGTTTTCATTCCATTTCCACCATCTCTTTGGCTGATCATGTGCTTTCACTTGGTTGTTTTACCTTTCTGGAGGGACCGCAGTTATGAGTGGTTTTGTTAGCTAGCCTCTTGACCATTACATGTTTTGAGCAGTTCCACCATTTCCGGAACTAGTTGCTACCCTTTATACCACTCGTTCCTCTAGGATGAGTCACCTTTAAGCTCTTTTCTGACTCGTAAAATATGAAAAGATTGCCGAGTATTTTTCCCTTTTTGACTCGTAAAGAGAATAAAAATGGAGGTTTGCTTTCAGCTCTTTTCCGACCATTTAAAGACGAAAAGATCGCCGAGTTATCCCTCTTGACTCGTTAAATGTAAATAAGAGGCGGTCGACTTTCAACTCTTTTCCGACCGTGTAAAAACGAAAAGATTGTCGGGCCCTTGTCGTTTCAGGCTCATTAACTGTTACGAAACGACGTGATCTCGATCACTTTTCTACTTTTTCAGGTCGAAGTCACTAAAAATGAAAAGTACTCCTCGAACATAATGGTCGGGCGGTTCTTTCGAGCATTGTTTTATACTTTTTCGGGCTCAAGAGACAACTTTACGAAAAAGGACACCCCTGGAGTTTCCTTTTCTGCTGTCTTTTCAAACTCTATAAACATGAAAAGACGCTGAGTTCTTCCTTTGTCAGACTCGTTAAAACCTAATGACATCAGATTCTGTCGTAATGACGCCTTACAAGCATATGCTATCCCCGTCAATCTTGTTAAAAATAACTGGGGTACTCGCCATAAATGTTGGGGAAAATGGACCCATAATTTTTGTCGTTTCGGCAGTATGTCGCTCTTAAACATGGCACTAGTATGCATTCGTGTCTGGGTGGGAACATCTCATCTTGTTTTACGCTAGCCTCCGTGGGTTTGGGTTATCTTGTTTGACCTCTCATCTGCCCATTGCCTTGTCACCATGACCTCTGCTCATTTGATGTCAAATACTGCCAAGTCCACTGTCGTGTCGCTGATATGTTCAAGAGAAGTTGACCTCTACAGAATTACAACCTCCCTCTAATACCTCACATGATTTTGATTCACCACAACATTCTTCCTCTGTCTCGTGTCACTGATGTGGCAAACACTATGGCTCACCTTTGATCAAGGTTGCTTCCTGTCGATTTCAGCTCATTATCCAGGAAGCTGATCTAGAGACTCCCTTCCGGTGCCTTGGAGCCTGCATGCCTCAATGGCAGGTTCTTAGTGTTGGATGAGAGGTTTTCATCATTAGCCTCGGATCGAATGATTCTATGGGTGTTCGACGCCAGCTCACTCATTCGCACGCCGTAGATTGTACCTATAGTACCTTGAGGGCCATTGTCATTATTGGTGGTACCTCTCGCGTCTGTTACCAGTTTTCACTATTGGCTGGTAATCAGATGATGTTCATGCATGTTCGACTCCAACTCATGTATTCGCATGCCTGAACTTGTACTCTGTTCGGGTCGAGATGGAGCGCAAGACCCTGGATTTTGTTTGTTGGAATCCAGGCTGCAATTTGTGGCTTATTATGATCATTACATGACTCATTCACTGGATGGCTACGACCATGCCTGAGTCTATTTATCGATCCTCACTGGATGGCTGTGCCCATACCTTGGATCTGGATTATTATGTACTTTGTTATGGATGGCTGCGCCCATACCGCATATATCATGTATTTGAGATATCATTTGTACTTCTTTACGCAGGTTCTCCGGCGGCAGTGTTCTCAGTTACGCATGTTCCTGTAAAGCATTTCACCCCTCTCTATCACTCGGGCCTCATGCTTTAGGGGGCATATGTTACACAAAAATTTGTCACCGTTTGTTACTGTCCCTGTTACCCCTCTCCCGAACACTGGAGGACTCATTTCAGGACCTGTGAAAAGTGACATGACCTGAAACCACTTGCATCATATTCCTCTAAGCATGAGCTTCATATGCGCTGAAGACATCTCCTGTAGAATACCCATGAAAACAGCTCTTTTTGGATTAGCGCGGGTCCACAGTTCACTGCCCGCGCCAATGAGGGAAATCCTCTAAAGAGAGCGCGCTATTGGCACTCTGTCTCAGAGTCACACTCGCGCCAACCGAATTGAGTAAAGTTTTCAACGAACAAGCTTCCGAAGGTTCTCCTTAACCCATTCACCAACTGAATCTATGATGAGATAGGATGGTTTGGCTTCGAATCTCCATGGAAGGGAAGTGGTTTGCCACCTTTCATGGAAGTTTCCAAGTGATAAAGCCAATCCCATGAATAATTTGGTTGATCCTATCTCTTTCCTCTCTATCTATAAAAGCTTGTCTCTATGCCTTGAGCAAGCTAGTCAGTAGTTCCAGTTCCAGCAGAGTGCTAGTGATAGTGAGAATTCCAGGTGCTCAAGAGATTGAAGTTGCAAGAGCCTTTTTCGCATCCATAAGGCCAAATCTAAGTGAGGAGATTCTTGTCACCAAGGAGAGAGAGGCTTGTTTCCCATCCCAACAAGCTTTGCAAGACTTGTGTAGCTGATCACCCAGCCAAAGGAGGATTTGACGTTAGAACTATGGTTGTATTCTTCTTTGTTGTTTATCAATAATAGATGACTATCATTATGGTTCCACTCTCATTGTCCTTTGTAATGATTGATGTTGAGTTATATCTTTTCTAACTGATATATAATTGCAGCTATTGGATTTTATGCTTGTATTTGTGTTGTTCTTTGCATGTGCAGGAGTCCAATCACGGAGATAGTGGGGATCATGACCGACCGAAGCAAAGGAACGAGAGCGACGTCTCTTCTACGAACATTAGCGTTGGAATCCAAGTAGGTTCTCACCATCTACTTTTATTTGCAATTAGGAACTTGCGTGATAGCATTGTGTGATTGTTGCTAGACCCAGTCTGGGCTAGTAGGGATCGTCTCTGTCCACAGAGAGGATCAAGGTCGCTTGTACCTCGTTTTGCGTCATTATGCTGCGGGCATGTGAACTCATAAGAAGCATAGTTTTTTGTTTCAAGCTTGTGTAAACATGAAACCGAATCCAAGAAGAGTTCTCCATGGTTCAAGCTTGTGTAAAAATGAACCCATACCCGATTTACATCTCGTGATTGCAGTTTTATCCGCTAGCTTCTGCTAGATGAGCCTTGGTTGTTTTCATTCCATTGCCACCATCTCTTTGGCCGATCATATGCTTTCCATTGGTTGTTTTACCTTTTCGGAGTGGCTGCAGTTATGAGTGGTTTTGTTAGCCAGCCTCTTGACCATTACATGTTTTGAGCAGTTCCACCATTGCTGGAACCAGTTGCTACCCTTTATACCACTCGTTCCTCTAGGATGTGTCACCTTTAAGCTCTTTTCTGACTCGTAAAATATGAAAAGATTGCCGATTTTTTTTCCCTTTTTGACTCGTAAAGAGAATAAAAATGGAGGTCTGCTTTCAGCTCTTTTCTGACCGTTTAAAGACGAAAATATCGTTGAGTTATCCCTCTTGACTCGTTAAACGTAAATAAGAGGCGGTCCACTTTCAACTCTTTTCCGACCGTGTAAAAACAAAAAGATCGTTGGGCCCTTGTCATTTTAGGCTCGTTAATGGCTACGAAATGACGTGATCTCAATCGCTTTTCTACTTTTTCAGGTCGAAGTCAGTAAACATGAAAAGTACTCCTCGATCATAATGGTCGGGCGGTTCTTTCGAGCATTGTTTTATGAAAAAGGACACCCCTGGAGTTTCCTTTTCTGCTGCCTTTTCAAACTCTCTAAACATGAAAAGACGTTGAGTTCTTCCTTTGTCAGACTCGTTAAAACCTAATGACATCAGATTCTGTTGTAATGATGACTTACAAGCATATGCTATCCCCTTCAAGCTTGTTAAAAATAACTGGGGTACTCGCCAAAAATGGTGGAGAAAATGGACCCATAATTATTGTCATGTTGGCAGTATGTCGCTCTTGAACATGGCACTAGTATGCATTCGTGATTGGGTGGGAACATCTCATCTTGTTTTACGCTAGCCTCCGTGCCTTTGGGTTATCCTGTTTGACCTCTCATCTGCTCATTGCCTTGTCACCATGACCTCTGCTCATTTGATGTCGAATACTGCCAAGTCCATTGTCGTGCCGCCGATATGTTCAAGAGAAGTTGACCTCTGCAGAATTACAACCTCCCTCTAATACCTCACATGATTCTGATTCACCACAACATTCTTCCTCTATCTCGTGTCACTGATGTGGGAAACACTATGGCCCACCTTTGATCAAGGTCGCTTCCTATCGACTTCAGCTCATTATCCAGGAAGCTGATCTAGAGACTCTCTTTTGGTGCCTTGGAGCCTGCATGCCTCAATGGGAGGTTCTTCGTGTTTGACGAGAGGTTTTCATCATTGGCCTTCGATCGAATGATTCTATGGGTGTTCGACGCCAGCTCACTCATTTGCATGCTGTAGATTGTACCTATAGTACCTTGAGGGCCATTGTCATTATTGGTGGTACCGCTCACGTCTGTTACCAGTTTTCACTATTGGCTAGTAATCAGATGATGTTCATGCATGTTCGACTCCAACTCATGTATTCGCATGCCTGAACTTGTACTCTGTTCGGGTCGAGATGGAGCGCAAGACCCTGGATTTTGTTTGTTGGAATCCAGGCTACGATTTGTGGCTTATTTGTTGGCATTATGTTTTCTGGTATGACTGTATGTTACAGATGTTGTACTTGATGGCAACTCCAGTGGTAAGGCTCTCAGTTTGTTGGAAATTAAGAAGGACACAGGAAATCGGTTCAGAAAGTGCGTCCCCGCAGGTATACCATGCAGAACCCGCGTCCAGGGACGCCGGCCAGCCATTCAGGGGGTGCGTCTACCCAGTGCACACATTTCAAGGCAGAGAAAAGCACGTGGGGGTTTCTTGTGTGGTATCTAGCCGACAGTTTTGTGTTTCTATGGTGTCGGCTCGTGGTATTGTTCCATGTTTTGGGGAGGAGCTTGCCTATATAAAGCAAAGGAGTTCATTTGGATTGAGTATGTGTCTTGGGTTGAATATCTTATTTGGTGAGATCTAGTCCAGATCTAAGAGGGCGAATCTTCTAATGGACTGTGATCTCTATGGCACATGATCAGATCTGTAGATCTGACTGTTTGGGTCTGTTCTGAAGTCTTCATATCATTTACATCTGAAGGGTCGTAGGTTCAGCGAAGGGAAAGTGCGCCGGGACGCCGATACTGTAAAGGGCAAGTGCGCCGGGACGCTGATACTGTAAAGGGTAAGTGCGTCGAGACGCAGTACAGTAGAAAGAGACCTGCGTGGGGACGCAGGGCGATCAAGGTTCAGGTGCATCTCTGAAGCAGAAGGACGCGGCGCGATAATGCTTTCAGGTGCGTCTCTGTAGCGAAAGACGCGGCGCGATAGTATCTTTGGGTGCGTCCCTGAAGCAACAGAACGCAGACCAGTCACAGGAACAGTGCGTAGGCACGCACCGGAGCAGAAGGATATCTGCGTGTGGACGCAGAGTAGCAGAAAGTTAACGGCGTCTGGTCGCAAGCCACAGAAAGAAAAACTGCGTCTTTGTTTTAACATGTTCTGTTGACTAAATTTCTCTGTTGATAAGGTGTTCTGGGCTGTTTCTGTTATTGCTGATCTGATATCTGTAGTGGTCTATATCTGTTATGTACTTGTTGATCATCTGATGCTTTATGAAAAGAAGTAGGGGGTTGTAGCTCCCTTCCAGGAGTAGACTGGAAAACGAGAAAGAGAGAGAGTTGTAGCTCTCTGCAGGTTGCAGCCTGCGTACTGGTAAAGGACTGCACCAGTACAAAAACATTGTAAAAGAAGTTTCTAAATTGAAAGAAGATAGAGACATATTGCAGCAGGTGGTTTTCACCCACATTGGGTTTCCACCTTACATCTTGTGTTCTTTGGTGTGATTATCTGTTTTTCATGCTCATTATTTTATGGTACTGACATGCAAAAATAATTCAAAGATCAAATAAGGAAGATTTATTAAATTGCTTGATAATACTGATTCACCCCCCCTCTCAGTATTATTTTCAACAATTGGTATCAGAGCAGGTCCTTCAGAGAAGCTTGATCGCTTGAAGGTAGATCGTTCATCATGAGCAACTACGAGAAAGAAGCATCAATCAGGCCACCTATTTTTGATGGGACAAATTTCAATTATTGGAAGGTAAGAGTTACTGCATATCTTCAATCTCTTGGTACAGAAGTTTGGAACATTGTAGAAACAGGCTATGCTTTTCCTTCAGCTACTCCTACAGATCCAGCTGAGAAAAAGCAGTATGAAACAAATGCAAAAGCAGTCAGTACTCTATTAGGAAGTATATCCCAAACAAAATTCATGAAGGTCATGCACTTCAAATCAGCAAAAGAGATATGGGACAAAATGATCACTAGCTATGAAGGAGATGAACAGGTAAAACAAGCTAAACTTCAAACTCTCAGGATTCAATATGAGACTCTCAAGATGTATAATGATGAAAGTGTGGCTAATTATTTTCTTCGGGTAGATGAGATTGTTAATTGTATGAAAAATTTGGGTGAAGAAATAAAAGAGACTATAGTAGTTCAAAAGATTCTAAGATCATTATCCCCCAAGTTTGAATCTAAAGTATCTGCAATAGAAGAAAAGGAAAATCTCCGTGTTCTCACTATGTCTCAGCTACATGGAATTCTAACTGCTTATGAAATGAGAAAGGGAGGTCCATCAGACAGAAGGGAAGCTGCTTTTAAGGCATCAGGCAAAGAAGATTACTATGAAGCAAGCCATGTTCCAGAAGAAGAGGAAGAAGAATCAAATTTTGTCAGAAATCTTCAAAGGGGTTCTGGAAGGTTCAGAGGTAAGCTACCTTTCAAATGCTTTGCTTGTGGAAGAGTAGGTCATTATGCTGCAAAATGTCCTTATAAGGATAAAGGAAAAGAACCTGCTAGATGGAACAAGAAACAAAGTGCAAATAAGAAAAGCTACTACACCCATGAAGATAGTGATGGCTTATCAAACAGTGATGAAGATGAACAAGGTAATAAATATAAGTTGTTAATGGCATTTGAAGATGATGATTATGAGGATGCTGTAGATGTGGATAATCTCTATGATGAAATTACTAGACTCAAGAGATGCATAGAAGAAAAGAATGTGATCATTGATACTTTGCAATTTCAAATTGATGAAAAGGAAAAACATCTTGAAAAACTAGAAGGTGAAATTGTTGGTCTCAGAAAAGAAATTGAGAAAACAAAAGCTATTAATCTTAAGTTTGTCAAAGGATCTGAAACTTTGGATGAGATTATCAATGTGCAGCGGTCTCCTCTAAACAAGACAGGTTTGGGCTATAATGGAGAAACCTCTCAAGCATCCACCTCAAAAAGTTATCTTGATGCAGCAAGAAGAAATGAGCAGAAGAACAATGAAGATAATCAGGTAAAGCAGGGACGAATTACAAACAGAAACTATCAGGGACAATCCATCCTAAGGGTGAACAAAAGCTACAACCAGCCACAGGTAAAATCTTCTCAGTTTGGTTACAATCAGTTGGCTGGTAGATTCAATAACCGCAGAAGCTTCTTCAATGGACAATGCTTTTCTTGCCATAACTTTGGTCACAAAGCAGCTCAATGTGTTGCATATAAAACAATCATGACTAGGGAAGCTCAAAAACAAAGAAGTATGACAGGGATTACAAAGAGGACCTATAACAACTTTTCGGTTCTTGAAAATGAAGTTGAATGTTCTATTTGCAATAATTTTGGTCATGAAGACTCTGAATGCAGGAGCAGGTTTCAGGAGAAAAAGGAACAAGCCACAAGCACCAAAACATGGAGAATAAAGGAACCTCAAACAGAAAGATGTGGGATAGCATTTTATGCAGAAGGACAGGAAAATCTATGGTACATTGACAGTGGATGTTCGAAACATATGACAGGTGATAAAGAAAAACTTGAATCTTATTCTACTTTAGAAAAGGGAAAGAAAGTTTCTTTTGGAAATGATACTCTTGCAACTATAAAAGGAAAAGGTATTGCTCCTTTGAAAGAAAAGGTCAAGGCTGGAAATGTTTTGTATGTTGATGGATTGAAGCATAATCTACTAAGTGTCAGCCAGATGTGTGATCAAAAAACCGAGGTTATTTTCAGATCGAATGGATGTCTTGTTCGTGATCTTGATACAGGTAAAACAGTACTCAAAGGCAAAAGAACTCCAAATAATCTGTACATATTTGAAGAAGGACAACAACAATGCTATCTTAGCAAGGATGAAGAGCACTGGTTATGGCATCGAAGGTTGGGACATCTAAGCTTCTCACAAATAAGGAAAGCATGCAAATATCAGGCAGTTCGCGATCTTCCAGATATCAAAATTCCTGACAACACCATATGCAGATCATGTCAGTTTGGAAAACAAACCAGGACTAACTTTCCAGAGAAAGAGGGATCAGCTAGCATGCCTCTTGAGCTAGTACATACAGATACATGTGGCCCATTCAGGAAAAGAACACCTAGAGGAGAGGAATACTTGATATTATTTATTGACGATTTCTCCAGGTTTGTCTGGTTAGGACTTATGAAGCACAAAGATGAAGCATTCGAAAAATTCAAGACCTTCAAAGCCTTGGTTGAAAATGAATCAGGTCACAAAATTAAGTGCCTCAGATCCGACAGAGGTGGGGAATTTACTTCAAATGAATTTTTCGATTTCTGTGATGAACATGGGATAAGGAGAGAATTCTCTACAGCTAGAACTCCTCAGCAAAATGGAGTTGTTGAAAGAATGAACAGAACAATCCAACAAATGGCTCGTGCTATGCTTGATGAATCAGGAACTCCCGCAACTTTCTGGGGTGAAGCTGCACATGCTGCGGTTATTATTCTCAACAAAACAAATGTCCGGGTGAACAGCACTCAAACTCCTCATGAGCTCTGGAGTGGTAAAACTCCTTCGGTAAAGCACTTCAAAATCTTTGGGAGCAAATGCTATATCAAGAATACTGATGAGCAGCTTGGCAAACTTGAACCTAGAGCAGATGAAGGCATTCTTCTTGGCTATTCTCCACATAGCAAAGCATACAAATGCTACAATAAAAGACTTGGCAGAATTGTTGACAGCATTGATGTAGTGGTTGATGAGAAGGGATATATTCCTAGGCAAGTACATCATGAAGATATAGAAGAAGATGAAGGCTACCCTCAAAGACAGAATGATGAAGAAGAAGAACCCCAAGGAGAACCTCAAGAAGAACCAGAGGAGCAGACAAGAATAGAAGAGAAAACTCCATCCAGATATGTTCAGAAGAATCATCCAGAATCTCAGATTGTGGGGCAGAAAGAAGCAGGTGTACAAACAAGAAGAACAGTTGCAGAAGCCTCAAGCTATTTGGCATTACTCTCCTCTACTGAACCACAAAATGTGAAAGAAGCATGCAAAGATGAATGTTGGGTAAAAGCAATGGATGAAGAACTTGAGCAAATCGAAAAGAACAACACTTGGGAGCTGGTTCCTAGACCAAAGGATAAGAATGTTATCGGAACAAAATGGGTCTTCAAAAATAAATTGAATGAAAATGGAGAAGTAATTAGAAACAAAGCCAGACTTGTTTGTAAAGGGTATGCGCAGCAAGAAGGAATAGACTTTGAAGAAACTTTTGCTCCTGTTGCAAGACTTGAGGCCATCCGAATGTTCCTTGCTCTCTCAAGTTTTCAAAAATTCAAAGTATTTCAAATGGACGTGAAATCAGCCTTTCTGAATGGAGACTTGGAAGAAGAAGTGTACATTGAACAGCCAGATGGGTTCATTCTTGGAAATGATCCAAATCTTGTATGCCGATTGAAAAAGGCTCTCTATGGTCTCAAACAAGCTCCAAGGGCTTGGTACTACCGGTTGGACAAATATCTTCATCAACAAGGCTTCTCAAAAGGTTCAGCAGATAGCAATCTGTATATAAAAATTGAAAATGACAAATTACTAATACTTGTTGTGTATGTAGATGACATTATTTTTGGCAGCAATGAAGAAGCTATGAGTCAAAGCTTTGCCTCGGTCATGCAGAAAGAATTTGAAATGTCCTTGCTAGGAGAACTGACATATTTCCTTGGTTTGCAAATCCAACAAAAGGAAGGAGGAATCTTTTTATCTCAAACCAAGTATCTCAAGCAGATTTTGAAGAAATATGGCATGGAAGATGCAAAACCAGTATGTACACCCATGGTCACAGGATGTAGTCTCAGTGCAAATGATGAATCTGCAGCAGTACATCAACCAACCTACAGATCTATGATTGGAAGTTTACTATATTTGACAGGTACCCGACCGGACATCATGCATGCAGTTGGAATAGTTGGAAGATTTCAGGAAAATCCGAAGGAGACTCATCTTCAGGCAGTAAAGAGAATTTTCAAATATCTTCAAGGGACTCAAAATTATGGCTTATGGTATCCTAGAGATACAGATCTTACTCTTCATGCTTATACAGATGCAGATTGGGCCGGAAGCGTGGATGACAGGAAAAGCACAAGTGGTGGTGCATTCTTTATGGGTTCCAGACTGGTATCTTGGTTCAGCAAGAAACAAAGTTCGATTGCCTTGTCTACAGCTGAAGCAGAATATGTTGCTGCTGCATCTTGTTGCACTCAACTCCTTTGGATGATGCAGACTTTACAGGATTTTCAAATCACTTGTACACCACCTATCCCCATCTTATGTGATAACACAAGTGCAATCAGCATCTCAAAGAATCCGGTTATGCATTCAAAAACCAAGCACATACCAATCAAGTACCATTTTCTCTGGGAACAAGTGCTTTAACAGAAAGTCAAGTTGGAGTATGTTCCTTCCAAGGAACAAGTTGCTGATATTCTTACCAAACCATTGCCCAGGGACACGTTTGAATACCTCAGGCAAAAGCTGGGGGTTGTTGATGCATCATCTTGTTGAACTTCTTCTTATTGGTGGTACAGGCTCAGGGGGAGCACATAATGCATTGTTGGCATTATGGAGAAGGAGATCTTGGAAATAGCTGCAATATGTCTCTATCTCTTTCATGGTGGTGCGTTGCTGCAGATCTGGTTCATATTCAGGGGGAGCATGAGCTTAGGGGGAGCATACCCTTTGCCCTTGATGTCAAAGGGGGAGAATGAAGCTGAAGTTTGTAAGGTTGCCATCAAGTCCAAAGGGGGAGATTGTTGGCATTATGTTTTCTGGTATGACTGTATGTTACAGATGTTGTACTTGATGGCAACTCCAGTGGTAAGGCTCTCAGTTTGTTGGAAATTAAGAAGGATGCAGGAAATCGGTTCAGAAAGTGCGTCCCCGCAGGTATACCATGCAGAACCCGCGTCCAGGGACACCGGCCAGCCATTCAGGGGGTGCGTCTACCCAGTGCACACATTTCAAGGCAGAGAAAAGCACGTGGGGGTTTCTTGTGTGGTATCTAGCCAACGGTTTTGTGTTTCTATGGTGTCGGCTCGTGGTATTGTTCCATGTTTTGGGGAGGAGCTTGCCTATATAAAGCAAAGGAGTTCATTTGGATTGAGTATGTGTCTTGGGTTGAATATCTTATTTGGTGAGATCTAGTCCAGATCTAAGAGGGCGAATCTTCTAATGGACTGTGATCTCTATGGCGCATGATCAGATCTGTAGATCTGACTGTTTGGGTCTGTTCTGAAGTCTTCATATCATTTACATCTGAAGGGTCGTAGGTTCAGCGAAGGGAAAGTGCGCCGGGACGCCGATACTGTAAAGGGCAAGTGCGCCGGGACGCTGATACTGTAAAGGGTAAGTGCGCCGAGACGCAGTACAGTAGAAAGAGACCTGCATGGGGACGCAGGGCGATCAAGGTTCAGGTGCGTCTCTGAAGCAGAAGGACGCGGCGCGATAATGCTTTCAGGTGCGTCTCTGTAGCGAAAGACGCGGCGCAATAGTATCTTTGGGTGCGTCCCTGAAGCAACAGAACGCAGACCAGTCACAGGAACAGTGCGTGGGCACGCAGCGGAGCAGAAGGATATCTGCATGTGGACGCAGAGTAGCAGAAAGTTAACGGCGTCTGGTCGCAGGCCACAGAAAGAAAAACTGTGTCTTTGTTTTAAGATGTTCTGTTGACTGAATTTCTCTGTTGATAAGGTGTTCTGGGCTGTTTCTGTTATTGTTGATCTGATATCTGTAGTGGTCTATATCTGTTATGTACTTGTTGATCATCTGATGCTTTATGAAAAGAAGTAGGGGGTTGTAGCTCCCTTCCAGGAGTAGACTGGAAAACGAGAAAGAGAGAGAGTTGTAGCTCTCTGCAGGTTGCAGCCTGCGTACTGGTAAAGGACTGCACCAGTACAAAAACATTGTAAAAGAAGTTTCTAAATTGAAAGAAGATAGAGACATATTGCAGCAGGTGGTTTTCACCCACATTGGGTTTCCACCTTACATCTTGTGTTCTTTGGTGTGATTATCTGTTTTTCATGCTCATTATTTTATGGTACTAACATGCAAAAATAATTCAAAGATCAAATAAGGAAGATTTATTAAATTGCTTGATAATACTGATTCACCCCCCCCTCTCAGTATTATTTTCAACATTATTATGATCATTACATGACTCATTCACTGGATGGCTGTGACCACGCCTGAGTCTATTTATCGATCCTCACTGGATGGCTGCGCCCATACCTTGGATCTGGATTATTGTGTACTTTGTTATGGATGGCTGCGCCCATATCGCATATATCATGTATTTGAGATATCATTTGTACTTCTTTACGCAGGTTCTCTGGCGGCAGTGTTCTCAGTTACGCATGTTCTTGTAAAGCATTTCACCCCTCTCTCTCACTCGGGCCTCATGCTTTAGGGGGCATCTGTTACACAGCAATTTGTGACTGTTTGTTACCATCCCTGTTACCCCTCTCTCGCACACTGGAGGACTCATTCTGGGACCTGTGAAAAGTGACATGACCTGAAACCACTTGCATCATATTCCTCTAAGTATGAGCTTCATATGCCCTGAAGACATCTCCTGCAGAATACCCATGAAAACAACTCTTTTTGGATTAGCGCGGGTCCACAGTTCACTGCCCGCGCCAATGAGGGAAATCCTCTAAAGAGAGCGCGCTATTGGTGCTCTATCTTAGAGTCGCACTCGCGCCAACCGAATTGAGTAAAGTTTTCAACGAACAAGCTTCCGAAGGTTCTCCTTAACCCATTCACCAACTGAATCTATGATGAGCTAGGATGGTTGTGCTTCGAATCTCCATAGAAGGGAAGTGGTTTGCCACCTTTCATGGAAGTTTCCAAGTGATAAATCCAATCCGATGAATAATGTGGTTGATCCTATCTCTTTCCTTTCTATCTATAAAAGCTTGTCTCTATGCCTTGAGCAAGCTAGTCAGTAGTTCCAGTTCCAGCAGAGTGCTAGTGATAGTGAGAATTCCAGGAGCTCAAGAGATTGAAGTTGCAAGAGCCTTCTTTGCATCCATAAGGCCAAATCTAAGTGAGGAGATTCTTGTCACCAAGGAGAGAGAGGCTTGTTTCCCATCCCAAAAAGCTTTGCAAGACTTGTGTATCTGATCACCCAGCCAAAGGAAGATTTGACGTCAGAACTATGGTTGTAGTTTTCTTTGTTGTTTATCAATAATAGATGACTATCATTATGGTTCCACTCTCATTGTCCTTTGTAATGATTGATGTTGAGTTATATCTTTTCTGACTGATATATAATTGCATCTATTGGATTTTATGCTTGTATTTGTGTTGTTCTTTGCATGTGCAGGTGTCCTATCATGGAGATCGTGGGGATCGTGACCGGCCGAAGCAAAGGAACGAGAGCGATGTCTCTTCTACGAATATTAGCGTTGGAATCCAAGTAGGTTCTCATCATCCACCTTTAATTTGCAATTAGGAAATTGCATGATAGCATTGTTTGATTGCTGCTAGACCTGGTCTTGGCTAGTAGGGATCGCCTCTGTCCGCAGAGGGGATTTACCTCCACAACACACAGTGTATGGAGAATGAAGATACCCTCAAAGGTCTTCCTGGGACCTTCGGCAGATTGTAAGATTATTTGCAACCATCACAAAGTTACGTGAATGTTCATAAACAATAACTAACTATTAAAGTAGGAGAAGTAGATTACCTCAAGCCTCCATGTAGATTTGCTGGAGATCACAATGCAACTAGGTAGAAGTCCCCTGAGTCGGCTCTAGATCAAATCCTGCACATAGAAGAGACAAGCATAATCACAACATACAACTCTGGTAACTAACACATGAATACATAAAAGAACATCTAGTTACATATAACTAAGCTACTCATGCTAAAAGTTATTGGACAAACAATCGAATGAATGATAGTACCAACATCACAGAGTAGATTGTACAACCATTTGTTGCATCAACCTTCCCTTACCCCTTCAAATTCTCTCTCTCTCTCTTCCTTCTTTCCAACTTCTTATGATTTTAGACAATGCTCAACAGTCAAGCATGCTATCCTTTCAAATGATCTGAGCTCTATCACCATAGCCCTAGCTTTTCTTATGTAGCAATTGAGTTAGGGTTGCCAAGTTCCTCCTTGAGTTCCCTAGGGTAAAAGCAATGAAGTTGCCATGATTTTCAGATCTTTCCCATTTTCATCCTTCTCTAGGATTAGAAATCCTCCAAATAGGTCGATTTTGGATGTTTCCTTGCTTTTCTTGAGTAATTTTAGGAACGAATATCTAGATATTTATGAGTCAATTTGTTCCTTTGACCCTTAGAACTTCACTAGGATTCACTAACGTTGTTCTCATACTAGCAACTTGAGTTAGTAGGGTCACTAATGCACCCTTAGGCTTGTAGAGAAGCTTTATAAAGAAGGTTGTCAGTGCATAGCTAGCGTTAGTGTGGAAATAAGGCATGTGAGTGTGGTATTTGCTTTAGCTATCATGTCTTTCCCCTCTGAGTTGATGAGGAGGTCAATTTGTTGTATAACATCCAACCCTTTACCATGAGAAAGAAAATGAAGATATAGACCTCAATTCAACCTCCCCCATCCTCAGGGATCGATTCCCTAAGATGAGGAACTAATCCATCAAAAGTTGAACAAGAAACTGGAATCTAGGTAACCCTAACAACTTGCCTCTAAAAGGGAGGAAACTGATTCATTTGACTTCAAGATAACTTTTGATCTAATGAATCTACTCTACGGTAACTAATACTCATCCTATTTACATGCCTAGTCACCATTTACATTAGTAAAAAAAATCATCCATGAGAGAAAACCAAAAAATTACAGTCATGGCACAGTAAAGAGCAAATTCAGCAGAAAATTGTCCTATGCACAGTGCCCACGCTCTATGCGCAACACTTTTTGCAGGGATATTTTGGAGGCCTTCCCAGTGTCCCAATTGGGCACCAAATAGCTTGTTGGAAATATCTTTAAGTCTAATTCCTAGAACATCTTGAATTTTTGTATTTGGACTTCATTTGACCCCTAAAAAATGGATTCTCCAGAGACTTCCTTTGTGGCTCAAAAAGAGGGCGGAATGCTCATTTTTGGGGTGTTTTTTGACCTTTTGGTTGACCAATTTTTATTCAAAAGCTTAGAAAATGCACAGGGTGCATGTACTCATCATTGTGAATCCAAAAATTCTAACCATTTCCTCATTGTATTCCCCTAGGAAAAGCACAGCGCCAGTGGCGTTGCGCATAGAGCCAAAATTTTTGTGTCAAAATTGCTAAATTCTTCAAAAATGAAAAAATTCTCAAAACTTTCTCAAAATTGCTCAAAATTTATGGGAGATGACCACAATAAAGTGTTTGTGTCAGCTGAGGAAGCTTCATCAAGCAACCTTGTTGGTTTTGGTTATATTCTTTCTACGACTAGCACACGTAGTTAACCAGGGGGTTAGAAAGGGGGTGGAGCCTCACCTTCATTGCGTCGATTGCATAACGGAGGGCGTCACAAGGTGTTTGAGGGGTGCAGGTAAGACCACTCGATAAATTTTTGTTTTTTGGACCCTATATTAGGTTGGGTGGACCCACCTATGGTTTTGTGCATGATTTCTCGCACATGGTTTTGGACGTGATGGTTTTGGGTACATGGTTTTGGAGGCGATGGTTTTCAGTCCATGGTATTGGATGCTTCAACATGTATAAATATGTATTATAAAATTGAAAGGAACATAATGAAAAATCAAGCTGGTAGTCCTGGTTTTGGGATCCAGGGGAAAATCTCTATGTATATGTGTTTTATCTGTTATGCCCTCGCATTGTTTATTTTCTGTGTTTTAGAATTCGTATGCAGGTATTTTATGTACGAGGTTAAAACCTACATTTGGTATCATAGTTGTTTTGGCTCCAAGGGGATGCCTTTCTTGCTGAGGGTCTTCGCTTGGGCCTGTGGTAGACCATGTTCAGTGGGAGATCTGCGATATCGATTCTCATGGTGAAAGAAGATGGCGAGCAATGGAAAGATAGAGATCGAAAAATTTAATGGTTAGAGTTTTGAGTTATGGAAACTCAAGATGGAGGATTTTTTGGTGGATAAAGATTAGTGGATCGCTGTATATATGGGAACTAAACCAATAGAAGTGTCTAATGAAGAATGGAAGAAGTTATATCGGAAGGCAAAGAGCACGATATGATTGTGTGTCTCAGATTCAGTATTGCTGAATGTATCAGGGGAAGCTATGGCTAAGGATTTGTGGGATAAGTTAGGGACCTGGTACCAATCTAAGTCTTTGGTGAATAAACCGTTCCTGTGGAAAAAACTATATAACCTGAGGACAAAAGATGGAGGCTCGATGACAATGCATCTAAATGCATTAAATACTGTGGTAAGTCAGTTATTATCTATTGATATTAAAATTTCAGATGAGGATAAGTGCATCAGTTTGTTGTGTACTCTACCAGATTCATGGGATAGTCTGGTTATTGCAATAGGTAGCAATACAACTACCTTATAGTTTTATGAAATAGTCTCATCCTTGCTAACGAAGGAGATGAGACAGGAAAATATGGAGAGCCAGAATGGTGATCCCTTGTCTGTATGAGGACAGTCCCAGAACAGAAACAAAAATAAGTCATCGAATGGGAGATCTAAATGCCCAAGAAAAACAGTAAAGTTGGTTTGCTGGAAATGTGGAAAGGAAGGGCACTACAAAAGGGACTGTAAATCTAAAGTTGTTGATAAAGGAAAGAGATCTGATGATGCTCCTTCTGCAAAGGTGAAAACCACCTTAGATGAAGGTGGGGATGTGTACATGGCTTCTTAAAGTACACATGTAGATCATGAGGCATGGTTGATTGACTCAGATGCATCTTTTCACTTCACTCCGCATAGAGAGTGGTTCTGCGAGTATGAGAAATATGATGGTGGTGATGTATTTTTGGGGGATGACAGGAAGGTTAAAATCATTGGTCGTGAAAAATTAAAGCTAAAGTTGCAAGGTGGAATGGTTAGAACACTTCTAGGTGTTCTGCATATTCTTGCATTGGCCATAAATCTAATTTACGTAAGCAAGCTCGATGATGTAGGTGTAAAAACAATGTTCGAGAATGATACCTGCAAGATGGTTTGAGGAACACTGGTATTGATGCGGGGAGCTTGGATTGGAACTCTATACAAGCTACAAGGTAGCATTGTTGTTGATGGGTGCAACAGTTTTGTAGTTCCTAAAAGAGGAGCAGAAAAACTAGTGGTTTCTAGAGATAAGACCATGTTGTGGCATCAAAGGCTTGGACATATTGGAGAGTGTTATAGACATATTTAGGCACTACATCCCCAATCACATATGTCCATAAACTAAGGGCTTATAAGTCCCTAAAAGTGTTGTTTCATACCCAGCTGATTACATCATCTCCCACAAGTTCTTCTCGAAAAACAACTCGGAACTGGTCAAAATTGGACCATCCAGACTGCTCAGTGCTAAGGGTGCGATGCATCTCACCTGCCACATGCAAAAAGTGTGATGCATACTAAAAATAACTTTTGTATGGTGTGATGAGTGAGAGCAGACAAATGGTAGAGGCAATTGGCTAGGTGGAAACCCAGAGAATCTTCTAGAAACTACCCATTTGACACTTGCCTCTCTGAATTCACCTAGGAATGAGTAAGAGATCATGAACCTCCAAGTGGAACCAAGAACTATCAGAGAGAGGACACTAATCAAAATCCCAGAAGCTGACTCACCCACCTGTAAACATCTATATATGGATCCCTCATCCTAGAGATCTAGAGGCTGGAATTTTGTATTTTGTAAGGAAGTGCTATTGGTTTCTCTATGCAACATTGTTGGGTGATCTAAGCTTTTCATGAGGTGAAGAGGGATTTCATGCTGGGAGGATGGTACTGGGTTAGACCAATGGGTTGTAATCCTCTCTTCTACTACTTCTATCAATAAAGTTATTTGAGTTTTCCTCCATACGTTTGTGTATATCTGAATCTTGTCTTCATATATGCATTTGTATGGTTAATATATATCTGATCCTATATTTTTTATGGTTATAGATCTCTATGCTTTGATGGTATCATGCTGCTTTGACTCCACAGGTGTTCTTTGAAGCGGGGCAAGTGAGGAAAGAGTGGTGGGTTTCTATCAAAGGGGAAAGGAAGCAAGCAAGGAGCCAAGCGAAAGACTGAGGTTGGTACTCTCTACTTCTTTATCATCTATCTCTCATAAAGGAAAACACAAGTGACTTTAGTTTTTTTGTTTCTAAGATAGCTACCCATCTTAGTGGGACTAGAAGCTCTGAATGGACACTACTTTTCCCGATAACAAAATGGCGACTCCATTAGGGAGCAAATAGCTTGTTTTCTTGTTTATATTTGTTTGCTTTATAAACTACAGACAGAGCCTGAAGTTAAGCTAGCTAGCCTTCGAACTACATTTGCTATGCAAGTGCAAAGTAGATCAATGCTACTTCAGTCTATCTCTGGGTTGTGTTTATAAACTGAACAACTGACTTGCAAACATCCTAAGAGCCCTAGTGGTAGCTCAAGTAACCTCATTAGATCAGCCCCTATACTTTGTATTTACTGACTATCATTAGCTCAGCCTAAATCCCTGAACTAAGCTACAAACTGTGATAAAAAACCAAGTTAAAGTCCTGTCCCTAGACCATTGCACTATCTCCTTTTGACAATCTGGATGCATCGCACCTCTCGTGTGTAGTAGGTGAGATGCATCCCTGTTTCCCTGTGTTACAGGTGCAATGATCAGATAAGACTATTTATGCCTCCAGATTTTGTTTTTTTATTCATTGTCTTCAGTTTTATTCAGGAGTTTTGCTGTCTATGATCAATATACCACTGCTAAAACTCCCTTCCTTTGCATTATTCAGCCTCCATTATACAAATAATTGTGAATGTTTTTATGTATTTTTTTCCATTGAAATTTCTCCTTTACAAAAAAGTAACTTAATCGAACTATCGTCTTTTGATTTGGAAGTGTCGCAAGTGTTGTTTTTAGTCAAAGAAAAGAATCCTACTCTTTTTGATGGTCGATTACACTGTTACTCTTGTATTTGATTTGAATTAATATTATTTCAAGTGTCAAAAGCAGTTTTCAAATTGAATTTGAAAGTGTCTCTCTTAGCCTTCCTTTCATTTTTTAAATTTGAAATCGCAAAGTGTCGTCTTAGCCTTCCTTTCATTTTTTGAATTCAAAATCGCAAAGTAGTCTTCCTTTCATTTTTTGAATTCAAAATCGCAAAGTATCATCTTGGTCTTCCTTTCATTTTTTGAATTTGAAATCACAAAGTGTCATCTTTGTCTTCCTTTCGTCTTTTGAAGAGAAAATTGTCAGTATTGTCACTTTGAGAGAAAAGACAGTTCAGATTTGTACTTAGAATTGTTTTTGTCACTCACACATTAAGAAAGCGGAAAACAAATACATGCATGTGCATTTGCATTTAGACTGCTTGTTGGTTTTGATTTAGGACAGTGCATCTAGTGTGTGATTTTTTCTCTATGTTGAAAGAATTTCACTTCTCTTTCCTTAGTAGCTAGGATTTTCATTGCAAAAAGAAGAGTAAATGACTGTTTATCATTTTAGATTGCATATTTAGGAATTGTATATCTACATCATGCAGTGAACCTTAAAGGCAAACTTTTTAAGAAAGATCAACTGTAAAATAAATTCAATGAACATAAAAACACTTTGGAACCTAACACACAACATTTAGAAGTCTAGGCTAGAGATGTATTCCGGCATCGTAAAGCCTGGTAACTATCGCTTTCATCGTAGGTTGGGTGATTCCTCCTCTTTGAGATGACAAGTACCAGTACGGACTTGTGCTCGCATGTGCCATTGAGTATATATTGGGAGACCCCAATAGGCTATATCCCTTATCCTTAGGAATTTGTTTCTTCCACCCTATCGATCACAATGCACTGAACACAGCATTCAGGAAGATTGATTGCCGTACTGTAAAAAGTATTCTGCAGTTTTGTGATTGATTTGGTAATCCCTCTGTCTAGATTTCTAGAGTAGTCACTTTCGTTCCTTTTCAAACTCCTTAAAGAAAAGGTCTATCTGAGCGCTTGTCACTTCAGGCTCATTAAAAATTTAAGGTGACTAGAGTCATCTTTAGCTTTTTCTCGACTCTTAAAAATTGAAAAATCAAGTTGTTTCAAAGCGTCATAAAATTTATATTAATCAGAATAACATCATTGTTCCCTTGTTGGTCTTAGGTTGATAAAAATGGAGTCCACCAATCAAGGGTTTCCCCTTGGAGGGAATCCTAGCCCTTTCTTCTCTTGGGGAGATGTTGGTGCACCTCATATGGCCACATTGTCCCTTCCAGGACTGACAATTAGCTTGCCAATATGGCTTTTCTCGACCTCTGTCATTCAAAACACCATGATTCATGAGCAATCAAATTAGCAACTGGATGATACTAGAGTTACCCCCCAACCTTCTACTTCACTTGTTTATCCCTCTCCTTCTTCCTCTTCGCTTGGTGAAGTTAGAAAAACTAAAAACCAAGTAACTGAGAAGAAGAAGAAAGAGAAGGAGGAGAAGAAGAAGAAGCTAATGGCGAAAGGGGGCAACCAAGCATTGTCTAGCGAAAATCCATACACTGCACCATCAAAACCTAAATCTCCATGTGTCATTTGCAAAGGGGACCACTATCATCAAGATTGTCCTTGCATCCCATAGATCTTAAGGGACTTGTCTCCTCGCTTACATAATCCGGTGTCCTCAACCTTTGACGATCTTGTTGAAAGTACACTATCAACTAGTGAAAATGAAGTCACTGGAGAAAAAGTAAGATATAAAATTCCTTGTAGACTGTGTGAAGGCGATCATGCCATCCACCGTTGTCCCTTCCTAAACGAAGTTAAAAGAGTCTTGGATAACCGTCCTGCTTCACCACTGCGGCTTCCTCTTCGATACAAGAAACTCTTGCCGAGTCCATCGCTAGTTTAAAATCCGATTGACACATCTTTGTTCTCGGTCGAAACACCTACTAGTGAAGATAAACCCTCTGAGTCCACCCCAAACCAAAGCCAATAGGTCGAGATGGTAGTCGACCCAATCTTGTCTTCAGAGGATCTGCCTTTAGATGATATCGTCACCCAAGAGAATGAGAACAACACCGTTCAAATTATTTTCGCAAACACAGAATCTGATGAACATGGGGGCAATCTACCTATTCCTTTAGCGCAGGAAGGAAGTTCGTCAGAGATTTATCTGGTCGTTTATTCGGTCCCACCTCCAAGCAATTTAGTCATTTCCTTCGAATGGAATCTACTAGGAAGACCCCGTCTACCATCTAATGTACCATTCCGAATCATAGTACAAGCTTACAGAATGATCATGGGTGGTACTATAATACATGAAGGGGATTCTATGAGTATCCTTTCCTCAACTGCTTGAAAAGCGCTTAGTTTGCCATCGCTTCTGCCTGAGATGCAAAATCTGACAGGATTCAACAAAGGAACCAGTCGACTGTTAGGGATCCTTCCAAGTTTTCCTATAACTTTGAGAAGGAAAACCGTTCATCTAAACATAATGGTAGTCCAAGGGCCTTTAGATTACAATCTACTCCTTGGCCATGCCTACATTTATAGCATGGGAGCTATTGTTTCCTCACTCCTTTGAGTGATGTGTTTTCCGCATGAAGGCAAAGTGGTCCAGCTCGTAGACCAGCTTTCATTCCCCGGCTCACACATAGCGAATAGTCAAGTGCCATCCCTATTTGGTCTTTTTGCACAAGGAATGTCTCATCAATCTCCAGTCTGACCACTTAATGAGCGTGAGTGATTCGGTGATTATGACTGAAACCCAGGAGGCATGCGCCTGGTCTACTTCGTTAGGAAAACCCCAGTTATAAGGTAGGTTTCTGCGTAAGAATATGACTCGTCTGACACACCCTTCCGTTTAGGAAAAATTGGATTAGACTAGAATAAGATTCCTCCGTGAGAAGGTAGGCCTTTCCCGACAAAGCCAAGGAAGTGTTTTATTTGTAAATTGAATGGTAACCTGGAAACTCTACTTCGTTATACCTGGGGGCATGCAAACCTTTTTGCATGAAAGTGAAAAGTGACCATTTATTTTCTTAGTTTTTAGGTTCTTAACCATTTAAACTCGTAGGATTGGTCATTCCTAGCTTACATAATGAAAGGATCTGTAGCAAAGTTTCGAATGGGGCAAGCTCCCTAAAAAATGAACCTATCAATGAGACATCCTTATTATATGACTGGCACAAGCAGTTTTATACAAAGTTCAAGCTCATTAAAAATAAACCTAGCAATGAGCATATGTTCCACCATATTTTAAGCTCATTAAAAAATGGACCCACCTCCAGTAAATAACCATTGTGATCGCATTATTATCAGCTTTTGAGCCTTGGTCATGTTCTTACCATCACCTCCACTCCTTTTTAGTTGATCATACGCCTCCATTTGATTGTTTACCCCTTTTGAGGAATAGCTACGACGAGTGATCCTACTAGCCACCTTCTTTACACTGCTGTGATTGAAAAAGTTCCAAACCTTACCTGGAACCAGCTGCTATCCGAAAACATCACTTGTTCCTCAAAAAAAGAGTCTCCTTTAAGCTCTTTTCATCTGACTCGTAAAATATGAAAAGATTGCCAAGCAATTGGCCTCTCTAGCTCATTAAAGCGATTGGAAGTGCTATCCCTCCTCTAGATTTTAATCTTTTTGGACCTGAGGGATAATTACACAAAAAGATCAAGCGTTTGTCTTGTTCAGCTCGTTAAAACTATCGAAAAGTCATCCCTTTAATATTGTTTTATAGTTTTTCAGACTTAAGGGATTACATTACGAAAAAGGAATACTAGAGTTTCCTTCCTATCCTTTTTACAGACTCTCTAAAAATGAAAAGGACTGAGTTATCTTTGTCCTTAAACTCATTAAAACAATAGCGAAAAACTTGTCCATGCAGGCAAGAGTGAGTTTCATTGTCGCTAGGCTCGTTAAAACATAGTGACGGGTTTGCCCGAAGGGAAAATTATAGAACAAGCATATGTTACCCTCCTCAAGCTTGACAAAAATAAAGAGGTACTGGTCAGAAATTACTGGGGAAAAATTGGGAAGAAAACTTGAAGAAACTTTATTGGTAGCAGGTTGCTCTTGAACATCACACTTTCACTCCGTCACCATGATTGAGTTGGGTTGGGTTATTTCGTTCACCGGTCATATCACCATTGGTCCACTGTACCATCCATTTTTGGGGTTAACGCTACCAATCCATTTCAGTGTCGCCGATATGTTCAAGAGAAGTTGCTCAGAGAATTCACCAACCCAGCTTGTGTCTCATCCACTGCAATACCTTCACACTTCATTATTTCATGACTACCACCCTAAACCCTGCATCATCAGATCGTTTTCACCTCGACAAAATCATTTGCTCTATTTCGTGTCATAGATGTGGGATTAATCAATACCCTCCTACGACGGGTCACTTCTTGTCGACGTCAACTCATTATCCAATAAGTCGACCTAGGAACAACCCTTTCAGTACTTTGAAGCTTGCATGCTTCAATGGCAAGTTTCTCACTTCCGGCGATAGGTTTACATTAATGGCCTTCGACCAAAAGATTTTGCATTGTGTTCAACAACGAATCATGTATTCACACCACGTGAATTATACTGTAGTACCTTGAGGGTCATTATCATTATCGGTGATTCCTCTCATGCTTGTTAATAGCTTACATCATTGGCTGGTAATTAGGCGATGTCTTTCCATGTTCAGTGTCAGAACGTCTTTTCACATGGATCGACTTGTACTTCGAGCAAAGATTGAACAAGTTTTGAAGACCCCGGATCTAGTTTCATCCATCTGGGCTACAATATATTCAGGAAAATAAAGACATCAAATGTACATCATTGTTACACAGATAATCATCTAAGCCAAAGGATGATGGCTCTACCAGAATCATCAATCTGCCACATAGACGATTGTCTATCCTATGTACATGAGAATGAATTTATAAAGCTAAGCATGGGAATGCCCACCTTAGCTAGATCATGAAAAAAATTATGAAGATAATGTATTGAATTGTGTCTTATTACAAGTCACCTTCCAATTCGAAAAACCTCGGATCCTCATGATAAAGCATTTCACCCAACATCTGAAGATTTACGACCTCATGCTTTAGGGGGAAACTGTTATAGACATATTTGGGCACTGCAACCCCAATCACATATGTCCATAAACCAAGGGCTTCTAAGTCTCTAAAAGTGTTGTTTCATACCCTAAAGGAGCAAGGTCAGATGATTACATCATCTCCTAGAATTTCTCCCTGAAAAACTACTCAGAACTGGTAAAAAATGGACCATACAGACTGCTCAGTGCTAAGGGTGTGATGCATCTCACCTGCCACATGCAAAAAGTGCGATGCATACTGAAAAGCCCTTCTGTAGGGTGTGATGAGTGAAAGCAGACAAATGGCAGAGGCAGTTGGCTAGTGGAAACCCAGAGAATCTTCTAAAAACTACCCATTTGACACTTGCCCCTCTGAATTTGCCCAATAATGAGTAAGAGATCATGAATATCCAAGTGGAATCAAGAACTATGAGAGAGAGGACACTAATAAAAATCCCAGAAGCTAACTCACCCACCTGCAAACATCTATATATGGATCCCTCATCCTAGAGATCCAGAGGCTGGAATTTTGTATTTTTGTAAGGAAGTGCTGTTGGTTTCTCTATGAAACATTGTTGGGTGATCTAAGCTTTTCATGACATGAAGAGGGCTTTCATGCTCGGAGGATGATGCTGGGTCAAACCAATGGGTTGTCATCCTCTCTTCTACTACTTCTATCAATAAATCTATTTGAGTTTTCCTCCATATGTTTGTGTATCTCTTAATCTTGTCTTGATATATGCATTTGTATGGTTAATATATATCTAATCTTATATTGTTTATGGTTATATATCTCTATGCTTTGATGGTATCATGCTGCTTTGACTCCACAGGTGTTCTTTGAAGTGGGCAAGTGAGGAAAGAGTGGTGGATTTCTGTCGAAGAGGAAAGGAAACAAGCAAGGAGCCAAGCGAAAGACTAAGGTTGGTACTCTCTGCTTCTTTCTCATCTATCTCTCATAAAGGAAAACACAAGTGACTTTATTTTATTTGTTTTTAACGTAGCTACCCATCTTAGTGCGACTGGCAGCTCTGAATGGACACTAGTTTTCCCGATAACAGAGAGAAGGGCCTTCGAATACTTCATGGTAAAGGTATGGTAGAAGGTATGAGTAATAGCTCTCTAGATTTTGATTTCTGTGAAAATTGTGTATATGGGAAGTAGAGTCGGATGAATTTCCCCTCTGGTGGTAAGAGGGTGAAATAGATATTAGAGCTTGTGCATAGTGATGTGTTTGGACCCATGAAGTTTCCATCACTGGGTAATTCTATTTACTCTATATCATTTATAGATGACTTCTCAAGGAATACATGGATATATTTCTTTAAGAATAAATCTGAAGTCTTTGACAGGTTAAAGAATTTAAGGCTCTGGTGGGAAACTAGAGAGAGAAGAAGATAAAGGTGCTGAGGACAGATAACGATGGAGAGTTTTGCAGTAAGGAATTTGAAGAATTCTGTAATAAGTGTGGTATAGCACTATAGAAGAATACTCCATATACACCTAAGCAAAATGGAGTTGCATAAAGAATGAACGAGATGTTGATGGAAAGGGCAAGAAGCATGCTTAGTGGTGTTGGGTTAGGACAAGAATTCTGGATGGAGGTGGTGGAGATAGCATGTTACTTGGTCAATAGATCACCTTCATCAGTGTTGGAGGATAAGATTCCACAAGAGGTATGGACTGGTAAGAAACCCTCTCTTCACATATAAGGGTATTTGGATGTGATGCATATGTACATGTTCCAAAGGAGAAACAAACCAAGTTGGATAGTAAATCTGAAAAGTGCATATTTATTGGGTATAAGGATGGTTTAAAGGGTTATAAGATTTGGAACCCAGTAACAAGGAAGGCTATATACAGCCGAGATGTGGTGTTCAAATAGGTGAAAGATGTTATTAAACATGAAGTCCAACCAAAGGAACTTGAGAAGATAGAGTTTGAGTTAAAGGCGTAAGAATCGTACTCTATAGCAGTGGAGGAATCAGAAGATGAAGAGCCACAAACTACGGGTGTGAGAAGATCAGTTCAAGAAAGAACGAAGCTAGAAAGGTATAGTCCATCTACTTTCTATTCAAAATTTGCTTTATCTTTTACTGGCAATGATCCTAGACTTCTGAAGAAAGTAGTAGATTTAGAGGATGGAAAAATCTAGAAAGAGGCCATGGTTGATGAAATGGCATCTTTGCACAAAAATGAGGCTTGGGATCTGGTGGAGTTGCCGGCTAGAAGGAAACTAATTGGCAGCAAATGGGTTTTCAAGAAAAAGACAAATGCAGAAGGAAAGGTGGAGAAATACAAAGCTCGGTTGGTAGCAAAAGGTTATTCCCAGGTGTCGGGAATTGATTTTGGTGATATTTTTTCTCATGTTGCCAAGTTAAATTCTATTATATTACTTTTATTTGTTGCTGTTGCTTTTGATTTTGAGGTAGAACATATGGATGTGAGGACAACCTTTCTTCACAGGGATCTGGAAGAGGAAATCTACATGAAGCAACCTGAAGGATTTTCAGTGAAGGGTAAGAAAGAAATGGTATGCAAGTTAAATAAGTCTTTGTATGGGTTAAAACAGTCACCAAGGATGTGGTATCAGAAATTTGATACATTTATATAGGGACTTGGCTTCACCAAAAGCAAAGCATATCACTGTGTGTATTTTAAATTAATTGGTGACCATGTTATTTATCTAGTCTTATATGTGGATGATATGTTGCTGGTTGGAAATGAAAAAGAAATTATCCAAGATTTGAAGACGCAATTGTCCTCTAAATTCGACATGAAATATCTTGTTGCTGCAAACTATATTTTTAGCATGGAAATTAAAAGAGATCGGTCAAAGAGGAAGATTAGGTTAAACTAGAGGAAGTATGTCGAGACAATACTGCAAAGGTTTAATATGCAGGATAGTAAACCAGTGAAGGTTATTATCCCTAGAGGTGTCAAGTTATCTACTGAACAGTGTCCCAAGACACAAGAAGAGGAAGAGGACATGTCCCATGTTCCATATGCAAGTGTAGTTAGTAGCCTAATGTATGCAATGGTCTGTACGAGACCAGACATTGCACATGTAGTGGGAGTATTAAGTAGGTTTATGTCAAAACCAGGGAAGGAGCATTGGACAATAGTGAAGCAAGTTTTCAGGTATTTGTGTGGCACTAGGGATTATCATTTGTTCTACCAAGGAAGACCAAGATTAGACAGAGTGTTGAATATTCATGGCTTTGTTGATGTAGACTGGGCTGGAGATTTGGATCGTAGAATATCTATAAGTGGGTATGTGTTTAACCTATTTGGATGTAAAGTCAGTTGGATGAGTAGGAAACAATCTGTAGTGGCACTATCAACTACATAGGAAAAATACATGGCAACCACTCATGCAACCAAGGAAGCAGTTTGGTTGTAGAGATTATGTTCAAGTATGGGGTTAGTACAGGAAGCTATACGAATATACTGTGACAGCCAAAGTGTAATTTTGTTGGCAAAGAACCCTGCATATCATTCAAAGACAAAGCACATTGATGTTCAGTATCACTTTGTGAGGGATATGATAGAATACAAAAAGGTGTTGTTGGTAAAGGTGGACACTATGAAGAATACTGCAAATGCATTGACAAAATATGTGAGCTCTGAGAAGTTCTCTTGGTGTAGAGTGTTATGCTCCTATACCAATAGGTGTCATATATCATGATTGACTTGTTTAGCTCTGAAATATGTTCATACATTTGCTTGTTGCAAATGTTTTCCATATTTTTGAAAAAAACAAAAATAAAAAAATGTAAAGAGGGTATGTCCTAGGAAAAGAATAAAAGGACAAAAAGAAATAAAGAAAAGGTCAAAAAATGAAAGAAAATGAACTCCAAGAAAAAGAAAAGACCTTGAAAGTGTGCAAGTCTAAATGCCACTGCTATTTTACCATTTTTCATAATAAAATATTGTGTGTAGCTTGTCACCTATGCCACAATTCATGAGTAGTCAAACAATTTAAGCTTGACTAGTTCATATTTTCAATTTCATGTTTTAGAAATAGAGAATAAAGATATGACCAAACAGTTTAATCTTGGCAGATAAGTAGATAGGTAGAGTGAATAAAAGGAGCTCAACAGTTTAATCTGAGCCCTTGGATGTAATAAGTGTAGACTTAAATAAATATCCATATGTAAAAGAAAAGAAAGTTTGATGAGGGTTTTCCAGTTTAAGTGCACCCTAATAAAGAAGTAAAAATGCTAGGTTAAGTAGCTAGGGTAAGTAGATGGATGGTTGCATAATAATGTGTGATGAATGGTTAAGTTAAAAGCTTAAATCTTTTTTTTTTCATTGCTTGGAAAAAGCATGGATGACAATGAAGACAACATATCATGAAATCAATGTCAAACTAATTAAATTCCTTGCTCATTTTTCCCTAAGCTTTCACTAATTCCCCCCTAAGTGCTAAAGGTATCTATAACAAGTTAGAGGGACTCAAAGAATTTCTCTGACTTTTGGAGGGACCGGACCCTCAGCCTAATAATTTGAAATACCTAAAGTACTTAAAACCCCTTCATCAACAATTACCCCTTCATAAAGTCACTCATTACCTTTATAAAGCTTTTCTGAAGTAAAATCCTATTTTACATAGGGAAATTGAAACATTTTTTTCTCCAAACCCTCATATTAGCCTAAGTAATGTTATATGATGAAATGCTTTTGGAAACATTTTAACTTAGTGCACATTCACATTCCACTAAGTCATATTAACCATTAACCCATTACCCGTATTATTATTAAGAAAAATCCCAATAAATTATGTATCCCACCCCTCGGATGCAAGATATCCTTAATAATGTTGATAAATTGGATTAATTAGTCAATCCGTGACTAATTAAGAACCCTGGACCTCGCCATGATAAATAAAGGATTAATTAATCCTCATGATTAATTAATAACTTTCCAACCAATCGCATTGCCCCCGATGTAATTAAAAGTTTTTATTAACGTCGGCCTCCCTCCATTAAACAGTAGTCACTTCCCAGTCCCCAACCACTGTTAGATCAAATCTCTGAGATCTGACAGCCATCGCTCGTATTGCATGAGCCCTTTGGTCGGGTGTTAAACACGCGATATGAGCAGTTTTCCAAAAAGTGTCGATGCTACGTGTCAGTTGATAAGTGGAATTGCGTGACCCTCCCTCAATACCATCTACCTCCCATAAGTGGTGCGATGAAACCCGCTTACTACCTCCCACAAATGACAAAATGTCACATCATTAAAATGATGACACCTGTCCCTGTCGCTAAACCTGCCAAAACATTGATTTTGCATAAAAAACAAATGTAATGAATTATTTGTCCTTTATTCAGAAAATTTCCATGCCTACACGCAACATGTCCAAAATCAACCAGCTTGTCCCCCAACTGTCAAATACCTTGAGCGTTGTCTTTCAGCGCCATTTCAATCCACTGTGTGCATCCTGCAAGCATGAACACCACTGCCAGTCGCCCAAGAACAAGTATTTACCAGAATTTTTCCCAGAAACCCTGTTGTATACTGAAATTCCTCTGAAATTTCTTTAAAACCTAAAATTTCAGTATAATTGAATTGCTAATCTTAGTCCAAGACCTCCCAGGTACCTCTGTTCTAAACAATTGTATTGAAAAACACCAGTTTCATCCCTGAATACACAAGAGCCAGGAATGGAAACCCCTGTGGCCCTAAATGTTGCCCCAATCACTACTCCTCACAGGGATTTGGACTACCTTCCCTTAGCTGATAGAGATTTCCAAATTAAAGACCTTCAATTTCATGATTCCCCCCTAAAGCTATACTGCAAATATCGAGACCTCTATCTAAATAATGCCGATAAAATTGGGCTTTAGGAATCAAACCTCCCTAAATACAAATTTCCCTCTGTCCATATCTTCCTAGACATTGTTCACCAATGCCATACTAATTACAACCCTAATCTAAGAGCTGTGATGTCCCCTGACCAACAAATCCTTTTTACCTTTACAATAGAATCTATCAATGAAATGTTGCAGTTACAACCTGGTCAGGACCTTACCCCTCTATCTATCATCGAATTGCTTGATAAATCTTCAAAGCTACCTAGCTTAGAGATCACGAGAGTCTGCTAGACTTTCATGTTAGAGGAATACATTTCAAATAACCCTCCACCTTACATGACAAGTGCATTTATTGGCCTGGGTAAGGACATTGTTAGCATGATTGCCTGCATCATGGGTTTTACCATTAGTGAGTATGTTGATGAATTGACATTAGCCTTCATGAGTATTTATACCCCTAGTGAGTCTCCTGCAGCCAGATATGACTTTGCCACTTTCATTGTAGAGAAAATCCATGACCAATTCATGAGGCTAGAGAATGAGAGAGTGTTCAAGTATTCTGCAGTCCTGTATCACCTCTTCCTTTGCTACCAAATTGACAAATTCCCATTTTCTGTGAAGAGGCTTGATACCAAAGGTAATCCTAGGTTAGTCATTTTTTGGACCTTTATTTTTCACTACTCATACTCTTCTCCCTGTTCATACACAGATTCCATTGATCAATTTATCCATCCTATAACCACCATACTAATAGGAAGTTCTCCCCCTAGAATCAGTAACGACATCAAAAGAATCCTTCAGCTGTCAAAGTAGTATAAGATAGGTGACTGGTACTTGTACCAGAATCATACTAAGATCAGAATCTATGGATATGAGTTACCTCCATTCAAATTGCCTAAATATGTACCCATGAGATTATTTGCCCTGGAGTACTACAGGTAAATAATCAACTCAAATCAAATTAATTTTGTGAAGGCAAAGAAGAAAGCCCAACTCAGGATTAAAGACCACTTAGTCCCATTTGTATGTAATAATAGGAAAGTTGGGCAAGAAGCAGAAGGGATTCTAGAGAGGATGAAATTAAAGAAAAGCTTTGTTTGGGTCTATGACCCTCACAGTTTCATATGCGATAGAAGAATAAAACACAAGTTGTCACCCTACATCCATCATAGAATTCCTGAAATAGAACAGTATTCCAATTTAAATGAATGGAGGGAAGGGACATTGGTAGACCAAGATAGTGATAAGGTTGAAGTTGAGAATGTAATGACAGATTTTGAGAAGAGACTTAACCTGGACTCTTTTGTACAGGTTCCAGCTAAAACTTCTCAAAATCCAACACAAGAAACTAGTGCTCCCATAGTAGAGCCATCACAGGGACAAACACAAGAAACTAGTGTCCCTACATCATAACAATCAGGGCAACCACAAGCATCAAAATAGCCAGAGGTATCAGAGCAGCCTAAAATCTTGAAATAATTAGTTCCACCTCAGCCACATCCAACTCAAAGAAACATGGGGAATCCTCCAGTGCTACAAAATCCTCTGAATGAGGAAAAGAACTTGAAAAGAGGCATGGATGTAGCTACCCCTTCCAGTAGACCCCTAGATCAACCCTTTGCTAAGAGGAAAAGGTTGAATCCATATTTAGAGGAGGAATTCATTGAGGAGAATACAAACAACATGAGGAAGGAGGGGATAGAGAGTTTACACACATTCCCAATAGCTGGGACACCTTCAAGTTCACAGAGGTAAGAACTAGAAAGACAACCCAGCATAGAAGTTTCATCTCTCAGGTCTTCTTCTCAGAAGATTATAGATATAAAGGGGAAATATAAAGATACCAAGGCAAGGAATCAGCAGCTTAAAGCGCAAGCATATGCTCAGTACTTAAAGATGGCCCCTACTAAATAGACCAGATTGATGCTAGCCTTTGACATCAAAGAGGGAAAAATCCAAATGAGTTTCTTGAAACCCACAGTGCAGCAGCCAAAATCCTTGGTAGATTACCTCAAAATTGATTTTGAGGTCTTGGCTAATGACATCCACCCTATAAACTAGATTGAACTACACAAGAAGACATGTGATATGGTCTATTCAACACTGGCTAGCAAAGCAATGATGGCACATAGATTGCAAAATTCATTGAGAAATACGACAACTCAATTGCAGCTAGAGAAAGCCTCCTCACAGGCAAAGGACAACAGAATAAAATCATTGGAAGAGCTAGTAATTGAGTTGGGTCATGACCGAAAGGATGTAAAAGCAACAAAAAGCTTAAACAAGAAAAAGAATGAAGACATAGCTACACTTAGAAAACAATTGAAGTTGCCACCACTCTTTCACCCTCAGATTGTTGAGGTAATAGAGAATAAAAATGAAGAAGAGCTTATGGACATGGTACTTAAGCTGAACAAGTAATTAAAGGAAACAAAGCATGAATTGGAGAAAGCACTGCAGTCAGGGCAGAGTGAGCCGACCACACAACCTCAAACTATAGTGCCAATAGTCTCTACAGTAGTCCCTTCCACTATGGAAACTGCTTTAGCACCAAACATTCCTTTGGCCACAACCACATCAGTGGAAGCAATAGGTACAACACAGGCAAGAACATCAACACACAGTACGGAGGACTTGATCAAGTCAATGGAAGAGATGAAGCTCCAGGTCACAAATCTATAGAAAGTAAAAGAAAAATTCACTACCTTGGAGTAGAAATATGATTTATCTAAAATAAATTATGCTGAGGAAAGAAGGAAAAACAAAAGCATGGCTGAACAAATCAAAACACTAGAGAAGGACCTGACATTTGACAGGCCTTTAACAGAGGTCAGGAAAATATTGTGGACAAATATCATTGCTTCCATCAATGATATTTGGTCATCTGTTCAAATCATTTTTGAACAAATTGACTTAGTGAAGCTTGCTCTTGAAGCAATTCAGAAGACCAAAGAAGAACTAGGTGGAAAGCCTAAAGAGGTAATCCAGTTAATTAATCTTCTTAATAGTAAAAGCAGGAAGCAACTAGAGCAACTGGATATTGAGGATATGACTTCTACCATCCTCAAACTGAAGAAAGCATTAAAAAAAAGGAATCTGAAGCAAGGCCTGGAGTAAAGATGTCAAATCATGTAGGAAGATATAGATGAGTTCATGAAAAAATTTGACATCCTAAGGACTAGAGGACTCCCAAGTCCTTTAGTCATCAATGATAGGCTAATGGTTCAGATAGAGTACATCAACAAACTACATCAGCAGGTTGACAGTTAGGCTAGTTCATCTTCAGCCAAGGCATTACCAACAGGAAAAGTGATGTATGATGGTTTACAAAACCTTTTTTACATTGAGCACAAGGTAAAACACTTATTCCCAGTGCAACCCAATTTTTTGAAATATACTGAAGTAGATGAAATTTACAGGAAGATGATAAGAAAAAAGATACCAAATGATGAGTGGTGGACCAACATGACTGACATCCTATAAATTACCATGACTAAAGTGAGGTAAAAAGAAATATTTACCACAGTAAATTTGGTGAAAGGATGAATGATGGTGAATAGGTAAAGAGTATCAGATACAAGTAAAAGAGTATCAGTTGAAAGATCAAATCAGATGTCCAGCACAAAGTTACTAGCACGACAACAAGATACAGATTCATAGGGCCTGCCTCTAGCTCCTTCAATGAAAAAAGGGACAGTAGCCATCAGTTCACATTTCGTTTCTATATTCGAGACCATCTGTCTCTATATTTATGTAAAAAGATATTTCATATTCCTAGAATAAATCTCATTTAGTTATGAGATATTTTGATGTAAATTTTGTATAAATACTTCTTTATTCGAAGTATTGTGGGTAGATTCTACAACATTTCTATAGACATTTTCTTCTCAAGTTGAAGTGCTATTGTACTAACATGTGTATGGCATGTTGGGTCAAGGAAATAATGTAAAGACAGTTCACAGGATACTTGTGTAAAGAAAGAATCAAATAAGTATTCTATCTCTTATGTGTATTACTGTTTTTCCTTATGTTTATGAATAATCATATGTGTTTCTATGAAATCTAAATGATAAACAATTAATGATATTTCAGAAATTGCTTTACTGCACTCTGTTTTAAACTGTTTATCTTCTTAATGTTTTCTGCTAAACTATCTTAGTTAGGGAATTCTTAAATGCTCCCTTACTTCCATAGTTTCACCTTGTGGCCTATGTAACAAAGAATTCTTAATTGCTCTTTGTTGATGATCACCCTCTATTCCTCATCTTGATCCCGCTTTAAGGCTTCTTAATTGCCCTTTCTCCCTGGTTAGGATTACCTCATCCATCTAAACCTGAAGATTTGCCTTTCTGTTTTGCTACCTTGCCCTGTGAGTTATCCCTTTAGTAATTGATCTGATCCAATTAAGCCATCTTTTGATTGACTCCATTCCTAACAGCTTGAAGGCCTTGCTCTATCCATCTGTTCTCAAAATTCCACCACCCAGCCAAAACAAACACCTTGAACATTTCATAACTAGCCTAATATGCCATCAAACATAGCTAAATCATAAAGAGAGAGCCCTCTCTAAGTAAAGATTGGCTAGATTATGTTCTTAAAAGATTGGTTTGCGGTTACCTCAGGCCATTACTTCTTCCAATAAATTCTAAGGAAAAAACATGAGTGATAACATAGAGAAACAATGGGTGTTGCATGGATGGATAAATGACTAAGCTCTCTTATGGCCCCCTGCGGAAAGAAAATAACAAGTGGGACAATGTTGGGTTGTGTTATATTCTTTCCACGACTAGCCCACGTAGTTAACTGAGGGGTTAGAATGGGGGCGGAGCCCCCCCTTCGATGGGCCGATTGCGTAGTGGGCGGAGTCATAGGGGTTTTGAGGGGTGTAGGCAACCCCAATCTATGGGGTCCGGGCTAGCGCCCCATAAAATTTTGTTTTTTGGACCCTATATTAGGTTGGGTGGACCTACCTAAGGTTTTCTACATGATTTTTTGCACATGGTTTTGGACGCGATGGTTTTGGGTCCATGGTTTTCGATGTGATGGGTTTCGGTCCATGGTATTGGATGCTTCGGCATGTATAAATATGTATTATAACATTGAAAGGAACATAATGAAAAATCAAGCCAGTAGTCCCAGTTTTGGGATCCAGGGGAAACTCTCTGTGTATATGTGTTTTATGTGTTATGCTCTCGCATTGTTTATTTTCTGTGTTTTAGAATTCATATGCACGTAATTTCTCTATGGGGTTAAAACGTACAAACCTAAGCTTATCACCCTCCTTTTTTCATTTGAGTGCTTGTTTTAGCCTTGTCTTCATGTGCTCGACTCTTATGTTATAATTCTTGTTCCGGGTATTTTTCTCTGTCCCTGTTCATTATCCGGCTCTCCATAATATTCATAAGCCTCATCAAGCTAAAACTTGACCTTCTCAGCCTCCCTCTTTGCCTTGATGTACTTGGTTTTCTTGACCTCTAGTTGCTTGTTCTCTTGCTCATGAAAGGAGATGATATATTTGCCCCTTTCTAAACTGGTCTTAGGCTTCTTGATTTTTGCATCCTTTCCTTTCAAGGTAGCTTGAATGATTTTATCTTTCTTCTCATAATCTTTATCATCTTTATCCATATTTTTGAGTTTGAAGCTTAGAAGCCCTAGAGAAGGTAATCAGGAAGTGGGATTTATGGGGAAGGGGAGAGGAGTTTGTGTGATGTAGGATGAGATATGTATGATGTGAGAGTGAGAAGGAGGGGGTATTTTTTAATAGGGAGTATTTAGTAAATAGGGGTTTAAGGATTTTGTTTTGGGGTATTTAGGGTATAGGGGATAGGTGTAAGGATTTGACAACCGAATGTGGGAATAAGGGATATGGTAAGTAGGTAGGGTTTTTAATACAACCTAGGGTTTGAAAATTCAAATAGCAAACAAAATTCAAAATCGTAAAATGAGTGCTGGGAGGATGGTTCAAGGAGTGTACTTACTTGCTTAGAAGTTCTAAGTAGCAAAAGAGTAATTTAGATGGTTGAGAGGGTGGTCTTGGTGTTTTATGGCCCTATGCATAGCACCATGTATAGGTGCATAGCGGCCCAGCTCTATGCGTAGCGCTGTGGAAAAACCCACTGGAAAATAGGCCCTATGCACAACACTCTGTCTGTATGTGCAGTGCTCCCTCCTCTATGCGCAGTGCCCAGGCTCTATCCACAATGCTTTTTTCAAGCCACTTTTGGAGGATTTTCAGGTGTCCAAATTGAGCCCATGATAGCACATTAGAAAGTTCTCTCTCTTGTCTACACAATGGACCTATCAGGCACTGAAAATGATCAATTATAGCCCTTGAATTGTCAATTCTCCCAAGACTTGTCAAAAAGTGCAGAATGAGGGTGCAAAAATGAAGTGTTATCTCACAAGAAACTTTTGGAGGTCTTCATCAACTCCAAATTGAGATCTTGATATCTCATTCTAAAGATATTTCTCTCTAGTTATCAGTTGAATCATCAAGAAAGTCATTTGGACAATATGGCTAGAAGAAAAATTGATTTTCCAAAGTCATTGTAGAAGTGCAAAAACTCTGTTGTAGCCTGTTGGATAGGTAAATCCCCTCTGCGGACAGAGGCGATCCCACTAGCCTAAAACAGAACTAGCCACAATCAATTCACACTACCACGCAAGTTCCTAGTTGTACATTAAAGGTGAATTAAGAAGACCAACCTGGAATCCAACGCTATTGTCGAGGCAGAGTTGGTATTCCCGCTCCCTCGCTCCGGCAGGTCACAATCCTTGCGATCCTTGTAAACGGACACCTGCACATGCAAAGGAAGAAACAAATACAAGCATAAAATCCACCAAGGCACAACTATATTTCAGTCAGAAAGGAAATAAATCAAACATCACTATAATAGACAATGAGATTGGAACTATAATAGCAATCATTCATTAATGAATAATAGACAGGAAAAGTTACAACCAAGGTTCTGACGTTGAACCTCTCCTCTGGCTGGGCGAGCAACTATATGTGTCTTGCAGTGTACCTCCTCTCCGGCAGCATAACCTCTCTATGCTTCACTATCACTCATGACAAGCGTAATCACAACTAGCATTCCTCCAAAAACTAGCTTGTCTAATGCATGAGGACAGATATTTATAGATGGAGAAGGGAGAAAGATTCGATGAACCAGGACACCCATTGTGGATTGGCATTATCTCTGAAAAGCCACTGTGGATAGATGTCAAGGATAGATGATGACTCTCGACCTCTATCAGATGGATTTTACCCTCAAAAGACTTCGTGATCTGAAGGGAAAAAACAGATGGGCGTGCGTTTGTCAAAAATCATTACCAAACTGGGCTGGCGCAGGTGTTGTTCTGTGACAGAGCGCCAATGGTCGCGCCCTCTTTTGAGGATCTCAATGATTGGTGCGGGTAAGATACTGTGGACCTGCGCCAATGGAAAAAGAGTACTTTTCAGGGAGAATTTGCAGAAGGTGTCTTCAGGGAACATGAAGTACATACTTAGGGGAACATAATACAAGTGTTTTTGGGTTATGTCACTTCTCACAGGTCTCGGAATGCATCCTCCAATGTATGGAAACAGGGCGATAGGGACGGTGACCAATAGTGACAAATTACTGTGTAACAGATGCCCCCTAAAGCATGAAGTCCGAGAGGGAGAGAGAGGGGTGAAATGCTTTATAGGAACACACAAGAACACATGTAGCTGTCGCCGAGGATCTGCATTGAGAGACATGACTGATAGTTCAATTACATGATGTACGTGGTATGGTCGCAGCCATCAATAACAAAGTACATAAATAATCTAGATCCATAGTATGGATGTAGCCATCTGGTTAGGATCAATGAATAGACTCAGGCATGGTCGCAGCCATCCAGTGAATGAGTCATGTATCAAGAATCACGCCTGGATTACAACAGACACAATCCAGGGTCTTGCGCTCCATCTCGACCCGAACAAGAGTACAAGTTCAAGCATGCGAATATATGAGCTGAAGTCGAACATGCATGAACATCGTCTAATTACCAGTCAATAGTGGAAACTGTTAACAGACGCGAGAGGTACCACCAATAATGACAATGGCCCTCAAGGTACTATAGGTACAATCTACGGTGTTTGAATTAATGAGCTGGCGTCGAACACCTGTAGAATCATTCGATCGGAGGCCAATGATGAAAACCTCACGTCGAACACGAAGAACCTGCCATTGAGGCATGCAGGCTCCAAGGCACCGGAAGGGAGTCTCTAGATCAGCTTCCTGGATAATGAGCTGAAGTCGACAGGAAGTGACCTTGATCGAAGGTGGGCCATAATGTTTCCCACATCATCGACACGAGACAGAGAGATAATGTTGTGAATCAAGATCATGTGAACTATCAGATGGAGGTTGTTTCTTTTCAGAGGTCAACTTCTCTTGAACATATCGGCGACACGATAGTGGAATTGGCAGTATTTGACATCGATGGATCAAAGGTCATGATGACGAGGCAATGAGTAGATGAGAGGTCAAATAGGGTACCCAAGTCCATGGAAGCAAGTGAAAAATATGAGATGAGATATCCCCACCTTGGACACGAAAGCAGAGAAGTGCCATGTTCAAGAGCGACATACTGCCGGCACGACGGTAATTATGGTTCCTTTTTTCGCCCGCCATTTCTGGCGAGTACCCCAATTATTTTTAACAAGCTTGATGGGGATAGCATATGCTTGTGGTATGTCATTTCGACAAAATCCGATGTCATCAGGTTTTAACGAGTCTGACAAAGGAAGAACTCGGCGTCTTTCCATGTTTAGAGAGTTTGAAAAGACAGCAGAAAAGGAAACTCCAGGGGTGTCCCTTTTCATAAAGTTGTGTCTCTCGGGCCCGAAAAAGCATAAAATAATGCCCAAAAGAACCGCCCGACCATTACGATCGAGGAGTACTTTTCATAAATAGTGATTTCGACCTGAAAAAGTAAAAAAGTGATCAAAATCACGTCGTTTCATGACCATTAACGAGTTTGAAACGACAAAACCCGGTAATCTTTTTATGTTTTAACGGTCGACAAAAAGAACTTAAAACGACCGCTCCTTATTAACGTTTAACGAGTCAAGAGGAGCGACTCGGCAATCTTTTCTTCTTTGAATGGTCAGAAAAGAGCTAAAAGCGGACCTTCATTTTTATTCTCTTTAACGAGTCAAAAAGGAAAAAATACTCGGCAATCTTTTCATATTTTACAAGTCAGAAAATAGCGTAAAGGCGACTCGTCCTGTGGGAACGAGTGGTATAAAAGGTAGCAACTGGTTCGGATAATGGTGGAACTACTCAAAACATGTAATGGTCAAGAGGTTGGCTAATAAAACCACTCATCGCTGCGGTTCCTCAGGAAAGGAAAAACAACCAAGTGAAAGCGTATGATCGGCCAAAGAGATGGTGGCGATGGAATGAAAACAACCAAGGCTCATCTAACAAAATTTAGCGGATAGGCGGCAATCACAAGATGTGAATTAGGTATAGGTTCATTTTTACACAAGCTTGAACCATGGAGAACTTTGCTTCGATTCGGTTTCATGTTTACACAAGCTTGAAACGAAAAACTATGCTTGATATAAATTTGCATGCCCCCAGCATGATAATACAAATCGAGGTACATGCCCCCCAAGCTTCATGGCATTCACGGAGTGGATGGAATGAAGGTTCACTCGGAAAGACTCAATTTTGAAAAGGAGGATGCATGCCCCCCGGGCTTCAATCACGCGCCCGGGTCAGCTGCAGTCATCAGGATGACGGACTGGATGTTGAGGCATTTCCTGTGGAAATAATACCATTTAGGAATGGTAGATGACTATATGTGAAGTGTGAACCGGGGAACGAAAGTTGGTCTACGATCTTGATCGTCCTTCCTTCGTGCGGAAAACACATCACTCTGAAGAGTGAGGACACAATTGCACGTATGCAATAAATATAGTCTCGCCCAAGGAGTAAATTGTAATCTAACGGACCTTGGACTACCATGACGCCCATTTGAACGGTCTTCCCTTCTAATGTGATAGGTAGATTGGGAAGAATTCCTAAAGGTCGACTGGTTTCTCGATGAAAACCTGTAAGGTTTCTCATCTCAGGCAGAAGCAGTGGCGAACCAAGTGCTTCCCAAGCTGTTAAAGAAAGGATGCTCATAGGAGATCCCTCATCAGTAATGGTACCGGCCATAATCATTCAGTAGACTTGGACTATAATTCGAAATGGTATGGAAGCTGGTAACCGAGGATTGCCTAGTTGATCCCAATTGAAGGAAACAACTAGGTTCTTGGAGGTGGGACTGGATAAACGGCCGGATATGACTCTGATGAACTTCCTTCCTGCTGCGAAGGAATGAGAGGGATGCTCACTTGATCATTGGAGTCTGTGTTTATGAATAGAATTTGGACGGTGTGGTCTTCATTCTTTACAGCGATAATATCATTTGAGGATGGAACTTCTGAAGGCAAAACTGGGTCAACTGTCATCTGGACCTCTTGAAAGACCGGGTCAACTGTCATCTGGACCTTTGGACTTTCGTCTGGTTTGGATTCAGATGGTTCATCCTTGATGATAAACACTCCCGGAACAAAGTGGTGCATAGACGATGAACGTAAATCAACACTCTTTCTGACCAGGGACTGGTCTGGAACAGGCTGAGCACAGACAGGTTCGGGAAGATACGGTTGGACCAAAGAGGAATCATGCTTGATCTCTTGGTTAGCGGAGAGATGATCTGCAGTTGCAAAAAGACGCTGATATACAGCGGGTAGTTGAGGTAAGGGAGCTGACAGACTTTCCAAAAGACGGGAGGCTTCATCCATAAGTGGACAAAGGCGAAGGAGATGGTTACCTTCACAAAGTCGACAAGGGAAACGAACCTTCCCTTTTCCCTTACCAGCTGATAAGGTATCATCAATCTGCGACGACGAGGGGCGAGTCGGGTCACGGGACCATATATCTAGGACCCTGGGAATACCAGGAGAATCAGTAAGAAAATGGTCCTCCTTGCATAATTGACAAGGAAACTTAGCCTTCCGCGGAGGAGCAGAAGGTGGCTCTACTTGAGGTATACTCGAGGTAGATGCGACCTTTCCCTTGGGAGACTTCTTCTTTTTGGTCTTCTTCTTCTTCTTCTTAGCCACCTGGTTACTTAAATCCAGAGTTTCACCAGGCGAAGTAGAAGATGAGGACGCATCAATAGGCGAAGAAGGGGAGGGGTCCACCTTGGAATCGGGTGGAGGAGGTGGTGGTGGAACAGGAGTTATCACACTCGAGACCACCGAGTTTGAAAACAACCATATGGGCAAACTGATGGTTAAGCCAGGCAAAGACAAAGTTGCAATATACTGAACACCGACATTTCCAACAGAAGGAAATGGACTAGGGTTTCCATCAGGGGGAACACCTTGGCCGGTGGACTCAGGGAAGGATGCCATTGAGCGAGAAAGAATCCTACTCAAGCTAACGCAAACAAAATCTAATTGGGTAAATGTTATCGTGGCCAATAAATTTTAAGACACTGAACTTGACCTTTTCATATTTTAAGAGTCGAGAAAAGGACAAAAGATGACTCTAGTCTCCTTTGAATATTTAATGAGCACGAAGTGACAAGAAGCTCACTGGCACCTTTTCTTTTAGAGAGTCCGAAAAGGATCAAAAGTGACTGCTCTGGAAAACTAGGCAAGAGGTTTACCAAACAATTCGTAAAACTGCTTATACACCTCGGCAATCAGATGAAAACCAAGGACTTCCCGTACTGCAGTCAATCTTCCCGAATGCTGTGTTTAGTGCATTATGGCTTGTAAGGCGGTAGACTCAGCTTCTTATGGATAAAAGGTTTTAATCCTATAGGGGTCCCCCAATATATACGCGACGGTACGTGGGAGCACAGTCCGTATTGGCACCTATCGTTTCACCGTGGAGGAATCACCCAACCACTCGACGATAATCTACCAGGTTTAAAGACGCTGGAACACGTCTCTAACCTATACCTCTAGAATTTTTGCGTTAGATTCCAATGCGTTGTTATGTTCATTGAGTTTATTTTAAAGTTTATCTTCAATTATGTTTCAGTTTTTTTTGGTCCTACCGTATGTGATACCTCAAAAACTTCTTAAATGCGAACTACATGCCAAAAATATATCATTTCATTCAATGAATTCTATCTACAGGAAGGTTGAGATCTTTACACAAATGAAATGATCACTCAGCAAACAGCAAAGATCCTAATGCAGCTAATAACAAGAAATGAAAATTTTTCTTTTTCTTTTTAATAGCAACAAATAACAATAAACGCTAACTAATATGATGCAAAAGATCTTTTGTTTTTCTTTCCTTTAAGATGGCATGATGCATTTAAACAAATCTTAAGAGATATTCACAAGTATAAACAAACCAAGTTCACTCGATGAAATCGAACCAATTCTGAAACACCAAGATGAACTATCCAAGCAAGGAGAAACACAAAGACTTTCAATGAACCATGTAATCTAAGTTCAAATGAAGTCGAGAAAAATCCAGAGAAGCTAGAAGTGAATCACCCAAAGCATAGAAGACGAAGCTTTAACAAACCACTAAATAGGTGCGGAACACAACTAACAAGTTGACTGGAAAAACAAAAGACCGAAACTTCCCACAGAAGGCTAGACACGCGAAGCCACTAGATGTTCTAGGGCTAGGACGAAAATCAATAGAAATAAGCAAACAACTGAAGGATAAAGGCAAAACCAGTCAAACAGAGGTTCAACACACTTCCAGAGGCTATAAAAGATATAAAAAGATAAAAATTTGAGTTGAAAGAGCTTCCAACCAACACACAGGCAAAATTCATAGGGCTGGAGCGACTGTCAGCCTGCAACTTGCGCTACCAAAAGATTGGCGCGGGTTGCTGTTGGGCAACATGCGCCAACTGGCGTGACTGTCAGAATAAAAACCGCGCCAACAAAGCTTTCCGGCTTAAAAAATAAATAACACGACCCTAGGTCGGGCTGACAGTGTTCAGATGGATCAAACAGTAAAGAACAATCCCAAAACTGACCCAGAAAGCTCATTCACTCAAGCAAGCAAGAGAAAATGAACATGCAAGACAAGTTCCAAATAACTTCTCCCCAGTGGAGTCGCTAAATTGTTGGATAGGTAAATCCCCTCTGCGGACAGAGGCGATCCCACTAGCCTAAAACAGAACTAGCCACAATCAATTCACGCTGCCACGCAAGTTCCTAGTTGTACATTAAAGGTGAATTAAGAAGACCAACCTGGAATCCAACGCTATAGTCGAGGCAGAGTTGGTATTCCCGCTCCCTCGCTCCTGCAGGTCACAATCCTTGCGATCCTTGCAAACGGACACCCGCACATGCAAAGGAAGAAACAAATACAAGCATAAAATCCACCAAGGCACAACTATATTTCAGTCAGAAAGGAAATAAATCAAACATCACTATAATAGACAATGAGATTGGAACTATAATAGCAGTCGTTCATTAATGAATAATAGACAGGAAAAGTTACAACCAAGGTTCTGACATTGAACCTCTCCTCTAGCTGGGCGAGCAACTATATGTGTCTTGCAATGTACCTCCTCTCCGGCAGCATAACCTCTCTATGCTTCACTATCACTCATGACAAGCGTAATCAAAACTAGCATTCCTCCAAAAACTAGCTTGTCTAATGCATGAGGACAGATATTTATAGATGGAGAAGGGAGAAAGATTCGATGAACTAGGACACCCATTGTGGATTGGAATTATCTCTGAAAAGCCACTGTGGATAGATGTCAAGGATAGATGATGACTCTCGACCTCTATCAGATGGATTTTACCCTCAAAAGACTTCGTGATCTGAAGGGAAAAAACAAATGGGCATGCGTTTGTCAAAAATCATTACCAAACTGGGCTGGCGCGGGTGTTGTTCTGTGATAGAGCACCAATGGTCGCGCCCTCTTTTGAGGATCTCAGTGATTGGCGCGCGTAAGATACTGTGGACCTGCGCTAATGGAAAAAGATTACTTTTCAGGGAGAATTTGTAGAAGGTGTCTTCAGGGAACATGAAGTACATACTCAGGGGAACATAATGCAAGTGTTTTTGGGTTATGTCACTGCTCAGAGGTCCCGGAATGCATCCTCCAATGTATGGAAACAGGGCGATAGGGACGGTGACCAATGGTGACAAATTACTGTGTAACATAACCACTATGGTTTTTATATTTTTCTAAAACCATGACACCTGTGTAAAACGTGATTTCATCCTTGGCCTATTATGGACAAAAACCTCACTCACTTTTTCCAAATTCATCCCAGTTTGGTCTAAAACATAGTTTGAAAAAAAATCGGCCCTATGTGTGGCAAATGATTTGTCCCTTTGAATGACTTATTGAAAAATGATGGAGACATGATGTGTATGAGTTGGAATGGCCTCACACTTTCTAATATGACCTTCCTTATGCCTGATATACTTAGATGTATATGATTCCATAACCAACACTAGCTCAATGGGTGAGGAAATTAGGGTTTAGTGCTTATGGAAAATGATGATTTGGACACCCTTGGGAAAATAAAACTCCCTTTGGCATGCAGTTAACCCCTTGAAACTTTACCCTTTCACTTGACTATTTCCTTTGACAAATTGATCTTTTAATGGTCTGGCATCTTTGGAACATTGAGTTAACAACTTGGGATGGTGAAATTATTACATTTGAAAGACATAAAATTACATAATGAAATAAGCATTTCTCTTTACGAATCATCTTCACATGGTGAAGGGATGTTATTTGATCACCCTTTACTTGTTGGTCTTATGCAATGGAATGGAACCTTGGAAACCCTAATGACCTAATGAAACCTTGAAAAACACTAAAAGACCTAATGAGACCTTGAAGGACTGAAATTCAAGATGAGATAATGACCTCATGACTGATACAAATGACATGATAAAAATAAATTTATGGATGATGTACAGTAAAAAATATATGAAACTATGCCAGCAAGTAATCATATTTATGGAAGTGCGATGTTTTTGGACTAGGACTACCATTAGTGACTAATTTTTTTGCATGACCTAGTGGAATGATAAAAAAAAATTGTGTGGGACACCTAAAATGAATATGAAAAGATAAATTTTGATCACTGATGGTAGTGTGCAAATACTGACTCTAACATTGCCTCCATTGGGGATGGTATCTCCTTGGAGGTGTCAAGAACACCGTAAACCAAGTAGCCTTATCCATTAGGCATGGAGTAAAAAAAATTCAATCTGAAATACATGACTGAATACTGATGACTCAAAGACACAAACTAACTTTTACTCAACTGAAAACTGACTCAATACTAAAACATAACTCACAAACTGAAAAAGATGCTCAAAATGGAGTTTATCCAATAAAACCTACTCTAACTATTCCATTCATCACCTGATCAAGTGAAATGAAACAACCAATGCAACCAAGTAACCATTCTAGTTGATGTTTAAATTCTTTGCAAGTGCTTGTTTATGAGCAAGAAGAGAGAACTACTGAAAGACAACTCCCATGAAAATTTTTCGACTAATTGAATCTTGATGAAATTGCAAAGCACGAGCCCACACGTTGACCTCAAGAATGTTGCAAAATTATCTTCATAGGAATACATATTGATTTCTAGCCCATCTAATACGTCACTGCTCCGCTCTAGGTAGTCTTCATACTTTCGTTTTAAAATTTTCATGTCGTCTATGTTTTCTTTCTTTGATGACTGCAAAGAATTGACAAATGGATCTTGAAACTTGCGAGTGACTAATTTTTCTTGATGATCAACAAAAAAACAAAAATCGTCTTCATTAGTCTCTTGATATGACTGCAAATCTTGGTATGAGCTTTGTAATGAAACTCCTGTTGAACAAGACAATGAAGTTGATTGTCGGATCAAGTTTATATTAAAATTCTTTTCAGGCTCATAGTTAGCTAATGGAGAAGGAATTTTACTACAGATATCATCCAACACATCAGCTATTGGGTCATGAAAAACTTATAAATATTTCTGCAACCTATTTTCCATCAGTTTTAATGAGACTGAATGAAACTGTACAGGCTACTCATCCTTTGCATTAGAGATGCTATGAAAATTTTTCTTTAAAAATTGAAATGTTTCAAAACATAGTGGTACAGAGTCATATTTCATCATTTGATCATATGATTCAACTCCCAAGCCTTCATCTGCAATTTGAAATTCAATGGAACTCGTTGGCTGCAAATCTAGAGCTAGGGAGGCTTCTATGTCACAAATGATTTCATCGGCCAATTCATGCAAAGGTTTATCCTTTATAGTGTTGACCACTTGCTTATCTTCTTACTTATAGTTTTCTCTTATTTTTTCAAATGAGGAGAAACAAAAGGGTAAGGAGCTCTGATAAAAAATTTGATTATCCTCTTCATTTTCAAGATCAAAACTCAATGAGTGCTGATTTCTTATCAGATCAAGGTTACCTCTGATGAACTAAAATGAAGTAAAAAAAAGAGGCAAAGATCCTTCACTTACTTGCAACTTTTCTGCACTTTCCTCATCACTGTCATAGCTGATATGCTTCGGCTGATTACTGTATTCGAGCTGCTGAAACTGAACTTCCTCCTCCCACAAACCAGCTGTTGATTTCTCTTCAAGATTAGCCTCTGTTTGGAGAACATAATAATTTTCGTACTGATCAAACTTTGTCAAATCATCAGTATAAGTAATGTCACCAATCATACACATTGTATTATCAAATTATTTCTCCTCGGATTGATCTCAAATCCATTTTCAAATCTATGGTAGCTAGGATTATCAAGAAATTTTTTAGGGTAGCAATCTCTTCTTTTTTTGGGACAGGTGGGTCATGGTGATATTGAATAGAAAATTCATCTCTCGAGGTGATTCTTTGCATCATTTCTTCCATTTTACTTACCAAAATGTTGAGCTTTACCTTTGAAGATGTTAGGTGCTCTACAATGTTCTCCCTCTGTTCCTTCTTCAACTTTGCCCTTCTGATCAACAAATTAGCCTCTACATGTATTGCACTATTCTGCATCTATTCAAGTGTTTCAAGGTTCCTTTCCCTTAGCTAAAACTCCATTTTCAGATCAAAGGCATCCGGGTAGTGCAAGAGAGTGGATCCAGGAGGAGGCCTTATATTAGTAGGCATCAAAAAATAGACTTGGATAAACTTGGTAGAAAATGGTTGCATTGTCTCCCCTGGCAGTATTTTCAGCTAGTTATACTCTTCTTGAATCAAGAAATGGTTTTGTTTGACCACCCACTTGTCGAGGAAAACTTTGATGAACTGCTGGAAATCTGAGATGCTTACATCAGGTAGGTTTTTCAACCAACTCTTGACTTTTCCTTGCAAAGAAAGAGTGAATAGCCTAACACTGACATCCTCTTTATCGACTTCAAAAAGGTTGAGCAAAGTCTGAGAATTCTACATATGTCTCTTAGTAGTGATATTTTCATATTCACCATTGAACGTCGACAGGTATAGGTAATGATTTTCAGGGACATCATTGAGTATAGGAGGTAAGATGAGTGGTTAATGGTTTGTATCGATCTGGATTATACAAGGTACAGGAGTTGTTACACAAAAATATCATCACCATGATTATTTGCAGTCAGTATGGGTCTATCATCACTTGTACTGTCCTCCTAAGCAAGTCTCAGACCTCAGCTCTTCAAATCAAACTTTGGAAATGGGAGAAAGATATTAAAAAACAATGAAACTCTGGTTCCACACTTTCTCTCACTGCCACCTATGGTCCCGCACCTTCTGTGTACAAAAACTGCGGACCTGCCCACTCTATCCCTAACGGTGCAGGTGTGGACCCCTATGAAAGTCAAAAGCCACAAGTTTTATCTTAAAAAACTCACTTTGGGTTAATTCTAGAGGTTTCTAGAGGGAATTTTGACGTGGATTGTTCGATCTGAGGTGGTTCATGCATCCCAAAAGAGAAGGAGCTAATCCCTTGATGAGAGGAGCTATACCTTTGAAGGAGGGCTTTATCCCTTTGAAGGAGGACCTAGTAACCTCCCTCCATTACACTATAAATACAGGCATTGGGCTGGTTGCTGGAGAGGTTAGAAGCTGAACATTTTTTAGGGTAAATGCTGGTGAAATCAAGACTTCCTAGTTGAGCTTAAGAGGAGAGATCACACATCTTTTTGGCTTCATTGGGGAGTGAGTGAAACTTGTCAAAGTAGAGGAGACTTCTTGCTGGACCCTGGGAGGAGCTTGTACAACATCAAGGCAAAGGTTGTAAAGTTCTTCTTCTTTTGAATTAATACAATCAAACTCATTTTTCTCAACAAGTATCTTATGTTATTTGTTTCATGGACTCCTTGACATTGATGTTAAATATGTTTTATGCAATTGGCTTTTCAGGGGCTATTTAATTTGTTTGCCTTGTTTGTGTTTGCATATTCACGAAAAGGAGCTCATTTGGATCAAAGGAGCGAGGGCATCCACAAGCTTGCGTTGGACCTGAGGTAGGCCCTAAAAACACTTGTTTTCTATTGTTTATCAAAGCATATTTAGAGAAAGATAATGGCTGGTTGGTTTGCCTGTCATTAGGTCTTCTTTAGATTCTAGGAAGGTCTATCTTGTCCACAAGATCGACTTATTCCGTGTGACAAAATGGCGACCATACTGGGGACTTGATTGTTTTCCTTGGTTTTACTTTGACCTGAGAAACTGTATTTTTGTTTCTGTTTTTGGCTTGTTGTGTGTAAAATTGGGTAGAGTTTGTAGATCCAGGGTTATTTTTCATTTTTCATAGCTTTGGGAGAGGACCGCACCCTAGCCGTTTGACACAGTGCGTACTTACCTGCAGCTTGGCTTTTAGCACAGAGCGGGACCGCACCTGTGCCAACTGTGGGCCTGCGGACCCTGTCAAAAATTTGCAAACCCTAAGATTTCCTCTGTTAGTCAGCTTAGTTTGTGTTTAGAAATTGTTATCCACTACCCAGACCTGCATATAACTTGTCAGAAGCTTTCCTTGGATTGATTTCGTTAGTGTTAGGGGTTTAGGTGAAATTCCTAGGAGTTTTGATTGTGGGGTTTGTTTTTCGTTTTGGTTGTGTAGTGGCTCTGAGCTTAGAAGCTGTAGGGACTTTAGATCACCTTAGTTTCTACCAGCCTTCTTATGAGTCTGACCATTTATGAAATCTCCCCTTGTTTGAGGAATCCGCTTTGAGTTTTCTCTTTACAAGACTTCAAAAAGCTTGTGTTTGAAAGTTTGGATTTTCATTTTAAAAAAGAAAACAAAATTGGTTGTTCTTGACTTATTTGTGATTCTGCATAAGTTGGTCCTTAGCTTACATCTAGCTAAGTAAAACATCCTTAAAAAAGACTTTTAGTAGGCTTTGACTCCAAATAGGTTTTTTGTAGATCTCAAAGTTAGTCATTTTCATAGTTTTGAGTGTTTTACTTAAAAAATATAAATATTTCTTTTGAAAAACGTTTGTGTTTTGTAGTGTTTGAGTGCTTTGAAACGAAAAAGGGAAATTTTTGTGAAATAACTAGTTGTCTCATTTTGAGTTCTTTGGAAAGGAAAAAGCTCTTCTTTTAATTTTTTTGATTGAGAAAGATTTGTGTTTACAAAGTATTTGCATTCTCAAACTCTTTCTTAGTTTAGAAGTTCATCGAAGAGAAAAAGATTGTTTAAATCATCTTAGGTGCATTTTTAGTGATTTTGAGTCGAGTCTTCATACCACGAGTTTCATCTCCGCATCTTTTGACTTAAACAAAAACCACTAAAATTAATGCTTAAAGTAAAATTCACCTAGTAACATTTTTATTTCTAGGGCTCTGATACACCAACTTAGCTTAGGCTAGTGTCTTGGAGTAGGAGAGTAATTAACTCTCCAAGACAGTAAAAACAAACAAGTAGCTGTATCTTGTGGTAGGGAAGAAATCCAATTGTTCCATTTATGCTCTGGGAAAGCTCCTCTTAAAGGAGAAGCACGAGATCGTGTCCAAACCAGTGTGGGAATCAATCCTTCCTCATTGGGAACGACGCCAGATATTCACTTATTAAAAACGGTAAACCTCGGATTAACCATTGCCGAGGAGCCTGGTGTCACTTGTTCTTAAACCTTGGATTATGTCAAGGAGCCTTCAAGGGGATTGAGCTTGCTACTCTGCCCTTGCGTGCGTATCGGATCGTAGACTATTCCCCCAGGTGTATTTGTCTCAGTTGGTAGCCTTAGTGGCCATATTCTTTAGGACTCTTCTTGAGGTGACCATGGTGGGAAGATCCCACTGTACCTAGAGCAGACATCGGCTAGACTCACTTGGATTTTCTGGGGGGTTCTCTTCACTCGAGATGGTTAAGTGGAGGAACTTGTGCCAGTCTATTCATTAAGCAGGTTGTTGGGGTAACTGTTCCAACTGCCATTTCTGTATTGAACTCTGCGACGTTGGATTTCATCACCAGCTAGTGTTTTCAGTACAGAAAGTTACTGTTTGTGTGTGTTTGATCTCCTAGATTCTTCAGGCGTGTGATTCAAATTTGTTTGGTTCTTTAGAGACTTTAGGTGCTTTTCATTGAGATATTACTTTGTTTGCATGTGAAGTAGTTAAAAGTTTTCAACTGTGGCTGAGTTACTAAGGAAGTCCCATAGACTTCGGGGCCAACCTACTGAGGAAGTACTGAGCCAGCTCGAAGGCTTGAAAGTCCTCGTAACTCCTAGAGACAGCAGAGTTGGGTCACCTGAGGAAGGAGAATCTTCTTTTATAGTACATCCTAATTTTCAACCGTTAGTAGCAGAGTATAATCCACAGTCAGTGTTTGTTTCCGAAATTGCTGGTAGCTTTTCATCCACTAGTGATATAGGTGAAGAACCTGAAATATCCGAGCCTGAAAGTGAATTTGCTGCTACTCCGACATCGGGGTTTGTTTCTCCAACTTCTAGTGGTCCTGGTTCACCTAGGGTAGAAAGAGTAATCACCCAACATCTTCCTTCTGGACTTATTGCTATTGAAGAACTTGCCTCGGAAGAAGAAGTAGGAATCCCTATCCCTGAAAATCAACCTGTTATTGAACTAAGGGAGCGTGAATCAATTTTTTACAGCCCACGTAGGAGCAGTTCTTGGTATCTTTCTTTGACTAATTTTTTAGAAAACTCAGGGTTAAGCTTTTCACCACCTCGTGCTCCTTATCACCCAACACCTAGAGGTTTTTATACTCCCATTAATATGGCAGGACAATCATCCATGTTTACTCAAATGCCTGAATCTTTTTTGTACGGTGGTCCTTTTGTTCCCTCTGGGTATCAGTCACTTTCTGGTACTTTTTCGGGAGCATCTCCTCAACCCATTGAGCAAGGGTTATTAACTGGAAACAAAGGTACTAAGCAGTTGAGCGTAGAAGACATTCTTATGATGTCAGGTTCTATTCCCAATCCTCAACCTCAAGGTAGCCAGTTACCGCCTGGGGGCAGCCACAATTAACGCCTGGGGGGCAACCTCAAGGTACACAATTTGCATCTGGGGGGCAACCTGAAGGTACACAATTTGCATCTGGGGGGCAACCTCAAGGACAGTACATACCTATGGGACAGTACGTTCCTCAAGGTCAACCCCAAAATCAATATGTACCCCAAGGTCAACCCCAGTATCAATTCATACCTCAAGGTCAACCCCAATATCAGTATGTGCCTCAAGGGTATCAACCCCAAGGTCAATACTCGAACCAAGGTTTCCAACCACCCCAAGGTCAAACGTATGTTCAAGGAATGGGAAATGTACCTTTCAATTATCAATCCTACCCTCAATCCGGTTATGGTCCTCAGTATTCTCAACCAGTTATGGGTCAGTACCCTGGAATGAATATAGTGTGGGATCCATCACAAACCCAACAGGTGTTGCAGCCAAGTGTACAGTTGTCATCTCAAACTGGACAACCCCTAGTTTCTGGTTCACCCCAGCAACCAGTCCAATCTAACATTCAAACTTTTGTACCTTCGGTAGTTTCTCAGCCTGGGCCTAGTACACCTCGTACTCTGCCTCAAACGACTGCTACAACTGCCTCAACATCTATTCAATCTACCCCACCTACTTCTGGAGTATCGACAACTCCAGTTTCTATTGTTCCTGTATCTACTCCTCAGACATCTTTACCACCGTCTGGATCTACGATTCAAACTTCGGTTCAAATGCCTGTAGGAGAACCTGGTTTAAGTACGGTTGTCACAAGTCAACCATAATTCACCTATCAACCGTACCAGGGACAGTACCAATTTGGTCCTGCTGTGTAGCAGCCAGTTTATCAGTATCAACCGTACCCTGGGTACACTTATCAACAACCCCAGTATGGTCCGGTTAATCCTGGTTTTCCGAGAGGATACAATATCTCGAATGCGATTCCTATTCCTAGTTATCCTGGATATCCTCCTCCTGGAGCTGGTCTCATGACCCAGAGTTTTAGGGATCCTAATCGGCAGTTACCGTTTATTGCAACTTTGGACTTACCTGACTTGTCGCACCTAATGAACGATCCCATTAATTATCTTCCGTTTTGGCCGCCAATGCTGAATAAGTTGCCCAGTGACATTCCCAAGTTCGAAGGTAAATCAGGAGAGGACCCGTCGAACCATGTGATGACTTACGACCTCTGGTGTGCGTTTAACTCCATTACAGATGATTCGATCCATCTTAGACTTTTCCAGCGCACTCTAATTGGTCTCGCGGCCAAGTGGTACATTGAGTTACCACGAGGAAATTTTTATAATTTTAGTCAGTTAGCCACCTCGTTTTTAACTCATTTTCAGTTGCCAGTCTGATATGACAATGGCACGGAATTGTTAACTTCACTAAAACAATCGACATCGACTTACATTTCATATCATATTCATGAGTGGAGACGTCAACGACGTTTAGTGAAGGTATTTATTCCGGATCAGATTTTGGCTGAGTGGTTTGTAAAATCTTTATTGCCAAAGATCACTAAAGATGTTGCTAAAGCCGGAGTTGTTATTGAGGAGCAAGTAATTGCTCAAGCACAGTACCTTGACTTGTTCTATACTCAGTCAGGTACGTTACACGAAAAAATCCCCGATCTTCCCAAGCAAAATCAAATCACTGTAGCTCCTTCGGGATCTCATGCCACCGATGGTATGATTGGTACGGTTAACACTAAAAGTAAGAAGAAGTCTTCCAAGAATTCTTCCCCTATCATAACCTTTCCTAATTCCCCAACACGAGATTCTTCTGTAGAGATTTCCACCGATATTCATGTTGTAGAGTCATCTACAGCCAAATCAAAATCCGGTGGGAAGAAGAAAGGAAAGAAGAAGAATAAAACAGATAAAAGTTCAAAGGAGAAACCTGAAAAGGCAGAATCCAATGATGAAAAGCGCAACCTCGTTATCCTTGTCTCATTTTTGATGATGAACATTTTACAAGAGACTGCCCTCATTGTGCAGAGGTTGCGAAGATTGTCAAGGGTTCCCAAACTCCTGATGTTTTGAAGGATCCTTTTCTGGCTCAAGGTAGTAAGATGATAGGTTCATCCTCGAATGCCAATGAAAAACCCATACTGATGATGTCCCATGTTAGGATTGCGACTCGATCGCAAGATTATGGTAGTAAAAGTCTTGTTGATTGTAAAGAAGCAGAATCTTCTCATTCTAATCCATCAACCTCATCTCCCGGTTCCGATCCACTACACATCGAGAAACCTAATCCAGATTTGGTAATCAAACCACCCGCCAAGGGTATACTTCGAAAGTTAGCTTTCAATCCACATGCGAGAGTGGCCCAAAATTATAACATTGTTGAGGATTTAGCTGTTTCACCCTCAGCAATGTCGGCTTTGGAAGTGCTGCAATCATGTCCAACACAACGTAAATTACTTTTGTCGGCTATAGGAGCTGTTGATGTTTAGGACCCGAACCTAATAATCTTCGATCTAGAAAATAGTACACTGTGTTTGCCTCATCAAATGGCTTTCCAGATTCCAGTGATAGTAAAAAATAGGCCTATTCATCGGACTGTAATTGATGAGGGAGCCTCAACGTGCATTATGTCGATACAGTGTTGGAGATCGCTTGGTTCTCCTTCGCTAAATCAATCCCCGACGATTCTAAATGCCTTTGATGGCCGTGGGTTTCATCCTTTTGGCATTCTACAGAATTTGCCTATAAGGGTTGAAGGAAAAACCGTTAGTCTAGATGTGGAGGTGGTTGATGCCCCTCTAGATTACAACCTTCTCTTGGGTCGAAGTTGGTCTTACGCTATGACAGCGGTCGTTTCATCGGTCTTTCGAGTAATAAAGTTTCCACACAATGGAAAGATCGTAGCAATAGACCAGCTGGCTTACTTTTCATCCGACTCAGCCTCTTCGAAGAGTATTCAGCATGTTGGTAAAACCACTATCCCATATAAGGATGTTGGAGTAGGACTAGTTAAAGATGCCGGTTTACTAGGAACTTTTCCTTTTCCTCTGATCAATGCATCGTCTTCATTTGCAACCATTCATATGATTACATCAGACACCATTGTTTATGATGATCCTTGGATCATTCCTTCTGAATCTGAGATAGACTCATTTGGTAATGCCATGCCTTTGAGTCCATATGAAATTGCCTATGAAGCCGTGCAGTCGTTTGCCGACCCATGTTCAACCAAAAATGACTTAATGAATGTGGTCCGTGAGGAATCACTTTTCACATCAACCTCGGATTTAACCACGTTTTCTAAACTTGTTCACTCTGATGAGAAAATTCGTGAAATCCTATGTGTAGATGATTTACCATGGGAAGATCTCCATCACAGATCTTCGTTTTTACTTGAGGATGATCGTTTTGAAAATGATTTCTCATCAATTTTTACAACTGAATATGTCAAGGAACCTCAGAATCCAATGAAACATCCCGATTCAGAGTTAAATTTGGGAAACATCTCTCGAACTATTCCTATTGACATTTCGGTTAAGCCCGGAATTGTTGAGAACATTCATATAGGTGCCTCGTGTACAGATGACGAAATTCAAATATATAAGGCCCTATTTCAAGAATTCCGCGACGTGTTTGCCTGGTCCTATGAGGAAATGCCAGGAATTGATCCCGCGATTGTTGTTCATGAGATCAAGACTTACCCGGACGCTAAACCCGTCCGGCAATGTTTGCGTCAGATTCACCCACGAAAAGCTGCTGCAATTAAAGCAGAAGTTGAAAAATTATTGAAAGCAGGTTTCATTTATCCGATCCCATTAACGGATTGGGTATCGAATATTGTTCCAGTTAACAAAAGGCAGGGAACAATAAGAATATGCATCAACTATAGGGACATTAATCGAGCCTGTCCAAAGGAAAATTACCCAACTCCCTATATCGATCAGATCATTGATGATTGTGCCGACAGCGAAATATTTTCCTTCATGGACGGTTTTTCTGGATACAATCAAATCAATATTCTACCTGCCGATCAACCAAAAATGGCTTTCATTTGTCCATGGGGGACATTTGCTTATTGCATATTACCTTTTGGGCTTAAGAATGCCGGAGCAACTTTTCAAAGGGCGATGTCTTATGCGTTTCATGACATCAAACACATTGTGCAACCGTAACTCGATGACTTGCCTGCTCATTCATTACATCGAGCTGATCACCTCGTCCATTTACGAGCAATCTTTATGAGGTGTAGGCATTATCGTATTTGGTTGAACCCATACAAATGTGTCTTCTGTATAGAAATGGGTCAATTGCTGGGGTTTGTAGTTTCGAAAGCCAGCATTCGCGTTGATCCCTCGAAGGTCGAATCTATCATCAAATTGCCTCCTCCTTCGAGTCTTCGCCAACTCCAAAGTTTGCAGGGGAAAGCAAATTTTTTACGACGATTCATTCCTAACTACGCCGAGGTTACAAAGGGTTTTACCCGGTTTTTGAAACAGAACACTCCATTCTATTGGGATGAGATAGCTCAGAAATCTTTTGATGCACTCAAACACGCATTGACCCATGCAGCGTTGTTGCATCCTCCCAACTACAACCAGGATTACTTCTTGTATCTCGCCGCCTCTCATTCCACCATTGGAATGGTCTTAGTTCAGGAAGATGAATTCGGAATGGAACATGTGATATATTACCTTAGTCGAACTTTAAATCCAACTGAGCTAAAATACTCACATGTGGAGAAATTGGCATTGGTAGCTGTTCAAGCTGTCCAACGTTTTCGTCACTACATTTTACTACGTAAAACTACGGTAATTTCAGATTGCAACCCTATGATCTAAATTTTGACCAAGTAATTGCTAGGGGGCAAGTACTCTAAATGGATCGTTATCCTGTAGGAGTTCGACCTGGAATTTGAGAAATCTAAGTCTAAGAAATCTTTAGTTTTTGCGGAGTTAATGTGTGACTTCCCGCGTGCTGACACAGAAACTGTGGTGGAGGAGCCCATTGCAGACGAATCCTTGTTTCTAATCAGCACTTTAGATCCGTGGTATGGGGATATCATCGTTTATCTCCAGACCCAATCCTTTTGGCTAGAAATTTCAAGGTCAGAACGTCGGAAAATTCGATTCCAGTCTCAACAATTCAGGATTATTGATTTTACTCTTTATCACCGTGGGGTGGACTCTGTTTTTCGACGTTGCTTAACTCACGAGGAAGCTAAAAGGGTTCTAAATGAGTGTCACTCTGGAGCATGTGGCGGTCATATGTCTGGGTTTGCCACAGCCCAAAAGATATTGCACGCTGGCTACTTCTGGCCGTCTTTATTTAAATATTGTATTACGGCGGTCCGAAAATGCCACAACTGCCAAATTTTTGATCGTAAGATGCGCGCTCCACCTGCTCCTCTCCACCCTATAATTGTTGTTGGTCCTTTTGCCAAATGGGGTATCGATTTTATTACATGTAACCCTCACTCGGCCGGGGGGCATGCGTATATCATCCCAGTAGATTATTTTACTAAGTGGGCCGAGGTGATGCCTACATTTGAGGCAGACGGCAAGATAGCTGCAATTTTCATGTTCAATCATATAATTTCTAGGTTTGGTGTCCCTCAAGCGATAATCACTGATCATGGGCGTAATTTTTGAAACGTTATGATGACCGAACTTATAGGCCATCTTGGTTTACGTCACGATAGTTCAACCCCTTATTATCCACAAGCGAATGGTTTGGTTGAATCCATCAACAAAGTTTTAGTTATCATGATCTGACGAATCATTGGGATTCATCGGTCAAATTGGCACAACATGCTATTTTCAGTGCTTTGGGTGTACTGAACTTCAGTAAAAACATCAACAAGGTTCACTCCTTTCCAACTAGTCTATGGTTGGGAAGTTGTGTTACCCATTGAATGCGAAATCCCGTCACTGCAAATGGCCATCGAGTTACTTCCAGCCACTTCCGAAGAGGAAAAGCGTTTGTTATACTTGGCTCAATTAGATAAGAATCAATGTGATGCTACATTGGCGATCGAGACTCACGCAAAATGAATGAAAGCTCAGTATGATCGAAATGTGACCCCTCGAAATTTTTCGGAACGAGATCTAGTCTTAGTTTATGATCAAGCTAATGATAAATTAGGCACTGGAAAATTCGTTCCTATGTGGCATGGTCACTATGTTGTCAAGCGAAAGCTAGCCAAAGGGGCCTATGAATTGGTAGACTTTGACAGGGACTCTTTGGGTAAATCCAGAAATGGCCTTTACTTGAAGAGGTATTATTCTTAAAAGAATGGGTATGGAGATTTAGTTAGGATAGTTTTTTCTTTCTAGCTGGTGTGTTTTAGTTTAAAAAGTGTGCTTAGCTTAGAGAGTGTTTTTTGTCATTATTCCTGCTTATCTTGGTTTTACTCTTGATATTGCAGATGTCGATGCCTCTCCAAACATACATTGGTTTCGCTGATGGTGCTTGTCGTAACACACGGAACATCTCTTCCGCAGCTTGGGTTATCTATTCGCCCTCTGATGAGTTAGTATCTATGCATTGGGTAAGCCTCGGTCAAACAATGAACAACATTGCCGAGTATAGTGCAGTGATTGAGTTATTATCTGAATCTATTTCATTTAGGATTCAGAGTTTGATAGTGAGGTTAGATTCTGAACTCGTTGTATTACAACTTAATAGAGTGTATGCCATTAGAAATCCAGTGTTATTAAGATTATTTTTGGGAGTGCGTCTCTTGGAACGTGAATTTGATTATATTGAATATCAGCATATTCCAAGGTCTTTAAATACATTAGTAGATGCAATTTCTTCTCGAATGTTAAATAGACATTTGCAATAATCATACATGTAAATTTAAAACCATTCCATAACATGATTTACAAGATAAGCCGGTAATAGTGATATATATATAGGAGTGTGTCAAAAAATACATCGTCCTCGATAATAGGTTGAAAAACACCTTATGATTGGCAAAAATGATAAGTACAAAAAACAAAAATGTCACACGTGCCCACAATAGGCGATCATCCTATCACTGGTGATGATCTTTATAAGAAACCACTACACGGGCCACCTTGCAAAGGAACCTCCTAAAAGGTCCCGGGACCCCAATCACATAGCGCTGAAGTCGACGAGGAATGTCGTCTATAGTGGTCTCAGGAATATCTCCTGTTAAGCACTCGAGATGACCCTCCAACTCAGCCAAAACCTCTGCTGATTCATCCTGTGGGGCTAGTGCGGGTGCAACTGGTTGTTTCCTCTCGAAAGGCCGGAGAGCGGCTAGTCGTTGTGGACCCACATCTGCATTTGAAATTTTTACTATCAGTTTTGAGACGATGGAAAAATAACAAAAAAAATTAAAATAGAAAAAATGTTGAAAAGGATTTTACCTGACTCGTCCCACTACTCTCCTGGTGGAAAAACCATGTCTGGGTCACCATGAAAATCTATCCCAGTGTAAGGGAAGTCCTGAATAGAAAATACCTAGTTTTCCAGCCATTGGAAATACTCAGGTTTGAATCGAGCAACCTTTGTCCTCTCGTCTGGGTGACGGGCCATGACTGCGACCCATCGCATCAGTTTGGCTCTCGAGGAAGCCCAGCTCCAACAGTAAGGTGCTGTGGGATCAGCATAGGAACCCTCTCCAAGCCAAAACTCAGGACCAAAGCCCCATAACAAAAGGTATTTAGTCGTCCGTTCTTGGCCCTGGTCAGTTGGCCTTTCACATTGGCCAACACAGAATCGCACTAGTTGAAGATGGTGCCTCGAAAGCAATCAACTGCCATATGCATCTGGGATTCGATGGCAATATGTAATGCGGCAGCTCCGCAAAGTCTGGTGACAGTGAACGCAATCACCATGAGCTCAGGATGGGATATGATCTTTATGTCTATCCCTTTGTCTCTAGCCTGGCTGTTGCAGTACTCTAGCCAGAGGCTATCGACAGACTGGCCACCTGGTCTAGTCCCGTGCAGAGTCAAGGCTTCGCCTATCTTAGCCAAACCAGTCAAGAAGCACTGGTCTTGTACGCTCCATCTGTCAACCATCCACTGTAAGAAATCCACCTGAGCCCTCATGCTAGGAATGGCCTAGAATTTATACAAGCCACACGCCCTCAAAGCATCAAGTGAAGGCTGATGATTCCATGCGGCAGCATCTACTTCCTCATGCTCTCATTCACGCCAATCTAGGATGATGTACTCTCTGCATCAAGCATAAAGACAAATTAAATTGCTAGAAATTATTTTGTGTGGTCCATTTTTGAGAATTTTTGGGTTAAAAACCCTTGCAGCGGGGACCGCACCCTCCGGGTTAGACACAGTGCGTGGGACCGCACTTTGTCTACACGGAAGGTGCAGACCTCGAGCTTTTTCCCAATGGAGAAAAAGTTGGGGTCCGCAGGCCCGCAATGGTAAACCTGCGGGCCCCCGCGCGGGTTTTGTGCCTAAAAACCCTCCCAAAAATAAAATAAATGACTAAAACAAAAAATTAAATGGTTAAAAATGAAGAGTGGGATGATTTGGATTACCAGGAGAAGACGGCGTTCGATTCCGACGGTTTGATTTTCCGCAATCTTCACGGGAAGTTTTCTGAGCAAAAGCACTATTTTGTCACCCAAACTCAAATGGTAAAAATGAATTCACAAAGGCCCTTTTTATAAGTTTTTTGAGTAAATGAATTGCAAATTTGTTTATGTTTCACTTTGAAAAGGTATTTTGTGACATTTTTATCCATTTCAAACAGGTATGAGTAATGTTTGTCTTTTTGTGCAGAATAACAGATTATTCAGGTGAAATCTATCATTTTCGACGGAAAAACATGTAGAGTCACCTTTAAGCTCTTTTCTGACTCCTGAAACATGAAAAGATTGCCGAGTGTTTCTTTTAAACTCGTTAAAATGGAATTAAAAGACGGTCCACTTACAGCTCTTTTCCGACCGTAAAAACATGAAAAGATTGACAGATTTTTGTCGTTTCAAATTCGATATTGGTTATAAAACGACATGTCATTGATCACTTTTTTACTTTTTCGGGTCAAGGGCACTAATGACGAAAAGTACTCCTTGGTCATAAAAGATCAAGTGGTTCTCTCAAGTACTATTTTATACTTTTTTGGGCTTGGGAGACACAAATTTACTAAAAAGGTCAACCCTGGAGTCTTCTTAAGTTTTTTCAGACTCTCTAAAATTGAAAAACGCTGAGTTTCTCCTATACTTGACTCATTAAAATTTCACAGTAAAGGACCTGTTCAATTACAAACAGGAACGAACCACTCCTTCTTAGGGTTCGAATTTAAACTAAGTTGGACTCATCCGAAGGATGAGCTTATAATCAAGCAAATGTTATCCTCTTCAAGCTTGTCAAAAATAAAGAGGTACTTGCCAGAAATGGTGGGGGAAGAGAGAGAAAAATGAGTCTGTTTGTCATACTTTGTAACCGCTCTTGAACACGACACTTTCATTCACCTAGGTTGGGAAATCCTTTGCCTAATAGCTGATCAAACCACATTGAAAGTCTTCAGCCCGTTTCTGGGTATTAACTTTGGGTCAATTGTCACCAAGCCATCTGTCGTGTCGTTATGTGTTCAAGAGGTCACTGCCAATAACCATTCATCTGCAAAATATTTGTCATCCATCTTGACCATCCCTGAGTCAGTCCTTGCAACTAAATTTCTCCAACTTGATCTATGATTTCGTGTTGTGGGCTTGCCTCCAACGGATTGCTTTCTATCGACAGCAGCTCATTATCTATAAAGATGATCTAGATATTGTTAGTACCTTGAGATCTGCATGCCTCAATGGCAGGTTTCTCGCCTTTGACGACAGTTTACATCATTGAATTTCGATCAAAGGATTCCGTGACATGTTCAACATCAACACATTTATTCGCATCTCATGGATTGTACTGGGTACTTTGAGAGCCATTGACATCACTGGTGGTTTCTCTCACACTTGTTAACAGTTTACATCATTGACTGGTAATCAAGTGGTTTCTACCATGTTCGACATCAACACATTCATTCCCATGGATAGAATCGTACTGTTTCGGGAAGTAGAAATGAAGACCCTGGATCTTGTTTCTACAATCCAGGCTGCGAGGAATTTTTTATTCATTATATAATGGACTATTCATAAAGAGATGGCTGTGTCCATACTGTGTCCACATGAGTCTATACTTGTGATGTTTTACAAGATCATTCCTATATCAGAGCAGTAGTTAGTTTTTCTAGTCAGTTTTGATCTGAGTATGGGAATGCCTACCTCAGCGATGATATGATCTCATATATATATCTTGCATTGAATGTTTTTACAGGTTCCAACCGGGCTCTCCACAAGATGATCCTCGAAATGATAAAGTACTTCACTCTTCCTAGATGATCAATGAAATCCTCATCTATTATAGACTTCGCACTTTAGGGGGCAATCTGTTACACAAAAATATCATCACCATGATTATTTGCAGTCACTATGGGTCTATCATCACTTGTAATGTCCTCCTAAGAAAGTCTCAGACCTCAGCTCTTCAAATCAAACTTTGGAAATGGGAGAAAGATATTAAAAAACAATGAAACTCTGGTTCCGCACTTTCTCTCACTGTCACTTGCGGTCTCGCACCTTCTGTGTACAAAAATTACGGACCTGCCCGCTCTGTCCCTAACGATGTAGGTGCGGACCCCTGTGAAAGTCAAAAGGCGCAAGTTTTATCTTAAAAAACTCACTTTTGGTTAATTCTAGAGGTTTCTAGAAGGAATTTTGACGTGGATTATTCGCTCTGAGGTGGTTCATGCATCCCAAAAGAGAAGGAGCTAATCCCTTGATGAGAGGAGCTATCCCTTTGAAGGAGGGCTTTATCCCTTTGAAGGAGGACCTAGTAACCTCCCTCCATTGCACTATAAATACAGGCATTGGGCTGGTTGCTCGAGAGGTTAGAAGCTGAACATTTTTTAGGGTAAATTCTAGTGAAATCAAGACTTCCTAGTTGAGCTTAAGAGGAGAGATCACACATCTTTTTGGCTTCATTGGGGAGTGAGTGAAACTTGTCAAAGTAGAGGAGACTTCTTGCTGGACCCTGGGAGGAGCTTGTACAACATCAAGGCAAAGGTTGTAAATTTCTTCTTCTTTTGAATTAATACAATCAAACTCATTTTTCTCAACAAGAATCTTATGTTATTTATTTCATGGACTCCTTGACTTTCATGTTAAATATGTTTTATGCAATTGGCTTTTCAGGTGCTATTTAATTTGTTTGCCTTGTTTGTGTTTGCAGATTCACGAAAAGGAGCTCATTTGGATCAAAGGAGCGAGGGCATCCACAAGCTTGCGTTGGACCTGAGGTAGGCCCTAAAAACACTTGTTTGCTATTTTTTATCAAATCATATTTAGAGAAAGATAGTGTTTGGTTGGTTTGCTTGTCATTAGGTCTTCTTTAGATTCTAGGAAGGTCTATCTTGTCCGCAAGATCGACTTGTTTCGTGTGACAGGAGTATATACAGAAGTTGTAGAATCAGTCACGATCTCTTTAGGCTCACCAGTTTGAAGATGGTCATCATAAGATTCAGAATAAGGGTCATGATCAAGATCACAGGCATACGAAGAATTTGTTTTCACAGTATTTAAAGGGAAGGAATCACATGCAAGTCTAGGATATTTTCTCAAATATAGTATACTTTGTAAAACCTTTTTGACATTCTTGAGAAAAGAGAAAACATAATTGATGACAAAGAACATAATGTCTTGGATGAAATTCCAACTTGAATCCCTGATCTTAACATATTGTCCTTTCATGTTTCTATTGGTCGAGTTCATCCTCCAGTGGAGTCTTTGGATATGATCTCGAAACTGATTTAGAGTCGCCAGGTGAACAATTTCAGCTTTCCTGTGTTTGATCGTTGTCCACCATCAATAATCAGATCTATTTCTGAACTTTTATGATATTTCCTAGGGAATACAAAACCTTTCGCTCATTCCCCAGTATGGTCGCCACTATGTTAGCACCTGGATTGAACCTTAGGGTGAAGGAAGATAATGCCAGGGTAACTAGAATCCATGCTTAGCCAAGTGGCTAGCCCTACTAGGCCAAGAGAGGGATCTCTCCATAAGGATGTTAGCCGAGATCACTGGATCAAGAAAATGATATTAGGCTAGGTATAGTAGCACAAGGTTTGATTTGATTTTGAAGGGATTTGCTAGATCAAGAGAAGTCAAATAGTTAGGGCAAGAAAATTAGGTCAAAATTGTAGGGTGTTCGATGGGGCAAGGTAGGCACAAGGTTCAACACTCTAGGGTTTGATGGGTGAGGTGATTCAAGACATGTGAGAAGCTAGTAAGAGCATGTGAGCAGCATGGATCCTTCCTAAACAGAAGAAAACATAGACTGTGAATATTTTCCCAAAACACAGCATAAATATTATGGGTTCTTCCTATCAACTTGAAAACATCCACTTAAAAGCAATGAAATGATTGATGAAGTGAATTTTTTTTTTAACATATGATCACAATTGAGAAAACTAAACTGTACATCATACCACAAGGATCCCAAAGAAATAACTGCAATTTTTCATTAATATCCTACTAAAACTGATACAAGATGATGTCTACTCAAAAGATAATCATCCAGCTGAGTCCAATCCTTCACAATGTGAAATAAAAAGAAGATATAGACCTCAATTCAACCTCCCCCCATCCTCAGAGGCTAAATCCCTAAGATGAGGAACTAATCCATCAAAATCTGAACAAGAAACTGGAATCTAGGCAACCCTAACCACTTGCCTCTAAAAGGGAGGAAATTGATTCATTTGACATCAAGATAATTTCTGATCCAATGAATCTACCCTCTGGTAACTAATTTTCATCCTATTTACATGCCTAGTCACCATGTACATCAGTAAAAAAAATCATCCATGAGAGAAAACCCAAAAATTATAGTCATGGCATAGTAAAGTGCAAATTGAGTAGAAAATTGTCCTATGCGCAGTGCCCAAGCTCTATGCGCAAAACTTTTTGCAAGGCCATTTTGGAGGCCTTCCTGGTGTCCAAATTGGGCCCAAAGTAGCTTGTTGGAAATATCTTCAAGTATAATTTCCATAACATCTTGAATTGTTGTATTTGGAGTTCATTTGACCCCTCAAAATGAGGGCAAAAAGGTCTTTTTGGGTGTTTTTTGACCTTTTGGTTGACCAGTTTTGCTTCAAAATATTAGAAAATGCACAAGGTGCATGTAATCATCATTGTGAATCCAAAAATTATAGCCATTTCCTCATTGGATGCCCCTAGGAAAAGCACAGCACTAGTGGCACTACACCTAGAGCCAAAATTTATGTGTCAAAAACTGCTAAATTCTTCAAAAATGCAAAAATTCTCAAAACTTGCTCAAAATTGCTCACAATTTATGGGAGACCACCACCATCAAGTGTTTGGGTCAGCCAAGGGAGCTTCAGTAAGAAACCTAATCCTTTCACCCTCCTATTTTCCTTTGAGTGCTTATTTTAGCCTTGTCTTCATTTGCTTGACTCTTATGTTACAAATCTTGTTCTGGGTCTTTTTCTTTGTCCTTATTCATTATCCGGCTCTCATAATCTCCATAAGCCTCATCAAGCTAAAACTTGACCTTCTCAACCTCCCTCTTTGCCTTGATGTACTTGGTTTTCTTGACCTCTAGCTACTTGTTCTCTTGCTCATAAAAGGAGATGATATATTTGGCCCTTTGTAAACTGGTCTCAAGTTTCCTGATTTTGGCATCCTTTGCTTTCAAGGTAGCCTAAGTGATTTTGTCTTTCTCCTCATAATATTTATCCTCTTTATCCATGTTTTTGAGTTTGAAGCTTTAGAAACCCTAGAGAAGGTAATCAGGAAGTGGGAGTTATGGTGAATAGAGAGAGGGGAAGGGGAGAGGAGTTTGTGTGATGTAGGATGAGATATGTATGATGTGAGAGTGAGAAGGAGGGGGTATTTTTTAATAGGGACTATTTAGTAAATAGGGGTTTAAGGATTTTGTTTTGGGGGATTTAGGGTATAGGGTATAGGTGTAAGGATTTGACAACATAATGTGGGAATAAGGGACATGGTAAGTGTGGAAGGTTTTTAAGACAACCTAGGGTTTGAAAATTCAAATAGAAAACAAACTTCAAAATGGTGAAATGAGTTCTAGTAGGATGTTTCAAGGAGTGTACTTACTTGATTAGAGGTTCTAGGTAGAAAGAGAAATTTAGATGGTTTATAGGGTGGTCTTGGTGTTTGCTGGCCCTATGCACAGTGCCTTGTACAAGTGCGCAACGCTCTAGATCTACGTGCAACACTATGCAAAAATGCACTGGAAAATAGGCCCTATGCGTAGCATTCTATCTGTATGCACAGTGCTCCCTCCTCCATGCACAATGCCCAAGCTCTATGCGCAACACTTTTTGCATTCTACTTTCAGAGGCTTTCCTAGTGTCCAAATTGAGCCCATGATAGCTCGTTGGAAAGGCCTCTCTCTTGGCTACATAATGGATCTATCACGCACTAAAAATGATCAATTATAGCCCCTGAAAAGTCAATTCTCCAAATACCGGTAAAAAAGTGCGGAATGAGGGTGCAAAAATGAAGTGTTCTCTTGCAGGAATGTTTTGGAGGTCTTCATCAACTCCAAATTGAGATCTTGATAGCTCATTGGAAATATATTTCTCTCTAGTTATCAATTGACTCATCAATCAAGTTATTTGGACATTCCAGCTAGAACAAAAGTTGATTTTCCCAAAGTCACTGTAGAAGTGCAACAACTCTCTTGTAGCCACTATATTTTTGATCTTTCTCTAAAACATGAAGGAGGTTTTGCATCCTTGGCCTATTATCGACAAAAAACTATCTCACTTTTTATAAATTCATCCCTTTTTGGTCTAAAACATAGTTTGAAGAAAAACCAGCCCTATGTGTGGCCAATGATTTGTCCCATAGAATGACTTATTGAAAAATGATGGAGACATGATGTGTATGAGTTGGAATGGCCTCATAATTGCTGAAATAACCTCCCTTATGCCTCATATACTAAAATGTCTATGATTCCATAGCCAACACTAGCTCAATGGGTGAGGAAATTAGGGTTTAGTGCTTGTGGAAAATGATGATTTGGACACCATTGGGAAAAGACAACTCCTTTTGGCATGCACTTAACCCCTTGAAACTTTACCCTTTCACTTGACTATTTCCTTTGACAAATTGATATTTTGATGGTCTGGCATCTTTGGAAAACTGAGTTAACAACTTGGGATGGTGAAATTATTACATTTGAAAAACATAAAATTACATAATAAAATAAGCATTTATCTTTACAAATCATCTTCACATGGTGAAGGGATGTTATTTGATCACCCTTTACTTGCTAGTCTTATGCAATGGAATGGAACCTTGGCAACCCTAATGACCTAATGAAACCTTGAAAAACCATAAAAGACCTAATGAGACCTTGAAGGACTGAAATTCAAGATGACACAATGACCTCATGACTGATACAAATGGCATAATAAAAATAACTTTATGGATGATGTACAGTCAACAAGATATGAAACTATACCAGCAAGTAATCATATTTAGGGAACTGTGATGTTTTTGGACTAGAACTACCGTCAATGACTAATTTTTTTTCATGACCTAGTGGAATGATAAAAAATTTCTGTGTGGGACACCTAAAATGAATATGAAAAGAGCAATTTTGATCACTGATGGAAGTATGAAAATAATGACTCTAACAGAAATGACTTTGTGGAAACTGAACTGGCATCAAAAGAAGTTTTAACTAACTGTTGATGACAAACATGTGTGATATTTTCTTTCTCTCTTTCCTATTATAATTTGATAATTTGATCATTCCTTAATTGTAATGAAGAAGAAGGAGTTTCTTGAATAAATTGCACTAGGGCCAGAGAGGGAATAACTAGATTTGATGGAATGGCATCTTCTTTTCCATAAACCAAATTAAATGGAGAAGCACCTATTCAGGCCTTCTCATTGATTCTATCTTCCCAAAGAGCAAATGCCATAGATTTGTTTCAATTCTTTTGGCTTTGGCTGACTGTTCGTTTAATGATTCTAATGAGATTTTTGTTAGTTTTCTCTACTAACCCGTTCCATTGAGGATAGTAATTGGTATAATACTTTAATTTAAAAGCTATTTTTAGTGAGAATTCAGTCATACTATTTCCAGAAAAATAAGACACGTTGTCGAACATGAGTGCATTGGGTAAGCCAAATCTGGTTATGATAAATTGATCAATGAATTCAATAATTACATCAGAATTGCCTATTCTTAGTGGAATTTCTTCCACCCACTTGGTAAAATAATCTGTTGCAGTAAGAATGTATTTATGTTTTTTTGAAAAGTTAGAAACGATCTCACCTATGACATCCAATCCCCATTGTTCAAAAGGATTTTCAAAGTTGACTAGTTGCAAGAGAAATGATGATTTCCTTTTTCTTCCAGCAGCTGTTTGACAAAATTTTTAATTTCACACATATTCATGAGTGTCTTTGAATAGTGTTGGCCAATAGTAATCGGCATGAAGAATTTTGTGCAATGTTGTATCTCCTCCAAAATGTCCACCAGCTGGGCCATCGTGGAGTTCCTACAAAAAAAACTTTGCTTCAGATTTATCAAGGCATCTTAATATAACAGAATCATAATTTTTTTGAAGTAACACATTATCAATGATTTGATATTGAATATATTCAATCCTTAAATCATTTTCCTTTTATAACTGAGTTCAGGAGGAACAAATCCATTTCTTAAATAGAAAATTAAATCAGCATATTGGGATTTAGACTCGTTTAGATTTACCTCATATATTTGCACAGTATTACATGAATCTTCATCTACTAATATGTTGGAAGCTCTTGCTAGCATCCTGCAAAATCCTTGACCTTTTATGATTTTAGCTGGTGTTAGCCTCCTGTTGCAACAGGTGTTCATCTTTCATTATCGACATTTTTACATGCCAAATATCTCATACTTTGCATGCTGCAATGTTCCATATTTGCTACAGAGGCCAATGAAGTGTTCATGAGAATATACTAGTCTAAATGCCACTGTTGTATTCCAATTTTGATGAGCTAATCCTTTTTGATGAGTTTCTCAGTTAAGGGAAGTCCAAACAGCTTAATCTTGGCTTCCCTAGGTTTAAATTGCTGTTGTAGAATAGAGAAAGAGTATCTGTCCAAACAGTTTAAACTTGGTAGATCAGTAGCTAGGTAGAGAAAATAAGGTGCACAACTGTCTAATCTGGGCCCTTGGAATCAATAAGGGTAGTTTTAGATAGGAGGACAGTTAAAGAGAAAAAAGAGCAATCAAGGTTTGCAAGTCTAAGTGCACCCTTCCTGAAGTAACAAAAAATGCTAGGTGTATTAAGCTGGGTAGGTAGCCTGGGGTTGCAGAAACAAGATCATCTTCAGTTTTTGGCCTTGAAAAAGAGAGCTCATCCCATCAGTGGTAGAGGTACCAAAGCAGTGTTTTGATGGCAAGTGTTGGTAGTATGTCTAACTTCCCTTCACTCCCCCTAAAAAGTCTCTTACTAACATCCCCCTAAAGGACCTTGGGATCTGCCCAACAAGTCCTAGTTTTAACTTCATTTTTTTGAAACATCAAGTTAAATGTTGGCTTTCTTCAAAGAAAAGAAGCCACATTTCTTGTGTAAAATCAGTCCCCCATTCTCATTTACCCCTATGTCTAAGTTTTACTTTTGAAACTTAGCCTTCGACTCCACTTTCACCTCATAAACTCATATTAACTGCTAACTCTACTATATAGCTCCCTAGATCATTTCCCCATCCCCTATTATACAAAAAAGCTATAAAAACTCCCCAAAAATATTAAATAGCCCCTCCCTTTGGCACTATAGCCATATTTCCTAAGTTCAGGAAATGCTGAGTTCATTTGGGGCTTGGCATTAGCCCTTCCGCGTCCTAACTCGGGGTTAATTTGACATTCGGTTAAATTAACAACTACAGTTCCCCCCCCCACACATAAACTTTACACTAATATCCTCCATGCATACAGTCCATTTGGGATTAATTTGATATTCGATCAAATTAATAACCACCCACACCCACTTACAAACCCATAAAACCTGCGTTAACCAAAGTTTTAGCCCCCTTTTTTGGCATAAATATTGTTTTATATACGCGCGGGTCCCGTCCCTAACCTCCCACTACCTCGCCTACCCCGCCAGCCGTCCGATGGCCAGAACCCCAGATCAATGGTGGGAGGGTCTTTTCCTGTCCCGATATGCTGAGGGTTAACGTCCGGGAGATGGACGGTTTTCCTGTCGTACTCCCACCACGTGTCGCCCTCCCAGCTGTGGCGGAGCCCCCTCCTCCGAAACCACTTCTGTGTAAAAGCGGTGCAATATGAAACCACAAACTGCTTCCCCTATGTGATGTCACTGCCAAGTCTTCATGACGTCATCAACCTGCATCGGCCTCCTACCACCGTGTCCTATGCCACGTCACTGTCATGTCACTGCCACTGTACTGCCACGTCATCACCCTGCCGTACTGCCATGTCACCCTGCCACGTCACCATGCCGTACTAGGACCCACCACTGATGTCATGCTGACGTCATCACCAAAAAGGGCACGAAGTGCGAAATTTGCAGCAAAGGAAGCCCGGAATAAAAAACCGAGGCAGTTTTCGATGGAGGGCCTCTCATGGCTCAACTACCAACAGACCTGAAAATTCACGGAGGCAACAGGATTTTTTCATTTATATGCATATTCAGATCGGCCAACGCCAATATCATTCCAGATAACATGAAAGGAATTTGCAGCAACCATTTTTGCTTTGAAAGGGCAGAAAAAGGGCGATTTGACAGTTTCATACACAGCAAGGGAGAGAAAACGGCCTGATTCAATTGTGAAAGTGTATCAGAGGAAAGATGAAGCCCTGATTAAATCAAAAAGTATCAGTGAAGTGACAAAGAGTATCAGTTCGGCAACATCAAAGCAGGTGAACATTAAATACCTCCATCAAATTCAAAGAAGCAGTAAAAACCATTTAAAGCTTATCTGGTCGGGATTAGTGCACATTAAAGCCACCGAAAATCAGCATAACCGCCTGAGAAGTGCAGATAAAAGACAAGGCATAGTTATTGCAGAACCGCCTCACTGCACCGAGCCACCGAGGACACCATATTAACTCATTTTGATACAGCTGCCCTCAGTGCAGCTCAAAAGATATTTTCTTGCATTTACTTCTAGACAAGATTAGGTTAAAGAAATCATTTCCTTCAGACCTGTTTAGGGCGGCTGTAATAGATTAATTTTGGATATTTTTTCCTTTTTATACCACCCTCTGTATTGCTTAAAGGGTTGGTTGGTTGTATCGTCCATGAGAGACTCGCTTTGTATACTTGATGTTTTACTTAATCAAAGACTGCTGAAAAGCTTGGAGGAATGACTGTTTGCTGTGTGTTTAATGGTTGAAAGATGAATACGGAATTCTTGTGCTGCAACATGACTCAATAAGTGTTTCTTACCTTTGTTTTCCATTGATATACCATCTAAAATAGCAGAAAGAATGAATAGTTTAGACTTGGTTTAATTGCCCTCTATGCTCAATTTCTGCTGTTTCTTTATGTTTTCATCTGGATTAGTAATGAATATGAATTCCCTGTGGCTCATATTTCCCCTAATTCACTCATTTTTGATAGTTATCTAGGAATTCTTTACTGCTCCTAGGTAGAGCTCATTCACCTTCCCTCTGTTAAGCTGAACGAGAGATTCTTAACTGCCTCTCATTCCTTAGCCCTCATTCCATCCTTTTAAGCTTGAATCATTGTTTCATGTGTAACTATCTTGCTCCATATTCCTCTTGTGACCAAGAAAACGCACCAGCAGTCCTACTCCTTGACTCCACGGCCAATGGTTCTAAAAATTTCATGCTATCCCTGCCTCTCTACTTGAAAGCATCAATCATCCCACCAAAATCAAAACAAAACCCATTGAACTCAATAACTAGCCTAAAATCATCATCAACAAAGCTAAATCCTAAAGAGAGAGCCCGATCTTTTTGCTGGTAGGCTAGGACCTACAGTCCAAAGATTGGTTTGTGGTTACCTCAGCCGTATCCCTTTTAGGAGATTTAGGGACAACCTGAGTGATAACAACTGGTCTAATTTCAATGTCATATCCTTGCAGTGTTGTCACCCAATTTTCCCCTTTCTCTCCTAATTCCTTTTGCACTAGTGATTTTCTCACGGATGAGAATGGAACTATTACTTTAGTGTGTGTTTTAAGAATAAAAGGTATGAAATAATTTATTGGTTTGGAAACAAAGAAATCTTGCTTTTCAACATCTGAGTAATTTAATTTAGTTCCTTGCAATTTAGTTCAACATCTGAGTAATTTTAAACAAGGAGAGTGGTGCTTCAATTTTCTCATCATTGATTTGTGTCAAAATAGATGCATATGATATTTTGGAGGCAAAAGTATATAAAATAAAATGATTATAAAAGTTTGGAGTTGCTAAAGAGGGAGAATTTATAATTTTCCTATTTGATAATATCAAAAGATTCTCACTCACTATGTCCCCATTTAAAAACTGAATTTTTTTCTATCATGGATTGCAAGGGTAAAACAATTCGTGAAAAGTCAGGGACAAATATTTTAACAAAATTTATCTGACCTAGGAAGGACTGCATGGATTTTTAGATGTGAGGCAAAGATACTTCAAAAATTTATTTTATCCTATTAGGATCTATGTGAATGGAATATTTAGATACAATAAATACAAGAAGTTTTCCTTCACTTAAATAAAACTAAGACTTCTTTGGTTTTAAAGAAATTTTGTACCTTTTACAATGTTGAAAGATTCGCTTTAAATCCTTTAAATGATTACTACGCTTATTTGAATATATTGTTATATCATATAAATAAATGACCACCATTTTATTCACCAAACCTCTTAAAGTTATATCCATGTCTCTTTGTAAAGTTGCACTAGCATTAATTAATCCAAATGGCATATTTTGATAGGTCTATGTTCCCCATTTGGTTCTGAATGTGGTGTTTATTCGATCATTTGGATGTATGAGAAATTCATTGTAACCTAAAAATCCATCTCGAAGAGACATTAGTTCTGAACCTATAACTGACTACAATATATGTTCCATAGGAGGTATTAGAAAGTTGTCCTTCTAACAAGCTTTGTTGAGATTGCAAAAGTCTATTCAAATTTGAATATCACCATTTCTTTTCCTGATTGGTACTAGGTTGGAAACCCACTTTTAATGTCAAACAAGAGAAATTATGTTGGCTTTAAGAAGTTTATTTAATTCAGATTTTATTTGGTTTGCCAATTTTGGATGAATCTTTCTCAACTTTTGTTGTACATGCTTTTCGTTTGATATCATAGGAATAGTGTGTTGTACAATAGAAGTATCATACATTTTAAGATAATCATAATTCCAGGAAAAAACATTTTTATATCTTCTCAAAAAATGAATGAAGGCTAACCTTACATTGAGTGAAAGACCAAGACCTAGATTAGTATTCTTTGGTTTAGGTTAGTTCCAAGATTTACTAATTCAAACCTTAATGTTGAACTTTGAATTTTTGAGTTAGTTGGTTTCTTGAATCTGTCTTTAAGATCATATAGATCTTCCAACTTTACTATAAATTTGGTTATAAGATTTTCACTTGTTTTTTTTTTCGAGATGGATATGATGTTGGTCTTCATCTATTATATGGTCATCATATGAGCCCTCGGACGTTAATAAGTTTATGATATCGAGATCTTCATTAAAAAATTCACAATTGGTGATATTATTAGGAAAGAAGGTCGAAAAATTAACTCTATAGAAAATTAGTTAGGACTATTGTTGGGTGTGGAGCCTAATTATCTTCTTTATTCAAAGGTATTACCACATTGGACCCCATTTCATAATGTGGTTGCAACGCTGCCCGTTTATGTGCACCACCAGGGGGGTCAAGGGGGGGGGGCGACATAGATGTAAAATATATGTAAAATTGCCTTGTAAAATGTTGTAATTTTGTAGTCAATCTGGGCCATTCATTAGGTAGAAATCTGATGGTAGAAGTTATGTTTAATTTAGGTTTTTTTCCCTTTAAGGAAACCCCTCGCTATATATGAGGGAATTGTATTGCGTCTATATAGATCTGTATTCTTAGTGAGAAAGAGAGAGGAGATTGTGTGAGAGAGAAGAGGGAATTATACTGGATCTGATGTAGGTTGTATCTCTTCATTTTGATGGATAATATAAAAGAAAGGACTAGCTGTTTCTCCATGGACGTAGCCCAAATTATGTAAACCATGTATATCTGTGTCTGTCTTATTTTATGTGTTTTCTGTGTTTGCTTTTTTTCAATATATTTTATGTGTTCCATTTCTCTATAATATATAATTTTCTAACAACTGGTATCAGAGCCTAAGGTCTATTTGGATGATAAACTTGCAGGTGAGAAGGGTTCATGGTTCGAGTGGGAGAAATGGTGGAAGATGGTAGGTCTAGGGTCAAAAAGTTTAACATCCAAAACTACTAGCTATGGAAGATGCAACTGGAATATTCTTGTATCAGAAAGATCTATATCTACCATTGAGTGGAAAGACAAAGAAGATGATGAGTATGATAGACAAAGAATGGGATATTCTCAATAGAAAGACACTTGGAACAATATGGTTGAGCCTAGCAGTGTCGCTAGCATTTAATATTTCAAAGGAAACAAAAACATATGGTTTAATATCGGCATTGGCCAAAGTACATGAAAAACCCTCGTCCTGAAATAAGGTATTTCTTATGAAGAATTTATTTAATATGAAAATGTCAAAAGGTGAATCTGTTGTTGATCATTTAAATGAATTTAATACAGTTACCAGTCAGTTAATTTCTGTAGGGGTAACTTTTGATGATGAAGTTAGGCCGATATTATTTCTATGCTCATTACCAGAAAGTTGGAATGGTTTAGTTATGGCCATTAGTAAATCTATCTCTAGATCTAGTACTTTAAAATTTGATGATGTTGTCGGTGGAATCTTTAGTGAGGAAATGTGACGAAAAATATTTGGTGAAACATTAGGTAATGTTTTGACTACAGAGGCTAGGGGAAGAAAAATGGAAAAAGGAAAGATGCTAGGATATCGCAGTAACTCAAGGAAAGGCAGATCCAAGTCCAGATTAGGGATAGTGTACTAGAAATGTGGAAAGAAAGGACACCTGAAGAAAGACTATAAGTCTCGGAAGGGAAAAGAAAGAGACGTGCAACAAGAAAAAAATCATGAAGCAAATGTTAGAGGTGATGTGTTGCAAGATGCTTTGATTCTTTCATTAGAAATTATTATTGATGTCTGGGTGGTAGGTTTAGGGGCATCATTCCATGCCACACCTGATATGAAACATTTTCATGATTATGTTCAAGGAGATTTTGGACAGGTTCGATTGGGTGATGATAAACCCTATAAAATCATTGGAATGGGTACATTTTTCATAAACTAGATTAATGGAAATCAATGGCTATTGAAAGAGGTAAGGCATGTTCCAGATCTGAAGAAAATCTGATTTCAATAGGGTAGTTGGGAAGTGAAGGTTGTGTAACTAATTTTACAGATAAAACCTAGAAGGTCACTAAAGGAGCCCTAGTAATAGAAAAAGGAGAAACTTGTGGTACACTGTATTTATGCAATGATATTTCTAATTTCGTTAATGGTTTAACCTATACAGGAGTAAATACGACATTATGGCATCATAGGCTTGGGAACATGAGAGAGAAGGGGATGCAGATTCTTCACTCAAGAAATTTGTTGCCAGGTTTAAATCATGTTGATTTGGAATTCTGTGAGAATTGTGTTTATGGAAAACAGAAGAGAATTAGATTCCTCAGAGTTTGGAAAGAAAAGAAGAGTGAAAAATTAGAGGTTGCGCATACAGATGTATGGGGACCTACTTAGGTATGATTTCTCGGTGGATCTCATTATTATGTTACTTTTATTGATGATGCAACCAGGAAAACATGGATTTATTGTATTCAAAATAAATTTGATGTATTTGATACTTTCAATAAATGGAAATATTTGGTTGAAAATGAGATAGGAAAAAGGTTGAAGTTTCTCAGATCAAACAATGGAGGTCAATATTGTAGCAAAGAGTTTGATAGGTAATATTCAGAGAATAGAATTCGTAGAGAGGACAATTCCAGGAACACCACAAGAAAATGGTGTGTCAAAAAGGATGAATAGGACAATCCTGGAGCATGCACAGTGCATGATATTGCATGCAAGATTGCCTTTACAATTTTGGGTAGATGTTATAGATACTGTTGTTTATCTAATAAACAGAGGGCCTTCAAGTCCCTGGGATGGTGGTATTTGAGAGGAGGCATGGACATGTAAAAAGGTAAACTACTTATTTTTAAAGACTTTTGGTTGTGAATCCTTTGTCCACATTAATAAACAAATAGAACAAAGTGTGAGGCAAAATCAAATAAATGTACCTTTAATGGATATGGTGTTAATAATTTTGGTTATCGCTTTTATGATTATGAAAAACAAAAAAAAATAGGATTATAGATGTCATATTCAATGAAAAGGTTTTCTATAAGGATCAGATGTAGGAAAAGAAACAGGAAAAAGAAAATAGAGAATACATAGTGCTTGACGAGATCACAGAAAAAGTGAAGGTCCCTGAAAATCATAATGATCAACAACCAGAACAATAACAACAACAACCATAACAGCAACAAACACGTCAAACTCCTGATTGTTGTGTTAGAATATCTACCAAGATAAGTAGACCCCCTGAACGATACTCTCCTTCATTATATTACGTATTTTTGACTGATTCTGGTCAACTAGAATGTTATGAAGAAGCAATGCAGGTAGAAACTAGGAAGATGTGGGAGCAAGCCGTGAATGAAGACATGGACACTTTAGCACATAACTGAACATGGGACTTAGTCAGGTTTCCTGTAGGTAAAATGACATTTCAAAGTAAACGGGTTTACAGGTTGAAGGAAGAAGATGGAGGTAGAAAACGGTATAAATCTAGACTTGTGGTGAAGGGGTTTACACAAAAAAGGTTATAGACTTTGATGAGATATTTTCTCTTGTTGCTAAAATGAATTCAATCAAACTATTTTAAGTTTAGTAGCAGTTGAAGATTTTCATCTTGAGCAGTTAGATGTAAAGAAAACCTTTCTCGATGGGGATTTGGAGGAAGAGATATATATGCAGCAGCCACAAGGATATGAGGTAAAATGGAAAGAGAAACTAGTGTGCAAGTTGGAGAAGATTTTGTATGGCTTAGAATAGGCTCCAAGGCAGTGGTATCTAAAATTTGATAGGTTTATGTCCGAATAAGGTTATACCAGATGTCACTCTGATCACTTTGTTTATCTCAAAAGGAAAAATGATGGAAACTATATTATATTGTTATTGTGTGTAGATAACATGCTTGTTGTGGGTTCTAACATGCAGGAAATAAATGTGCTCAAAAGAAAATTGGAAAACTCATTTGCAATGAAGGATTTGGGGTCTACAAAACAAATCCTTGGTATGAGACTAACTAGAGAGAGGAAGAATCACAAATTAACATTGTCACAGAGTGAGTACATACAAAAGGTGTTGAAAAGATTTAATATGCAGAATGCAAAACCAGTTATTATACGTTTGTATAGCCATTTCAAACTAAGTAAGGAGGTGTGTTCCAAGACTCAGGAAGAAATGTCTTATATGTCTAATGTTCCATATGAATCATCATCTGGAAGATTAATGTATGAAATGGTCTACACAAGGATTGATATTGCACATGTAGTGGGAGTTGTAAGTAGGTGCATGAACAATTTAGGAAAAGAACATTGGATGGCGGTGAAGTGGATTCTCAGGCATTTGAGAGGTACCACAAATCAAGAATTATGCTTTGGTGGTTCAAACATTGCTCTACAGGGACATGTTGATGCAGATATGGTGGGTGATAGAGATAACATGAGGAGAACCACAGGGTATGTGTTTATTGTAGGTGGAACAACTGTTAGTTGGGTTTCAAAACTAAAAAGTGTTGTTGCACTCTCAACAATGGATGTAGAGTATGTTTCCATTAGAAAGGCTAGTAAAGAAATCATTTGGTTACAAATGTTTCTGGATGAATTGGGTAAGAAGCAGGAGTTGGGCAGGCTATACATTGATAGACAGAGTGACATACATCTTGCAAGAGCTCTTCATTTCATTCCAAGAGTAAGCATATACATATCAAGCACCATTTCATATGGTTAGTGTTGGAAGATGGACAATTGAAGCTCGAAAAGATACACACAAGCCAAAATCCTATAGATATGTTAACACAAGTTGTAATCAGGGAGAAACTAAGATTCTGCTCTATTTAAATTGGTCTTCAAGTATGATGATGAATATGAGAAACAACCAAGTCGAAAGTGGAGTCATTTTTCATTAAATGAAGCAATAGTGGAGTTGCTATATTCAGTCTCCAAGTGGGAGATTGTTGGGTGTGGAGCCTGATTATCTTCCTTATTAAGAGATATTGCCCCATTGGACCCCATTTAGTAATGTGGAGGAAATGCCTCCCGTTTATGTGTGCCACAAGGGGGGTATAGGCGGCGGCAACATAGATGTAAAATAAATGTAAAATTGCCTTGTAAAATGTTGTAATTTCATAGTCGATATGGGCCATTCATTAGGCAGAAATCTAATGGTAGAAGTTATGTTTAATTTAGGGTTTTTTCACCTAGAAGGCAACCCCTCGCTATGTATGAGGGAATTTTATTGCGTCTATGTAGATATGTATTTTGGGCAAGAAATAGAGAGGAGATTGTGTGACAGAGAAGGGGGAATTACAACAGATCTGTTGTAGGTTGTATCTCTTCATTTTGCTAGATAATATAAAAGGAAGGGCTAGCTGTTTCGCCATGGATGTAGCGCAAATTGGGTGAACCATGTATATCTGTGTCTCTCTTGTTTTACGTGTTTTCTATGTTTACATTTGTGCAATATATTTTATGTGTTCCATTGCTGTGTAATATATAATTTTCTGACAACTATAATCTTGTGGTGGTATGAGTTTGGATGCAATGTTAGCCAAAAGATCAACACTTTCATTCTGAAGTCTTGGAATTAAAGAAATATTAAATGCTAAGAAATGTCAGGTAAGGTCCTAGACTAATGATTGATAATGCTTTAAATGTATAGAAAGGCAGTGAATAGTGTTCCTTACCTGTTTAATTATGATTTCAGAATCTCCAAAGACTTGGAGGTATTTGATATCAAGGCCTATGGCTTTGTAAAATCCTTGAATTAATTCCTTATACTCAGCAGTGTTATTTGTGGATTCAAATTCAAGTGTGCATGCCAACACAGTTTTTTCTCCTTTAGGGCTAACTAATATGCAACCTGCCCCTGCTCCATCATTAGATTTAGATCCATCAAAAAATAATTTCCAAAACAAAGAATTAGCTACAGGTTTACCTGCGAAATTGATACATTTGGAAGAATCTGTTTGCGAATAAATTTAAATCTATGATGTAACAAAATTCTATAGAAAAGGTGAAGCTTGTGCATTAAAATTTCCAAAAAATGATTCAACAAAATAATTTCCAATGATATTATTGTTGTATGCAACGAGCTCATTTTCTCCTTCCAGTTCAATGACAATATATTTTAAATTCTTTTCACAATCGAACCTTATTTTATTTGGCTTGCCATTGTAAGGAAGCTACATATGAGACCATTCTATTGCGAAGTAGCCATGAAGCTTTTTGAATCAATCTCTATTTTGGATCAAGCCATAAAATTCAAGAATATCAATGACTAGTATGTCAATTACTTGACATACTCTCGAATTTGATGAGAGTCTAATGGTAACAGAATTAATTTCTCCTATTACTTCGACTTGTGTTCGATCTAACTATACAATGTGAGCATCATATTTTTGGGGTAAAACATTTAATTTCGCACAAACTATTTTTGGCATAATGTTAGATGAATCGCCAGAATCAGTTAAACAACTGTGAAAATTCTTATTAAAGATTTCAAAAGTCAAAAGAAAAGGAGGAGTATGAGAATTTTACCTACCACCAATTAAACAAACATCAGTTCTTTCAACTTTATTCGATGAAGTACTAGGACGCTTAACCATCCCTTGAGTTTCTTGAGAAATTATAGCAGCAGGAAGAGGAGAAGTGGGAATTGCATTTAATTATTTGGGCAATAGCATCCGCTGATGTTCCAGCTTGCTAAGCTCATATAGCATAATATTAGCTCTGGTCTTCTTCATGTTTTCGACTATGTTGTATTCCATATCGTCAAAAATTAACAAGCTTCTGGCAGAAGGTGAAGAATTAGATTGAGGAGGAAATGTCTGAGTAGACTTGGGAGAATATTTCTTACCTATTTCTTTTTCTTTGACAACAGGAGTTGATGGTTTTTGTTTCTGACTTGTCTGTGGCAAATCAACTATGCTCTCTCTTCTGGTGGTGATAGGTAAAGATTCTTCTTCTTCTTCGTTGTATGACAAAGGAAGAATTAATCCCACATTCCATGTACTTCAACTAGCTCTTCATTGTCAGCTTGTTCATCAGTTGTTCATACTTCCAAATTTGATTCAGCATTTGACATTGTATTTGGAGGTTTAGGATCAAAGATGGGATTTAATTTAAAAGGTATAAAGGGTTTTCTAGAAGAAGTTTCAGCTACTGGTTTCTTTACCTCAACCATTTCATTGGACATGGTTTTAAGTAATTTTGGAGACCTTTAAGATCAAAAGGATCTTTAGGTGTTTTCTTTTTCGATTCATCTTTGAAGGTGACCTTTTTAGATTTTCTTTCTTCTAATTATTTTTTCTTCTCTAAGGCTAAAATTTGTTTCTCTTCAGCTATATCTTGTTTCATGTTTTCTACCAAGGTTGTCTTCTCATCTCTATCAACAAAAATAGATGCATTTGAAGGGAGAGAAGAAATGTACCATTCATTCTGTACTTCAGGACTTGGTCTAGATGCCACTGGGATTTTATTTAATAATTTGTTAAAATGTGAATTGAAATTGCTAATTGGCTCTCTAGATTCATCTTTTAAGTTGGAGAGTGTTGGAAATACTGAGAGGGGGGGGTGAATCAGTGTTTCTTATTATTTGTTATTTTTATCACCAAGACATATATATATATGGAACACAAAAATGGATAGCTAAAATAATTTCCTTTATTAACTCAAACAGTGCAATGAAATAAATATAGTATATAACTAGTTGTAATCAGTTGCCAAGCTCCAAATTGGACTTCAGTGAGGCTCCAACCTCTTGGGCTCCAACCCAAACCTGGTATAAACTATTTTGTTGTAGTTCTCTATTCTGCTGAGATTCTCCTTCACTCTTGTTCTCCTGCTTCTTCTACCTCTACTGCCTATGTTGCCTCTCACACTAGTTATTCACAAATCCTTCCTTATTTTTTTTTTGTTTTTGTATTCCTGATGCCCTCTAACTGTTTTTTTCCACTTCCACCTCCTCTTTGGCTTCCTCCTCAATCGCTGTAGATTCCCCTGCCTTGCATGATCATTTGGCTTCCCTTCTCGATCACTATGGATTCCTCTGTGCTGTTTGAGTTCACTGATACTCCAGGGACACGTAAATTCATAAGAGAGGTACAAAAGAGAACACAGAGAAATCATGTTAGACATTACATCGTAACAACGTTCATTTTTCCAATCATTATGGACATACACAGGGTTTTTCAATTTAATGGAGATGTTATGTCCGAATCTCAATCTCAATTTCCATGATTCACGCCATTCAACTAACATTGAGCCTCCTGAACCATCGAAACAGTTATCATAAGCATCTTGGCCTAAGAACCCTGTGCAAACCAAATTTTCAATTACACAAGAAATACAAGCAAAACAGGCAAAAAGACTAAAGGGTGGACTTCAAGAGATATTACACCTACATCTATACTCTATTGGGTCTGTAGTGAACTTGCAATCGATGCTTCTAAGAGGACAGGGTTTTTTGTATCATTGTGATGGGCATATGTGATACATTATTAACCCATAGCACAATGTTGCAGCGGGTCCGCGTGTATATGTATCGTAATCGAGCGTTGCCCTTGGTAGAGGGTCGATGCAATATCGCTAATCACTATCGGTGATTGAAATGGGCCACTTAACACGTTGTAACTCCGCTCCCGAACTGTCGATGCAATATATGTCGGTAGTCGAAAATCGCAAGGTCTAGGTCTAGACCTTAACACAAACCACTCACTTATAGTGATGTGATATTATGTGCTGGACCCAATACGACTCAACACTCCCGTGTATAAAGTTTCAAGTCCACTTCTCGCCTTCGATAGTGTAAAGGCATATTGTATTTGCCGATAGTGTATTTTCCATATAACTCAATCTTTCCGCCCCGATAGTGTATTTGCCATATATGCATAGTTTTTGGCCACCGATAGTGTTAATGCCTCCTTTTCTCCTCTAATAGCTCCTGATAGTGTAAAAGCACCCATTGCTCCTCTAATGGCTCCTGATAGTGTAATTGCACGCATATATTTGATATCTGCTCCTGATAGTGTATTCCTTTGGAATTCTTTCTCTGATAGCTCCCGATCGCTCTATCTGCTTACTCCATTGCTCCAATGGATCTGTTTGTTCCTCTGTTGCTCCGATGGTTGTTTGTGTCCTTTGTTGCTTCGATGGATCTCTTTACTTCCGTTTTCTCCTCTGTTTGCTCTGTTCTTCTTTGGCCATATTGACACCAATGACAATCTATGTCAACAATCTCTACCTTTGTTATTGATGACAATATCCCTCTGCTCTCCCCCTTTGACATCAATGGTAAAGGAATGCATATGGACTCCCCCTATCGAACTGCTCCCCTATCCTGTAGCATCTTTATGAATGATCTTGAGTGATGCTAAAGAGATAACACCCATATTTTGACGAAGATGTTCAAATTCTTCTCGAGGAAGAGTTTTTGTGAAGATATCAACTATCTGCTCCTTAGTATTGATATATTCCAAAATGATGTTTTGTTCAGCTATTTGGTCATGAAGGAAATGATACTTGATTGTTATGTGTTTTGTCCTTGAGTGCATCACTAGATTTTTGTTGAGACTGATAGAACTTGTGTTGTCACAATAGATGGCAATCAGCTGATCTGTACTTATGTTGACATCTTTTAGAGCTTCCTTCATCCATAGTATTTGAGTACAACAGTCTGCTACAACTATATACCTAGCTTCGACTGTGGATAATGATATGGATGATTGTCTTTTTCTGAGCCATGATACTAAACAGTGTCCTAGGAAGAACACATTTCCACTAGTATTTTTCCGATCATCTACACTTCCAAACCAATCAGCATCGATATATGCAGTTACAGTCAGTGTTGAGCTCTTAGGGTACCAAAGACCGAAATCAGGAGTTCCTTTTAGATATCTGAGAATTCTTTTTACAACTAATTAGATGGGATTGTTTGAGAGCAGATTGAAATCTTCCCACCATTCCTACAGCTTGCATTATTTTGGGTCTTGTAGCTGTTAAGTATAGAATGGTTCCAATTATTGACCTATAATGAGTTGCATCTACTAGAGGGGAGTCATAATCTTTGCTCAATTTGCAGTTTGTGGTCATAGGTGTGCTCATGGGTGCACAATCCTCCATTCCATATCTTTTAAGCATGTATTTTAGATATTTGGCTTGAGATATACACAAGCCTACTCTGGTTTGGGATACTTGAAGTCAAAGGAAGTGAGATAGCTCTCTTATCATTGACATCTCAAACTCTTTTGACATGTTTTGAGGAAATTCATGGCTCATTTCATCATTATTGCTAGCAAAAATCAGATCATCAACATAAACAAGAGTAACTAGTAAATTACCTTCATCTATATTTATGTATAGATTACTTCCGGCCACTCCCTTTTTGAAGTGATGTTGTTGTAGATAGTGATCCAATCTTGCATACCAAGCTCTAGGAGCTTGTTTCAACCCATATAAAGCCTTTTTCAACTTGTAAACTAAGTTCTTTCCTTCTGTTAGATCAAACCCTTCTAGTTGCTTCATGTAGACTTCTTCCTTGAGTTCCCGATTTAGAAATGCTGATTTTGCATCCATTTGATAGATTTTGAATTCTTTTCAGCAAGCAAATGCCAAGAACATCCTAATATCTTCCATACAAGCTACTGGTGCAAATGTCTCTTCAAAGTCAATTCCTTCAATTTGTGAATAGCCTTTGAAGACAAGCCTTGCCTTTTTTTTGATAAATTGTGCTTCTTCATTCATTTTATTTTTGAATACCCACTTGGTTCCTATTATGTTTTTTTCCTTTGGACAAGGTACTAACTTCCATGTCTCGTTCTTCTCAATTTGGGACATTTCTTCTTCCATGGCTTTAACCCAATGAGGATCATTGCTTGTGCAAACATTTCTGGTTCTATCAAGGACAGAATAGAAATGACATTTCTCTTTGGTGTAAATGTCATCCTTCTTCGCGTTTGCATCCCTTCATCTCTATTGACAATAATCTACTCTTCTGGATGATATTTTTGGATAAAATTCATCTCTGAAGGGGTATGAGGTGGTTCTTTTTCCTCTTCCTCTTCTTCCTCATCTATTTCTTCTTCTTTAGGTTCTTCTTCTTCAATGAGAAAATAATCTTCATGTTCCTCAATTTATTTTTCTGGAAGGTCTTCATCAATTTTTACATCAATGCTTTCCACTATTTTCTTTAGTCGAAAATTAAAGCACTTGTAGGCTTTACTCCGTGTAGAGTATCCAAGGAATATCCCTTCATCAACCCGTGAATCAAACTTTCCTGGTGAGGCATCACTGATTTTTATGAAGCACTTGCTTCCAAATATCTTGAAGTACTTTATTGAAGCAGGTCTTCCTTTCCATAATTGATAAGGATTTTTTTCACAATTTCGTCTTAATTGAGTTTGATTCAAGGTATAGAAAGTTGTTCCAACTACTTCTTTCCAGAATTTTGGCTGCAAGTCTATTGATAATAACATTGTTCTTGCCATTTCTTGAACTATCCAGTTTCTTCTTTCAACTATGCCATTTTTCTGGGGTGTCCTGGTAGTAGAGAAATCCCTTTTAGTTCCGTGAATATTACAGAACTCATTAAACTCTTTTGATGTGAATTCTCCCCCTATGTCTATTCTGAGGCACTTAATTTTTGAGTCTTTTTCATATTCTGCAAGAGACTTTAGATTCTTAAAACACTCAAAAGTTTCAGATTTATATTTTATAAAATATATCCACATCATTTGTCGTCAAAAAATAAAATGAAGTACCTTTCTCCTTGGAGTTCCTGAATTCTAGTTGGTCCACACAAATTAGCATGGATGATATCCAAGGGCATTGATGTAGAGAGCTCCTTGGTCCTATGGTTGGTTTTGGTTTGCTTTCCATGTTGATATGGACCACATACTCCTTGATTTGGTTTCAATAGCCTTGGGATGTCTCGTACAGCTCTAATCTTGCTGATATTGATCAGATTTTCAAAGCTTGTATGTCCAAGACGCTTGTACCACAACCAAATTTCATCTGTCTAACTCAGGTATAATTTACTTTCTTGAATCTTGTTTAGAATGTAAATGTTGTCTCGTGTTCTAACCCCTTTTGCGACAAGTTCCACTGAGGAAGAGTTCCTTATTTCACAGTCTTTGGTGCTAAAGACAACCTTATGTCCTTGATCATAGATTTGGCTGACACTCAGGAGGTTGTGTTTGAGCCCGTCTACTAGTAGAGCATCTTGAGATTTTCCTTTTCCATTGATAAGAGTAACAGTTCCTTTTCCCGCAATTCTGACAGATCCATTTCCAAAGGACACATTTACTTCCTTTTTGCTCAATGAGACAAACTTCCTTTTGTCCCCTGTCATGTGTCTGTAGCACCCACTATCCTCAAACCAATGATTTTCATTATTTTGAGCATATATAGCTAGGTTGCATTTATCCATGTTGGGTTTCTCACTACTCGCTTTTCTTCCTTTGAATGGGCAGTTTTGTTCAAAGTGTCCATTATTGTAGCATAATGAACAAATCAGATCAAATTTGGTCAAGGGATAAAACGAATTGAAGGTTTTGATTTGTCCCTGCCTTTTTGGGCCATATGGTTTGATTATTTGATCCTTTAGCTTTGGTGTTTCACTCTTGCGAGCCATGCAATGTCTGGCTTGATGACCAAAGTTTTTACAATGAAAACAATGTCCAAGAAAGATAGTTTTCTACCTATTGTAATAGTGACAGTTTGAGTCAATTTCCTTCCTTGGAATTACTCCTGCTTCATTCTTTGGATTTGAGATGAGCCTTTGATGGAATACTAGTTTTTATTTGCTGTAGTATCCATGACTCGAATCCATATTCCTCTTTGGAGTTATTCAACCTTCATTCTTTGAAGCTGGAATGCACCTTTGATGACATATTTTTTCTTCTTTTGGGTTGTTGAAAAGTGCATCGGCATAGCTTTCTGCATTGTTCTTAGTGCTTGATGATTCTCTTTTATAGCCTATTCCAGACTTTTCATGTTGAGTTTTTTGACTTTTTAGGATAGTCTCAAGTATTTGAGAGCTTTTCCAACCCTTTTTGACTTGCTCCAATTCCTTCCTCAAAGATACTATTTCGGCTTCACGTTCTTCACAAGTCTCTTCTTTTTCTTTTAGCTTTCTTTCTAAGAGATCTTCCCTTCTTCTTGTGTCCTTGTTTTCTACCTTGAGAGAAATGATTTTATTATGTAATTTCTCATTTTCTTCAATGGCAGTGATTAACAGTTCATCTACATTCCTTCTAGCCCTGAGTCATCTTCATCTGTGAATGCCATGAATAATGTTTCTTGGCTTTCATCATGGTCACTTTCCTCATCTGATTTCCTTTTGATGACAACAAATTCATCCTCATCAGACTCATCTTGCTTAGAGAAGAAGTTCTTCTTATTGAACCCTTTCTTTTTGTGTGCCATTCTTTTAGAATTTCCTTCATCATCACTATCATGTTTATGAGGACATTTTGCAGCATAATGACCTATTTTTCCACATTTGAAACAGATAAGAGGGTACTTACCTTTTAACTTAGATCCTCTCTTTAAACTTCATACAAATTGAGCCAATTCAGATTCCACATCGGAGTCATCGTGACAGTCATTCCTTTCTTTCCCCTTCTTGGATTTTGAGGCCTTGAATGCTGCATCTTTGGAGATTGGGCCACCTTTTCTCATCTCATAGGTAGTGAGGATTCCATGGAGTTCATCCATCTTGAGAGTGTCTAGATCCTTTGCTTATTCTATTGTGCTTATTTTGGAGTCAAATCTGTCTGGAAGAGATCTTAATACCTTTTGAACAATGGTACTTTCTTCAATCTTTTTGTCCAATCCTTTAAGGGAGTTGACCACTTCAGCTACTCGAAGGAAATATGATGAAATATCTTCTTCATATTCCATCTTCAGACTTCCAAATTTCCTTCTATGAGTTTGAATCTTTTCCTTCTTGAATTTTGAGTCTCTATCGTATAAGCCAACTAGCTTATCCCACATTTATTTGGTAGAGTTACAATTCATGACTTCTGTGAACTCGGAATCAGTCATTCCACTAGTGATGGATTTCAAGGCTTTTGCATTTGCAACATAGGCTTTCCTCTCCCCTTGATATGTTAGAAGAGTGGGAGGAATTTGGTACTCATTTTGAACTTAATTTGGTACGTCGACAGGTATAGGTAATGATTTTCGGGGACATCATTGAGTATAGGAGGTAAGATGAGTGGTTAATTGTTTGTATCGATCTGGATTTTACAAGGTATAGGAGTTGTTACACAAAAATATCGTCACCATGATTATTTGCAGTCAGTATGAGTCTATCATCACTTGTACTGTCCTCCTAAACAAGTCTCAGACCTCAGCTCTTCAAATCAAACTTTGGAAATGGGAGAAAGATATTAAAAAACAATGAAACTCTAGTTCCACACTTTCTCTCACTGTCACCTACGGTCCCGCACCTTCTGTGTACCAAAACTACGGACCTCCCTGCTCTGTCCCTAACGGTGTAGGTGTGGACACCTATGAAAGTCAAAAGGCGCAAGTTTTATCTTAAAAAACTCATTTTGGGTTAATTCTAGAGGTTTCTAGAGGGAATTTTGACGTGGATTGTTCGATATGAGGTGGTTCATGCATCCCAAAAGAGAAGGAGCTAATCCCTTGATGAGAGGAGCTATCCCTTTGAAGGAGGGCTTTATCCCTTTGAAGGAGGACCTAGTAACCTCCCTCCATTACACTATAAATATAGGCATTGGGCTGGTTGCTGGAGAGGTTAGAAGCTGAACATTTTTGAGGGTAAATGCTGGTGAAATCAAGACTTCCTAGTTGAGCTTAAGAGGAGAGATCACACATCTTTTTGGCTTCATTGGGGAGTGAGTGAAACTTGTCAAAGTAGAGGAGACTTCTTGCTGGACCCTGGGAGGAGCTTGTACAACGTCAAGGTAAAGGTTGTAAAGTTATTCTTCTTTTGAATTAATACAATCAAACTCATTTTTCTCAACAAGTATCTTATGTTATTTGTTTCATGGACTCCTTGACTTTCATGTTAAATATGTTTTATGCAATTGGCTTTTCAGGTGCTATTTAATTTGTTTGCCTTGTTTGTGTTTGCAGATTCGCGAGAAGGAGCTCATTTGGATCAAAGGAGCGAGGGCATCCACAAGCTTGCGTTGGACCTGAGGTAGGCCCTAAAAACACTTGTTTGCTATTGTTTATCAAAGCATATTTAGAGAAAGATAATGTCTGGTTGGTTTGCTTGTCATTAGGTCTTCTTTAGATTCTAGGAAGGTCTATCTTGTCTGCAAGATCGACTTATTCCGTGTGACAAAATGGCGACCAGACTGGGGACTTGATTGTTTTCCTTGTTTTTACTTTGACCTGAGAAACTGTATTTTTGTTTCTGTTTTTGGCTTGTTGTGTGTAAAATTGGGTAGAGTTTGTAGATCCAGGGTTATTTTTCATTTTTCATAGCTTTGGGAGAGGACCGCACCCTAGCCATTTGACACAGTGCGTACTTACCCACAGCTTGGCTTTTAGCACAGAGCGGGACCGCACCTGTGCCAACTGTGGCCCTGCGGACCCTGTCAAAATTTTGCAAACCCTAAGATTTCCTCTGTTAGTCAGCTTAGTTTGTGTTTAGAAATTGTTATCCACTACCCAGACCTGCATATAACTTGTCAGAAGCTTTCCTTGGATTGATTTCGTTAGTGTTAGGGTTTTAGGTGAAATTCCTAGGAGTTTTGCTTGTTGGGTTTGTTTTTCGTTTTGGTTGTGTAGTGGCTCTGAGCTTAGAAGCTGTAGGGACTTCAGATCACCTTAGTGTCTACCAGCCTTCTTATGAGTCTGACCATTTATGAAATCTCCCCTTGTTTGAGGAATCCGCTTTGAGTTTTCTCTTTACAAAACTTCGAAAAGCTTGTGTTTGAAAGTTTGGATTTTCATTTTCAAAAAGAAAACAAAATTGGTTGTTCTTGACTTATTTTTGATTCTGCATAAATTGCTCCTTAGCTTACATCTAGCTAAGTAAAACATCCTTAAAAAAGACTTTTAGTAGGCTTTGACTCCAAATAGGTTTTTTGTAGATCTCAAAGTTAGTCATTTTCATAGTTTTGAGTGTTTTACTTAAAAAATATAAAAATTTCTTTTGAAAAAAGTTTGTGTTTTGTAGTGTTTGAGTGCTTTGAAACGAAAAAGGGAAATTTTTGTGAAATAACTAGTTGTCTCATTTTGAGTTCTTTGGAAAGGAAAAAGCTCTTCTTTTAATTTTTTTGATTGAGAAAGATTTGTGTTTACAAAGTATTTGCATTCTCAAACTCTTTCTTAGTTTAGAATTTCATCGAAGAGAAAAAGATTGTTTAAATCATCTTAGGTGCATTTTTAGTGATTTTGAGTCGAGTCTTCATACCACGAGTTTCATCTCCGCATCTTTTGACTTAAAAAAAAACCACTAAAATTAATGCTTAAAGTAAAATTCACCTAGTAACATTTTTATTTCTAGGGCTCTGATACACCAACTTAGCTTAGGCTAGTGTCTTGGAGTAGGAGAGTAATTAACTCTCCAAGACAGTAAAAACGAACAAGTAGCTGTATCTTGTGGTAGGGAAGAAATCCAATTGTTGCATTTATGCTCTGGGAAAGCTCCTCTTAAAGGAGAAGCACGAGATCGTGTCCAAACCAGTGTGGGAATCAATCCTTCCTCATTGGGAACGATGCCAGATATTCACGTATTAAAAATGGTAAACCTCGGATTAACCATTGTTGAGGAGCCTCGGGTCACTTGTTGGTAAACCTTGGATTATGTCAAGGAGCCTTCAAGGGGATTGAGCTTGCTACTCTGCCCTTGCTTGCGTATCGGATCGTAGACTATTCCCCCAGGTGTATTTGTCTCAGTTGGTAACCTTAGTGGCCATATTCTTTTGGACTCTTCTTGAGGTGACCGTGGTGGGAAGATCCCACTATACCTGTAGCAGACATCGGCTAGACTCACTTGGATTTTCTGGGGGGTTCTCTTCACTCGAGACGGTTAAGTGGAGGAACTTGTGCCAGTCTATTCATTAAGCAGGTTGTCGGGGTAACTGTTCCAACCGCCATTTCTGTATTGAACTCTGCGACATTGGATTTCATCACCAGCTAGTGTTTTCAGTACAGAAAGTTACTGTTTGTGTGTGTTTGATCTCCTAGATTCTTTAGGCGTGTGATTCAAATTTGTTTGGTTCTTTAGAGACTTTAGGTGCTTTTCATTGAGATTTTACTTTGTTTGCATGTGAAGTAGTTAAAAGTTTTCAACTGTGGCTGAGTTACTAAGGAAGTCCCATAGACTTCGTGGCCAACCTCCTGAGGAAGTACCGAGCCAACTCGAAGGCTTGAAAGTCCTCGTAACTCCTAGAGACAGTAGAGTTGGGTCACCTGAGGATGGAGAATCTTCTTTTATAGTACATCCTGATTTTCAATCGTTAGTAGCAGAGTATAATCCACAGTCAGTGTCTGTTTCCGAAATTGCTGGTAGCTTTTCATCTGCTAGTGATATAGGTGAAGAACCTGAAATATCCGAGCCTGAAAGTGAATTTGCTGCTACTCCGACATCGGGTTTGTTTCTCCAACTTCTAGTGGTCCTGGTTCACCTAGGGTAGAAAGAGTAATCACCCAAGATATTCCTTCTCGACTTATTGCTATTGAATAACTTGCTTCGGAAGAAGAAGTAGGAATCCCTATCCCTGAAAATCAACCTGTTATTGAACTAAGGGAGCATGAATCAATTTTTTACAGTCCACCTAGGAGCAGCTCTTGGTATCTTTCTTTGAATAATTTTTTAGAAAACTCAGGGTTAAGCTTTTCACCACCTCATGCTCCTTATCACCCAACACCTAGAGGTTTTTATACTCCCGTTAATATGGCAGGACAGTCATCCATGTTTACTCAATCGCTCGAATCTTTTTTGTACAACGGTCCTTTTGTTCCCTCAGGGTATCAGTCACTTTCTGGTACTTTTTCGGGAGCATCTTCTCAACCCATTGAGCAAGGGTTATTAACTGGAAACAATGGTACTAAGCAGTTGAGCGTAGAAGACATTCTTATGATGTCAGGTTCTATTCCCAATCCTCAACTTCAAGGTAGCCAGTTACCGCCTGGGGGGCAGCCACAATTAACGCCTGGGGGGCAACCTCAAGGTACACAATTTGCATCTGGGGGGCAACCTCAAGGACAATACATACCTATGGGACAATACGTTCCTCAAGGTCAACCCCAGACTCAATATGTACCCCAAGGTCAACCCCAGTATCAATTCATACCTCAAGGTCAACCCCAATATCAGTATGTGCCTCAAGGGTATCAACCCCAAGGTCAATACTCGAACCAAGGTTTCCAACCACCCCAAGGTCAATTGTATGTTCAAGGAACGGGAAATGTACCTTTCAATTATCAATCCTACCCTCAATCCGGTTATGGTCCTCAGTATTCTCAACCAGTTATGGGTTAGTACCCTGGAATGAATATAGTGTGGGATCCATCGCAAACCCAACAAGTGTTGCAGCCAAGTGTACTGTTGTCATCTCAAACTGGACAACCCCTAGTTTCTGGTTCACCCCAGCAACCAGTCCAATCTAACATTCAAACTTTTGTACCTTCGGTAGTTTCTTAGCCTGGGCCTAGTACACCTCGTACTCTGCCTCAAACGACTGCTACAACTGCCTCAACATCTGTTCAATCTACCCCACCTACTTCTGGAGTATCGACAGCTCCGGTTTCTACTGTTCCTGTATCTACTCCTCAGACATCTTTACCACCGTCTGGATCTACGATTCAAACTTCGGTTCAAATGCCTGTAGGACAACCTAGTTTAAGTACGGTTGTCACAAGTCAACCACAATTCACCTATCAATCGTACCAGGGACAGTACCAATTCGGTCCTGCTGTGCAGCAGCCAATTTATCAGTGTCAACCGTACCCTGGGTACACTTATCAACAACCCCAGTACGGTCCGGTTAATCCTGGTTTTCCAAGAGGATACAATATCTCGAACGCGATTCCTATTCCTAGTTATCCTGGATATCCTCCTCCTGGAGCTGGTCTCATGACCCAGAGTTTTAGGGATCCTAATAGGCAGTTACCGTTTATCGCAACTTTGGACTTACCTGACTTGTCGCGCCTAATGAACGATCCCATTAATTATCTTCCGTTTTGGCCACCAATACTGAATAAGTTGCCCAGTGACATTCCCAAGTTTGAAGGTAAATCAGGAGAGGACCCGTCGAACCATGTGATGACTTACCACCTCTGGTGTGCGTCTAACTCCATTACAGATGATTCGATCCATATTAGACTTTTCCAGCGCACTCTAATTGGTCTCGCGGCCAAGTGGTACATTGAGTTACCACAAGGAACTTTTTATAATTTTAGTCAGTTAGCCACCTCGTTTTTAACTTATTTTCAGTTGCCAGTCTGATATGACAATGGCATGGAATTGTTAACTTCGCTAAAACAATTGACATCCACTTACATTTCATATCATATTCATGAGTGGAGACGTCGACGATGTTTAGTGAAGGTATTTATTCTGGATCAAATCTTGGCTGAGTGGTTTGTAAAATCTTTGTTGCCAAAGATCACTGAAGATGTTGCTAAAGCCGGAGTTGTTACTGAGGAGCAAGTAATTGCTCAAGCACAATACCTTGACTTTTTCTATACTCAGTCAGGTACGTTACACGAAAAAATCCCCTATCTTCCCAAGCAAAATCAAATCGCTGCAGCTCCTTCGGGATCTCATGCCACCGATGGTATGATTGGTACAGTTAACACTAAAAGTAAGAAGAAGTCTTCCAAGAATTCTTCCCCTATCATAACCTTGCGTGATTCCCCAACACAAGATTCTTCTGTAGAGATTTCCGCCGATATTCACGTTGTAGAGTCATCTACAGCCAAATCAAAATCCGGTGGGAAGAAGAAAGGAAAGAAGAAGAATAAAACAGACAAAAGTTCAAAGGAGAAACCTAAAAAGGCGGAATCCAATGATGAAAAGCGTAACCTCGTTATCCTTGTCTCATTTGTGATGATGAACATTTTACAAGAGACTGCCCTCATTGTGCAGAGGTTGTGAAGATTGTCAAGGGTTCCCAAACTCCTGATGTTTTGAAGGATCCTTTTCCGGCTCAAGACAGTAAGATGATAGGTTCATCCTCGAATGCCAATGAAGAACCCATACTGATGATGTCCCATGTTAGGATTGTGACTCGATCGCAAGATTATGGTAGTAAAAGTCATGTTGATGGTAAAGAAGCAGAATCTTCTCATTCTAATCCATCAACCTCAGCTCCCGGTTCCGATCCACTACAGATCGAGAAACCTAATCCAGATTTGGTAATCAAACCACCCGCCAAGGGTATACTTCGAAAGTTAGCTTTCAATCCACATGCGAGAGAGGCTCAAAATTATAACATTGTTGAGGATTTAGCTGTTTCACCCTCAGCAATGTCGGCTTTGGAAGTGTTGCAATCATGTCCAGCACAACGTAAATTACTTTTGTCAGCTATAGGAGCTATTGATGTTCAGGACCCGAACCTAATAATCTTCGATCTAGAAAATAGTACACCGTGTTTGCCTCATCAAATGGCTTTCCAGATTCCAGTGATAGTCAAAAATAGGCCTATTCATCGGACTATAATTGATGAGGGAGCCTCAACGTGTATTATTTCGATACAGTGTTGGAGATCACTTGGTTCTCCTTCGCTAAATCAATCCCCGACGATTCTAAAGGCCTTTGATGGCCGTGGGTTTCATCCTTTTGGCATTCTACAGATTTTGCCTATAGGGGTTGAAGGAAAAACCCTTAGTCTAGATGTGGAGGTGGTTTATGCCCCTCTAGATTACAACCTTCTCTTGGGTCGAAATTGGTCTTACGCTATGACAACGGTCATTTCATCGGTCTTTCGAGTAATAAAGTTTCCACACAATGGAAAGATCATATCAATAGACCAGCTGGCTTACTTTTCATCTGACTCAGCCTCTTCGGAGAGTATTCAGCATGTTGGTAAAACCACTATCCCATATAAGGATGTTGGATTAGGATTAGTTAAAGATGCCGGTTTACTGGGAACTTTTCCTTTTCCTCCGATCAACACATCATCTTCATTTGCAACCATTCATATGATTACATCAGACACCATTATTTATGATGATCCTTGGATCATTCCTTCTGAATCTGAGATAGACTCATTTGGTAATGCCATGCCTTTGAGTCCATATGAAATGCCTATGAAGCCATGTAGTCGTTTGCCGACCCATGTTCAACCAAAAATGACTTAATGAATGTGGTCCGTGAGGAATCGCTTTTCACATCAACCTCGGATTTAACCACGTTTTTTGAACTTGTTCACTCTGATGAGCAAATTCGTGAAATCCTATGTGTAGATGATTTACCATGGGAAGATCTCCATCACAGATCTTCGTTTTTACCTCAGGATGATAGTTTTGAAAATGATTTCTCATCAATTTTTACAACTGAATATGTCAAGGAACCTCAGAATCCAATGAAACATCCCGATTCAGAGTTAAATTTGGGAAACATCTCTCGAACTATTCCTATTGACATTTCGGTTAAGCCCGGAATTGTTGAGAACATTCATATAGGTGCCTCGTGTACAAATGACGAAATTCAAATATATAAGGCCCTATTTCAAGAATTTCGCGACGTGTTTGCCTGGTCCTATGATAAAATGCCAGGAATTGATCCCACGATTGTTGTTCATGAGATCAAGACTTACCCGGACGCTAAACCCGTCCGGCAACGTTTGTGTCAGATTCACCCATGAAAAGCTGCTGCAATTAAAGCAGAAGTTGAAAAATTATTGAAAGCAAGTTTCATTTATCCGATCCCGTTAACGGATTGGGTATCGAATATTGTTCTGGTTAACAAAAGGCAGGGAACAATAAGAATATGCATCGACTATAGGGACATTAATCGAGCCTGTACAAAGGAAAATTACCAAACTCCCTATATCGATCAAATCATTGATGATTGTGCCGACAGCGAAATATTTTCCTTCATGGACGGTTTTTCCGGATACAATCATATCAATATTCTACCTGCCGATCAACCAAAAATGGCTTTCATTTGTCCATGGGGGACATTTTCGTATTGCAAATTACCTTTTGGGCTTAAGAATGCCAGAGCAACTTTTAAAAGGGCGATGTCTTATGCATTTCATGACATCAAACACATTGTGCAACCGTAACTCGATGACTTGCCTGCTCATTCATTACATCGAGCTGATCACCTCGTCCATTTACGAGCAATCTTTATGAGGTGTAGGCATTATCGTATTTGGTTGAACCCATACAAATGTGTCTTCTGTATATAAACGGGTCGATTGCTGGGGTTTGTAGTTTCGAAAGCCAGCATTTGCGTTGATCCCTCGAAGGTCGAAGCTATCATCAAAATGCCTCCTCCTTCGAGTCTTCGCCAACTCCAAAGTTTGCAGGGGAAAGCAAATTTTTTATGACGATTCATTCCTAACTACGCCGAGGTTACAAAGGGTTTTACCCGGTTTTTGAAACAGAACACTCCATTCTATTGGGATGAGATAGCTCAAAAATCTTTTGATGCACTCAAACACGCATTGACCCATGCACCGTTGTTGCATCCTCCCAACTACAACCAGGATTACTTCTTGTATCTCGCCGCCTCTCATTCCACCATTGGAATGGTCTTAGTTCAGGAAGATGAATTTGGAATGGAACATGTGATATATTACCTTAGTTGAACTTTAAATCCAACTGAGCTAAAATACTCACATGTGGAGAAATTGGAATTGGCAGCTGTTCAAGCTGTCCAACGTTTTCGTCACTACATTTTACTACGTAAAACTACGGTAATTTCAGATTGCAACCCTATGATCTAAATTTTGAGCAAGCAATTGCTAGGGGGCAAGTACTCTAAATGGATCATTATCCTGTAGGAGTTCGACTTGGAATTTGAGAAATCTAAGTCTAAGAAATCTTTAGTTTTTGCGGAGATAATGTGTGACTTCCCGCGTGCTGACACGGAAACTGTGGCAGAGGAGCCCATTGCGGACGAATCCTTGTTTCTAATCAGCACTTTAGATCCGTGGTATGGGGATATCATCGTTTATCTCCAGACCCAATCCTTTCGGCCAGAAATTTCAAGGTCAGAACGTCGGAAAATTCGATTCCAGTCTCAACAATTCAGGATTATTGATTTTACTCTTTATCGCCGTGGGGCGGACTCTATTTTTCAACGTTGCTTAGCTCACGAGGAAGCTAAAAGGGTTCTAAATGAGTGTCACTCTGGAGCATGTGGCGGTCATATGTCTGGGTTTGCCACAGACCAAAAGATATTGCACGCTGGCTACTTCTGGCCGTCTTTATTTAAAGATTATATTACGGCGGTCTGAAAATGCCACAACTGCCAAATTTTTGATCGTGAGATGCACGCTCCACCTGCTCCTCTCCACCCTATAATTGTCGTTGGTCCTTTTGCCAAATGGGGTATCGATTTTATTACATGTAACCCTCACTCGGCTGGGGGGCATGTGTATATTATCCCAGTAGATTATTTTACTAAGTGGGCCGAGGTGATGCCTACATTTGAGGCAGACGGCAAGACAGCTGCAATTTTCATGTTCAATCATACAATTTCTAGGTTTGGTGTCCCGCAAGCGATAATCACTGATCATGGGCGTCATTTTTGAAACGTTATGATGACCGAACTTATAGGCCAGCTTGGTTTACATCACGATAGTTCAACCCCTTATTATCCACAAGCGAATGGTTTGGTTGAATCCATCAACAAAGTTTTAGTTATCATGATCTAACGAATCATTGGGATTCATCGGTCAAATTGGCACAACATGCTATTTTCAGCGCTTTGGGCGTACCAAACTTCAGTAAAAACATCAACAAGGTTCACTCCTTTCCAACTAGTCTATGGTTTGGAAGTTGTGTTACCCATTGAATGCCAAATCCCGTCACTGCAAATGGCCATCGAGTTACTTCCAGCCACTTCCGAAGAGGAAAAGAATTTGTTATACTTGGCTCAATTAGATAAGAATCAACGAGATGCTACATTGGCGATCGAGACTCACGCAAAATGAATGAAAGCTCAGTATGATCGAAATGTGACCCCTCGAAATTTTTCGGAAGGAGATCTAGTCTTAGTTTATGATCAAGCTAATGATAAATTAGGCGCTGGAAAATTCGTTCCTATGTGGCATGGTCCCTATGTTGTCAAGCGAAAGCTAGCCAAAGGGGCCTATGAATTGGTAGACTTTGACAGGGACTCTTTGGGTAAACCCAGAAATGGCCTTTACTTCAAGAGGTATTATTCTTAAAAGAATGGGTATGGAGATTTAGTTAGGATATTTTTTTCTTTCTAGCTGGTGTGTTTTAGTTTAAACAGTGTGCTTAGCTTAGAGAGTGTTTTTTGTCATTATTCCTGCTTATCTTGGTTTTACTCTTGATATTGCAGATGTTGATGCCTCTCCAAACATACATTGGTTTCGCTGATGGTGCTTGTCGTAATACACGGAACATCTCTTCCGCAGCTTGGGTTATCTATTCACCCTCTGACGAGTTAGTATCTATGCATGGGGTAAGCCTCGGTCAAACAACGAACAACATTGACGAGTATAGTGCAGTGATTGAGTTATTATCTGAATCTATTTCATTTGGGATTCGGAGTTTGATAGTGAGGTTAGATTCTAAACTCGTTGTATTACAGCTTAATAGAGTGTATGCCATTAAAAATCCAGTGTTATTAAGATTATTTTTCAGAGTGCGTCTCTTGGAACGTGAATTTGATTATATTGAATATCAGCATATTCCAAGGTCTTTAAATACATTAGTAGATGCAATTGCTTCTCGAATGTTAAATAGACATTTGCAATAATCATACATGTAAATTTAAAACCATTCCATAACATGATTTACAAGATAAGCCGGTAATAGTGATATATATATAGGAGTGTGTCAAAAAATACATTGTCCTCGATCATAGGTTGAAAAACACCTTATGATTGGCAAAAATGATAAGTACAAAAAACAAAAATGTCACACGTGCCCACAATAGGCGATCATCCTATCACTGGTGATGATCTCTATAAGAAACCACTGCACAGGCCACCTTGCAAAGCAACCTCCTAAAAGGTCCCGGGGCCCCAATCACATAGCACTGAAGTCGACGAGGAATGTCGTCTATAGTGGTCTCAGGAATATCTCCTGTCAAGCGCTCGAGATGACCCTCCAACTCAGCCAAAACCTCTGCTGATTCGTCCTGTGGGGCTGGTGCGGGTGCGACTAGTTGTTTCCTTTCGAAAGGTCGGAGAGCAGCTAGTCATTGTGGACCCACATCTGCATTTGAAATTTTTACTATTAGTTTTGAGATGATGGAAAAATAACAAAAAAAATTGAAATAGAAAAAATGTTGAAAAGGATTTTACCTGACTCGTCCCACTGCTCTCCTGGTGGAAAAACCATGTCTGGGTCACCACGAAAATCTATCCCAACGTAAGGGAAGTCCTGAATAGAAAAGACAGAGTTTTCCAGCCATTGGAAATACTCAGGTTTGAATCGAGCAACCTTTGTCCTCTCGTCCGAGTGACGGGCCATGACTGCGACCCATCGCATCTGTTTGGCTCTCGAGGAAGCCCAACTCCAACAGTAAGGTGCTGTGGGATTAGCATAGGAACCCTCTCCAGGCCAAAACTCATGACCAAAGCCCCATAACCAAAGGTCTTTAGTCTTCCGTTCTTGGCCCTGGTCAGTTGGCCTTTCACATTGGCCAACACGGCATCGCACCAGTTGAAGATGGTGCCTCAAAAGCAATCAACTGCCATATGCATCTTGGATTCGGTGGCAATATGTAATGCGGCAGCTCCGCAAAGTCTAGTGACAGTGAATGCAATCACCATGAGCTCAGGACGGGATATGATCTTTATGTCTATCCCTTTGTCTCTAGCCTGGCTGTTGCAGTACTCTAGCCAGAGGCTATCGATAGACTAGCCATTTGGCCTAGTCCCGTGCAGAGTCAAGTCTTCGCCTATCTTAGGCAAACCAGTCAAGAAGCACTGGTCTTGTACGCTCCATCTGTCAACCATCCACTGTAAGAAATCCACCTGAGCCCTCATGCTAGGAATGGCCCAGAATTTATACAAGCGGCACGCCCTCAAAGCATCAAGTGAAGGCTGATGATTCCATGCGGCAGAATCTACGTCCTCATGCTCTCCTTCACGCCAATCTAGCATGATGTACTCTCTGCATCAAGCATAAAGACAAATTAAATTGCTAGAAATTATTTTGTGTGGTCCATTTTTGAGAATTTTTGGGTTAAAAACCCTTGCGGCGGGGACCACACCCTCCAGGTTAGACACACTACGTGGGACCACACTTTGTCTACACGGAAGGTGCGGACCCTGAGCTTTTTCCAAATGGAGAAAAAATCGGGGTCCGCAGGCCCGCAATGGTAAACCTGCGGGCCCCCGCGCGCGGGTTTTGTGCCTAAAAACCCTCCCAAAAATAAAATAAATGACTAAAACAAAACATTAAATGGTTAAAAATGAAGAGTGGGATGATTTGGATTACCGAGAGAAGACGGCGTTCGATTCCGACGGTTTGATTTTCCGCAATCTTCACGGGAAGTTTTCTGAGCAAAAGCACTATTTTCTCACCCAAACTCAAACGGTAAAAATGAATTGACAAAGGCCCTTTTTATAAGTTTTTTGAGTAAATGAATTGCAAATTTGTTTATGTTTCACTTTGAAAAGGTATTTTGCGACATTTTTATCCATTTCAAATAGGTATGAGTAATGTTTGTGTTTTTGTGCAGAATAACGGATTATTCAGGTGAAATCTATCATTTTCGACGAAAAACATGTAGAGTCACCTTTAAGCTCTTTTCTGACTCCTGAAACATGAAAAGATTGCCGAGTGTTTCTTTTAAACTCGTTAAAATGGAATTAAAAGACGGTCCACTTACAGCTCTTTTCCGACCATAAAAGCATGAAAAGATTGACATATTTTTGTCGTTTCAAATTCGATATTGGTTATAAAACGACGTGTCATTGATTGCTTTTTTACTTTTTCGGGTCAAGGGCACTAATGAAGAAAAGTACTCCTTAGTCGTAAAAGATCAAGCGGTTCTCTCAAGTATTATTTTATACTTTTTCGGGCTTGGGAGACACAAATTTACTAAAAAGGTCAACCCTGGAGTCTTCTTAAGTTTTTTCAGACTCTCTAAAATTAAAAAACGCCGAGTTTCTCCTATACTGGACTCGTTAAAATTTCACAGTAAAGGACCTGTTCAATTACAAACAGGAACGAACCACTCCTTCTTAGGGTTCGAATTTAAACTAAGTTGGACTCATCCGAAGGATGAGCTTATAATCAAGCAAATGTTATCCTCCTCAAGCTTGTCAAAAATAAAGAGGTACTTGCCAGAAATGGTGGGGGAAGAGAGAGAAAAATGAGTCTGTTTGTCATACTTTGTAACCGCTCTTGAACATGACACTTTCATTCACCTGGGTTGGGAAATCCTTTGCCTAACAGTTGATCAAACCACATTGAAAGTCTTCAACTGGTTTCTGGGTATTAACTTTGGGTCAATTGTCACCAAGCCATCTGTCGTGTCGTTATGTGTTCAAGAGGTCACTGCCAATAACCATTCATCTGCAAAATATCTGTCATCCATCTTGACCATCCCTGAGTCAGTCCTTGCAACTAAATTTCTCCAACTTGATCTATGATTTCGTGTTGTGGGCTTGCCTCCAACGGATCGCTTTCTATCGACAACAGCTCATTATCTATAAAGATGATCTAGAAATTGTCAGTACCTTGAGATCTGCATGCCTCAATGGCAGGTTTCTCGCCTTTGACGACAGTTTACATCATTGACTTTCGATCAAAGGATTTCGTGACATGTTCAACATCAACACATTTATTCGCATCTCATGGATTTTACTGGGTACTTTGAGAGCCATTGACATCACTGTTGGTTTCTCTCACACTTGTTAATAGTTTACATCATTGACTGGTAATCAAGTGGTTTCTACCATGTTCGACATCAACACATTCATTCGCATGGATAGAATCGTACTGTTTTGGGAAGTAGAAATGAAGACCCTGGATCTTGTTTCCACAATCCGGGCTGCGGGGAATTTTTTATTCATTATATAATGGACTATTCATAAACAGATGGCTGCATCCATACTGTGTCCACATGAGTCTATACTTGTGATGTTTTACAAGATCATTCCTATATTAGAGCAGTAGTTAGTTTTCTAGTCAGTTTTGATCTGAGTATGGGAATGCCTACCTCAGTGATGATATGATCTCATATATATATGTTGCATTGAATGTTTTTACAGGTTCCAACCAAGCTCTCCACAAGATGATCCTCGAAAGGATAAAGTACTTCACTCTTCCTAGATGATCAATGAAATCCTCATCTACTATAGACTTCGCACTTTAGGGGGCAATCTGTTACACAAAAATATCATCACCATGATTATTTGCTGTCAGTATGGGTCTATCATCACTTGTACTGTCCTCCTAAGCAAGTCTCAGACCTCAGCTCTTCAAATCAAACTTTGGAAATGGGAGAAAGATATTAAAAAACAATGAAACTCTGGTTCCACACTTTCTCTCACTGTCACTTGCGGTCCCGCACCTTCTGTGTACAAAAATTGCGGACCTGCCCGCTCTGTCCCTAACAGTGTAGGTGCGAACCCCTGTGAAAGTCAAAAGGCGCAAGTTTTATCTTAAAAAACTCACTTTTGGTTAATTCTAGAGGTTTCTAGAAGGAATTTTGACGTGGATTATTCACTCTGAGGTGGTTCATGCATCCCAAAAGAGGAGCTAATCCCTTGATGAGAGGAGCTATCCCTTTGAAGGAGGGATTTATCCCTTTGAAGGAGGACCTAGTAACCTCCCTCCATTGCACTATAAATACAGGCATTGGGCTGGTTGCTGGAGAGGTTAGAAGCTAAACATTTTTTAGGGTAAATTCTGGTGAAATCAAGACTTCCTAGTTGAGCTTAAGAGGAGAGATCACACATCTTTTTGGCTTCATTGGGGAGTGAGTGAAACTTGTCAAAGTAGAGGAGACTTCTTGCTGGACCCTGGGAGGAGCTTGTACAACGTCAAGGCAAAGGTTGTAAAGTTCTTCTTCTTTTGAATTAATACAATCAAACTCATTTTTCTCAACAAGTATCTTATGTTATTTATTTCATGGACTCCTTGACTTTCATGTTAAATATGTTTTATGCAATTGGCTTTTCAGGTGCTATTTAATTTGTTTGCCTTATTTGTGTTTGCAGATTCGCAAAAAGGAGCTCATTTGGATCAAAGGAGTGAGGGCATCCACAAGCTTGCGTTGGACCTGAGGTAGGCCGTAAAAACACTTGTTTGCTATTTTTTATCAAATCATATTTAGAGAAAGATAGTGTTTGGTTGGTTTGCTTGTCATTAGGTCTTCTTTAGATTCTAGGAAGGTCTATCTTGTCCGCAAGATCGACTTGTTTCGTGTGATAGGAGTATATACAGAAGTTGTAGAATCAGTCACGATCTCTTTAGGCTCATCAGTTTGAAGATGGTCATCATAAGATTCAGAATAAGGGTCATGATCAAGATCAAAGGCGTACGAAGAATTTGTTTTCACAATATTTAAAGGGAAGGAATCACATGCAGGTCTAGGATATTTTCTCAAATATAGTATACTTTGTAAAACCTTTTTGACATTCTCGAGTAAAGAGAAAAAATAATTGATGACAAAGAACATAATGTCTTGGATGAAATTCCAACTTGAATCCCTGATCTTAACATATTGTCCTTTCATGTTTCTGTTGGTCGAGTTCATCCTCCAGTGGAGTCTTTGGATATGATCTCGAAACTGATTTAGAGTCGCCAAGTGAACAATTTTAGCCTTCCTGTGTCTGATCGTTGTCCACCATCAATAATCAGATCTATTTCTGAACTTTTATGATATTTCCTAGGGAATACAAAACCTTTCGCTCATTCACCAGTATGGTCGCCACTATGTTAGCACCTAGATTGAACCTTAGGGTGAAGGAAGGTAATGCTAGGGTAACCACAATCCATGCTTAGCCAAGTAGCTAGCCCTACTAGGCCAAGAGAGGTATCTCTCCGTAAGGATGTTAGCCGAGATCACTGGATCAAGAAAATGATATTAGGCTAGGTATAGTAGCACAAGGTTTGATTTGATTTTGAAGGGATTTGCTAGATCAAAAGAAGTCAAATAGTTAGGGCAAGAAAATTAGGTCAAAATTGTAGGGTGTTCGATGGGGCAAGGTAGGCACAAGGTTCAACACTCTAGGGTTTGATGGGTGAGGTGATTCAAGACAAGTGAGAAGCTAGTAAGAGCATGTGAGCAGCATGGATCCTTGCTAAACTGAAGAAAACATAGACTGTGAATATTTTCCCAAAACAGAGCATAAATATTATGGGTTCTTCCTATCAACTTGAAAACATCCACTTAAAAGCAATGAAATGATTGATGAAGTGCAATTTTTTTTTAACATATGATCACAATAGAGAAAACTAAACTGGACATCATACCAAAAGGATCCCAAAGAAATAACTGCAATTTTTCATTAATCTCCTACTAAAACTGATACAAGATGATGTCTACTCAGAATATAGTTATCCAGCTGAGTCCAATCCTTCACACTGTGAAATAAAAAGAAGATATAGACCTCAATTCAACCTCCTCCCATCCTCAGAGGCTAAATCCCTAAGATGAGGAACTAATCCATCAAAATCTGAACAAGAAACTAGAATCTAGGCAACCCTAACCACTTGCCTCTAAAAGGGAGGAAATTGATTCATTTGACATTAAGAGAATTTCTGATCCAATGAATCTACCCTCTGGTAACTAATTTTCATCCTATTTACATGCCTAGTCACCATGTACATCAGTAAAAAAAATCATTCATGAGAGAAAACCCAAAAATTATAGTCATGGCATAGTAAAGTGCAAATTGAGTAGAAAATTGTCCTATGCGCAGCGCCCAAGCTCTATGCACAACACTTTTTGCAAGGCCATTTTGGAGGCCTTCCTGGTGTCCAAATTGGGCCCAAAGTAGCCTGTTGGAAAGATCTTCAAGTATAATTTCCATAACATCTTGAATTGTTGTATTTGGAGTTCATTTGACCCCTCAAAATGAGGGCAAAAAGGTCTTTTTGGGTGTTTTTTGACCTTTTGGTTGACCAGTTTTGCTTCAAAATATTAGCAAATGCACAAGGTGCATGTACTCATCATTTTGAATCCAAAAATTATAGCCATTTCCTCATTGGATGCCCCTAGGAAAACCACAGCACTAGTGGCACTACACATAAAGCCAAAATTTCTGTGTCAAAAACTGCTAAATTCTTCAAAAATGCAAAAATTCTCAAAACTTGCTCAAAATTGCTCACAATTTATGGGAGACCACCACCATCAAGTGTTTGGGTCAGCCAAGGGAGCTTCAGTAAGAAACCTAATCCTTTCACCCTCCTTTTTTCCTTTGAGTGCTTATTTTAGCCTTGTCTTCATTTGCTTGACTCTTATGTTACAAATCTTGTTCTGGGTCTTTTTCTTTGTCCTTATTCATTATCCGGCTCTCATAATCTCCATAAGCCTCATCAAGCTAAAACTTGACCTTCTCAGCCTCCCTCTTTTCCTTGTTGTACTTGGTTTTCTTGACCTCTAGCTGCTTGTTCTCTTGCTCATAAAAGGAGATGATATATTTGGCCCTTTGTAAACTGGTCTCAAGGTTCTTGATTTTGGCATCCTTTGCTTTCAAGGTAGCCTAAGTGATTTTATCTTTCTCCTCATAATATTTATCCTCTTTATCCATGTTTTTGAGTTTGAAGCTTTAGAAACCCTAGAGAAGGTAATCAGGAAGTGGGAGTTATGGTGAATAGGGAGAGGGGAAGGGGAGAGGAGTTTGTGTGATGTAGGATGAGATATGTATGATGTGAGAGTGAGAAGGAGGGGGTATTTTTTAATAGGGACTATTTAGTAAATAGGGGTTTAAGGATTTTGTTTTGGGGGATTTAGGGTATAGGGGATAGGTGTAAGGATTTGACAACATAATGTGGGAATAAGGGACATGGTAAGTAGGGAAGGTTTTTAAGACAACCTAGGGTTTGAAAATTCAAATAGAAAACAAACTTCAAAATGGTGAAATGAGTTCTAGTAGGATGTTTCAAGGAGTGTACTTACTTGATTAGAGGTTCTAGGTAGAAAAAGAGAAATTTAGATGGTTTATAGGGTGGTCTTGGTGTTTGCTGGCCCTATGCACAGTGCCTTGTACAAGTGCCTTGTACAAGTGCGCAACGCTCTAGCTCTATGTGCAGCACTGTGCAAAAATGCACTAGAAAATAGGCCCTATGCGTAGCATTCTATCTATATGCATAGTGCTCCCTCCTCTATGCACAACGCCCAAGCTCTATGCTCAACACTTTTTTCATTCCACTTTCAGAGGCTTTCCTAGTGTCCAAATTGAGCCCATGATAGCTCGTTGGAAAGGCCTCTCTCTTGGCTACATAATGGAGCTATCACACACTAAAAATGATCAATTATAGCCCCTGAAAAGTCAATTCTCCCAATACCAGTAAAAAAGTGCGGAATGAGGGTGCAAAAATGAAGTGTTCTCTTGCAGGAATGTTTTGGAGGTCCTCATCAACTCCAAATTGAGATCTTGATAGCTCATTGGAAATATATTTCTCTCTAGTTATCAATTGACTCATCAATCAAGTTAGTTGCACATTCCAGCTAGAACAAAAGTTGATTTTCCCAAAGTCACTGTAGAAGTGCAACAACTCTCTTGTAGCCACTGTATTTTTGAGCTTTCTCTAAAACCATGACACTTGTACAAAACATGAAGGAGGTTTTGCATCCTTGGCCTATTATCGACAAAAAATTCTCTCACTTTTTCTAAATTCATCCCTTTTTGGTCTAAAACATAGTTTGAATAAAAACCAGCCCTATGTATGGCCAATGATTTGTCCTATAGAATGACTTATTGAAAAATGATGGAGACATGATGTGTATGAGTTGGAATGGCCTCATAATTGCTGAATTAACCTCCCTTATGCCTCATATACTAAAATGTCTATGATTCCATAGCCAACACTAGCTCAATGGGTGAGGAAATTAGGGTTTAGTGCTTATGGAAAATGATGCTTTGGACACCATTGGGAAAAGACAACTCCTTTTGGCATGCACTTAACCCCTTGAAACTTTACCCTTTCACTTGACTATTTCCTTTGACAAATTGATATTTTGATGGTCTGGAATCTTTGGAAAACTGAGTTAACAACTTGGGATGGTGAAATTATTACATTTGAAAGACATAAAATTACATAATAAAATAAGCATTTCTCTTTACAAATCATATTCACATGGTGAAGGGATGTTATTTCATCACCCTTTACTTGCTAGTCTTATGCAATGGAATGGAACCTTGGCAAGCCTAATGACCTAATGAAACCTTGAAAAACCATAAAAGACCTAATGAGACCTTGAAGGACTGAAATTCAAGATGACACAATGACCTCATGACTGATACAAATGGCATAATAAAAATAACTTTATGGATGATGTACAGTCAACAAGATATGAAACTATACCAGCAAGTAATCATATTTAGGGAACTGTGATGTTTTTGGACTAGCACTACCGTCAATGACTAATTTTTTTTCATGACCTAGTGGAATGATAAAAAAATTATGTGTGGGACACCTAAAATGAATATGAAACGAGCAATTTTGATCACTGATGGAAGTATGAAAATAATGACTCTAACAGAAATGACTTTGTGGAAACTGAACTGGCATCAAAAGAAGTTTTAACTAACTGTTGATGACAAACATGTGTGATATTTTCTTTCTCTCTTTCCTATTATAATTTGATAATTTGATCATTCCTTAATTGTAATGAAGAAGAAGGAGTTTCTTGAATGAATTGCAGTAGGGCCAGAGAGGGAATAACTAGATTTGATGGAATGGCATATTATTTTCCATAAACCAAATTAAATGGAGAAGCACCTATTCAGGCCTTCTCATTGATTCTATCTTCCCAAAGAGCAAATGCCATAGATTTGTTCCAATTCTTTTGGCTTTGGCTGACTGTTCGTTTAATGATTCTAATGATATTTTTGTTAGTTTTCTCTACTAATCCATTCCCTTGAGGATAGTAATAGGTATAATACTTTAATTTAAAAGCTATTTTTAGTGAGAATTCAGTCATACTATTTCCAAAAAAATAAGACACGTTGTCGAACATGAGTGCATTGGGTAAGCCAAATCTGGTTATGATAAATTGATCAATGAATTCAATAATTACACCAGAATTGCCTATTCTTAGTGGAATTTCTTCCACCCACTTGGTAAAATAATCTGTTGCAATAAGAATTTATTTATGTTTTTTTGACAAGTTAGGAACGATCTCACCTATGACATCCAATCCCCATTGTTCAAAAGGATTTTCAAAGTTGACTAGTTGCAAGAGAAATGATGATTTCCTTTTTCTTCCAGCAGCTGTTTGACAAAATTTTCAATTTCACACATATTCATGAGTGTCTTTGAATAGTGTTGGCCAATAATAATCGGCATGAAGAATTTTGTGCAATGTTGTATCTCCTCCAAAATGTCCACCAGCTGGGCCATTGTGGAGTTCTTGCAAAAAAAAAATTGCTTCAGATTTATCAAGGCATCTTAATATAACATAATCATAATTTTTTTGAAGTAACACATTATCAATGATTTGATATTGAATATATTCAATCCTTAAATCATTTTCCTTTTATAACTGAGTTCGGGAGGAACAAATCCATTTCTTAAATAGAAAATTAAATCAGCATATTGGGATTTAGACTCGTTTAGATTTACCTCATATATTTGCACAGTATTACATGAATCTTCATCTACTAATATGTTGGAAGCTCTTGCTAGCATCCTGCAAAATCCTTGACCTTTTATGATTTTAGTTGGTGTTAGCCTCCTGTTGCAACAGGTGTTCATCTTTCATGATCGACATTTTTACATGCCAAATATCTCATACTTTGCATGCTGCAATGTTCCATATTTGCTACAGAGGCCAATGAAGTGTTCATGAGAATATACTAGTCTAAATGCCACTGCTGTATTCCAATTTTGATGAGATAATCCTTTTTGATGAGTTTCTCAGTTAAGGGAAGTCCAAACAGCTTAATCTTGGCTTCCCTAGGTTTAAATTGCTTTTGTAGAATAGAGAAAGAGTATCTGTCCAAACAGTTTAAACTTGGCAGATCAGTAGCTAGGTAGAGAAAATAAGGTGCCCAACTGTCTAATCTGGGCCCTTGGAATCAATAAGGGTAGTTTTAGATAGGAGGAGAGTTAAAGAGAAAAAAAGCAATCAGGGTTTGCAAGTCTAAGTGCACCCTTCCTGAAGTAACAAAAAATGCTAGGTGTATTAAGCTGGGTAGGTAGCCTGGGGTTGCAGAAACAAGATCATCTTCAGTTTTTGGCCTTGAAAAAGAGAGCTCATCCCATCAGTGGTAGAGGTACCAAAGCAGTGTTTTGATGGCAAGTGTTGGTAGTATGTCTAACTTCCCTTCACTCCCCCTAAAAAGTCTCTTACTAACATCCCCCTAAAGGACCTTGGGATCTGCCCAACAAGTCCTAGTTTTAACTTCATTTTTTTGAAACATCAAGTTAAATGTTGGCTTTCTTCAAAGAAAAGAAGCCACATTTCTTGTGTAAAATCAGTCCCCCACTCTCATTTACCACTATGTCTAAGTTTTACTTTTGAAACTTAGCCTTCTGCTCTACTTTCACCTCATAAACTCATATTAACTGCTAACTCTACTATATAGCTCCCTAGATCATTTCCCCATCCCCTATTATACAAAAAAGCTATAAAAACTCCCCAAAAATATTAAATAGCCCCTCCCTTTGGCACTATAGCCATATTTCCTAAGTCCGGGAAATGCTGAGTTCATTTGGGGCTTGGCATTAGCCCTTCCGCGTCCTAACCTGGGGTTAGTTTGACATTCGGTTAAATTAAAAACCACAGTTCCCCCCCCCCCCCACACTTAAACTTTACACTAATATCCTCCGTGCATACATTCCATTTGGGATTAATTTGATATTCGATCAAATTAATAACCGCCCACACCCACTTACAAACCCATAAAACCTGCGTTAACCAAAGTTTTAGCCCCCTTTTTTGGCATAAATATTGTTTTATATATGCGCGGGTCTCGTCCCTAACCTCCCACTACCTCGCCTACCCCGCCAGCCGTCCGATGGCCAGAAACCCAGATCAACGGTGGGCGGGTCTTTTCCTGTCCCGATATGCCGAGGGTTAACATCTGGGAGATGGACGGTTTTCCTATCATACTCCCGCCACGTGTCGCCCTCCCAACTGTGGCAGAGCCCCCTCTTCCGAAACCAGTTTTGCGCAAAAGCGGTGCGATATGAAACCACAAACCGCTTCCCCTATGTGATGTCACTGCCACGTCTTCATGATGTCATCAACCTGCATCGGCCTCCTGCCACCGTGTCCTGTGCCATGTCACTGCCACCGTACTACCACGTCATCACCCTGTTGTACTGCCACGTCACCATGTCGTACTGGGACCCACCGCTGACGTCATGCTGACGTCATCACCAAAAAGGGCGCTAAGCGCGAAATTTGCAGCAAAGGAAGCCCGGAATAAAAAACCGAGGCAGTTTTCGATGGAGGGCCTCTCATGGCTCAGCTACCAGCAGACCTGAAAATTCACGGAGGCAACAGGATTTCTTCATTTATATGCATATTCAGATCGGCCAGCGCCAATATCATTCCAGATAACATGAAAAGCATTTGCAGCAGCCATTTTTGCTTTGAAAGGGCAGAAAAAGGGCGATTTGACAGTTTCATACACAGCAAGGGAGAGAAAACGGCCCGATTCAATTGTGAAAGAGTATCAGAGGAAAGATGAAGCCCTGATTAAATCAAAAAGTATCAGTGAAGCGACAAAGAGTATCAGTTCGGCAACATCAAAGCAGGTGAACATTAAAGACCTCCATCAAAGTCAAAGAAGCAGTAAAGACCATTTAAAGCTTATCTGGTCGGGATTAGTGCACATTAAAGCCACCGAAAATCAGCATAACCGCCTTAGAAGTGCAGATAAAAGACAAGGCACAGTTATTGCAGAACCGCCTCACTGCACCGAGCCACCGAGGACACCATATTAACTCATTTTGATACAGCTGCCCTCAACGCAGCTCAAAAGATATTTTCTTGCATTTACTTCTGGACAAGATTAGGTTAAAGAAATCATTTCCTTCAGACCTGTTTAGGTCGGCTGTAATAGATTAATTTTGGATATTTTTTCCTATTTATACCACCCTCTGTATTGTTTAAAGGGTTGGTTGGTTGTATCGCTCCATGAGAGACTCGCTCTGTATACTTGATGTTTTACTTAATCAAAGACTGCTGAAAAGCTTGGAGGAATCACTGTTTGCTGTGTGTTTAATGGTTGAAAGATGAATACGGAATTCTTGTGCTGCAACATGACTCAATAAGTGTTTCTTACCTTTTTTTTCAATTGATATACCATCTAAAATAGCAGAAAGAATGAATAGTTTAGACTTGGTTTAATTGCCCTCTATGCTCAATTTCTGCTGTTTCTTTATGTTTTCATCTGGATTAGTAATGAATATGAATTCCGTGTGGCTCATATTTCCCCTAATTCACTCATGTTTGACAGTTATCTAGGAATTATTTACTTCTCCTAGGTAGAGCTCATTCACCTTCCCTCTGTTAAGCTGAATGAGAGATTCTTAACTGCCTCTCATTCCTTAGCCCTCATTCCATCCTTTTAAGCTTGAATCATTGTTTCATGTGTAACTATCTTGCTCCATATTCCTCTTGTGACCAAGAAAACGCACCAGCAGTCCTACTCCTTGACTCCACGCCCAATGGTTCTAAAAATTTCATGCTATCCCTACCTCTCTACTTGAAAGCATCAATCATCCCACCAAAATCAAAACAAAACCCATTGAACTCAATAACTAGCCTAAAATCATCATCAACAAAGGTAAATCCTAAAGAGAGAGCCTTCTCTGACTGCTGGTAGGCTAGGACCTGCAGTCCAAAGATTGGTTTGTGGTTACCTCGGCCGTATCCATTTTAGTAGCTTTAGGGACAACCTGAGTGATAACAACTGGTCTAATTTCAATGTCATATCCTTGCAGTGTTGTCACCCAATTTTCCCCTTTCTCTCCTAATTCCTTTTGCACTAGTGATTTTCTCACGGATGAGAATGGAACTATTACTTTAGTGTGTGTTTTAAGAAGAAAAGGTATGAAATAATTTATTGATTTGAAAACAAAGAAATCTTGCTTTTCAACATCTGAGTAATTTAATTTAGTGCCTTGCAAATTGGAGCTAAACAAGGAGAGTGGTGCTTCAATTTTCTCATCATTGATTTGTGTCAAAATAGATGCATATGATATTTTGGAGGCAAAAGTATATAAAATAAAATGATTATAAAAGTTTGGAGTTGCTAAAGAGGGAGAATTTATAATTTTCGTATTTGATAATATCAAAAGATTCTCACTCACTATGTCCCCATTTAAAAAATGAATTTTTTTCTATCATGGATTGCAAGGGTAAAACAATTCGTGAAAAGTCAGGGACAAATATTTTAACAAAATTTATCTGACCTAGGAAGGACTGCATGGATTTTTAGATGTGAGGCAAAGATATTTCAGAAATTTATTTTATCCTATTAGGATCTATGTGAATGGAATCTTTAGATTCAATAAATCCAAGAAGTTTTCCTTCACTTAAATAAAACTAAGACTTCTTTGGTTTTAAAGAAATTTTGTACCTTTTACAATGTTGAAAGATTTGCTTTAAATCCTTTAAATGATTACTACGCTTATTTGAATATATTGTTATATCATCTAAATAAATGACCACCATTTTATTCACCAAACCTCTTAAAGTTATATCCATGTCTCTTTGTAAAGTTGCACTAGCATTAATTAATCCAAATGGCATATTTTGATAGGTGTATGTTCCCCATTTGGTTTTGAATGTGGTGTTTATTCGATCATCTGGATGTATGAGAAATTGATTGTAACCTAAAAATCCATCCCGAAGAGACATTAGTTCTGAACCTATAACTGACTACAATATATGTTCCATAGGAGGTATTAGAAAGTTGTCCTTCTAACAAGCTTTGTTGAGATTGCAAAAGTCTATTCAAATTTGAATATCACCATTTCTTTTCCTGATTGGTACTAGGTTGGAAACCCACTTTTAATGTCTAACAAGAGAAATTATGTTGGCTTTAAGAAGTTTATTTAATTCAGATTTTATTTGGTTTGCCAAATTTGGATGAATCTTTCTCAACTTTTGTTGTACATGCTTTTCGTGTGATATCATAGGAATAGTGTGTTGTACAATAGAAGTATCATACATTTTAAGATAATCATAATTCCAGGAAAAAACATTTTTATATCTTCTCAAAAAATGAATGAAGGCTAACCTTACATTGAGTGAAAGACCAAGACCTAGATTAGTATTCTTTGGTTTAGGTTAGTTCCAAGATTTACTAATTCAAACCTTAATGTTGAACTTTGAATTTTTGAGTTAGTTGGTTTCTTGAATCTGTCTTTAAGATCATATAGATCTTCCAACTTTACTATAAATTTGGATATAAGATTTTCACTTGTTTTTTTTTTCGAGATGGATATGATGTTGGTCTTCATCTATTATATGGTCATCATATGAGCCTTCGGATGTTAATAAGTTTATGATATCGAGATCTTCATTAAAAAATTCACAATTGGTGATATTATTAGGAAAGAAGGTCCAAAAATTAACTCTATAGAAAATTAGTTAGGACTATTGTTGGGTGTGGAGCCTAATTATCTTCTTTATTCAAAGGTATTACCACATTGGACCCCATTTCATAATGTGGTTGCAACGCTGCCCGTTTATGTGCACCACCAGGGGGGTCAAGGGGGGGGGGGGGGGGGTGGCGACATAGATGTAAAATATATGTAAAATTGCCTTGTAAAATGTTGTAATTTTGTAGTCAATCTGGGCCATTCATTAGGCAGAAATCTGATGGTAGAAGTTATGTTTAATTTAGGTTTTTTTCCCTTTAAGGAAACCCCTCGCTATATATGAGGGAATTGTATTGCGTCTATATAGATCTGTATTCTGAGTGAGAAAGAGAGAGGAGATTGTGTGAGAGAGAAGAGGGAATTATACTGGATCTGATGTAGGTTGTATCTCTTCATTTTGATGGATAATATAAAAGAAAGGACTAGCTGTTTCTCCATGGATGTAGCCCAAATTAGGTAAACCATGTATATCTGTGTCTGTCTTATTTTATGTGTTTTCTGTGTTTACCTTTTTGCAATATATTTTATGTGTTCCATTTCTCTATAATATATAATTTTCTAACAACTGGTATCAGAGCCTAAGGTCTATTTGGATGATAAACTTGCAGGAGAGAAGGGTTCATGGTTCGAGTGGGAGCAATGGTGGAAGATGGTAGGTCTAGGGTCAAAAAGTTTAACGTCCAAAACTACTAGCTATGGAAGATGCAACTGGAATATTCTTGTATCAGAAAGATCTGTATCTACCATTGAGTGGAAAGACAAAGAAGATGATGAGTATGATAAACAAAGAATGGGATATTCTCAATAGAAAGGCACTTGGAACAATATGGTTGAGCCTAGCAGTGTCGCTAGCATTTAATATTTCAAAGGAAACAAAAACATATGGTTTAATATCGGCATTGGCCAAAGTACATGAAAAACCCTCGTCCTAAAATAAGGTATTTCTTATGAAGAATTTATTTAATATGAAAATGTCAAAAGGTGAATCTGTTGTTGATCATTTAAATGAATTTAATATAGTTACCAGTAAGTTAATTTCTGTAGGGGTAACTTTTGATGATGAAGTTAGGCCTATATTATTTCTATGCTCATTACCAGAAAGTTGGAATGGTTTAGTTATGGCCATTAGTAAATCTATCTCTAGATCTAGTACTTTAAAGTTTGATGATGTTGTCGGTGGAATCTTTAGTGAGGAAATGCGACGAAAAATCTTTGGTGAAACATTAGGTAATGTTTTGACTACAGAGGCTAGGGGAAGAAAAATGGAAAGAGGAAAGATGCTAGGATATCGCAGTAACTCAAGGAAAGGCAAATCCAAGTCCAGATTAGGGATAGTGTCCTAGAAATGTGTGAAGAAAGGACACCTGAAGAAAGACTATAAGTCTCGGAAGGGAAAAGAAAGAGACGTGCAACAAGAAAAAAATCATGAAGCAAATGTTAGAGGTGATGTGTTGCAAGATGCTTTGATTCTTTCATTAGAAATTATTATTGATGTCTGGGTGGTAGGTTTAGGGGCATCATTCCATGCCACACCTGATATGAAACATTTTCATGATTATGTTCAAGGAGATTTTGGATAGGTTCGATTGGGTGATGATAAACCCTATAAAATCATTGGAATGGGTACATTTTTCATAAACTAGATTAATGGAAATCAATGGCTATTGAAAGAGGTAAGGCATGTTCCAGATCTGAAGAAAAATCTGATTTCAATAGGGTAGTTGGGAAGTGAAGGTTGTGTAACTAATTTTACAGATAAAACCTAGAAGGTCACTAAAGGAGCCCTAGTAATAGAAAAAGGAGAAAAGTTTGGTACATTGTATTTATGCAATGATATTTCTAATTTCGTTAATGGGTTAACCTATACATGAGTAAATACGACATTATGGCATCATAGGCCTGAGAACATGAGAGAGAAGGGGATGCAGAATCTTCACTCAAGAAATTTGTTGCCAGGTTTAAATCATGTTGATTTGGAATTCTGTGAGAATTGTGTTTATGGAAAATAGAAGAGAATTAGATTCCTCAGAGTTTGGAAAGAAAAGAAGAGTGAAAAATTAGAGGTTGCGCATACAGATGTATGGGGACCTACTTAGGTATGATTTCTCGGTGGATCTCATTATTATGTTACTTTTATTGATGATGCAACCAGGAAAACATGGATTTATTGTATTCAAAATAAATCTGATGTATTTGATACTTTCAATAAATGGAAATATTTGGTTGAAAATGAGATAGGAAAAAGGTTGAAGTGTCTCAGATCAAACAATGGAGGTCAATATTGTAGCAAAGAGTTTGATAGGTAATATTCAGAGAATAGAATTCGCAGAGAGGACAATTCCAGGAACACCACAAGAAAATGGTGTGTCAAAAAGGATGAATAGGACAATCCTGGAGCATGCACAGTGCATGATATTGCATGCAAGATTGCCTTTACAATTTTGGGTAGATGCTATAGATACTGTTGTTTATCTAATAAACAGAGGGCCTTCAAGTCCCTGGGATGGTGGTATTTGAGAGGAGGCATGGACACGTAAAAAGGTAAACTACTCATTTTTAAAGACTTTTGGTTGTGAATCCTTTGTCCACATTAATAAACAAATAGAACAAAGTGTGAGGCAAAATCAAATAAATGTACCTTTAATGGATATGGTGTTAATAATTTTGGTTATCGCTTTTATGATTATGAAAAACAAAAAAAATTAGGATTATAGATGTCATATTCAATGAAAAGGTTTTCTATAAGGATCAGATGTAGGAAAAGAAACAGGAAAAAGAAAATAGAGAATACACAGTGCTTGATGAGATCACAGAAAAAGTGAAGGTCCCTGAAAATCATAATGATCAACAACCAGAACAACAACAACAACAACCATAACAGCAACAAACACCTCAAACTCCTGATTGTTGTGTTAGAATATCTACCAAGATAAGTAGACCCCCTGAACGATACTCTCCTTCATTATATTATGTATTTTTGACTGATTCTGGTCAACTAGAATGTTATGAAGAAGCAGTGTAGGTAGAAACTAGGAAGATGTGGGAGCAAGCCGTGAATGAAGACATGGACACTTTAGCACATAACTGAACATGGGACTTAGTCAGGTTTCTTGTAGGTAAAATGACATTTCAAAATAAACGGGTTTACAGGTTGAAGGAAGAAGATGGAGGTAGAAAATGGTATAAATCTAGACTTGTGGTGAAGGGGTTTACACAAAAAAGGTTATAGACTTTGATGAGATATTTTCTCTTGTTGCTAAAATGAATTCAATCAAACTATTTTAAGTTTAGTAGTAGCTAAAGATTTTCATCTTGAGCAGTTAGATGTAAAGAAAACCTTTCTCCATGGGGATTTGGAGGAAGAGATATATATGCAGCAGCCACAAGGATATGAGGTAAAATGGAAAGAGAAACTAGTGTGCAAGTTGGAGAAGATTTTGTATGGCTTAGAACAGGCTCCAAGGCAGTGGTATCTAAAATTTGATAGGTTTATGTCCGAATAAGGTTATACTAGATGTCACTCTGATCACTTTGTTTATCTCAAAAGGAAAAATGATGGAAACTATATTATATTGTTATTGTGTGTAGATAACATGCTTGTTGTGGGTTCTAACATGCAGGAAATAAATGTGCTCAAAAGAAAATTGGAAAAATCATTTTCAATGAAGGATTTGGGGGCTACAAAACAAATCCTTGGTATGAGACTAACTAGAGATAGGAAGAATCACAAATTAACATTGTCACAGAGTGAGTACATACAAAAGGTGTTGAAAAGATTTAATATGCAGAATGCAAAACCAGTTATTATACGTTTGTATAGCCATTTCAAACTAAGTAAGGAGGTGTGTTCCAAGGCTCAGGAAGAAATGTCTTATATGTCTAATGTTCCATATGAATCATCATCTGGAAGATTAATGTATGAAATGGTCTACACAAGGATTGATATTGCACATGTAGTGGGAGTTGTAAGTAGGTGCATGAACAATTTAGGAAAAGAACATTGGATGGCGGTGAAGTGGATTCTCAGGTATTTGAGAGGTACCACAAATCAAGAATTATGCCTTGGTGGTTCAAACATTGCTCTACAGGGACATGTTGATGCAGATATGGTGGGTGATAGAGATAACATGAGGAGAACCACAGGGTATGTGTTTATTGTAGGTGGAACAACTGTTAGTTGGGTTTCAAAACTGAAAAGTGTTGTTGCACTCTCAACAATGGATGTAGAGTATGTTTCCGTTAGAAAGGCTAGTAAAGAAATCATTTGGTTACAAATGTTTCTGGATGAATTGGGTAAGAAGCAGGAGTTGGGCAGGCTATACATTGATAGACAGAGTGACATACATCTTGCAAGAACTCTTCATTTCATTCCAAGAGTAAGCATATACATATCAAGCACCATTTCATATGGTTAGTGTTGGAAGATGGACAATTGAAGCTGGAAAAGATACACACAAGCCAAAATCCTATAGATATGTTAACAAAAGTTGTAATCAGGGAGAAACTAAGATTCTGCTCTATTTAAATTGGTCTTCAAGTATGATGATGAATATGAGAAACAACCAAGTCCAAAGTGGAGTCATTTTTCATTAAATGAAGCAATAGTGGAGTTTCTATAATCAGTCTCCAAGTGGGAGATTGTTGGGTGTGGAGCCGGATTATCTTCCTTATTCAGAGATATTGCCCCATTGGACCCCATTTAGTAATGTGGAGGAAATGCCTCCCGTTTATGTTTGCCACAAGGGGGGTATAGGCAGCGACAACATAGATGTAAAATAAATGTAAAATTGCCTTGTAAAATGTTGCAATTTCATAGTCGATATGGGCCATTCATTAGGCAGAAATCTAATGGTAGAAGTTATGTTTAATTTAGGGTTTTTTCCCCTAGAAGGCAACCCCTCGCTATGTATGAGGGAATTTTATTGCGTCTATGTAGATATGTATTTTGGGCAAGAAACAAAGAGGAGATTGTGTGACAGAGAAGGGGGAATTACAACAGATCTGTTGTAGATTGTATCTCTTCATTTTGCTAGATAATATAAAAGGAAGGGCTAGCTATTTCTCCATGGACATAGCACAAATTGAGTGAACCATGTATATCTGTGTCTCTCTTGTTTTATGTGTTTTCTATGTTTACATTTGTGCAATATATTTTATGTGTTCCATTGCTGTGTAATATATAATTTTATAACAACTATAATCTTGTGGTGGTATGAGTTTGGATGCAATGTTAGCCAAAAGATCAACACTTGCATTCTGAAGTCTTGGAATTAAAGAAATATTAAATGCTAAGAAATGTCAGGTAAGGTCCTAGACTAATGATTGATAATGCTTTAAATGTCTAGAAAGGCAGTGAATAGTGTTCCTCACCTATTTAATTATGATTTCAGAATCTCCAAAGACTTGGAGGTATTTGATATCAAGGCCTATGGCTTTGTAAAATCCTTGAATTAATTCCTCATACTCAGTAGTGTTATTCGTGGATTCAAATTCAAGTGTGCATGCCAACACAGTTTTTTCTCCTTCAGGGCTAACTAATATTCAACCTGCGCCTGCTCCATCATTAGATTTAGATCCATCGAAAAATAATTTCCAAAACAAAGAATTAGCTACAGGTTTACCTACGAAATTGATACATTTGGAAGAATCTGTTTGCGAATAAATTTAAATCTATGATGTAACAAAATTCTATAGAAAAGGTGAAGCTTGTGCATTAAAATTTCCCAAAAATGATTCAACAAAATAATTTCCAATGATATTATTGTTGTATGCAACGAGCTCATTTTCTCCTTCCAGTTCAATGACAATATATTTTAAATTCTTTTCACAATCGAACCTTATTTGATTTGGCTTGCCATTGTAAGGAAGCTACATATGAGACCATTCTATTGCGAAGTAGCCATGAAGCTTTTTGAATCAATCTCTATTTTGGATCAAGCCATAAAATTCAGGAATATCAATGACTAGTATGTCAATTACTTGACATACTCTCGAATTTGATGAGAGTCTAATGGTAACAGAATTAATTTCTCCTATTACTTCGACTTGTGTTCGGTCTAACTATACAATGTGAGCATCATATTTTTGGGGTAAAACATTTAATTTCTCACAAACTATTTTTGGCATAATGTTAGATGAATCGCCAGAATCAGTTAAACAACTGTGAAAATTCTTATTAAAGATTTCAAAAGTCAAAAGAAAAGGAGGAGTATGAGAATTTTACCTACCACCAATTAAACAAACATCAGTTCTTTTAACTTTATTCGATGAAGTACTAGGATGCTTAACCATCCCTTGAGTTTCTTGAGAAATTATAGCAGCAGGAAGAGGAGAAGTGGGAATTGCATTTAATTATTTGGGCAATAACATCCGCTGATGTTCCAGCTTGCTAAGCTCATATAGCATAATATTAGCTCTGGTCTTCTTCATGTTTTCGACTATGTTGTATTCCATATCGTCAAAAATTAACAAGCTTCTGGCAGAAGGCGAAGAATTAGATTGAGGAGGAAATGTCTAAGTAGACTTGGGAGAATATTTCTTACCTATTTCTTTTTCTTTGACAACAGGAGTTGATAGTTTTTGTTTCTGACTTGTTTGTGGCAAATCAACTATGCTCTCTCTTCTGGTGGTGATAGGTAAAGATTCTTCTTCTTCTTCGTTGTATGACAAAGGAAGAATGAATCCCACATTCCATGTACTTCAACTAGCTCTTCATTGTCAGCCGACTCAGTTTGTTCATCAGTTGTTCATACTTCCAAATTTGATTCAACATTTGACATTGTATTTGGAGGTTTAGGATCAGAGATGGGATTTACTTTAAAAGGTATAAAGGGTTTTCTAGAAGAAGTTTCAGCTACTGGTTTCTTTACCTCAACCATTTCAATGGACATGGTTTTAAGTAATTTTTGGAGACCTTTAAGATCAAAAGGATCTTAAGGTGTTTTCTTTTTGGATTCATCTTTGAAGGTGACCTTTTTAGATTTTCTTTCTTCTAATGATTTTTTCTTCTCTAAGGCTAATTTTTTTTTCTCTTCAGCTATATCTTGTTTCATGTTTTCTACCAAGGTTGTCTTCTCATCTCTATCAACAAAAATAGATGCATTTGAAGGGAGAGAAGAAATGTACCATTCATTCTATACTTCAGGACTTGGTCTAGATGCCACTGGGATTTTATTTAATAATTTGTTAAAATGTGAATTGAAATTGCTAATTGGCTCTCTAGATTCATCTTTTAAGTTGGAGAGTGTTGGAAAAACTGAGAGGGGGGGTGAATCAGTGTTTCTTATTATTTGTTATTTTTATCACCAAGACATATATATATATGGAAAACAAAAATGGATAGCTAAAATAATTTCTTTTATTAACTCAAATAGTGCAATGAAATAAATACAGTATATAACTAGTTGTAATCAGTTGCCAAGCTCCAAATTGGACTTCAGTGAGGCTCCAACCTCTTGGGCTCCAACCCAAACCTGGTATAAATTATTTTGTTGTAGTTCTCTATTCTGCTGAGATTCTCCTTCACTCTTTTTCTCCTGCTTCTTCTACCTCTACTGCCTCTATTGCCTCTCACACTAGTTATTCACAAATCCTTCCTTATTTTTTTTTGTTTTTGTATTCCTGATGCCCTCTAACTGTTTTTTTCCACTTCCACCTCCTCTTTGGCTTCCTCCTCAATCGCTGTAGATTCCTCTGCCTTGCATGATCATTTGGCTTCCCTTCTCGGTCACTATGGATTCCTCTGTGTTGTTTGAGTTCACTGATACTCTAGGGACATGTAAATTCGTAAGAGAGGTACAAAAGAGAACACAGAGAAATCATGTTAGACATTACATCGTAACAATGTTCATTTTTCCAATCATTATGGACATACACAAGGTTTTTCAATTTAACGGAGATGTTATGTCCGAATCTCAATCTCAATTTCCATGATTCACGCCATTGAACTAACGTTGAGCCTCCTGAACCATCGAAACAGTTATCATAAGCATCTTGGCCTAAGAACCCTGTGCAAACCAAATATTCAATTACACAAGAAATATGAGCAAAACAGGCAAAAAGACTAAAGGGCGGACTTCAAGAGATATTACACCTACATCTATACTCTATTGGGTCTGTAGTGAACTTGCAATCGGTGCTTAAAAGAGGACAGGGTTTTGTGTATCATTGTGATGGGCAGATGTGATACATTATTAACCCATAGCACAATGTTGCAGCGGGTCCGCGTGTATATGTATCATAATCGAGGGTTGCCCTTGGTAGAGGGTCGATGCAATATCGCTAATCACTATCGGTGATTGTAATGGGCCACTTAACACTTTGTAACTCCACTCCCAAAGTGTCGATGCAATATATGTCGGCAGTCAGAAATCGCAAGGTCTAGGTCTAGACCTTAACAAAAACCACTCACTTATAGCGATGTGATATTATGTGCTGGACCCAATACGACTCAACACTCCCATGTATAAAGTTTCAAGTCCACTTCTCACCTTCGATAGTGTAAAGGCATATTGTATTTGCCAATAGTGTATTTTCCATATAACTCAATCTTTCTGCCCCGATAGTGTATTTGCCATATATGTATAGTTTTTGGCCACCGATAGTGTTAATGCCTCCTTTTCTCCTCTAATAGCTCCTGATAGTGTAAAAGCACCCATTGCTCCTCTAATGGCTCCTGATAGTGTAATTGCACGCATATATTTTATATCTGCTCCCGATAGTGTATTCCTTTGGCATTCTTGCTTTGATAGCTCCTGATCGCTCTATCTGCTTCCTCCATTGCTCCAATGGCTCTTTTTGTTCCTCTGCTGCTTCGATGGTTGTTTGTGTCCTTTGTTGCTTCGATGGATCTCTTTACTTCCGTTTTCTCCTCTGTTTGCTCTGTTCTTCTTTGGCCATATTGACACCAATGACAATCCATGTCAACAATCTCTACCTTTGTTATTGATGACAATATCCTTCTGCTCTCCCCCTTTGACATCAATGGTAAAGGAATGCATATGGACTCCCCCTATCGAACTGCTCCCCTGTCCTGTAGCATCTTTATGAATGATCTTGAGTGATGCTAAAGAGATAACCCCCATATTTTGACGGAGATGTTCAAATTCTTCTCGAGGAAGAGTTTTTGTGAAGATATCAGCTATCTACTCCTTAGTATTGATATATTCCAAAATGATGTTTTGTTCATCTATTTGGTCATGAAGGAAATGATACTTGATTGGTATGTGTTTTGTCCTTGAGTGCATCAATAGATTTTTGTTGAGACTGATAGCACTTGTGTTGTCACAATAGATGGCAATCAGCTGATCTGTACTTATGTTGACATCTTTTAGAGCTTCCTTCATCCATAGTATTTGAGTACAACGGTCTGCTACAACTATATACCAAGCTTCTACTGTGGATAATGATATGGATGATTGTCTTTTTCTGAGCCAGGATACTAAACAGTGTCCTAGGAAGAACACATTTCCACTAGTATTTTTCCGATCATCTACACTTCCAAACCAATCAGCATCGGTATATGCAGTTACAGTCAGTGTTGAGCTCTTAGGGTACCAAAGACCGAAATCAGGAGTTCCTTTTAGATATCTTAGAATTCTTTTTACAACTAATTAGATGGGATTGTTTGAGAGCAGATTGAAATCTTCCCACCATTCCTACAGCTTGCATTATTTTGGGTCTTTTAGCTGTTAAGTATAGAATGGTTCCAATTATTGACCTGTAATGAGTTTCATCTACTGGAGGGGAGTCATCATCTTTGCTCAATTTGCAGTTTGTGGTCATAGGAGTGCTCATGGGCATACAATCCTCCATTCCATATCTTTTAAGCATGTCTTTTAGATATTTGGCTTGAGATATACACAAGCCTACTCTAGTTTGGGATACTTGAAGTTAAAGGAAGTGAGATAGCTCTCCTATCATTGACATCTCAAACTCTTTTGACATGTTTTAAGGAAATTCATGGCTCATTTCATCATTATTGCTAGCAAAAATTAGATCATCAACATAAACAAGAGTAACTAGTAAATTACCTTCATCTATATTTATGTATAGATTACTTCCAGCCACTCCCTTTTTGAAGCCATGTTGTTGTAGATAGTGATCCAATCTTGCATACCAAGCTCTAGGAGCTTGTTTCAACCCATATAAAGCCTTTTTCAACTTGTAAACTAAGTTCTTTCCTTCTGTTAGATCAAACCCTTCTAGTTGCTCCATGTAGACTTCTTCCTTGAGTTCCCCATTTAGAAATGCTGATTTTACATCCATTTGATAGATTTTGAATTCTTTTCAGCAAGCAAATGCCAAGAACATCCTAATAGCTTCCATACAAGCTACTGGTGCAAATGTCTCTTCAAAGTCAATTCCTTCAATTTGTGAATAGCCTTTGAAGACAAGCCTTGCCTTTTTTTTGATAAATTGTGCTTCTTCATTCATTTTATTTTTGAATACCCACTTGGTTCCTATTATGTTTTTTTCCTTTGGACAAGGTACTAACTTCCATGTCTCGTTCTTCTCAATTTGGGACATTTCTTCTTCCATGGCTTTAACCCAATGAGGATCATTACTTGTGCAAACATTTCTGGTTCTATCATGGACAGAATAGAAATGACATTTCTCTTTACTGTAAATGTCATCCTTCTTCGCGTTTGCATCCCTTCATCTCTATTGACAATAATCTACTCTTCTGGATGATATTTTTTGGATAAAATTCATCTCTGAAGGGGTATGAGGTGGTTCTTTTTCCTTTTCCTCTTCTTCCTCATCTATTTCTTCTTCTTTAGGTTCTTCTTCTTCAATGAGAAAATAATCTTCATGTTCCTCAATTTATTATTCTGGAAGGTCTTCATCAATTTTTACATCAATGCTTTCCACTATTTTCTTTAGTCGAAAATTAAAGCACTTGTAGGCTTTACTCCGTGTAGAGTATCCAAGGAATATCCCTTCATCAATCCGTGAATCAAACTTTCCTGGTGAGGCATCACTGATTTTTATGAAGCACTTGCTTCCAAATATCTTGAAGTACTTTATTGAAGCAGGTCTTCCTTTCCATAATTCATAAGGATTTTTTTCACAATTTCATCTTAATTGAGTTTGTTTCAAGGTATAGAAAGCTGTTCCAACTACTTCTTTCTAGAATTTTGGCTGCAAGTCTATTGATAATAACATTGTTCTTGCCATTTCTTGAACTATCCAGTTTCTTCTTTCAACTATGCCATTTTTCTGGGGTGGCCTGGTAGTAGAGAAATCCCTTTTAGTTCTGTGAATATTACAGAACTCATTAAACTCTTTTGATGTGAATTCTCCCCCTCTGTCTATTCTGAGGCACTTAATTTTTGAGTCTTTTTCATTTTCTACAAGAGATTTTAGATTCTTAAAACACTCAAAAGTTTCAGATTTATATTTTATAAAATATATCCACATCATTTGTCATCAAAAAATAAAATGAAGTACCTTTCTCCTTGGAGTTCCTGATTTCTAGTTGGTCCACACAAATCAGCATGGATGATATCTAAGGGCATTGATGTAGAGAGCTCCTTGGTCCTATGGTTGGTTCTGGTTTGCTTTCCATGTTGATATGGACCACATACTCCTTGATTTGGTTTCAATAGCCTTGGGATGTCTCGTATAGCTCTAATCTTGCTGATATTGATCAGATTTTCAAAGCTTGTATGTCCAAGATGCTTGTGCCACAACCAAATTTCATCTGTCTAACTCAGGTATAATTTATTTTCTTGAATCCTATTTAGAATGTAAAAGTTGTCTCGTGTTCTAACCCCTTTTGCGACAAGTTCCACTGAGGAAGAGTTCCTTATTTCATAGTCTTTGGTGCTAAAGACAACTTTATGTCCTTGATCATAGATTTGGTTGACACTCAGGAGGTTGTGTTTGAGCCCGTCTACTAGCAGAGCATCTTGAGATTTTCCTTTTCCATTGATAAGAGTAACAATTCCTTTTCCCGCAATTCTGATAGATCCATTTCCAAAGGACACATTTACTTCCTTTTTGCTCAATGAGACAAACTTCCTTTTGTCCCCTGTCATGTGTCTGGAGCACCCACTATCCTCAAACCAATGATTTTCATTATTTTGAGCATATAGATCTAGGTTGCATTTATCCATGTTGGGTTTCTCACTACTCGCTTTTCTTCCTTTGAATGGGCAGTTTTGTTCAAAGTGTCCATTATTGTAGCATAATGAACAAATCAGATCAAATTTGGTCAAGGGATAAAACGAATTGAAGGTTTTGATTTTTCCCTGCCTTTTTGGGCCATATGGTTTGATTATTTGATCCTTTAGCTTTGGTGTTTCACTCTTGCGAGCCATGCAATGTCTGGCTTGATGACCAAAGCTTTTACAATGAAAACAATGTCCAAGAAAGATAGTTTTCTACCTATTGTAATAGCGACAGTTTGAGTCAATTTCCTTCCTTGGAATTACTCCTGCTTCATTCTTTGGATTTGAGATGAGCCTTTGATGGAATACTAGTTTTTATTTGCTGTCGTATCCATGACTCGAATCCATATTCTTCTTTGGAGTTATTCAACCTTCATTCTTTGAATCTGGAATGGACCTTTGATGACATATTTTTTCTTCTTTTGGGTTGTTGAAAAGTGCATCGGCATAGATTTTCGCATTGTTCTTAGTGCTTGATGATTCTCCTTTATAGCCTATTCCAGACTTTTCATGTTGAGTTTTTTGACTTTTTAGGATAGTCTCAAGTATTTGAAAGCTTTTCCAACCCTTTTTGACTTGCTCCAATTCCTTCCTCAAAGATACTATTTCGGCTTCAGGTTCTTCACAAGTCTCTTCTTTTTCTTTTAGCTTTGTTTCTAAGAGATCTTCTCTTCTTCTCGTGTCCTTGTTTTCTACCTTGAGAGAAATTATTTTATTATGTAATTTCTCATTTTCTTCAATGGCAGTTATTAACAGTTCATCTACATTCCTTCTAGCCCTGAGTCATCTTCATCTGTGAATGCCATGAATAATGTTTCTTGGCTTTCATCATGGTCACTTTCCTCATCTGATTTCCTTTTGATGACAAGAAATTCATCCTCATCAGACTCATCTTGCTTAGAGAAGAAGTTATTCTTATTGAACCCTTTCTTTTCATGTGCCATTCTTTTAGAATTTCCTTCATCATCACTGTCATGTTTATGAGGACATTTTGCAGCATAATGACCTATTTTTCCACATTTGAAATAGATAAGAGGGAACTTACCTTTTAACTTAGATCCTCTCTTTAAACTTCATACAAATTGAGCCAATTCAGATTCCACATCGGAGTCATCATGACAGTCATTCCTTTCTTTCCCCTTCTTGGATTTTGAGGCCTTGAATGCTGCATCTTTGGAGATTGGGCCATCTTTTCTCATCTCATAGGTAGTGAGGATTCCATGGATTTCATCCATCTTGAGAGTGTCTAGATCCTTTGCTTATTCTATGGTTCTTATTTTGGAGTCAAATCTGTCTGGAAGAGATCTTAATACCTTTTGAACAATGGTACTTTCTTCAATCTTTTCGTCCAATCCTTTAAGGGAGTTGACCACTTCAGCTACTCGAAGGAAATATGATGAAATATCTTCTTCATATTCCATCTTCAGACTTCCAAATTTCCTTCTATGAGTCTGAATCTTTGCCTTCTTGAATTTTGAGTCTCTATCGTATAAACCAACTAGCTTATCCCACATTTATTTGGTAGAGTTACAATTCATGACTTTTGTGAACTCGGAATCAGTCATTCCACTAGTGATGGATTTCAAGGCTTTTGCATTTGCAACGTAGGCTTTCCTCTCACCTTGATATGTTAGAAGAGTGGGAGGAATTTGGTACTCATTTTGAAAAAAATGCCAGACTTCAAGTCCAAGGGACATTAAGTAGTAGGTCATTCTCTTTTTCCAGAAACCAAATTAGTGCCATCAAATAGAGGAGGTATTTCTGATGCTTCATGATTTCTCATCATGGCTATGAATCCTTCTTCAAGCCATTAGGATAATATGAAGAAGCCCACTCTGATACTAATTGTTCGAAATAATGGGGGGGGTGAATCAACGTTTCTTTTTATTTGATCTTTTTATCACGAAGACATATATATATGGAACACAAAAATGGATAGCTGAAATAATTGATTTTATTAACTCGAACAATGCAATGAAATACATATAGTATATAACTGGTTGTAATCAGTTGCCAAGCTCCAAATTGGAATTCGGTGAGGCTCCAACCTCCAGAGCACCAACTCCCAAGGATTTCAATCCTGTTCAGTTCTGAGGCTCCAACCTCTTGGGCTCCAACCCAAAGCTAGTATAAATTGTTTTGCTGCAGTTCTCTGTTTTTCTTAGATTCTCCTTCACTCCTGTTCTCCTGCTTCTCCTGCCTCTGTTGCCTCTACTGCCTTTGCTGCCTCTGCTACCTCTCCTACCTCTCACACTGATTATTTGCAAATCCTTCCTTGTTTTTTTGTTTTTGTATTCTTGATGCCCTCTGACTATTCGTTTCCACTTTCCACCACCTCTTTGGCTTCCTCCTCGGTCACTGTAGATTCCTTTGCCTCGCTTGATCCTTTGGCTTCCCTTCTCAGTCATTGTGGCTTCCTCTATGCTATTCGAGTTCACTGATACTCCAGGGACACGTAAATTCATAAGAGAGGTCCAAAAGAGAACACAGAGAAATCATGTTCCACGTTACACCGTAACAACATTCATTTTTCCAATCATTATGGACATACACAGGGTTTTTCAGTTTAACGGAGATGTTATGTCCCAATCACAATCTCAATTGCCATGATTCACCCCATTGAACTAATGTTCAGCCTCCTGAACCATCAGAACAGTTATCATAAGCCTTTTGGCCTAAAAACCCCGCGCAAGCCAAATATTCAATTACACAGGAAATATGAGCAAAACAAGCAAAATGACTAAAGGGCAGGCATCAAGAGATATTACACCTGCATCTACACTATATCGGGTCTACAGTGAAGTCGCAATCAGTGCTTGTAAGAGGACAGGGCTTTGTGTATCATTGCGATGGGTAGATGCGATACATTATTAACCCATAGCACAATGTTGCAGTGGGTCTGTGTGTATATGTATCGCAATTGGGGGTTGCACTTGGTGGAGGGCCGATGCGATATCACTAATCGCTATCAGCGATTGCAATGGGCCACTTAACACATTGTAACTATGCTCCCGAAGTGCCGATGTGATATATGTTGGTAGTCACAAATCACAAGGTCTAGGTCTAGACCTTAATGCAGACCACTCACTTATAGCGATGTGATATTATGTGCCAGACCTGATACAACTCAACACTCTCGTGTATAAAGTTTCAAGTTCGCTTTCCACCTCCAATAGTGTATTTGTAATACAGCCAAGTCTTCAGCCTCTGATAGTGTAAAGGTATATTGTATTTGCCGACAGTGTACTTGATGTATAACTTAGTCTTTCTGCCCCGATAGTGTATTTTCCATATATGCATAGCTTTTGGCCATCGATAGTGTTAATGCCTCCTTTGCTCCTTCGATAGCTCCCAATAATGTAAATGCACCCATTGCTCCTCTAATGGCTCTCGATAATGTAATTTCACACATATATGTGATTTCTACTCTTGATAGTGTATTCCTTTGGCATTCTTGCTCTGATAGCTCCCAATTGCTCTGTCTGCTTCCTCCATTGCTTCGATGGCTCTGTTTGTTCCTCTGTTGCTCTGATGGCTGTTTGTGTCCTTTGTTGCTCCGATGGCTATTTGCGTCCTCTATTGCTTTGATGGCTCTGTTTGCTTCCGTTTGCCCCTCTGTTTGCTCTATTCTTCTTTGGCCATATTGACATCAATGACAATCTATGTCAATAAGAGAGATCATTCATAAGAGAATTTATTGACTGGCCATCTCCAAACTTGATTAGGAACTATTCTTGAAATACCTTTCAATTATCGATAGAAGTAGATGGTATTGAAAAGTACCAGTATCCTATTGATCCTTCTAAAGTAAAAGGGAATAGTTGTACAATAGTATCTTCTTATACAACTCCATTTAGATTTATAGATAACATGAAGTTGTTTATATGTTTTTCGACTGGAAGACCATCATCAAGATTGAATTTTGGAAACCATTTTTCTGGATGGGAAGTTAATGGATGCAATGGTGTTTCCATTTGAATGACTCCTATCTTTCTCCATGGTCTTTCAAACATTATCGGTATCTGTGTAGAAGAAGACACACCAGTAGTAGAAGGTGCTTAGGTGGAGGAAGATTGTGCTCCTATAACGGTGTAAATAATTATTTGAGATGGTGAAGCGTATGATTGGATAGAGTGAGTTTGTGATGAAGATGGTGGAATAAATGAGGGAGTTTGTGGTGATGCTGAAAGAATCTCACTGATTTTTAGACTCAAACTTATTAATTTTCATTCGAGGAGGAGGTAGAGGAAATTCAAATGGAGGTATTCCAACTTTTTCACTCTGCAATCTCATTAATCTTCGAGAGGAGGGAAAATATGAAGAAATGTTAGCTTGAGATAATTTAGATTCCTCTTGTGATAGATAAATCCCTTCTAGTTTATGAATTAAATATTGTACTTCATGAGTTTCTACAAAGGAAGGTTGATCTGATTTCTTTGGGGAAACATTAGTGGATTATAAAGATTTTTTCACAACTTCACCTTTCGGATTTGGAGATCTAGAATGTGACTGGAAAGCTGGAGGTGATGGCGAGTAACTTTTACTCTTAGAATAGCTTTTTGATTTAGATCTACTTTCCATTCACAACCCTGGCCCTCCTTCTAGTGCAAAAATGTTGATGCCTCGAAATTCGCTGTGACAACATGGGGGATAACCACCCGGTTGAGGACTTGAATACTGTCCCTTATCTGTTTGGGTTGGTGGCTCCGACTGTATTTATGGGACCAATTTCCCAATATTTGAAAACATGGTAGGATGGGGTATGCATTTTATTATCAAATCTTATTTGGTAGATGAGGGTGGTTTAACAGAAAAAATCAAACTAACTATATTTACTATTTACCTGGGCTTAAATCAATATTTGTGCAATTTAGCTAAATGACTACCTTGAATGATAATGAACATTATTCATACAAGAAGTATAAAACTTTCATAAAACAACTATTTCGATTAAATAGTTAATCGAAATGGTTGAAAGTAAAACGTAACACATCAAATATCTAACACAATTTTTCTTATCAAAATTAAAAAATATGGTAGCTCGGCTATAATCAAAAAGTGAAGGAATAGCATGCTGTATAAATGACAAACAATGGACATATAAAATAAACAACTTAATAATTCATAAAATAATCACTACAGAATGACAAAAGTACCCAATGCAAGATGATTGATCCATAGAAAATAAGGCTTCAATCCATGCGTTTTCTCCAAGATTGATCACAGAAAAATTCTGAGTGAAACAACTATTCTGAAAACCAGTGCCAAAAATGCAAAACTGAAATTTATTTAAAACTTAACAATCTAATCATGATTGGCTTTGGCTCCTCACTTTCTTCCACTTCTCATAGATATCCATCATAGCCTAAACTCTTGGAGGCTACCTAATGGTTATATTTACTTGTCTTGCATAAATTGTATCTAACAACGATGGCATCATATGGATGATTGAATTGGTTAAGAATCATAGGGCCATAAATTGACTATGCAGTTTTACCAAATATGACCAATAAGCATCCCAATTCATATTCAATAGTTGTCTGATCTGTTGTTCTTTCGCTGCAAGACTTTCATGCCAAATTAACTAAAATCATCAATCTCGGGCATATTTGTTGGCGAACATCTTTGAATAAAACCTAAATACCGAATATTATCATTAATAGTCTCAATTTTATTCCTTGATGTTTCTCTTGCACTTGAAATTCCCTTTCATTCTACTTTAATTGGATTTCCCAATCAGCGAAGAGAATTTCCTTGTGAGGTTCTTTGACCTTTGGAAATTTTGTTGTTTTTCCTTTTGAATTATCTTGCCATGTGATCAAATTTGCAATTTTTTCATCTATTTCTTCAAAATTGATTTTAGTGTCATTAAATTGACCCACTAATATATCAACTTCTTAGCACAATGGACTAATCTCTATTAACTGCTTACAAAAGATTGATTGTTGCTTTAATAGCAATGAATTGATTTCTAAAGCTTCCTTGATGAATTCTTCCACTTTTGGGAAATCTTTTATTTGATCTGCAATAAATTGTAGCTGTGTGATTTCAGTATCTTTAGAATTTAACTATTCTTGGCTCTGAAGTCTTAGGCTTCCAACACTTTTTTGCATTTTTTCAATCCGTGATTTCATCTGTTCCTATGTATTCTGCTTTTGTTTTCTGATTTGATATTCCAGCTACTTTATTCTTTCTTCTTTTTCTTTGATGGAATTTCTAACTTCTTCTGCATTTTTAATTGTTGTAGGAGCATAAGATCCTACAAACTAAGATAATTTGGTCAAATTTTTAGATGGACCTATAGGTGTATCCTTCCACACAACATCCATTGGTTTGTTGCCTAGTAGGCTAATAGCAGCATGATCATTTTTTCTCTTTTTCCTTTGCCTCTTCGTTACTTTTCAATGTTTGGGACTGTAAAAAATATCCAAAGGAGGAATTTCCTCCCCTTTCAAAACAATCTGAAGAAGGAGAGTTTTTTCTGAAGATTTCTTAGGATATTGTGGTGTTTCGGGCAAAGTTTGTGCTTAACTCGTACCACCCATTGATTCATTGATGATTTGTTAAAACTTCCCCCATTCTTTTTGCATTTGGTCCTGATCAAGTCCTCTCTCAGTACTGTTATTGTTCAAATGTTCTTCTATGTCTTTCTCTATAACAGACTCTTTTTGTGATTCAGCATCATTGGATTCCTTTTTTGCATCCTCTTTTTAGACATTAGTAGACAAACTTTCTTCCTAAGATTCTTGCGGGATTATCTTAAGTAGATTCAAAGGCACATGGGTTAACCTTTGGAGGGCAGCTAAACTTTGTACCTTTGAAATTTATTCAGCTGTTGTTATCACCAAAAAAGTGATCATCTAGCCTAATTTATTAGATGGCTCGAAGTACAACATGTAAAGCCAATTTTACCATAATAAAATTACTTTCACTGTGAGAAATTACTTAATAAACCATTGTTAAGTAATTTATACTTAAACCCATGAAGAATAATTAAATAAATCACTATTTATTTTATTTTCTTCTAGGAATAATTAATTAAACAATTGTTCAATTATTATTCCTTGTCATATTTGACCCAATCATGAAAAATAAAAAGATAAACCATTAATTATTTTATTTTTCTATAAGAATAATTAGTTAATCACTAATTAATTATTATTCTTCATCAAATTTGACTAAATCCCTTAGGAATAATTAAATAAATCTTTCTTTGTTTATTATTGCTTAACTAATTCCTTGAGATGATAATTAAATCATTTATTTATTTATTATTTCTAAATAAAAGTTTAAATATTTTTCCCTCCTAACCAAATATAACAAAATATTCCAAGTAGTTATTCCAAGAATGGGATCAATAATATTTTATTATTGCTCATTATTAGATGATAACTAAATATTTTGTTATAAATAGAAGTGTTTTCCATTCATTATTCACTTTTGATTATTTTCATTGTGGCACTCACCGTGGTAACTCTAATTATTTTCATTGTCGCACACCATATTTTCGTTGGGTTTACACATTATAGAGGAGAGAGACTCTATAAAAGTTGAAGACGTTTGAGGATAGCCAAGAACGCATCCCATAGATTGGTGTTGGCATTATGATTCAAGTGTTGTCCTTGATGGCAACTCACTCAGTGGATGGTACAGGTGCTCAGAGGTTGGTACAGGTGATGGCAACTTAATCAGAAGACAGATCTCAGTACAGCATGCCAAGGAAGCTCATACACGCCGTTTCGTTAAGACCAAGTCGCGTGTACACGCAAGTTCGATTCAGAAAAAGCGCGTGTATGTGGAAAGGTTCCTTTGGTTCATGGTGGTTAGTCCTTGGAAGTTGTGCCTATGATTTCGGACCATTATGTCTCGACGGGCGTGTCGATCCCTAGTTTTAAAGTTGATGGTATTATGTTACTATGGTTTTGGCTCTTGGTATTGAGAAAGGTCTAAGGCTATATAAGGAGAAGAAGATCATTAGGCAAATATCATCTTTCGACAAGGCTTGAATATCTAAGAGAGAAAGAGATCTGATATGCAGGTTCTGAGTTGCTTGATCTAAGCCAAGGAGAGATCACATCGGTTGATGGAAGACTAGATCTAAGGATAGATCGGGATCTAATGGTTTGAAATGCACTATCATGATATGGTTGATTATGCGTATTTCTAGATCTGCATATTGTCGCAATGTTACGTTCTGGGTCTAACTAATGTCTGGTACAGCTGCAAGTTGAGAAAGTTTATTTTTAGATCTGTACGCAGGTTGGCTTCGGTAAAAGAGCGTGTATACGCGGGTTCTGCTCATTAAAGTAGCGTATATCTTTTGAAGCTTGATTTGGGTTTACAGTGGGGTTTGACTGTTATTGCAGAGTTCTGTAGTCTGCTCTGTGTTCTGGTAACTGGTGATTGACAGAGTTCAGTGGTTCAGTGATTCAAAGTTTGGTTGTTTTATGCTTCAATGATCTGTTGTGGAAATTGAATGAATTGTGGTCTTCAGATTGTAATGTTGTGCTTCAGGAATATCCAAGTCTGAAAATGTATGAAAAGTGATACCTGGAAGAAGGAAGATTGTAGGTCAGCACCTACGTACTAGTATCTTGGCTAGTACAAGAGCAAAGGGGGGTTGGAGCTCCCTTCCAAGGAAGTTTGGAGAACGAGAGAAGGTTGAAGCCTTCTGCAGGTTGTAGCCTGCGTACTGGTATAAGGCTGCACCAGTACAAAAGATTGTAAACTGAAGTTTCATATTAAAGAAAGATAGAGACAACTTGCAGCAGGTGGTTTTCACCCACATTGGGTTTCCACCTTATATCTTGGTGTTCATGTGTGTGGCTTTTTATCTGTTCTGTTATACTGCACATGTTTACTGTTAATATGATGAATAATGTCCTGATGCACTTAATTGAAGAATAAGCTAACTAAATTGTGAGTTTTCTGCTTATACGCTGTTTTACTTCGTCACAGTAGCGTGTACACGCTGGTTCACTTAACTGAAGTAGCGTATATGTTTCTGGGCATTTGAAAAGTTTGATTAATCTGATAATACTGATTCACCCCCCCTCTCAGTATTATTTCCAACAATTGGTATCAGAGCAGGTCCTTCAGAGAAGCTTGATCGCTTGAAGGAAGATCATTCATCATGAGCAACTACGAGAAAGAAGCATCAATCAGGCCACCGGTTTTTGATGGAACAAATTTCAATTATTGGAAGGTAAGAGTTACTGCATATCTTCAATCTCTTGGTACAGAAGTTTGGGACATTGTAGAAACAGGCTATGCTTTTCCTTCAGCTACTCCTACAGATCCAGCTGAGAAAAAGGCATATGAAACAAATGCAAAAGCAGTCAGTACTCTATTAGGAAGTATATCTCAAACAGAATTCATGAAGGTCATGCACTTCAAATCAGCAAAAGAAATATGGGACAAAATGATCACTAGCTATGAAGGAGATGAACAGGTAAAGCAAGCTAAACTTCAAACACTCAGGATTCAATATGAGACTCTCAAGATGTATAATGATGAAAGTGTGGCTAATTATTTTCTTCGGGTAGATGAGATTGTTAATTGTATGAAAAATTTGGGTGAAGAAATAAGAGAAACTATAGTAGTTCAAAAGATTCTAAGATCTTTATCCCCCAAGTTTGAATCTAAAGTATCTGCAATAGAAGAAAAAGAAAATCTCCGTGTTCTCACTATGTCTCAGCTACATGGAATTCTAACCGCTTATGAAATGAGAAAAGGAGGTCCATCTGACAGAAGGGAAGCTGCTTTTAAGGCATCAGGAAAAGAAGATTACTATGAAGCAAGCCATGTTCCAGAAGAAGAGGAAGAAGAATCAAATTTTGTCAGAAATCTTCAAAGGGGTTCTGGAAGGTTCAGAGGTAAGCTACCTTTCAAATGCTTTGCTTGTGGGAAAGTAGGTCATTATGCTGCAAAATGTCCTTATAAGGATAAAGGAAAAGAACCTGCTAGATGGAACAAGAAACAAAGTGCAAATAAGAAAAGCTACTACACCCATGAAGATAGTGATGGCTTATCAAACAGTGATGAAGATGAACAAGGTAATAAATATAAGCTGTTAATGGCATTTGAAGATGATGATTATGAGGATGCTATAGATGTGGATAATCTCTATAATGAAATCACTAGACTCAAGAGAGGCATAGAAGAAAAGAATGTGATCATTGATACTTTGCAATTTCAGATTGATGAAAAGGAAAAACATCTTGAAAAACTAGAAGGTGAAATTGTTGGTCTCAGAAAAGAAATTGAGAAAACAAAAGCTATTAATCTTAAATTTGTCAAAGGATCTGAAACTTTGGATGAGATTATCAGTGTGCAGCGGTCTCCTCTAAACAAGACAGGTTTGGGCTATAATGGAGAAACCTCTCAAGCATCCACCTCAAAAAGTTATCTTGATGCAGCAAGAGGAAATGAGCGGAAGAACAATGAAGATAATCAGGTAAAGCAGGGACGAGTTACAAACAGAAACTATCAGGGACAATCCTCCTTAAGGATGAACAAAAGCTACAACCAACCACAGGTAAAATCTTCTCAGTTTGGCTCAAGAATAGATGAAAATAGAAATTACAATCAGTTGGCTGGTAGATTCAATAACCGCAGAAGCTTCTTCAATGGACAATGCTTTTCTTGCCACAACTTTGGTCACAGAGCAGCTCAATGTGTTGCATATAAAACAATCATGACTAGGGAAGCTCAAAAACAAAGAAGTATGACAGGGATTACAAAAAGGACCTATAACAACTTTTCGGTACTTGAAAATGAAGTTGAATGTTCTATTTGCAATAATTTTGGTCATAAAGACTCTGAATGCAGGAGCAGGTTTCAGGAGAAAAAGGAACAAGCCACAAGCACCAAAACATGGAGAATAAAGGAACCTCAAACAGAAAGATGTGGGATAGCATTTTATGCAGAAGGACAGGAAAATCTATGGTACATTGACAGTGGATGTTCGAAACATATGACAGGTGATAAAGAAAAACTTGAATCTTATTCTACTTTAGAAAAGGGAAAGAAAGTTTCTTTTGGAAATGATACTCCTGCAACTATAAAAGGAAAAGGTATTGCTCCTTTGAAAGAAAAGGTCAAGGCTGGAAATGTTTTGTATGTTGATGGATTGAAGCATAATCTTCTAAGTGTCAGCCAGATGTGTGATCAAAAAACAGAGGTTATTTTCAGATCGAATGGATGTCTTGTTCGTGATCTTGATACAGGTAAAACAGTTCTCAAAGGCAAAAGAACTCCAAATAATCTGTACATATTTGAAGAAGGACAACAACAATGCTATCTTAGCAAGGATGAAGAGCACTGGTTATGGCATCGAAGGTTGGGACATCTAAGCTTCTCACAAATAAGGAAAGCATGCAAATATCAGGCAGTTCGCGATCTTCCAGATATCAAAATTCCAGACAACACCATATGCAAATCTTGTCAGTTTGGAAAGCAAACCAGAACTAACTTTCCAGAGAAGGAAGGATCAGCTAGCTTGCCTCTTGAGCTAGTCCATACAGATGTATGTGGTCCATTTAGGAAAAGGACACCTCGAGGAGAAGAATATCTGATATTATTCATTGATGATTTCTCAAGGTTTGTTTGGTTAGGGCTTATGAAGCACAAAGATGAAGCATTCGAAAAATTCAAATCCTTCAAAGCATTGGCTGAAAATGAATCAGGACACAAAATCAAGTGCCTCAGATCTGACAGAGGTGGGGAGTTCACATCAAATGAATTTTTTGATTTCTGCGATGAACATGGGATAAGGAGAGAATTCTCTACAGCTAGAACTCCTCAGCAAAATGGGGTTGTGGAAAGAATGAACAGAACTATCCAACAAATGGCTCGTGCTATGCTCGATGAATCAGGTACTCCTGCAACCTTCTGGGGTGAAGCTGCACATGCTGCTGTTATCATTCTTAACAAAACAAATGTCCGAGTAAACAGCACTCAAACACCTCATGAGCTTTGGAGTGGTACACTCCTTCCATGAAGCATTTCAAAATCTTTGGGAGCAAATGTTATATTAAGAATACTGATGAGCAACTTGGCAAACTTGAACCTAGAGCAGATGAGGGCATTCTTCTTGGTTATTCTCCACATAGCAAAGCATACAAGTGCTACAATAAAAGACTTGGCAGAATTGTTGACAGTATTGATATAGTGGTTGATGAGAAGGGATATATTCCTAGGCAAGTTCATCATGAAGAAGATGAAGGTTACTCTCAAAGGCGAAATGATGAAGAAAAAGAACCTCAAGAAGAAGAAGAATCTCAAGAAGAACCAGAGGAGCAAACAAGAATAGAAGAGAAGACTCCATCCAGATATGTCCAAAAGAATCATCCAGAAACTCAGATTGTGGGGCAGAAAGAAGCAGGAGTACAAACAAGAAGGACACTTGCAGAAGCTTCAAGCTACTTGGCTCTACTCTCCTCCATTGAACCACAAAATGTGAAAGAAGCATGCAAAGATGAATGTTGGGTCAAAGCAATGGATGAAGAACTTGAGCAAATCGAAAGGAACAACACTTGGGAATTAGTTCCTAGACCAAAAGATAAGAATGTAATAGGAACAAAATGGGTCTTCAAGAATAAGTTAAATGAAAATGGAGAAGTAATTAGAAACAAGGCCAGACTTGTTTGTAAAGGGTATGCACAGCAAGAAGGAATAGATTTTGAAGAGACCTTTGCTCCTGTGGCAAGACTAGAGGCCATCCGAATGTTCCTTGCTCTCTCAAGCTTTCAAAACTTCAAGGTATTTCAAATGGACGTGAAATCAGCCTTCCTGAATGGAGACTTAGAAGAAGAAGTATATATTGAGCAGCCAGATGGGTTCATTCTTGGGAATGATCCAAACCTTGTATGCAGATTGAAAAAGGCTCTCTATGGGCTCAAACAAGCTCCAAGGGCTTGGTACTATCGGTTGGACAAATATCTTCACCAACAAGGCTTTTCAAAAGGATCAGCAGATAGCAATCTCTATATAAAAGTTGAAAATAACAAATTGCTAATTCTTGTTGTTTATGTAGATGATATTATTTTTGGCAGCAATGAAGAGACTATGAGTCAAAACTTTGCCTTGGTTATGCAGAAAGAATTCGAAATGTCACTTCTTGGAGAATTGACATATTTTCTTGGATTGCAAATCCAACAAAATGAAGGAGGTATCTTCTTGTCTCAAACCAAATACCTCAAGCAGATCTTGAAGAAGTATGGCATGGAAGAGTCAAAACCAGTATGTACACCCATGGTTACAGGATGCAGCCTCAGTGCAAATGATGAATCAGCAGCAGTTCACCAACCCACTTATAGATCCATGATTGGGAGTTTGCTTTATTTGGCAGGTACTCGACCAGATATTACACATGCAGTAGGAATGGTTGGAAGATTTCAAGCCAACCCAAAGGAAACCCATCTTCAGGCAGTCAAAAGAATCTTCAAATATCTTCAAGGGACCCAAAACTATGGCTTATGGTATCCTAGAAATACAGATCTCACTCTTCATGCTTACACAGATGCAGATTGGGCTGGAAGTGTGGATGATAGGAAAAGCACAAGTGGAGGTGCTTTCTTCATGGGTTCCAGATTAGTATCTTGGTTCAGCAAGAAACAAAGTTCGATTGCCTTATCTACAGCTGAAGCAGAATATGTGGCTGCAGCATCTTGTTGCACACAACTTCTTTGGATGATGCAGACCTTGCAGGACTTTCAAATCACTTGCACTCCACCTGTCTCTATCTTATGTGATAATACAAGTGCAATCAGCATTTCAAAGAATCCAGTCATGCACTCAAAGACCAAGCACATACCAATCAAGTACCATTTTCTTCGGGAACAAGTGCTTGAGCAGAAGGTCAAGTTGGAGTATGTTCCTTCTAAAGAGCAAGTTGCTGATATTCTCACAAAACCACTGCCCAGGGAAACTTTTGAATATCTCAGACAAAAGCTGGGAGTAGTTGATGCTTCATCCTGTTGGTGAAATTTGTTTGTTCTACAGAAAAGTTGGTATACGCAGGTTACGGAAGGGATATGAGCGTATACACGCGGATTTATGTTGGGTAAGTCGCGTGTATGCTGGACGCTTGTTGCAGAAAGAATATCCGCGTACATACGCTGTTTTATACAGGATAAAACGCGTATATGAAGTTCTGAATAGCAAGGGAAAACTCTGAAGTTCTGAACAGCAATAGGAATGTCAGAATTATTCAGGCACAGTTTCAGGGAGTGCAACAGGCACAGGTTCAGGGGGAGCAGCTCAAAAGTCTCATAAAGCATTGTTGGCATTCAGATGTTTTGGTTGTTGGTTTCAGGAGAAGGAGCTCAGAAAGAAATTCTAGTTGCTGATCTAACAAGATGTTTATCAGATGCTGCTGGTGTCTTTCCTAAGTCTTGGTCTAGATCTGTTGTCTCTATGTCATGTATCTCTCTTGTCTCTTTTATGGTGTCAAGGTCATGTAACGGCCTTTGTTGGTTTCCCCACTATGCCTGGGATGAATGCTGTAATATAAGTGGTTGTTTCTGATATGTTATGGTTGTATGTATTGAGTCCTTTGATGATAGAAAGGTCCCTTATGGTGTATAAGTCTTGGTTCTTGTTGAAGAACATCTTTTGCAGATCTGGCCTACTGTCAGGGGGAGCCAAGCAGAGGTATCAGCATGTCCTCAGGGGGAGCATAGCCCTTTGCCCTTGATGTCAAAGGGGGAGAGTGACTTGGTGTGGTGGTTGCCATCAAGTTCAAAGGGGGAGATTGTTGGCATTATGATTCAAGTGTTGTCCTTGATGGCAACTCACTCAGTGGATGGTACAGGTGCTCAGAGGTTGGTACAGGTGATGGCAACTTAATCAGAAGACAGATCTCAGTACAGCATGCCAAGGAAGCTCATACACGCCGTTTCGTTAAGACCAAGTCGCGTGTACACGCAAGTTCGATTCAGAAAAAGCGCGTGTATGTGGAAAGGTTCCTTTGGTTCATGGTGGTTAGTCCTTGGAAGTTGTGCCTATGATTTCGGACCATTATGTCTCGACGGGCATGTCGATCCCTAGTTTTAAAGTTGATGGTATTGTGTTACTATGGTTTTGGCTCTTGGTATTGAGAAAGGTCTAAGGCTATATAAGGAGAAGAAGATCATTAGGCAAATATCATCTTTCGACAAGGCTTGAATATCTAAGAGAGAAAGAGATCTGATATGCAGGTTCTGAGTTGCTTGATCTAAGCCAAGGAGAGATCACATCGGTTGATGGAAGACTAGATCTAAGGATAGATCGGGATCTAATGGTTTGAAATGCACTATCATGATATGGTTGATTATGCGTATTTCTAGATCTGCATATTGTCGCAATGTTACGTTCTGGGTCTAACTAATGTCTGGTACAGCTGCAAGTTGAGAAAGTTTATTTTTAGATCTGTACGCAGGTTGGCTTCGGTAAAAGAGCGTGTATACGCGGGTTCTGCTCATTAAAGTAGCGTATATCTTTTGAAGCTTGATTTGGGTTTACAGTGGGGTCTGACTGTTATTGCAGAGTTCTGTAGTCTGCTCTGTGTTCTGGTAACTGGTGATTGACAGAGTTCAGTGGTTCAGTGATTCAAAGTTTGGTTGTTTTATGCTTCAATGATCTGTTGTGGAAATTGAATGAATTGTGGTCTTCAGATTGTAATGTTGTGCTTCAGGAATATCCAAGTCTGAAAATGTATGAAAAGTGATACCTGGAAGAAGGAAGATTGTAGGTCAGCACCTACGTACTAGTATCTTGGCTAGTACAAGAGCAAAGGGGGGTTGGAGCTCCCTTCCAAGGAAGTTTGGAGAACGAGAGAAGGTTGAAGCCTTCTGCAGGTTGTAGCCTGCGTACTGGTATAAGGCTGCACCAGTACAAAAGATTGTAAACTGAAGTTTCATATTAAAGAAAGATAGAGACAACTTGCAGCAGGTGGTTTTCACCCACATTGGGTTTCCACCTTATATCTTGGTGTTCATGTGTGTGGCTTTTTATCTGTTCTGTTATACTGCACATGTTTACTGTTAATATGATGAATAATGTCCTGATGCACTTAATTGAAGAATAAGCTAACTAAATTGTGAGTTTTCTGCTTATACGCTGTTTTACTTCGTCACAGTAGCGTGTACACGCTGGTTCACTTAACTGAAGTAGCGTATATGTTTCTGGGCATTTGAAAAGTTTGATTAATCTGATAATACTGATTCACCCCCCCTCTCAGTATTATTTCCAACAATTGGGACTAGTGACATTTATTTTTTCCCTTCACAGGTGTTATAATAAAAACCATTCTTTGTATATCTAGTTTAGATTGGATGATTGGAGTTCTTACTCTTTCCTTTTGTTGTTTAACTATGATTGTGGCATAGATATAGACTTTGGCAGGTTTTGTTTCTATCAGTTACTACAGATCTACAATGTTTAGTAGCCATTTATATTGTTGATATTGTTTGTCATCCACAATCTTAAGTGGGTTCTTTTCACACATATTTGAGAAGAAAACACTACAACAAAATTGGCAATTCCGCTGGGGATTATACATCAGATCCAGAAACCTGGGTGACCTTCAGTTTTTAGTGTAGTGTTTCTTTTGTTTTCAATTCTATTAATGTTTCCTAGTTTTTTAACCCTATATCGATTAAAATTTTGACCTCTGCAAGCTTTCTCCGCAGGTCACAAGAACCAACTACGATAAAGGCAACACTTTTTCCAAGATTTACTGACCGAGATCCACGGAGCAGAAATCCCACTTTTTTTCCCAAATCGTGCGATCTGGAGGCTAGAACACACTTATCAGCTGAAAAAGTGTGATCCCTATAGAAAACAGGACAATACTTGTGATTTCTTAGTTTTAGGGTTTTTCTCAGATTTGTTTCTAGGTTTTGTAGAGAGTTGTGTGCTGGGTTGTCTAACTTCTATCTCATCCTGATCATGCCTTGATCTACTATGATTGACTCGTCGAAGTCGAATTTAGCCCCCCTAGGGCTTCTATTACGCTTCCACCTCTATAGGATGAGTTTAGCTAAGTGAGTAGTCTGAGTTTCTGTAGTGCTTTCAGCGAAATTTTCTAGATCTGTACTCTTCTGTTTCAGATCTGTAAATATAGGTTGTCACCATCCATAGTTTAAAATTTAAAATTGTTTGGTAATTGGCCTTAGGGTCCCATTGGTTGCGCTCAGCGTTTCACCTATATCCCTATATTTTTGCAATGATCTTCCCCTCTGATTTTTTGTTGTTGTTGCACCACTTTCCAACAACTTAGTGTCACCTGATCCTAGTCACAGACATTTAGATATCTTAACCATTTTAGTGTATTTTCCGTCGATTTAGCCACCAACTAACACAGTGTTTGCAAACCCAGTTTGGGTGGGGTTTAGTTAATTTTTTTATTGTTCATTTTCTCTTATTAACTTTAGTTTATTTTCAGCATTTTTTTTCTTTTTTACAAACACGATTTGGGGTTAATCAATAAATACACTTGCACATACAAGAACACCTTAAGCAAAGGACACTTGGTTTACACTACCAAAACGAGACTTAACATAACAAATTTATCTCCCCTCATTGAGACAAAGGCATATTGTTGATATCCCTTCACCATTTTCGTGTCATGTGTGTCTTATCACCACTACACTACGAAGGTGTTTGTCGCATAGACAATCAGGCCTTCATCCCTAGTTTCCACTTGGGCATATTACCCCTCCCCATCAGGTTCAATTTCATAGCCCTTTGAGTCCCATACCGAATCTTCTACTGGTTCACTTGATTCCTCATCTGATTTCAAGCCTCCTTCACCGCATATCGTCACCATGTCTAGACCCATAGCTGGTGTAGGAACCCAACCTGGTGTTGGCTCCAGTTCTATCCTGGTGGTCACATCAAGTGGAATAGTCTCAAGAACTATTCCGATAGCCCCCATGCTCCCCTTTATGGTTGGGTTAAGTCTACCATATTTTAACCAGTTGAAAAATGGCCCCATATGCCATGATGCTAGTTGGCCTTCTATGCAAACTAAGATTCCCTCAGAAATCCCAAAGTTTGAGGTTAATTCTCGAGAGGATCCTACCAACCATGTCTAATCCTTCCACATGTGGTGTTCATCGAACTCCATAACAAATGACTCCATTCATCTTTGACTATTCCAATGCACACTCACTGGAGACGTTGCAAAATGGTATGTAAACTAGCCCTCCGCATCTCATTTCATTTTCCTGACACTTCCTCAAGCGTTCCTTTCATATTTCCAGTTACCTCTCCAGTATGACACTAGTACGGAGCTATTGACTTCATTCCGTTAGTCCTCCTACACTCATCTTTATGACCATGTTCAAGAGTGGCGTCGAAGGAGGAGCACATGTCGTACCCTGCCCTTCAAAGACCGTGTCTATCTAGATTTTTTTCTTAGGAGCCTTTTATCTCCCATTGGAAAAGATGTCGTGTCCCATTTTCCTCAGACTGAGGAAGAAGATCTCCAAACCACTCTGAGATATGATCTAATTTATGCACAATCTAGTTATGTCTATACCATTATTCAGGACCTCCCTCATCCTAAAAGTGCCAATGTATCGAGGGCATCTCATGCCACTGATGGTATCTTTGGAACCCTTTCACACCCTTCGCTATATATTCAGCAAAGTCATGGATATCTATAGGGGGACATTAGCTCCTCTAACACTCATGCCCCTTCTACTAATAACATGTGTTCAGGACCCCAACCTATCTACCAAATCATTTCTCCTCCTTATGCACAGCTGAGTGCTTCAGCCGCTCAAGTATTAGCGTCGCAACCTCCCATTCATCCTTAGCCCCAGTAGCCACCGCCCCCTCAGGGTCGAGTGTTTGCACAACAGAGTGATACCAATCCCCAAAATTTGAAGAAAAGGAATAAAGGGAAGCATAACAAGGGTAATCAGGTTAATCAAGGTAATAAACCTAGTGAACCTGAGGGGAACCAACCCAACACCAACAACTAACAAAAGGGCAACCAGTCCAGGTAGAACAAGGCTATTCACAAACAAGCCTTGTGCATGTTGTGGTGTACATGTACATTATACACATGAGTGTCCTCTCTTACCCCAGATGTGCTAAATGCGGGAAGCTCAAGTAGCTTCTAGCGGTAAATGCCTTAGAATCCTACGCCACCTCAACCGGTAATGCTCACAAATCCTTTCCCTCAAAAAGGATTTGTTGCTGCTCAACCTCATCCAGGTCAAGTAGCCCATCCCCCCCCCCCAACATTCTGGTCCTAGTGATTACCAGATCCTTATGATGAACTCTGATGAGGTTAACCCCTCCAATATCAACTTGTAAAGTTAGTTGCGTCAATATGACAAGTAATTGAATTCGTCTACCACTGAGTCCAAAACCAAAGCATCTGCTGAGCCTCTTAGCACACCAAATGGTCTATTACATATTCCTCAACCTAAATTTGAGGCCATTCCAAATATACAAAAGGGACCATAACGCTGTAATGCGGCTTCTAACTAAACTGCCTATACATACAATATAGTAGATGACTTGGCACAATCACCTACTGCCATGTCGACGTTGGAAGTCCTCCAGTTGTGCCCATCTCACAAGAAAGCTATACTAACTCCCTTGGGTGCAGTAGCTCCTTCTAATGATATTTTTATTGTCTTCATAGTTGATACATTATAACATCCCCCATTACCTTCATTTGTTGCTTTCCATATACCAATTAGAGTTTGTAATGCCATTACCTCCCAATGCATTATTGACAAAGGCACATCCACCTGCGTGATCTTTGCTACCATTTGGAAATAACTCAAGTCACCTGAGTTGTCCCCCTCCACAATCACTTTGTGTTCTTGGAATGGACACTCCTATCCCCTTGCCATGTACCATAACTCTCTAATAACCCTTGTAGGGAAAACTGTCCATGTCAACATTGAATTCATTGATGCCCATTTAGATTACAACATTCTCTTAGGTTGCAGTTACACATATGTCATGTCATCCATCGTATCTGCGTTGTTTTGCAAGATTTTCTTCCCCCATGAAGGGAAGATCATCACCATCGATGAGTTGACTTACTGCGAGCCGGCATCTGTGAGCTCCCCAGAGTCCATTATCTCGTCGGTGTCCGATAAGTAGTCTTTAACTCCTATCACCAATGTTTCACCTAGAGTCTCTAAATATTCCCCATTGTTTGGTTCTTTCCCTCGTTCTCCCCCTCGCATCTCAAAGACTAACTCTATGAGTGTTTCCATGTTACAAGCATCACTGGTTGCTCTTAAGAAGTTTGGTACATCAAATCAACAACCAACTCCTCAGCATCATGTTGTTGCCATCCCAGCTAAGCCCTCTGGATCGAAACCCCCAGGACCTCCTCTGTTTTTGGTTGCCTCTCCTACGTTTCCACCAGGTCTCAACCATCCAAGAGCTATTCTACTGGTACATTACCCTACAGGCCAAATACTTTTCTTATTCTCAGCTCCGAGAGTATTTTCTATCCCTATCATGGCTTCACTAGTCCTTCCTAAGATGACTATGGGGATCCCAGTATGGTACATCGATCCCCCTACAAGAATTCTGCTTGGTCAGCTAAGACCTGACCACACTTTGACCCTGATTCAATCAATCCCTAAAACCCCTGCTGCTACCTCAGTTCCATCACAACCTCAACAGGAACCCACTCCTATTGTGACAACATCTAGACAGGAGTTAAAGCTAAGAGGAAAGAACCTAAGGACAAGGCTTTCCAAGCTTAGCCAGTCCCTAAGGCCCCAAAGTCGACACCACCATGTGCTTTGTGTAAATTTGTTGGGCATGCTACCAATAATTTTCCCAAACTTCTTGAACTTAAACCTTTGGTTCATGAAGCATTCCCTAAGTCAAGTATCCTGGAATTCCATGTCAACTTGCTGGGACCACCCATGAAACTCAAAACACTACGAACAAATCACCCTTATGCCTTGTGTGATCATCATGGTCAATATTCCCATTTTTGCCCTCATCTTGATGAATTTTGCAATTTCCTTGGGGCACTTTGTGAATATGAGGCCATTCATAGTGGATCATCTACTCCTATACCCATGGATTCTAGTACCTCTAGTCAACCAAAACAGGGGGACTCTGGTCCCACCTTCATGATCCCTCCCCCCAATGTGGAGATGACGGACAATACAGACCATATCCTTTACCTATCATCATCCTTGAGTTCCTCGCAAGCAAACCTTTCTGAGGTTTCTACACATGATCCTACAGAACCTCTTTCAATAGAATTTGAGGTCTCAACATCCATAGATCCTCCATCTACCAGTTCATCGTCTACCACCCCATATGATGCGTATGTGAACCTTCTTTCTCAGGTGGACGCACCAAGTAACGATGTTGCATTATGTAGTCAGTCTTCCTCCCGTCCACCCATCTTCCATTCTGTTGAGGCCATCATGGAAGCTATATCTACCCCTGATTACCCTTGCACTTAGGCAAAGGGGCATATTTTTGGAGGATTCTCAAGGGCATTTTCTTTGTAATTCTCCCAATGCGCTCTACCTTAAGAAATTTCGTTCATTACATGTCCCTTTGATTTGCATCTCTTTATTTCTACCATGGAGTTAGGTAGATTGCATCATCTCATCCATTGTCTTTTGCACCTTTTAGATCGATCCATCATCCACATCGTATATCATTCATGCCGACGGAGCGAGTCACTTCTCTAGGAATCTAGCCTCGACATCCTGGGCCATTTTTACCCCCTTGCATACATTTGTCCTTTCAAAAGGCATGTGCATTGGATCTGCCACCAATAATTAGGCTGAATATGATGCAGTGATAGGTTTGTTAGTCAATTCCCTCTCTCATCACATCCTTCATCTTCATGTTCGTTTAGGTTCCTTGCTACTTGTAATGTAATTGAATGGTGTGTATCATGTGCATAACCAAGTCCTATTAAGAAAATATCTATGAGTTAAGTTATTGGTACATGAATTTGAAACCATTTCTTTCAGTCATGCTCATAGAGCCCAAAATCACTATGTAGATACCATTGTAAATAACATTCTAGATTGCCATTTATCACATGTATACCACAGAACACAACCATAAACAAAACAGATGGTGAACCATCATCATCATACAAAATACATAATCATATTATGTATCATATAAGTGTTTGGAGCCCATATCTCTAAATACATCTAGTACATCCATAGCGTACTAGGGGGCACATTGGCCCCTACATCTCATTATCATCCTTTGGAGGATCTCATGCCAAGTTGGGTCGAGCTACTTGAATCCCTTTTTCAAGCACTCAGAACACAATGGCACTCCACAAACTCCTCCTGCTAGGGGCATCATTCCCACCTTTCATACCAGATTAGTCCTCTCCATCAAATATGCTTGAGGGAAGTATCCCATTCTTGGGGCCATGATGGTTTTCCCCTAGCCATCTTCCCAATTGAGTCTCATCCTAGATCCCACCGAATCTAGGCATGCTCGATTATCCTCCCATTCCTTGGATAGTTTGTCCTACCGGCCTCTCCAGCGAGCCATGCACATCAAATATCGTAGACATTTGATACCATATCTTCAAATATTCTACTATATGACCACATAATCCCCATGTTTGACTTCGTTGGTGAGGATCATTCTAGACCTCCTCTAGTATTTCATTCTCATTTTCATCTTCCCTTAATTCTTCATCAGGAACCACCCTTCGAAGAAGAATTTAGGCCATATTTAGACAAGTAAGGCCACTTTCCTGAAGGTTCTAGATCAAAATTCTAATGGTTGGTTTGTTATAAATGATATCCACAAGATTTAGGGCCTTCTCCTCCTCTCAAATTGGAGGGAACACACCCTTTTATAGGAAAATCCATAGTTTTTTTGTCGCACATTGTGACCAGACCATAGCTTTGTTTGACGAACCGTCAACACCATTGGACAACTCTCACCGAGTACTCTAATGGTTCTTCTTCAGTTTTTGATGATTTGACAGCTCACTAGGAAGTCATTTTTCTAATAAGGGTCACTTCGTCACTGCTCAAAATCAAATTTCTTCATGAAGCAACACTTATACTTTGAGGTCCACCTCCTCTTAATACTTGTCATCTCATGTGTCGATTTTTATCATGAGTAACCATCATTTAGTCTTGTTTTCATAGTCCCCACTAGGCTTATTCTATGTGCAGCATCATCAAGTTACCCTTGTTCAGAGCATCCGCGATGAGTCACCCTTGCATCCTTGGAGTATATTTCATGTCCCATTATATCATATCATAGTATTCCATCCATATTTGCATATCATTTATCCTGTGTTGTTCATTTTGGCCTCTACTCATACTATCCACATACCCTCTGGAGTTGAGTTCATTACTGCCTAGTCAACGATGCACCTTATGCTCTGAAAAGGGTAGTCCTCTATTCGTCCCTTAGTCCCACTTTTCCCAATTATCCTTGGTGTTGGTCCATCAGTCACATTACTATTTTCCCTCGATCCTTAGTTGAGTATCCTCATTGCCTCACCTATTGCGGGCCCTATTCTCTCGATATCAGCTCATTTAATCCAGAACAATGGCCTAGAAGGTGGTGTATCTTGGTTCCAGCTCCCATTCTTATTTGGCACCTTGGATCAGGCATAGGGACTCATTATTTCCCTTTTGACTTGGTTGTTTCATGTTCGTGATTCATACTCTTGATGGTTCAGTGATGCAACAAATTGTACCAGTGATTCTCGAGTGTGTGTGACATGTTTCAGACCTCATGAGGGGGTTGGCCCTTCAGGTAGCGCCCCACATGCTTGGATGCATTCCTATTATGATACTGCCTCAGATGTAGTTCCATAGAGTTGATGGTTTCATATCCTACCGATCTCATTGTTCATAGCATGCATGTCTCCTCCAGATGATCCATTCAGATTTGGAGAGCCCTTCCTTGTTTAGTAGGGCTTCTCTAGTTGTTCTACCCTCCCTCCCACCCATTTTTTGAGGGAAGGGCCTTTGTATCTCATGTACTCAGATATTTTGTATTTATCTCTGGCTCATGTTTTTCCAGGTGTGTTATATATATGGGACACATTGCATTATTTTTTGGCTATGTTATGCCAACATGTCATGTACCATTCAGCATGTACTTCATTGCTCAGTTTCATGTTTCTAGGCTAACCATTATTTTTCACTAAGTTATCTCAGACAGAATGGGTATGCCTCCCCCGCCTCATTGAGGTCTGGTACCACAACATAAAGTGAGACTTGCATTAGTCTACCCCCTCTGCCACTATCCTCTTTCAGTTGAGATTTTTCGGTCTCTCTCTCTCTCTCTCTGACTCCCCTGTGTTGTCTAGTGATTGTGTATTTACAAAGCACTTTGGTCATATGTTTTTCTCCTAACACTCGTACATTGGTGGGTAATCTGTTATTGCCAAAAAATTGATCATATAGCCTAATTTACTAGATGGATTGAAGTACACCATGTAAAGCCAATTTTACCATAGTAAAATTGCTTTCACTATGAGAAATTACTTAATAAACAACCTTTATTAAGTAATTCATAGTTAAACCGATGAACAATAATTAAATAAATCACTATTTATTTTATTTTCTTGTAGGAATAATTAATTAAACCATTGTTCAATTATTATTCCTTGTCATATTTGATGCAATCATGAGAAATAAACAAATAAATCATTACTTTTCTTATTTTTCTCTAAGGAATAAATAATTAATCACTAATTAATCATTATTCTTTGTCAAATTTGACTAAAACCCTTAGGAATAATTAAATAAATCCTTGTTTGTTTATTATTCCTTAATTAAATCCTTGAGATGATAAATAAATCATTTATTTATTTATTATTTCTAAATAAAATTTTAAATACTTTTTCCCTCCTAACCAAATATAATAAAATATTACAAGAGGTTATTCCAAGAATGGGATCAATAATATTTTATCATTGCTCATTATTCAAGGATAACTCAATCTTTTGTTATAAATAGAAGGGTTTTCCATTCATTATTCACATTTGATTATTTTCACTATTCCACTGACTGTTGCAAGTCTGATTATTTTCATTGTCACACACCATATTTTTGTTTTACACATTATAGAGGAGAGAGACTCTATACAAGCTAAAGACATTTGAGGATATCCAAGAACCCATCCCATAGAGGGGGGCTAGTAACAGTTACTTTTTCCCTTCACAAGTGTTATTATAAAAACTATTCTTTGTATATATGGTTTCTATTGGATGATTGGAGTTATTACTCTTTCTTTTTGTTGTTTAACTATCATTGCAGCATAGACACAAACTTTGGCAGTTTTTCTTTCTATTAGTTGCTACATATCTACAATTTTTAGTAGCATTTGTTGAGATTGTTTGTCATCCGCAATATTAAGTGGGTTCTTTGCATACATCTTTGAGAATAAAACACTACAACATTTGTTTCAAAAATATCATCAAAACGATCATCCTCATGAATAAATTATTTAACCTTAATAGCCATGGTAAAATCAAACATGACTTTAATAGGGTCATATTTTCTTTCTTGAAACTCAACAAGATTCAAACTGTGAATGTGTTTGACTTCAACCTGTGCATGTAGAAATTCATTTAAGAAATAGACACCACACCAGAGTGGAAAAGTGGGCCAGATAGATTTTTTAGACTCTTTGAGAGACCTGGTTACGCCTTCGGTAATTTTTTGCTATGCAATTTCTCTGGCTAACAATTTATCAGGGACATACCACAGAAGTACATGTGGTGGAGTAGTGCTTCCAAAAACTCTGATATATGTGAAACATTATTCTCCAAACCATCTCGCCACATGTTGAATAACTGCGTTGAATTCTTTTGATAACCTTGGGGCTTTCTTATCCAAGACAACCTGATAAATAAGGAGCATAACCCCCTGACAAGTATGATAGAAATGTTCATTGAAGCAATATTTCCAAAGATCTTTATGATACACATGGATTGGCGTGGGATCCTAAGGAGTCCAATTCCATCCCATAATTGGAAAAGGAAAAATAAAACATACAACATCCATGACAGAGGAAGACATACAAAATGGAGGAATGGTTCTTGTAGTAACATAACGATTCCTTGTATATTCTACGATATGGCAGGCTAAGTTATTTGACAAAATAGTGGCCCAATCCATGACTATAGAATTAGAAGTGGCATCAATGAGAGGCACCCATTCTATTGAAAACTTGGTAGCGTCTGCATACCTATCTAATCTACATAACATTATGTTAATTTATAAATAAGGAGCAACGAGAGAGGCCACTGAATATATACCAGTTCTATCCATCTTGTGCTTGCTTGGATTTTCCATCCATTGCTTTATAACTTCAGAGGGTTCTTATTTTTTAGCAACAAATTTATCCACAAATTCTTTATCATAAACCTTTTGTGGAGGAGGTAAATGACACATTTTTCTGATATCCTCTAATTTAAAAGAGCTGATGACCACTTGCCTTGAGGTCATGAATTATCTATCCTCAATATTTACATTTTCAATCATCCATTTGACCATATCAACATAGGGTAATAATTTTAGTCAACCTACTACCTTATGCAAGACTGAGCATGCAACGTCAGGATAAGAAGCGTCTGAATATTGCATATTGTCTATCATGGCTTCCTTCTCTATTTCCTTCTCGAATAGGCCATAAACATTTTCCCACTAGCTGGTACCACACTCTGGTATACAATTTGTATTAGAAGAAAAAGGTGATGATTCCAGTATGTATTAAGCCATGGGATGTGTTCCATTTCTCTTATTCATATTGATCATTGAGCCGAGTAAGTGAGTCTCTGTTACAGTCCTGTCACCACAAATAAGACGACAATGATATTGCATAGAATGATAAATAAGAGTATAACGATATGAAAATATGAAAACCTTATTCAAATTAACGAAACTGAAACACTTGAATGCAACTCTAATGGTGAGAAGAAATTGAATTCTTGAGCTGTAGAATCATAAATATCCATAATATGAAATGATATTCACGTAAGATTTAGATTAACTCACATTATGCTAACGATATTTTCAGAAAGGATCATTAAAACTTGTTAACGTACCACCCTTAATATATGAAATGTAACATTTAATGATATGACACTAGATCTGTATTTCATTGCAAATCGGCTATTCGCAATGTCACATGATATGTTTACTTTCCATTTTTGCAATTTTTGAAATCGTGATACGACTAACACAAACATATTTCAATATTACAATTAATTCATTTGTCAGGTCCATCATGATATCGCAATTCATAAAGGAATACTCAACATGTTTTATTTCTCTCTGCGATGTGAAAGGTCTGACCTGATTTGACCGAAAATGAATATTCTTAGATTTTGCGCATATCGCAAATTGGTGATGCTTCAATTGGTAACGTTAACTACCGAAAACAAGACTTTTGCGAAATGTGAAATGAAATTTAATCTTTGGATAGGGGTTTTTAGATTTTTGTGTAGATTTTACATAAAATTATTTTCTAAAGGGTCCCTATTTGTTGTCTAAAGGATTCTAACAAATGGGGGTTGTTGTACAATAAAACATGTTGGAAAGCTGATTTCGAGTTCCATCTGATGGTTTCACCTACAAGATCATTTTACATAGTCTTGAGAAGAAAATATCCTTTGGAACCTTAGACTAGTTTGATAAATCACCCTTTGAATATGAAAGCCTTTTAGACTATGAAACCCAGTGACTCATAGGCTAAACTAACCAAAATTAATACTGAGAGAACAATACCACTGATTCCTATTATAGAACTCTAATAGGTTTGTCATGACTCGAGCCTGGAACTCCTCACCCACCTCAAACAGACACCTTATACACACATATTAGATCATATCCATGAGTGGCAGAAACGTCATAGCTCTGGCAAAGCACAATTTGAAGACAAAGTCCTCCTCGACTTGTTTATGATATCTTTCACATCAGAAATCTCAAAATATGTGGTGAACTCATCCCCACAAAGCGAGCAAGAGGCCATTAGAAAATCTCAACAATTAAATTTTATATACACCTAGTATGGATGCATGTACCATGTTTTTCTAGACACCCTATCCCTCCAAATATTTAATGAGACACCAAATGCATCGAATGTTTCCGATGGATTTATTGGGACCATATAGAAAAATTGTCTCAAAAACACTTTCCAGCACCCTAGATACAAATACAGTGGCCAACTGTTTGGTGTTGTAGAACCACCAGACAAAATAACATATTACCCTGGAATACCTATGACTATGTAGAATACTTCTATGCAGGTTAACCAATATCAACCTACGTACGGTGACTAATACCCTCACACACCAGGTGGTCCATACCCCCCTAGGAACATGGAACCAATTCCTCCTTTCCAGAACTCAGACACGAGTCAGGGACAAGGGAACCAGTATTTGTCTTTTCCCACACCTCAACAGCATAACCCACCAACAAAAGCTATTGTAGGGGTTAATCTAGTGCAACCTTCTCTCACTCAATAAAAAAAATCAAAAGAATGGTTGACCACAACTAACTCACCTAACTTCGCTAAGAAAAAACCATAGAGAAAGCCACAAGGAGAGCATGGCCAAGGAAGCAACAAACAACAACAAGCTCTACAAGCACTGGCTAGGGGAAACCCTAATTAGAAACAAAATAAGGGACCGAAAAATAAAAAACCAAAAAGGGAAAACCAGAATATAATTAAACATACTCATCATGCTTCTGTCATTTACGGTGAGTATGGTCATTTCACCCATTAATGTCCTCAACTACCTGATCTTAAAAGCATGAAACATAGTGGGGGGAAGGGGGGGAACCAATAACCCGTAGTGATGGAACATCCATTCCCCCATCAAGGAGTGGTAAATACCCAGTGGTAATAGTCCCAGCAACACCAAAACCATTCTAAAGAAAGTTCCAAAAGTGCCTCAAACTATGACATTTACAAGGTAGGGGAAGATGTTTTCCTGTAGATGTGAAATGGAGAATACATAACTCCACTAGAAACCAACCCTTACGCCTTGAATAATGTAGCACCTACAACACCTTTTATGAACCCTCAATACATCAGTGATTCAATCCAAAATATGGTTAAAGGTCCTTTACGACGAGCTGGATAGAACTCAAAGGCTGTTGACAGCTATAGCATAGTCAATGACTTAGCCTAAACTCTTTCATCTATGTTAGCATTGGAAGTTTTGAAATCATGTCCAACCCAAGGAAAAGCCTTACTTTTCACTTTAGGAGAAATTGATCATGATGATTCTCATTTAATGGTCTTTGAATTGGATAAAACCACCCCACATCTACCATCAACCACCATTTTTCAAATCTCATTTTCAGTCAAGAATATCACCATCCATCATTGCATAGTCGAACAAGGGTCATCCATATGTATTATGTCCAAATACGTTTGGTACAACCTTGGATCCCCTGAACTCAAACCATCTGACATCACTCTCAGAGCATATGACATACACCCTTCTATTCACGTAGGCCTATTCTAAGGTGTTCCAAGAGAACTAGTGGGTAAAAATGTGCTAAGAAACATTGAAGTATTGGATGCATAGTTGTACTATAATATCCTTCTGGTCCAAAATTATAAGTACGAAATGTTAGCAGTAGAATATTCCATATTCAAGGTAATGATGTTCCCCCATAATGAGAAAATTATTACAATTGACCAACTCACATAATATGATAAGAAGACATTAACTACACCTGATGGTGTGCTATCTTTGATCATATCTTATCCTGAATTGATTACAACTTATGCTAAATTTGAATTTTGCCAATTTAAATCATCAATGTTCCTTGGGACATTCTTAGGAGACCCACTTTTGATAGAGGATATCTCTCTGATCGTAGGAGCTCTTGTCTGCATGGTGAGTTCATCAAACACCCATTAATATCAAGAACCATTTTCAGACATGAATAATTTTGTTATTACTGATCCTGCTTTCTTACTAATTTTATCACCCAAACACCCTTCTTATTCCCACACCTAGTTTTTTCTCACACTAAGTCATTGTAATGCTCGCGTTGCAAAATATGGATTTGGCTGTATTGTACTAGTATCTGGCCCCTCAGGCCATGTCAGGAAAAATCACCTCAATAGGAATCATTCATGTATCTAATTAGGAAAACACCCGACAACAAGCAATGCTTACACTGACACCAGCCGGTGCCAAAAGAAGGGATAATAAAAAAAGCAAGAAGGTGGACGATTCAAACATTGCCTCTACTAGGGTACCTCCACTGTGTGCTTTGTGTGAATTAATCAAGAATCCCACCAATATGTGCTCTGAGTTATATGAGCTAAAATATCATCTACATGCCCCAAAAGCACTAGTGAATCCTCCTCTCACCGCTAGACAAAAGAGCACACCCACACGTTATAAGGAATTATGCACCAACCATGCATGCACCACATGCACAGAATTTAGACATTACACTCATAATTACCTCAAAATATCTTGATATCAAGATGTGTTTTGTGCACTCACCCAAGCCAATACCGTCACCCCATCACTACCAACAGATGATGGGTCTAAAACCATTTTGTTATAGACATTTTTGGGCACTACAACCTGTTGTGGTCACCAACACCCCCCCTCTTTGTTTGGTATTAGCAATAACACCAAGCAAATGGGGACCCTTAACAAAAAATCCAAAAAAAAAAACCTTTTATCAAAATTTTTGTATTTTAACTCCGTAAAGTTGTATCGCATCGCGAAGAGAGAGTGAAGCGTTTTCCTATGCGCATAAATAAGCTGCGAAGAAGCGACGCGAAATTCATCGCATTGCATATATTGAGAAGCGCTCCTAAATGAAAAATTAAGGAATCACCGATGGCCGATATGCGACGTCGCATATCGCAACATCGCATAAGCAGCACACAGTGATTGGATGATTAAGCGCGATTTGCGATTCGCGATCTGCGATCTTGCGATCTGCGATTTGCGATCTGCGATGAATGCGACCATCAATTCCTGTGATGACACATCTTGACATCGCAATCCTCGATACTATGATGCGAATCGCAGAAATCACTCATCGCAAAATTTCCTCGACATAGTGTTCAAGGAAAGCTGTCTGTAGACCAAAATTGGGCGCGCGCCTTAAGAGAAATTAATGATTGTACGCCAAAGTATCCAAGAAGGATTGTGTTGTGTTCGAAGAGTCAAGTCGTTATGAGTGTCATGATTATGCATTCATTAGAGCTTAAAGCTTTCATGTCAATCTTTTCGTCATTACTCTTTTCCTTTGCGTAAACTGTAAGGCAGCAACTAATATAAATCAATGTGCAGGAAATATCTAAGGAAAAGGGGAAAGCGTAAATACTCGGAGAACAGAGAAGAGATGCCTTCGCAAACGGATGTCGCATGCAGCAGGACCGCGGATTCCAGAGTATCACTCAACAGATACTGATGGAAATAGACTATCCAAGACTCAGAGTCAAAGGCGCACAAAAGCAGCATGTTTACAAAAGATCCTGAAGCTCAGACTGGGTAAAGCAAAAAGAAAAACGCTAAAGAGGGAAGACGCTCCAGAAAAGCCTGGAACAAAGAACGGAAGCAGTTTTCAATACAGAAAATTGTTCAGAGAGCAAAGTCCCTAACTTATTCAGTCATTCACATGGCCGGAAACCGAAATAGAAACAACATAATCAGTTTGAAAGAAATTTGGGTTATACCAAGTATACACACAGTGAATACACCAAGCCAGAGGAACATTTTCGAAAATATCTTCTAGTTTGTCAGAAAACGGTGCCAGCTCTTGTTATTTCTATTTTCATAGCCCAAACGAAAGGAGAAGACAACCAGTCGACTCTTCCCAGGCGAATGTTGCATTGCTTATAGCACTAAGGAGCAAACACAGAAACGGTTAGAAATTAGATTCAATTTTTAGAAATAAATTTGCTTTAGTAGAAGGAAGGTCATTTGAAACCGTGTCCTAAATTTATGTAATTAAGATTAATTAGTTAGTAGTATTTAAACCCTTCTCAGGCATTTGGAGAAGGGTCAGGAAATTTGTCAAAAAACTTATCCTCAGAACATGCACTTTTGCACCCTTGGAGGGGGTTTTTGATGAATGGATGGATCGAGATTTATCAATGTTTGCATTTAATGTCTGCTACTGATGTTGCACTTTTGTACTCTTAGTAGATGTTAGAACAAGTAGAGATAAATCGTTATTGCTTGAAGCTTATGAGTGGAACCAGTCATAAATGGTACTTTTATCTTTTGACCAGTTTCTGCTTATATTCTTAAAGTGATATGCAGTTTTCAGTTGTTTATATGTTAATGCATGAATGTGTGGGTTACCATTTGGCACTTCTGTACGGTGGAGTCATTTATTTGTGCTTGATATATGAATAACTTATTATGCGATATGCTGTTCACAACTGTTTTGCTTAACTTTTTATGCAAAGTGGTTCATCTTAATTGATTTCTATTCTTATGATAGCTGAATGATCTTTATTACCAATTATTGTTCGAAATCTCTTTAGATCGCATAATAGAAGAAATACACCCCGGGTTAGAGTAGATTAGATGTGTTGTTTCTTATTAGATTACAATAGCATAGAGTTAGTTTAGAAGTTTGAATTAAATTAGCTTAGAATACTCCTAGATCAGCATCATCCAACTCTACACACACACACACCCCTTAGATTGGGAAACTGGTCCCATTATCCCCAGTCGAACCCGCTATACCAAACGGATAAGGAGCTTCCAACCAAGGTCCGGACCGGGTGGGTACCCCCCTTGTTGTCGACCCGATTTTCGGGGTCTCAACATATTTGGCGCTAGAAGGAGGGCACGAACTATGAATGGAACCTAAATCAAAATCTAAATACCATTCTCAGAGTAAATCGCCCTCATCAACTCCCCCGACTTCCCCAGTACGTTTAAATCCAGAGTCAGAAGTTGCTCGAGTACCAACCGCTGCTACATACCCTAATATTTCAGACCAATTTATCATTGAACCCCCTGAAATTCAAACTCTGATTCGTAAACTCCAGGGATTCTCTATTTTTACTCAGAGGTCTGATAAATCTCAAAGCAGCGTGACTTCGCAGTACAATCCTGCTCATCCCTTGACCAGATTAAAGAGTGAAAAATTTGGCATCCAACCAACTGAATTCCCTCTCCCCACCAGGAAAAGAGCAAGGAAAATACCACCAGAGTCTGACAGTGAGACTCTTTCATCCACGTCGTCCATTTCAACTCCCTCACCGTGAAGTCAACCACCCACGTCTTCATTCCAAACCACTCAACCATCTTCCATAGCCCCTCCTCTTCAATCATCAAAGATCATAATATCTTCATCTTCCTAGCATTAGGGATCATCCTCTGCACTTTCATTCACTAGTACCTCAACGATGGCCCAGTCTCCATGGAACAATCCTGGGGCGGTTTTAATGCCTCCACCCCTGAGCCCAATACCGGCCCATCCTGAGAAATGGCTACCCAAATTCAATCCAGAAACAGGCATGCTAGCTGAAGAGCATATCAATAATTTCATGCTTTCTGTTAATCTCAACGGAGTTACCAACGAGGATGCTGTCGTCCGGCTTTTTCCCTACAAAATGCAAGGGACAGCCGGGTCATGTTACTTTTCATTACCTTCCGGGTCTATCACAAGTTGGGACATTTTTCAAAGTCAATTCCTTACCAAGTTTGGGGATGACAGATCAACGGCGACGTTGATCAATGACCTATCCAATCTTAAAGCCGAGGCTAGAGAACCCATCAAAGATTTTAATTTACGGTTCAATAAAATCCTCAACAAAATTCCCGCTGCTTCCCAGCCCAGTGAAGAAGTGAGATGTGAATGGTATATTATAGCCTTACCATCAAACTTAGCAATCTTCGTCGATAGGGAAAATAAGACAACCTTAGTTGAAAACTTGACAGAGGCGATAGCAGTAGAGAAATGCGTAGTAGCCCTGGAAAAAAGATCTGCGATAGAGGAACACAAATCTAAGAAAGTCTCCTACAAAGAAGACCCCAAGAAGAAACAAACGAAAGATCCTTTCGATTTGGAAGGATTACAAAAAGTGTTAAAAACCATGTCCAATGAGATGATTAACATAAAAAAACAAGTAGCAGAAACTTCTTCAAAAAATCCCTATAGAGTTTTTAAAAGAAATCCTTCAATGGATGTGAAACCACCCAACGCTATCTCAAACGTCGAATCCGAAGAAGAGGAAGAAGAAGAGAATACCACTGAAGGGCAGACTGATGATGAAGAAGTTGTGGAACTACAAGGAATGTGGGATTTCATCCTCCCACAAGAAGAAGATCAAGAAGCATTTCCGGTTACCACACGAAGCAAAAACCAACTTGATCCTCCCCAAACTACCCCTAAGCAGAAGGGCGCAAGCCCTGCAGCAAAAGATAAAGTCGCAACAAAGAAAATAACCGCTAAAGCAACTCAATATAGCCCAGTCCAATCAGATCAAACACCTCCATCAAGAACACTCATTGTGTCTGATGAAATGGAGTACAACATTATCGATGACATGAAAAAGACTAGGGCTAATATCACTCTTTACGAGTTGAGCAAATTGAAACATCAACAGAAGATAATGATGAAAGAATTACATGCCGTGCCTACTACATCTTTACCTACAGCTGTAGCTTCCCACAACATGGGAAGACCTCCAACCAACACGATCAATAAGATTGACCCAAATGACATCGCCTTGATTGGAGGAAGATCAAGGTCTCACACTCCCCCTTTTCTTCTCACTTATGAAATTTTCAATAAAAACGTTCACAATTGTTTGGTAGATTCTGGTGCTTCAACGAATATATTACCCAGATCAATATGTGCCAAGTTGAATGTTCAACCACAAAAATCCGCGGTGCGCATAGTTCAGCTTGATCGATCTCAAGTCGAGGTGATTGGTGAACTTAATCAAGTGACCATAAGATTGTCGTCTAACCCGAAGGTATGTCAGGTTATTGACATTCTAGTAGCTGATATCCTTGAATTCTATGGTTTAATTCTTAGTAGGGATTGGTCCGAAAATCTCCATGGATACTTCTCAACCGACTGGTCGCACATGTGGTTACCCTACAATGGTAAACCGAATCAAATAAAGGTTGAACAAGAGTTACACCAGAAGTACATAGTGACGGAATTGGAGGGAGAAAATGAAGCAATAGCATACAACAGCAGTATCATAGGCAATTACTCAGTAGATTCTTTCCTCGGCAATTTCAATGCTCATATCTCACCTCACTTAGAAAATTCAGTTTTGTCCCAAGTCGAAATTTTTTCCCAAACTGATAATTCAAAGTGTGTTAATTTTTTAGATAACCCTGTAAATACATCTTTGTTTTGGAAATTATATTTTGATGGCTCTAAATCTAACGAGGGAGCAGGAGCAGGATGTGTTCTGATTAACCCAGACGGAAATAAGACCATGCTTACGTGCAGACTTGAATTCGATTGCACAAACAATACAGTGGAATACGAGGCCTTGGTGCAAGGCCTATACAAAACAATCGGGTTGAACATTAAGTACCTTCAAGTCTTCGGAGACTCTGAGATCGTCGTCAAACAGGTACATAACACCATACATTGCCTATCAGGTCATTTGAAACACTATCAATCTTTAGTACAAGATCTGACTGCACATTTCATAGCATTCAATATTTCGTCAATCCCAAGACTTCAAAATGCGAGCGCAGACCTGTTAGCTAACGTAGCCTCTAGACTTGTTCCCTCCGAAGATTTTAGTCCAGATAGATTCTCAATAGAATTAATCTTTAGACCATCCATCCCTGACAACATTACAAACTGGAGAGTATTCAATGACGATCCTGACATTGTAAATTTCCTCACTTCTAAAGGATCCTACACAAATCAAATAATTAACGAAGATCATCATGATCACCAAATACAACAAAATAGCACTGATAATGCTATACCTATATCGGTGGTTAAGTTAGAAGACTTATATGATTTGAAAAGTCAGTTTAAAAGGTATACCAATTCTAAACTCTACAGTTCAACTCTGAACTACGAATTAGTAAACCTAGGAACCGATGAGAAACCACAAAACGTTAATCTAGGCCACGGCCTAGCCCCTAAAGAAAAATTAGCGTATATCCGTCTTTTGAGGCAATACAAAAATGTTTTTGCCTGGAATTACGATGAGCTAAAGACATACGACACTTCTATCATTCAACACACTATCCCTATGATTGACAATGAAAAACCTATCCAGCAGAAACTCATAAAAATCCACCCCAATTTAGAAAATCAAATAAAAACTGAGCTAAATAAGTTGTTGAGAGCCAGAATAATTTTCCCCATCAGACATTCCAAATGGGTATCCAATATGGTACTTGTTAGAAAGAAAAACGGAGATATTAGAATCTGTATCGATTTCTGGAATCTCAACAAAGCCTGTCAGAAAGACAATTTTCCCCTCCCACCTATGGAGTAGATATTACAGGCAGTAGCAGGCTCAGAATTAATGTCTTTTTTGGATGGATTTTCAGGATACAATCAAGTGCTGGTACATCCCGATGATCAGTTAAAAACCACATTCCGAACTAAATGGGGCACATATGCATATCGGAAGATGCCATTTGGTTTGATCAATGCCGGCGCTACCTTTCAGAGAGCCATGGACATCGCATTTAAAGGTTTAGTCAATAAATCTGTAGTGATTTACCTGGATGATATAACAGTGTACTCCAAGAAGCGAAGTGACCATCTCAAAGACTTGAAACAAATCTTTCAACGATGTTTAAGGTATGGGATTTCACTTAACCCAAAGAAATTTTTTTTCGCATTAAGTGAAGGAAAACTGCTAGGATTCATAGTGTCAAAATCTGGTATTCACATTGAACCTGACAGAATCAAAGAAATTTCCAAAATATCCATGCCTCATAACAAAAAAGCCATGCAATCTTTCCTTGGTCAAATCAATTTTGTGAAGAGATTTGTCCCAGACTTCTCACGTATTGTTTCTCCTTTGCAAAATATCATTAAAAAGAATTCAAATTTTAAATGGGGTCAAGATGAGCATGAAGCATTCAACATGATCAAGCAAGCTATCATTAATGCTCCATCTTTAGCGACCCCAAATTTTTCAGAATCTTTTATCTTATACACATTTGCCTCAGAGAAATCTTATTCCGCGATTATAACTCAAGCAAATCAAGAGAAGGCGGAAGCTCCAATTGTATTTTTTAGCTCGAACTTACAAGGTGCTGAACTCAACTATTCAGACGTGGAGAAACAGGCATATGCTGTTTTCAAAGCGATCAAGTATTTCAGACCTTTCTTACTTAAAGCCCATACCAAAGTCATAGTACCATTTCCAGCGGTAAGAAACCTTCTGATACAGAAGGATGTGGGCGAAAAAAGAGCAAATTGGATCACCGCTTTACAAGAATACGATCCTGAGATCAAACCAGCAAACATTGTAAGAGGTCAAGGCTTCTGCAAGATGTTGGCTAGAGCATCGCAAATTCCTGAGAACTCATCTGAAGAGGTACATATGTATGAGGTAAGCCTAAACAACGCAGAATCATTATATGCTGACACCATTTATTATCTTAAGAACGGGTATGCTCCATCACACCTGGATCACACCAAGAAAAGAGCTTTGAGATTGAAAGCTAAACAATACCAGCTCATAAATGATGTTCTATTTAAAAGGAATTACGATTCTGTGCTTCTTAGGTGTCTTGAGAAAACTGAAGCCGAAAAGGTTTTGCAGGAACTCCACGATGGACCAGCAGGCGGACACTATGCTGGAGACACTACTGCACATAAAATCTTACGTGCAGGATATTATTGGCCCACGCTATTCAAAGACTCACACAGTTACGTGAGGAAATGCCAAGTCTTCCAGACTGCTGCAGGGAAACAAAAGAAATCGTCCATGCCACTACAGCCGGTTAACATCGAGCAACCATTCAGTCAGTGGGGCTTGGACATAATAGGTGAGATCGTTCCTCACTCTTCTAAGCAGCATAGGTACATCCTCACGGCAACAGATTATTTTACTAAATGGGTAGAAGCAGTTTCTCTCAAGACAGCTAATTCTGAAAACATTATTGAATTCATAGATCAATTTATAATCACTAGGTTTGGATTGCCAACGGCCTTAATGTTTGATAATGCTTCATACTTTTCTGGAAATAAAATGACTGAGTTTGCACTTAAAAGAGGGTTCAAACTGAAATATTCGGCCGACTACTATCCTCAAGGTAATGGATTGGCCGAATCAACAAACAAAAACTTGATCAGGATTATTAAAAGAACAGTCGACCAAAACCAAAAGAATTGGCACAAAGCGTTGGTAAATGCTTTATGGGCAGATAGAATAATGAAGAAAGCTTCAATCGGCACTTCTCCCTTTAATTTAGTTTATGGGAAAGAAGTGGTTCTTCCAACTCACTTAGTCATTCCCTCTTTGTCTTTAGTACAACACATCGATGAGGTATCTACCTCCTCCATATAACTAAGACAAATGGAAATAATAAAATTAGAAGAACAACGAGAACAAGCTAAGAAAACCCATTCCCATCATCAAGCGCTGATAAAATCCTCTTTTGACTCAAGCATAATGACCAAAAAAAACTTTTAGATGGGAAATTTAGTTTTGAAATGGGATAAGGCTCATGAAGAAAAGGGAAAACATACGAAATTTCAGAAGTTGTGGCTTGTTCCTTTTCAGATTGTAGAAGTCATAGGCCCATCGACGTTTGTGTTGTAGGATTTGGCAGGTAGAAGAGATTCTTTGCCTGTTAATGGACAAATTATTAAAATGTATTTTCCATAGAAGATCACTCTTCTATTTTTGTAGGACAGTTTTAGTTTTTATTTGTTTTTCTCTTTCTTATAAATAAAACCAGTTGTAGATGGTCACTAAAAGGGTTCATGAAAAAGACACCAATTCTCTATCGGATTTTGAGCTTTTCGTTTGTACAAGTAGCAAAATTTTTCGAAAAATCTGATTTTTATTATTGACAGGTAGAGTTAACTTTAGCCTAGACATGATGCTAGTTTCAACTTCAAAAAATTTGATGAAAGCAACCTTTGGTAAGAAATTGTTTTATATCAGCACAATGAAAGATATCAATAATAAAATAAATATTCTCTGTAAAGCTGCTATTTTCAAACTCTATTATTGTCGTCCAGAGCTTTCTTAAGGAAAAACAATGACTTCCTCCCTGCTAAAGGAAATCGCAACATTCAGAGGAACAATCCGAGAAAACACTATATCTCAAAGAATAAGAGGTCTCATCATGAGCAGACTTATCATGATCACGGATATTATAACTTGCTGACTTTGCCAATACTGTCTACCAAAACAGGGCAACGACTCAAGATTGTTGCAATCAAAAGACAAGGGGTCTCATCACGAGCCAGATTGTTCAGCAAAAGTGTAAATCGAGTGAATTACTGTGTCATAATTTGGCCACCAAACCAAGACATTGTTCTTTAGAGAATAAAAAAGGAAAAAGTGTCAAAAAGGGTTTTTCTCTGAAATGTTGTAAATAAATTCAAGCAGGATAAAGGATCATTGCTAGATAACAGGTAACCCTGTCAAGGATATGGATGCTTGCGGGCAGCAGAGGCTCTACCTACGACAAATGAGCATATTTTAAAAGCCAGCACGTAGAGAAGACCTTATTTTATCTTTAAAAAGACCGAGTAATGTCTAGTGTGAATACAAGAACTAAGCCTGAGGAAACAAACAATTGGAATATGAAAAGGTTGAGACAAAGTATCATTGATAGGATAAGGAGTAATGTACTCTATCTGTCCATAACAAAATTTAGACATATGAAAATTTTTCTGCTTCGGAAGTGGAAATTCAATAGAAAAGCAGAGATAACTAGTTCTTCACAGTGAATCACCATTGTTGTGGTCACCAACACCCCCCCTCTTTGTTTGGTATTAACAATAACACCAAGCAAATGGGGACCCTTAACAAAAAATCCAAAAAAAAAAACCTTTTATCAAAATTTTTGTATTTTAACTCCCTAAAGCTGTATCGCATCGTGAAGAGAGAGTGAAGCGTTTTCCTATGCGCATAAATAAGCTGCGAAGAAGTGACGCGAAATTCATCGCATCGCATATATTGGGAAGCGCTCTTAAATGAAAAATTAAGGAATCGCCGATGGCCGATATGCGACGTCGCATATCGCAACATCGCATAAGCAGCACACAGTGATTGGATGATTAAGCGCGATTTGCAATTCGCGATCTGCGATTTGTGATCTACGATGAATGCGACCATCAATTCCTGCGATGACACATCTTGACATCGCAATCCTCGATACTGCGATGCGAATCACAGAAATCACTCATCGCAAAATTTCCTCGACATAGTGTTCAAGGAAAGCTATCTGTAGACCAAAATTGGGTGCGCACCTTAAGAGAAATTAATGATTTTACGCCAAAGTATCCAGGAAGGATTGTGTTGTGTTTTTCGAAGAGTCAAGTCGTTATGAGTGTCATGATTATGCATTCATTAGAGCTTAAAGCTTTCATGTCAATCTTTTCGTCATTACTCTTTTCCTTTGCGTAAACTGTAAGGCAGCAACTAATATAAATCAATGTGCAGGAAACATCTAAGGAAAAGGGGAAAGCGTCAATACTCGGAGAACAGAGAAGAGATGCCTTCGCAAACGGATGCCGCATGCAGCAGGACCGCGGATTCCAGAGTATCACTCAACAGATACTGATGGAAATAGACTATCCAAGACTCAGAGTCAAAGGCGCACAAAAGCAGCATGTTTACAAAAGATCCTGAAGCTCAGACTGGGTAAAGCAAAAAGAAAAATGCTAAAGAGGGAAGACGCTCCAGAAAAGCCTGGAACAAAGAACGGAAGCAGTTTTCAATACAGAAAATTGTTCAGAGAGCAAAGTCCCTAACTTATTCAATCATTCGCACGGCCAGAAACCGAAATAGAAACAGCACAATCAGTTTGAAAGAAATTTGGGTTATACCAAGTATACACACAATGAATACACCAAGCCAGAGGAACATTTTCGAAAATATCTTCTAGTTTGTTAGAAAACGGTGCCAGCTCTTGTTATTTCTATTTTTATAGCCCAAACGAAAGGAGAAGACAACCAGCCGACTCTTCCCAGGCGAATGTTGCATTGCTTACAGCACTAAGGAGCAAATACAGAAACGGTTAGAAATTAGATTCAATTTTTAGAAATAAATTTGCTTTAGTAGAAGGGCGGTCATTTGAAACCGTGTCCTAAATTTATGTAATTAAGATTAATTAGCTAGTAGTATTTAAACCCTTCTCAGCCATTTGGAGAAGGGTCCGGAAATTTGTCAGAAAACGTATCCTCAGAACATGCACTTTTGCACCCTCGGAGGGGGTTTTTGATGAATGGATGGATCGAGATTTATCAATGTTTGCATTTAATGTCTGCTACTGATGTTGCACTTTTGTACTCTTAGTAGATGTTAGAACAAGTAGAGATAAATCGTTATTGCTTGAAGCTTATGAGTGGAACCAGTCATAAATGGTACTTTTATCTCTTGACCAGTTTCTGCTTATATTCTTAAAGTGATATGCAGTTTTCAGTTGTTTATATGTTAATGCATGAATGTGTGGGTTACCATTTGGCACTTCTGTACGGTGGAGTCATTTATTTGTGCTTGATATATGAATAACTTATTATGCGATATGTTGTTCACAACTGTTTTGCTTAACTTTTTATGCAGAGTGGTTTATCTTAATTGATTTCTATTCTTATGATAGCTGAATGATCTTTATTACCAGTTATTGTTCGAAATCTCTTTAGATCACATAATAGAAGGAATACACCCCGGGTTAGAGTAGATTAGATGTGTTGTTTCTTATTAGATTACAATAGCATAGAGTTAGTTTAGAAGTTTGAATTAAATTAACTTAGAATACTCCTAGATCAGCATCATCCAACTCTACAGACACACACCCCTGAGATTGGGAAACTGGTCCCATTATCCCCAGTCGGACCCGCTATACCAAACGGATAAGGAGATGCCAACCAAGGTCCGGACTGGGTGGGTATCCCCCTTGTCGTCGACCCGATTTTCGGGGCCTCAACACAACCCCAATCATATATGTCCATAAACCAAGGGATTCTGAGTCCCTAAAAGTGTTGTTTCATGCCCTAAAGGAACAAGGTCAGCTGATTACATCATCTCCTAGAAGTTTTCCACAGAAAACTGCTCAAAACTAGTCAAAACTGGACCATACAGGTTGCTCAGTGCTAAGGGTGTGATGCATCTCACCTGCTCAGTGTAAAAGGTGCGATGCATACTGGAAAGCCCTTCTCTAAGGTGCGATGGGCGAGAATGGAAAAATGGCAGAGACAGTTTGCGAGGTGGATGATCATGGAATCTTCCAAAAACTTCTGCTGTGAGACTTGCCTCTCTGAATTCACCCAGGGATGAGTAAGAGATCATCAATCTCCAAGTCGAATCAAGAACTATCAAAGAGAAGATACTAATCAAAATCCCATAAGTTGACTCACCTCCCTGCAATCATCTATATCTGGATCCCTCATCCCAGAGATCCAGAGGCTAGAATTTTGTATCTTGTAAGGAAGTGTTGTTGGTTTCCTGGTGGAATATCATAGTGTTGGGTGATCTAAGCTTTTCATGAGGTGAAGAAGGGCTTTCATGCTGGGAGGATGATGCTAGGTCAGATCAATGGGTTGTAATCCTCCATTCTAATCTTTACATCAATAAAGCTATTCAAGTTTTCCTCCACATTCTTGTATGTCTGATAATATATGCCTTTGTGTGGTCAATATATGTTTGGTCCTATATTGCTTATGATTGTAGATCTCTGCACTTTGGAGGTATTATGTTGCTTTGACTTTACAGGTACTCTTTGAAGTGGAGTGGTCAAGGGAGGAGCGGCAAAGACCTATCAGTGAGGAGAAGGAACAAGCAAGGAACCAAGCAAAAGATCGAGGTTGGTATTATTTGATCCTCTCCTATCTACTTCTCATAAATGAAAACGAAAGTAACTTTAATTTGTTTGTTTCTAAGATAGCTACCCATCTTAGTAGGACTAGCAGCTCTACATAGACACTAGATTTCTTGATAACAAAATGGTGACTCCGCTGGGGAGCGAATAGATTGTTTACTTGTCTAAATTTGTTTGCTTTATAAACTTATAGACGGAGCCTAAAGTCAAGCCAGCTAGCCTTCGAATTGCATTTGCTATGCAAGTACAAAGTAGATCAATGCTGCTTCAGTCTATCTCCGAGTTTTTTTTATAAACTAAAAAATCGATTTGCAAGCCTTCTAATTGCCCTGGTGGTGGCTCTAGTAACCTCATTATATCAGCCCCTGTGATTTCTATTTACTGACTATCATTAGATCGGCCTAAATACCTTAACTAAGCTGCGAACTATGACCAAGAACCAAGTTGAAGTCTCATCCTTGGAAAATTGCACCTTCTCCTCTTTGGAATCTGGATGCATCGCACCTCCCGTGTGCAGTAGGTGCGTTGCGTCGCACTTTCCCTATGTTACAGGTGCGCTGATCAGATAAGACCTCTTCTACTTCCAGATTTTGGTTTTTTGTTCACTCTCTCCAGCTTTATTTAGGAGTTTTTTGTCTGTGATCAGTATACCTCTGTGGAAACTCCCTTCCTTTGCATGATTCCACCTCCATAGTACAAAGAATTGTGAATCTTTTTATGTATTGTGCATCATTTACAGTTCTCTTTTACAAAAGGTAGCGTAATCAAACTGTCGTCTTTTGATCTAGAAGTGTCACAAGTGTCATTTTTAGTCAAAGAAAAGAATCCTATTGTTCTTGATGGTTGATTATATAGTTACTCTTGCATTAGATTTGAATTAGTGGTTTTTCAAGTGTCGAAAGCAGTTTTCAATTCAAAATCGCAAAGTGTCGTCATTATCTTCTTTTCGTATTTTGAAGAAAAATTGTTAGTACTGTCGCTTTGAAAAGATAATTCAAATTTGTACTTAGCATTATTCTTGCCATTCACACATTAAGAAGGCTAAAAATAAATACATGCATGTGCATTTGCATTTAGACTGCTTGTTGATTTAGGATAGTGCATCTAGTGTGTGCTCTCTGCTCTATGTTGAAAGAATCTCATTTCTCTTTCCTTAGTAGCTAGGATTTTCATTGCAAAAAGAAGATCAAATGATTGTTTATCATCTTAGATTGCATTTTAGGAATTGTATATCTACATCACACGGTGAACCTTAAAGGAAAACTTCTTAAGAAAGATCAATTGTAAAATAAATTCAATGAACATAAAAACGCTTTGGAACCTAACGCAAAACATCTAGAAGTCTAGGCTAGAGATGTATTCTGGCGTCATAAAGCCTGGTAACTATCTCTTTCATCGTAGGTTGGGTGATTCCTCCTCTTTGAGACGACAAGTGCCAGTACGGACTTGTGCTCCCATGTACCATCGAGTATATATTGGGAGACCACAATAGGCTATATCCTTTATCCTTAGGAAGCCATGTCTGCCGCCCTATCGATCACAATGCACTGAATATAGCATTTGAGAAGATTGACTACCGTACCATAAAATGTATTCTACAGTTTTGCGATTGGTTTGGTAATCCCTCTGTCTAGATTTCTAGAGTAGTCTCTTTCGTTCCTTTTCAGACTCCTTAAAGGAAAAGGTCCATCTGAGAACTTGTCACTTTAGGCTCATTAAAAATCGAAGGCGACTAGAGTCATCTTTTGTTTTTTCTCGACTCTTAAAAACTAAAAAAGAAAGTTATGTCAAAGCATCTAAAATTTATTTTAATTGAAATAATGTCACTATTCCCTCGTTGGTCTTAGGTTAAGAAAATGGAGTCCACCAACCAAGGATTTCCCCTTGGAGGAAATCCTGGTCCTTTCTCCTCTTGGGGAGATGTTGGTGCACCTCATATGTCCACATTGTTACTTCCAAGATTGATTATTGGCTTGCCAATATGGCTCTTCTCGACCTCCGTCGTTCAGAATACCATGATTCCTGAACAATCAAGTCAGCAACTAGATGATACTAGAGTTATCCCCCAACCTTCTACTTCGTCCATTTCTCCCTCTCCTCCTTCCTCTTCGCTTGATGAAGCTGGTAAAGCTAAAAATCAAGTAACTAAGAAGGAGAAGAAGGGGAAGGAGAAGAAGGAGAAGAAGAAGAAGGAGCCAAAGGCAAAAAGGGATAACCATGCATTATCTAGCGAAAGTCTGCACATGGCACCTTCCAAACCTAAATCTCCATGTGTCATTTTCAAAGGTGACCACTATCATCAAGATTTTCCTTGTATCCCCTGGATATTAAGGGACTGGTCTCCTCGTTTGCACAATCTGGTGTCATCAACCTCTGACGATCATGTTGAAAGCACGCCATCAACTAGTGAAAACGAAGTCTCTGGATAGAAAGGAAGATGTAAATTTCCTTGCAAATTGTGTGAAGGAAATCATGCCGTCCACTGTTGTCCCTTCCTAGATGAAGCTAAAAGAGTATTGGATAACCATCCTGCTTCACTGCTACAGCTTCCACCTGGATACAAGAAACTATTTCCTAGTCCATCGCTAGTTGAAAATCCGATCGACACAACTTTGTGGTCAGTCGAAGCATCTATCATTGAATATAAACCCGATGAATCCATACAAGACGAAAGTCAAAAGGTTGAGGAGGCAGTCGACCCGGTCTTGTCTTCAGAAGGTCCATCTTCAGATGATACAGTCACTGAAGAGGATGAGAATGACACCGTTCAAATTCTTTTCATAAACACAGACTCCGATGAACATGGGAGCAATCTACCCATTCCTTTAGTGCAGGCAGGAAGCTTGTCAAAGTCATGTCTGGCCATTTATTCAGTCCCACCTCCAAGAAACCTAGTCGTTTCCTTCGATTGGAATCTACTGCGCAGACCCTGTTAACGACTAGTGTACCATTCCGAATCATTGTAAAAGCTTACAGAATGGTAATGGTCGGTACCATAATAGATGAAGGGGATTTTGTGAGTATCCTTTCCTCAACTGCTTGGAAAGCGCTTTGTTCGCCATCGCTTATGCCTGAGATGCGAAATCTAACAGGCTTTGACAAAGGAACCAGTCGACCATTAGGGATCCTTCCAAATGTGCCCATAACTTTGAGAGGGAAAACCATGTACATGAATGTAATGGTAGTCCAAGGGCCTTTAGATTACAATCTACTCCTTGGGTGTGACTATATTTATTGCATGGGATCCATTGTCTCCTCACTCTTTCGAGTAATGTGTTTTCCGCATGAAAGAAGAGTGGTCCAACTCGTAGACCAGCTTTCGTTCCCCAACTCACACATAGCTAATAGTCAAATACCATCCCTAAATGGTCTTTTCATGCAAGGAATGTCTCATCAATCCCAAGTCTGTCCACCTGAAGAACGCAAGTAATTCGGGGGGTCGTGGCTAAAAGCTAAGGAGCATGCACCCTGGCCTGCTTCGACAGGAAAACACTGGGCATAGAGTAGGTTTCCATGAAGGATATATCACTGGTTCGACACCCATCTGTATAACAGGATGGGATTAGACTGGAATAAGATACCTCTGTTAAAGGGTAGGCCTTTCCCGATAGAACAAATGTTTTGTTTGCAAATTGAAGGGTAACCTGGAAACTCTACTTCTCTATGCCTAGGGGCATGCAAACCTTTTGTGCACAAGTGAAAATTTACCAGAGTAACGCTAACTCCGTAGTTCCACTAACTTCAACTGCTTAAGTTGGGTGAGTGGTTGAGTCGACCGTTCACCTTCGCAGGGGCCAAATGGCACTGGCAAAGTAAAGGAAAAATTTTCCTACCTAACCTTAGTAGTTAACTAACCCCTAGGAAAGTAGTTGGTCGTTCCTAACTTTCATGCAAAAGGCACTGGAGAAAAGTTTTGAATGGTGCAAGCTCCCTAAAAACTGAACCTATCGATGAGACATCCTTATTATACGACTGGCATGAGCAGTTTTTATGTGAAGTTCAAGCTCGTTAAAAATTAAACCTAAGCAATGAGCAAACGTTCCCCCAGAGTTTAAGCTCATTAAAAAATGAACCAACCTCTGGTAAATAACCATTGCGAATGCATTATCATCAGCTTTTTGAGCCTTGGTCGTGTTCTTACCATGACCTCCACTCTGTTTTAGCTGATCATTCGCCTCCATTTGATTGTTTACCCTTTTTGAGGAACAGCCACGAAGAGTGATTCTGTTAGCCATCCTTGTGACACTGCCGTGATTGGAAAATTCCAAACCTTACCTAGAATCAGCTGCTACTTGAAAATACCACTCGTTCCTCGAAAAACGAGTCTCCTTTAAGCTCTTTTCATCTAACTCGTAAAATATGAAAAGATTGCTGAGCAGTTGGCCTCTCTAGCTTGTTAAAGCTACCGGGAGTGCTATCCCTCCTCTAGATTTTAATCTTTTTGGACCTCAGGGATTATTACACAAAAAGATGGAGTGCTTGTCTTGTTCAGCTCGTTAAAACTATTGAAAATTCATCCCTTTCGTATTATTTTATACTTTTTCGGATTTAAGGGATTACATGACGAAAAAGGATCACTGGAGTTTCCTTTCCATCCATTTTTAGACTCTCTAAAATTGAAAAAGGACCGAGTTGTCTTTGTCTTTAAATTCTTTAAAACCAATAGCGACAAACTTGTCCATGCAGAAAAGAATGAGTTTCACTGTCGCTAGGCTCGTTAAAACATAGCGACATGTTTTCTTGAAGGGAAAATTATAGAACAAGAATATGTTATCCTCCTCAAGCTTGATAAAAATAAAGAGGTACTAGTCAGCAATGACTGGGGAAAAATTAGGAAGAAAACTTGAAGAAACTTTATTGGTAGCGAGTCACTCTTGAACATGACACTTTCACTCCATCACCATGATTGAGTTGAGATGGGTTATTCCGTTCACCGGTCGTACTACCATTGGTCCACCGTACCATCCATATTTGGGGTTAACGCTACCAATCCATCTCAGTGTCGCCGATATGTTCAAGAGAAGTCGATCAGAGAATTCACCAACCCATCTTGTGTCTCATCCACTGCAGTACCTTTACGCTTCATTCTTTCATGACCGCCACCCTGAACCTTGTATCATCAGATCGTTTTCACCTCCAAAAGTCATTTGCTCCATTCCATGTCGTAGATGTGGGATTCATTAAGGCCCTCCTATGATGGGTCACTTCTTGTCGATATCAGCTCATTATCCAAGAAGTCGACCTAGGAATAACCCTTACAGTACTTTGAAGCTTGCATGCCTCAATGGAAAGTTTCTCACTTTCGGCGATAGGTTTACATCAATGGCCTTCAACCGAGAGATTTTGCATGGTGTTCGATGCCAAGTCCCATTCTCACACCACGCGAATTGTATTGTCATACCTTGAGGGTCATCATCATTATCAGTGATTCCTCTCGCGCCTGTTAACAGCTTACATCATTGGCTAGTAATCAGGCGGCGTCATTCCATGTTTGACTCCAGAAATTTTTTCACATGGATCGACTTGTACTTCGGGCAAATATTGGATGAGTTTGAAGACCCCGGATCTAGTTTCATCCATCTGGGATGCGATATATTCAAGAAAATAAAGACATCAAATGTACATCATTGCTGCACAGATGATCATCTGAATCAATGGATGATGGCTCTATCAGTATCATCAGTCTGACACACAGACGGTTATCTGTCCTATGTACATGAAAATGAATTTATAAAGCTGAGCATGGGAATGCCCACCTCAGCTAGATCATGAAAATGTTATGAAGATAATGTATTGTATTGTATCTTATTACAGGTCGCCTTCCAGTTCGAAAAAACTCGGATCATCATGATAAAGCATTTCACCCGACATCAAAAGATTAACGACCTTATGCTTTAGGGGGAAACTGTTATAGACATTTTTGGGCACTGCAACCGCAATCATATATTTCCATAAACCAAGGGCTTCTGAGTCCATAAGTGTTGTTTCATGCCCTAAACGAACAAGGTCAGCTGATTACATCATCTCCCAGAAGTTCTCCACATAAAACTACTGAGAACTGGTCAAAATTGGACCATACAGGTTGCTCAGTGCTAAGGGTGCGATGCATCTCACCTACTCAGTGTAAAAGGTGTGATGCACACTGGAAAGCCCTTTTGTAAGGTGAGATGGGCGAGAATGGACAAATGGCAGAGACAGTTTGCGAGGTGGATGTGTTAGCTACCTATACCAATAGGTTTCATATTTCATGATTGGCAATGGAAAAGGTCCAAATATGCTCTGCTTTGATGATGCAAAGATCACATATTTCCAAAGGAACACAAGGTGTGTATATAGCCTGATGTGCACTCAATTTTGATGGATGGTCCAACAGCTTAATCTGGACCATGCCATGCTTTAAATTTCCAGTTGTAGAATAGAGAAAGAAGTCTATCCAAACTGTTTAATCTTGGCAGACAAGTAGCTTAGGTAGAGAAGTAAGGTTCCCAACTGCTTAATCTGGGACCTTGGAAGAAATAAGGGTAGAATTAGATAGACAATCAAAAGAAAAAGCCAAAGAAAAGAAAAGGCAAATAAGGGTTTGCAAGCCTAAGTGCACCCTGCAAGAAGAAATAAAAAATGCTAGGCAAGTAGATGGGTAGGCAGTTGGGGTTGCAGAAAGGTCATTTCTTATAAGCTGCATGTGTGTTAACTTTGTTCACAAGGCAAAATCAATGATTTGAGAAGGTGTTCTTCTTCATCATGGTGGCAGCAAAGCAAAGAAGCATGTCTAACCCCCTCATTCCCCTTTTCCCAGTCCATTACTAACACTCCCTCATCAGTTGAGATTCATGGAAGAAATTGTGGTTTTATGTTGGTTCTCATTCCTTTAGAAGCCACATCTCCTGTGTAAAAATTCTTTTCATTTTGATCTACTCCCTAAACTAAGTGAATTTCAAACAAACTTAGTGGTATCTCCCCTCATCCACCATTTTATCCATATTAACCCCTAACTCTACTATGTAATTCCCCTATGTTACCCTTCCCCTACTATTATTAACACCATGGTGTATAAACCCCTAACATTGTATAAATATCCCTCCCCTTGGCATTATAGCCTTATGTTCTCTAATAGGGATCAAAATGACATCTGGTCACTTTGACAAACCTAAGACTTACCCCTCTCCTCTCATTTGAATCCATTTGACCCATTGAATCTTCATTTGCTAAGAAAACCTTACATAAAGACCCCTTTTATACACAACCCGCTTTGTATTATGCAATAACCCAAAAAACCCACTTTCCGCACTTATTCAAAGTTTCGGCGCATATATTTTATTTTTCAAAATACATTGAAAAACATTACAAAACACCATATCCTAATGTTTTCCGCCGGGCGCAGACTCCAAAACATATTATATTTTAATCCTTCCACCCGCGTCCGTATCATCCGATCAAATCATCAACCCGTCAACCGTCCGATCGTGCACTTTTGATCGGACGGCTATTATGCATATCGGGTTGGGCCCGACGTCCGACAGTTAGTACCCAAGAAACTATCAGAGGGTGACGTCAGGCCCCTGCCACACGTCACCCTCACATCTTCTCGGGTTGGCCTCTGACAAAACCATCGCCGTATTATAGGCGGTCTGAGAAAACCATTACTGCTGTTCCACTTACCACCTGTTTTGTCGGGCTTGCGTCATCCCCACGTCAGAGCCACGTCACTGCCACCCCGCCATCGCATCAGCTCCTTCGTCCACCCTCGCGCTGATATGTCTACCACCTCACCATCCCCGTGGACCAATCAGAGCCTGCCACCTCACCAACTGACGTCATGCTGACGTCATTCGATTTCGACCCCACCTGATGACGTCATGCTGACGTCATCCCAAAAACGCGCCAATATTGCCAAAAATCCATATTTGGGCCATGTCACATGGAAACTGTCAAGGGTGCGGACACGACTGACCTTCCTAGAAGTCTAAGACATTCTAATGACAAACAAGACAAAAAGGAGTGATCTTTCTCTAAATACACCTTTTATAACATGAAAACTACAAGTGTTTAGGCTTACCTTATTCCAAAACGCCGTTGTTGAAGTCCGTTCTTGACGATCCGGATGAGCTCCTCCTTCAAGTCAATTCCTGCAACCACAAACAATCAAACAATTACCAAGCACTTGCATTTCATATAATAAAACATATATCCAACATGCAGACCAAGGAACACATGAAATAACTCATTAACATAAGCTATTGAGAAAAATAAACCAGTTTGTATTAATAACGAAACAAAGAAACTCTTACAACCTGGCCTTGGTGTTGTGCAAGTTCCTCCCAGGGTCCATCAAGGGTTTTCCTCTTCTTTGACAAAGCTCACCCTCTCCCAAGTAGAATCAAGTGAAGACAATCTCTCCTCACAAAGGCTCTAATGGAAGACCTAAATCCTGTAGCATTTACCCAAAGAAAATGTATAGCTCCAACCTCCTTTCCTCCTGGCTCAATGCCTTTATTTATAGTGCTGTAAAGAGGTTATTCTGGTCCACCATCAATGGGATCATCCCCCTCTTTGGGTGGGATAGCTCCCTTATTGATGGGATAAGACTCCCCTTAATAGAGATACATGAACCAACTGGAGGCGAATCCATTTCATCAAACCGACCTCTAGAATGTTCTAGAAGTAACCACAAGTAACTTTTTCAAGATAAAACTCACGCATTTTGTCTTTTACAGAGGGACGCACCTGTCCCTTTACATACAGAGCGTCCATGGACGCAGTTTTTGTGAACAAGGTCCGCGTCCCCGCAGGTAAGACTAGAGAGAACCTGCGACCCCAGAGATAAACATGATTTTTACAAGACTTTCTCTCTATTTTGAGTTTGAGATGGATAACAGAGGCATAGACTTGCCTAAGAGGGTAGCATGACTGTTGATTTGAGCCATACTAACTGTAAGTAGTCAAGGTGACATTTTTTAGTGTAACAGATTGCCCCCTAAAGTGCGAAGCCTGAAATAGAATAGGGTTTTGTAATTCTAGGAAGGGTGAAGCGCTTTATCATTTCAAGGATTACCTTGTGGATGGCCTGGTTGGAACCTGCAATTTTCAACACAAAATACATGGATAAGAATATATCATCACTGAGGTAGGCATTCCCATACTCAGATTCAAAACTTTAACTAATGAACTAACTACTCTGATACAGGAATGATCTTGCAGTACATCATTTTTATAGACTTTTGTAGACACAGTATGGACGCAGCCATCTGTTTATGATGAGCCTACATAGATAATGAATACAAAACTCCTCGCAGCCTGGATGGTAGAAACTAGATCCAGGGTCTTCACTTCTACTTCTCGAATTGGTACGATTCTAGCCATGTGATTAAATGATTCGATGTCGAACATGGTAGAAACCACTTGATTACCAGTCAATGATGTAAACTGTTAACAAGCATGAGAGAAACCACCAGTAATGTCAATGGTCCTCAAAGTACCAAGCACAAACCGCGAAATGTGAATAGATGTTTTGATGTCGAACACTTCACGGAATCCTCTGATCGAAAGTCAATGATGTAAACTGACGTCAAAGGCGAGAAACCTGCCATTGATGCATGCAGACTTCAAGGTACTGTCGATTCCTAAGTCATCTTTCTAGATAATGTGTCGATGTCGATAGAAAGCGACCCGTTGCAGGCAAGCCCGCAACACGAAATCATTGTTCAAGTTGAAGAAATGTTGCTGTAAGGACCGACTCAGGGATGGTCAAATGGATGACAAGTATTTTGCAGATGAAAGTTTGTTATTTGCAGACCTCTTGAACACATAACGACACAACAGATGGCTTGGTGACGAATAACTCAAAGTTAATCCCCGAAACCCAGTTAAAGACTTTCAAAGTGACGTGGTCAACTGTGAGGTGAAAAATTTCCCAACCCAGGTGAATAACAAGTGTCGTGTTCAAGAGCGGTAATAAAGTTTCTCTGAGACAAAAAGTGACAAATAGGTTCATTCTTCTCTTTTTCCCCCACCATTTCTGGCAAGTACCTCTTTATTTTTAACAAGCTTGAGGAGGATAACATATGCTTGATTGTAAGCTCATCCTTCGGACGAGTCCAACCTAGTTTAAATTCGAACCCTAGGAAGGAGTGGTTCGTTCCTGTTTGTAATTGAACAGGTCCTCTACTGTAAAAATTTAACGAGCCCAGTATAGGAGAAACTCGGCGTTTTTCATTTTTAGAGAGTCTGAAAAAACTAAAGGAGACTCCACGTTGAACTTTTTCGTATATTTGTGTCCCTCAAGCCCGAAAAAGTATAAAATAATACCTGGGGGAACCGCTTGATCTTGCGACCAAGGAGTACTTTCATATTAGTGTCGTTAATCTGAAAAGTAAAAAGCGATCAAGGACACGTCGTTTTATTTCCTTATCGAGTTCGAAACGACAAAAACCCGGCAATCTTTTCCTGATTTTGCGGTCAGAAAAGAGCTAAAAGGGGACCGTCTTTTAATTCCGTTTTAACGAGTGAAAAAGAAACACTCGGCGATCTTTTCATTTTTTAGGAGTCAGAAAAGGGCTTAAAAGATGACTCTGCAATTTTGTTTGTGAAAAGTTTACAATTTCCCTCGAAATCCCTTTGTCCTGCACAAAAGCGACACATTACTCATACCTGTTTAAAATAGGCAAAAATACATTCAAAAATATCTTTTCATGGTAAAAAATGAACTAATTCATCCAAAAAACCTATAAAAAGAGCTTTTACCATGTCATTTTTACCGTTTCACTGTTGAGGTTGAAAAAAGGGCTTTTGACAAGAAAACTTCCCGTGGTTGCTGCGGAAAATCTGACCGCTGGAATCGAACGCCGTCTCATCCAGGTATTTTACACATCCTACTCTGCATTTCTATCCGTTTAGAATCAATTTTTAGGCTTTGGTTTTATTTTTTGGGGGGGTTTTGGTTTTGGAATGCGCCTCTCGGCGGACGCAGGTGCCCTTCGGGTGACCTGCGTCCCCCGACTTTTTCTCTTACGGGAAAATGGTCGGAAGACGCAGCCCGCCTTCAGGCCAGCTGCGTCCGGGCGCCCTGTGCAACAAAGCCGGGGTGCGTCCTCCGAGAAACGCGCATTTCAAAACCCCAACTCTCTCAAAAAACCACCAAAAATTCCCAAATTAATTTCTAATGCTATTTTTTGATATGCAGGCACTAATCATGTTAGACTGGAGAGAAAGAGAGCACGTAGAGGAAGATGAAGTTGCAATAAATCATCAACCTTCTCTGGATGCCCTAAGAGCATGCGGTTTATACAAATATTGGACCATACCGGGCATGAGGGGCCAGGTAAGATTCTTGGAATGGCTGGTTGAGCGATGGAACGTACAGGAACAATGCTTTTACATAGGAGGGCACCAGCTCGAGATAGAGCCCTCGGATGTATACTTTCTCACTGGCTTGCCAAACAGGGGTGAGCAACTCAACCTTGCGGGGACTAGGCCGGGTGGCCAATCCCTTGATAGTCTCCGCGAGACTTGGTGCACACCGGGAGCTCACCATTCAAAAGGCATAGAGATAAAACACATCACTCTGCCGGAACTCAAAGTCATAGCGTTCACGGTTACCAGAATTTGCGGCGCGGCCGCTTTACACATTGCTTCCGGATCCCAAATGCGGATGGCAATTGACTGTTACCAAGGCACCATTTTCAACTGGTGTGAAGCTGTGTCGGCTCATATGAAGAGCCAACTAACCAAGGCAAGGAACGGACGACTAAAAACCTTTGGATATGGGCCTATAGTCGTGAGCTTTGCCTTGGAGAGAATTCCATTGCTGATCCCTCAGCAACTCACTGTTGATATTCTGGGTCCTCAGCAGCCAAAGCTGATACGATGGGTTGCGGTAATGGCCCGGCATCCTGACGAGGGCGCGACAGTAGTTCGATTCTCAGATAGTTATTTTGACTGGTTAGAGAACCAGCTTTTTGTGATACAGGATTTCCCGTATGCCGGAACAGATTTCAGAGGTGATCCGGACATGGTTCTTCCACAGGGAGAACAATGGGATGACAGAGGTACTTTTTATTTTCACAAGTTTTCTAGTTATGTATTTTTTGTATTTTTTATATATATCGTCTCAACACTAATAGTAAATTTCTCAAAATGCAGATGTTGGCCCACAGCGTCCAGCCAACCTCCGGCCTTATGATAGACTACATCCAGCTGCACCGGCACCGGCCCCACAGGATGCGACAGCAGAAGTACTAGCCGACTTGGAGCATGATCTAGAGCGTCTCACGGCAGATATACCTGAGACTACTATGGATGATATTCCAATGAGGCTTCAGCGCTTCGTGGTCGCGGTCCCTGGACCATTTAGAGGTTTTTTACGTAAGGTAGCCCGCGCAGTGGTGTCGTACAGAGAGCACCACCAGTGATTGACTAGTCACTTTTGTAGTCACATGTGACATTTTGATTTTTTGTACTATCATTTTGCCGATCATAAGGTGTTTTAAACCTATGATCGAAGACGATGTATATATTTTTTGACACACTTCTATCTATATATATCACTATTTTACCGGCTTATCTTGTTTAACATATGTGATGAAATGTTTTTAAATTTACTTGCATGATTATCGTAAATGTCTGTCCAACATTCGAGAAGCAATTGCATCTGCTAATGTATTCAAAGACCTTGGAATATGTTGATATTCAATGTAATCAAATTCACGTTCCAAGAGACGCACTCTCAAAAACAACCTTAATAACACAGGATTTCTAATGGCATAAACTCTATTAAGCTGTAATACAACAAGTTCAGAATCTAACCTCACTATCAAACGTCGAATTCCAAATGAAATAGATTCGGATAATAATTCAACCACTGCACTGTATTCTGCAATGTTATTCGTTGTTTGACCGAGGCTTACCCCATGCATAGAAACTAACTCGTCAGAGGGTGAATAGATAACCCAAGCTGCGGAAGAGATATTCCGTGTACTACGACAAGCACCATCAGCAAATCCAATGTATGTTTGGAGAGGCGTCGACATCTACAATATCAAGAGTAAAACCAAGATGAGCCAAAATAATGACGAAAAACCACACTTAGCTAAACTAAGCACACTGACTAAACTAACACACTTGCTAGCTAGAAAGAAAATCTAACCTATCTAAAAATTTCTCCATACCCATCATTTTAAGCATAATACCTCTTTAGGTAAAGTCCATTTCTGGGTTTACCCAAAGAGTCCCCATCAAAATCAACTAACTCATAAGCCCCTTTTGCTAGCTTACGCTTTACAATGTAGGGCCCATGCCACATAGGAACGAACTTTCCGGCACCTAGCTTATCGTTAGCTTGATCATATAATAATACTAGGTCTCCTTCTGAAAAACTTCGAGGGGTTACATTTTTATCGTACTGAGCTTTCATTCGTTTCGCGTGAGTCTCGATAGCTAAAGTAGCGTCACGTCGAGTCTCATCTAATTTAGCTAAGTATAATAACCGTTTCTCCTCTTCGGAAGTAGCTGGAAGTAATTCGACAGCCATTTGAAGTGATGGGATTTCGCATTCAATAGGTAACACAGCTTCTAAGCCATAAACTAGCTGAAAAGGGGTGAAACCTGTTGAATTTTTCACTGAAGTTCGATATGCCCATAGCGCCGAAAATAACATGTTATGCCAATTCGTTCGATGGATACCAATGATCCGTCGAATCATGACGACTAGAACTTTGTTGATTGACTCAACCAAACCGTTGGCTTGCGGATAATAAGGAGTAGAGCTATCGTGGCGCAAACCAAGCTGGCTTGTAAGCTCGTCATCATGACATTTCGAAAATGGCTCCCATGGTCAGTAATGATTGCTTGTGGGACACCAAACCTAGTTATGATATGATTGAATACGAAAACTGCAGCTGTCTTGCCGCTTGCGTCGAATGTAGGCATCGCCTCGGCCCATTTTGTAAAATAATCAACCGCGAGGATGATATACGCATGCCCCCCGGCCGAGTGAGGGTTACAAGTAATAAAGTCAATGCCCCATTTGGCGAATGGACCAGCGGCAATTATAGGGTGGAGAGGAGCAGGTGGAGCGCGCATCTTTCGATCAAAAACTTGACAGTTGTGGCACGTTCTGACAGCAAGGATACAATCTTTAAACATAGACGGCCAGAAATAGCCAGCGCGCAAAACCTTCTGAGCTGTGGCATACCCAGACATATGACCGCCACATGCTCCAGAGTGACAGTCATTCAAAACTCTCTCAGCCTCTTCGTGAGTTAAACAACGTCGAAAAACTAAGTCTGCCCCCCGGCGATAAAGTGTATCTCCAATAATTCTGTATTGCTGGGATCGAAACCGAATTTTTCGACGGTCTTCCTTGGAAGCTTCAGGCCGAAAGGTTTGGGTTTGGAGATAGATGATTATATCCCCATACCACGGATCTAAAGTGCTAATAAGAAACAAAGATTCGTCCACGATGGACTCCTCTGCCACAGTCTCTGTGTCAGCACTCGGGAAATCACACATTAATTCCGCAAAAACTAAAGATTTCTTAGACTTGGACTTCTCGAACTCCAAGTCGAACTCTTGCAGGATAACAATCCATTTAGAGTACTTGCCCCCTAGCAGTTGTTTTGTCAAAATATAAATCATAGGGTTGCAATCCGAAATAACAGTAGTCTTGCGGAGAAGAATGTAGTGACGAAAACGCTGGACAGCTTGAACGGCTGCCAGGGCCAATTTCTCCACATGTGAATATTTTAACTCAGTTGGGTTTAAGGTTCTGCTAAGATAATATATCACATGCTCTGTTTTGAATTCATCTTCTTGAACTAACACCATTCCAATGGTGGAATGCGAAGCTGCGAGGTATAAGAAGTAGTCCTGGTTGTAGTTGGGAGGATGCAATAACGGTGCATGGGTCAACGCGTGTTTCAATGCATCAAAAGATTGTTGGGCAATCTCGTCCCAAAAGAATTGTGCGTTCTGTTTCAACAACCGTGTAAAACCTTTAGTGACCTCGGCGTAGTTCGGGATGAATCGTCGTAGAAAGTTTGCTTTCCCTTGCAAACTTTGGAGTTGGCGCAAACTCGAAGGAGGAGGCAATTTGATGATAGCCTCGACTTTCGAGGGATCGACGCGAATGCCGGTTTTTGAAACAACAAATCCCAGCAATCGACCTGTTTCTATACAGAAAACACATTTGTGGGGATTCAACCGAATTCGATAATGCCTACACCTCATAAAGATTGCTCGTAGGTGGACAAGGTGATCAGCTCGTTGTAAAGAATGAGCAGGCAAATCATCGAGATAGGGTTGCACAATGTGCTTGATGTCATGAAATGCATAAGACATCGCCCGTTGAAAAGTGGCCCCGGCATTCTTAAGTCCAAAAGGTAATTTGCAATAAGCAAATGTCCCCCATGGACAAATGAATGCCGTTTTTGGTTGATCGGCAGGTAGAATATTGATTTGATTATAGCCTGAGAAACCATCCATGAAGGAAAACATCTCACTTCCGGCACAATCATCAATGATTTGATCGATATAAGGCGTAGGATAGTTGTCTTTTGGACAAGCCGATTGATATCCCTATAATCGATACAGATTCTTATTGTTCCTTGTTTTTTATTGACGGGAACAATATTCGATACCCAATCCGTTAACGGGATCGGATAAATGAAACCTGCTTTCAACAGCTTTTCGACTTCTGCTTTGATTGCAGCCGCTTTCCGAGGGTGAATCTGACGCAACCGTTGCCGAATGGGTTTAGCATCCGGGTAGGTTTTGATTTCATGAACAACAATGGCAGGATCAATTCCCGGCATTTCCTCGTAAGACCAGGCAAACACGTCGCGGAATTCTTGGAATAGGGCCTTGTAAGTTTGGATTTCCGTTTCAGTACATGCGGCACCTATATGAATGTTCTCCTCGATTCCGGGCTTCACTGAAATGTCAATGGGAATTGTACGAGAAATATTCCCTAAATTCAGCTCTGAATCAGAATGTTTCGTTGGATCCTGAGCGTCTTTGACATATTCAGCGGTAAAGATAGATGAAAAATCATTTTCAAATGCATCATCCTTAGGTAAAAACGAAGATCTGTGATGGAGATCTTCCCATGGTAGATCATCTACACTTAGGATTTCGCGAAGTTGTTCGTCAGATGACACTTCTTCGGGAAACGTTATCCGTTCTAAGGGTGAGGTGAAAAGTGACTCTTCACTGACCACATTCATTTGGTCGGTTGAATGAAAATCGGTAAAAGACATAAGAGCTTCATAAGCAATCTCATACGGACTCAACGGCATAACATCACCGAGTGAGTCTAGCTCAGAGTCAGAGGGAACATACCAAGGATCATCATAAATAATGTTTTCTGACGTGATCATATGAATTGTTGCGAATGAAGGGTCTACATTGAGTGGAGGGAGAGGAAAAGTTCCCAGTAAACCGGAATCCTTAACTAAACCTACACCAATGTCCCTATAAGGGATTGTCGTTTTACCGACATGCTGGATAGTTTCTAAAGAGGTTGGGTCGGATGAAAAGTATGTCAGCTGATCAATAGTCACGATCTTACCGTTATGTGGAAACTTAATGACTCTGAAGACCGATGAAACGACCGCTGTCATAGCATATGACCAACTTCGACCCAAAAGAAGGTTGTAGTCTAGAGGGGCATCAACCACTTCCACATCCAGACTAACGGTTTTACCTTCGACCCCTATAGGCAATTCTTGTAGAATACCAAACGGACGGAACCCACGGCCATCAAAGGCCTTAAGGATGGTGGGGGATTGGTTCAATGAAGGAGAACCAAGCGATCTCCAACATTGAATCGACATAATACACGTAGAAGCTCCCTCATCAATCACAGTCCGATGAATAGGCCTGTTTTTGACTATCACTGGGATTTGGAAAGCCATTTGATGGGGGAGACGTGGTGTACTATTTTCTAGATCAAAGATCATTAGGTTCGGGTCCTGAACATCGACAGCTCCAATAGCCGACAAAAGCAATTTTCGTTGCGCTGGACATGATTGCAGCACTTCGAGTGCCGACATTGCTGAAGGTGAAACAGCTAAGTCTTCAACAATGTTGTAATTCTGGGCTGCTCTCGCATGTGGATTGAAAGCAGACCTTCGAAGTACACCCTTGGCGGGCGGCTTTATCACTAAGTCTGGGTTAGGTTTTTCGATCTGTAGTGGATCGGAACCAGGAGCTGAGGTTGATGGGTTAGAGTGAGAAGATTCTGCTTCCTTACCATCAACAGGAGCCTTACTACCATAATCTTGCGATCGAGTCGCAATCCTGACATGAGACATCATCAAAATGGGTTCTTCACTGGCATTCGAAGAAGAACCTATCATCTTATTTTCCTGCTCTGGAAATGGATTCTTTAACACAGCAGGAGTCGGAGAACCTTTGACTATTTTCACTACCTCGGCCCGATGAGGGCAGTCTCTCGTAAAATGATCTTCTTCACAAATAAGACAAGGATAGCGAGGTTTGCGTTTTCGTCATTGGTTTCCGACTTTTCCGTTTTCTCCTTTGGAGCCTTGTCTGCTTTAGCCTTCTTCTTTCCTTTCTTCTTTCCACCGTTTTTGGATTTGGCCGTAGATGACTCTACAGCGTGAATGTCGGCGGTAAGTTCAGGAGGAGAAGACTCTCCTGTCGGAGAATCAGGCAAAGTGATAATTGGAGTATTGGAGGCCTTGGAAGACTTCTTCTTACTCTTCGTAGTCACGATACCGATCATGCCATCAGCGGCATGAGATCCCGAAGGAGCAGCAGCGATTTGGTTTGACTTGGGAAGATCCGGAATTTTTTCATGTAACGTACCCGACTGAGTATAAACCAAGTCAAGGTACTGTGCCTGAGCAATGACTTGCTCCTCAGTAACTACTCCGGCCTTAGCGACATCTTCAGTAATTCTAGGTAATAACGATTTGACAAACCATTCAGCTAAGATTTGGTCTGGGATAAAAACTTTCACTAATCTCCTTCGACGTCTCCACTCATGAATGTGATCAGAAATGTACGTGGACGTCGATTGTTTTAGCGAAGTTAATAACTCAGTACCATTATCGTATCTGACTGGTAACTGAAAATGAGTTAAGAACGAGGTAGCTAACTGACTAAAGTTGTAAAAAGAGGCCCGTGGTAACTCAATGTACCACTTGGCCGCGAGACCAATGAGTGTACGCTGGAAAAGACGTAAACGGATAGAATCATCTATGATGGAATTTGATGCACACCAGAGGTGGTAAGTCATCACGTGATTAGACGGATCCTCTCCAGACTTCCCCTCGAACTTGGGTATATCGCTGGGCAACTTATTTGGCATTGGCGGCCAAAACGGAAGATATTGAATTGGATCGTTCGTTAGGCGCGTCAAGTCGGGTAAATCTAAAGTTGCAATAAATGGTAACTGCCGGTTAGGATCTCTGAAACTCTGAGTCACAATACCAGCCCCAGGAGGAGGATATCCAGGATAACTAGGAACAGGATTCGCATTGGGGATATTATATCCTCCTGGAAAACCAGGATTAACCGGACCGTACTGGGGTTGTTGAGGTGGTTGATAATTGTACCCAGGATACGGTTGATACTGGTAAACCGGTTGTTGGGCAGCTTGCCCAGGTTGATACTGTCCCTGGTACGGAGGTTGAACAAATTGAGGTTGAGTAGTAACAACCGTACTAGTACCAGGTTGGCCTACAGGCATCTGGACTGTGGTCTGAACCGTGGGTCCAGGCAACGGTACAGATATCTGAGGAGTGGTAACAGGGACAGTAGGAACTGGAGCTGCCGATACTCCGGAAGTAAACATGGTAGATGAAGCGGTAGTTGCTACAGCCGTGTGAGGTGGAGTACCTGGTGCAATTGGCGGCTGAGTAACTACCGAAGTTACAGGGGTCTGAACACTTGACTGGACAGGTTGCGGTTGCTGGGATGGACCAGGAACTGCAGGTTGTCCTGCTTGAGGTACCGACTGCATACTTGGTTGCAACATCTGTTGACCCTGTGACGGATCCCATGTTAACATTCCAGGGTATTGACTCGTAACAGGTTGAGGATACTGAGAGCCATAGCCGTATTGAGGATAGGGTTGATAACTGTAAGGTGCAGTCCCATAAGATTTCCCTTGAGGTGGTTGAAAACCTTGACTAGGGTATTGACCCGTAGGTTGATAACCTTGAGGTAAATACGAATACTGGGGTTGACCTTGACCTTGAGGTTGATACCCCTGGGGTTGATACCCTTGGGGTTGCCATCCTTGAGGTTGCCATCCTTGAGGTGGATACTGATACTGAGGTTGACTTTGGGGTACAAATTGAGGCTGGGGTTGATACCCTTGGGGTTGCCCCCCAGTCGCAAATGAAGTACCTTGAGGTTGCCCCCCAGGTATAAACGAAGGTTGCCCCCCAGGCGGTAATTGGCCACCTTGAGGTTGGTTAATGGGAGTTGAACCTGACATCATATAAACGTCACCTATACTCAATGGTACATTACCACTGTTTCCAAGTAATAACCCATGATCAACAGGTTTAGGAGATGCTCCCACAAAGGTACCAGAAAGTGATTGATACCCAGTAGGAACAGAAGGACCGCCATGTAAAAATGATTCAGGACTTTGTGAAAACACAGATGACTGACCAGACATATTTACAGGAGAATGTATACCTCTAGGTGGAACCGGAGTACGAGGTGTAGAAAAACCTACTGAGTTGTCTAAAAAATTGGTTAATGCAAGGTACCAAGGTTCAGTTCTAGGAGGACTGTAAAATATGGATTCACGCTCCCTTAAATCAAGGGTAATTAGATCTTCAGAATTAGAAACGCCTATTTCTTCCTCTGGAACAAGTTCTTCTATGGCAATTAATCCAACAGGAAGATTTTCGGTGATAATTCTTTCTATTCTTGGTGAATCAGGAACACTAGGAGTTGGAGTAACAGGTTCTGAAATTTCAGGTTCTTCGCCTGTTTCACTGGCAGATGAAAAACTACCAGCAAGCTCGGAAACTTCAACAGCTTCGGGATTGTAACCTGTTTCTAAACTTTGGTAATACGGATGGACTACCAAGGAAGATTCTCCTTCTTCCGGTGATCCTACTCTACTGCCACTAGGAGGAGTTACAAGGACCTTTAACCCTTCTAAATGACCTGGGTCGTCTCGAGGAGGGGATCCCCTAAGTCTACGGGATCTTCTCAACAATTCGGCCACAGACACAACTTCAGGAGACTGGCCCGCAATTCGACGGGACCTTCTCGGTGATTCCGCCACAATTAAAGATTTTAACTACAACACACGAAAACAAAATAAAAAAGTTCAAATCAAACCACCTAATGTCTTCTAAAGAACCAATCAATTTTGAAGCATACGCCTAAATAATCTAGAGCGTCAAACCATACACAAACAGTAGTCTTCCGGACCAAAAACGCTAGTTGGTGATTAAGCCCAACGTCGCAGGATTCAGTACAGAAATAGTGGGTGGAACAGTTACCCCGGCAACCTGCTTAATGAATAGACTGGACCAAGTTCCTCCACTTTAACCGTCTCGAAGTGAAGCGAACCCCCCAGAAAATCCAAGTGAGTATAACCGACGTCTGCTCCAGGTACAGTGGGACCTTCCCTCCACCGTCACCTTGGGTAGAATCCTAGATATTATAGCCACTAAGGTTACCAATCACAACAATTACACCTGGGGGAACAGTCTAGGCTCCAACAGCACGCAAGGGCAGAGTAGCAAGCTCCAATCCCCTTACCGGCTCCTTGATAACAATCCAAGGTTTACCGATAAGTGACCCCTGGCTCCTCGACAATGGTTAATCCGAGGTTTACCGTTTGTAATACGTACTGTCTGGCGTCGTTCCCAACGAGGGAGGAATGATCCCCTCACTGGTTCGGACACGAGCTCGTGCTTCTCCTTTAAGAGGAGCTTTCCCAGAATGTAACTGAAACAATTGGATTTGTTCTACTCAAGATAGACTATCTGTTTGGTTTTGTAGTCTTGGAGAGTTAAGTACTCACCTACTCCAAGACCCTAGCCTAAGCTATGTTGGTGCTTCAGAGCCCTAGAAAAATAAAGATTACTAGATTGATTTTAATTTAAGCGTTACTTTTAGGTTGTTTCTTAAGTCAAAAGGTGATGGAAGTGAAACTAGTGGTGTGTTGACTCGACTCGAAACCACTACAAAATGCACCTAGAATGATTTATCCACTACTTTACTTTTCGATGAATTGCTTTAACTAAAAAGTTGAGAGAATGCAAACTTTATAAAAGCAACCTTTTAATTGAAAACAATCAAAGAAATATTTCGTTTGTCTTTTCCAAGCATAAAAACATAACTTCTCTTTACATGCACGAAAAAACTCTTTTCTTCTTTTGAAAACAAAAAGCTACTTGAAACAAGACTTTTAAGAAGATGTTTTTGTATTTTTCTTTTAATAAAGCAAGTAAATCTAATTTAAACAAAAAATCAATCTTAACAACTCTTAAAATCTATGAAAATGCACTCATAAGCAAGCTAAAAGTAAATTTACCCTAAGCAATCTTTAATGAGGTCAAAACTAACAATGATTATTTCTAAGGTGTTTTACTTGATTACAATCAAATCAAGGGCTAGCTTATTGCAGAATCAACATCTAGCCAAAACAAAATTCTAATCTTTTTGTTCTTTTTTTAAAATGGAAATCAATACTTTATAAACAGGTAATTCGAAAATTGACCCAACACAACTCAAATGGCAAGTTGCACACAAAAGGAGACTTTACGACAGGCCAGACTTCTAAGAAGGTTGACTAACCAGAGATATCTAAGGCTGGACAACTTTCTAATAGCAAAGTCACTACAAAGCCTTTCCAAAAATCAAACCCTAGGTCAAAACTTCGTTGAAAACCACTAAAACACTCAAAGCTCACAAAACTAGTTTAGGTGAAAATTCTTGACAGGGTACTAAAGGATCTGGGCGGAAAACACTAAGGAAAAACAAAATCTAAGAGCAATTTGAAGCAAAAATGGAATTTTCTCAAGTTTTACAGGAAGACGCAGGCAACCTGTTGTCACAGGTGCGGCCCCGCTCTGTGCAGACGGCAACAGCGCGTCCAAAGACGCACTGTGCAGTACTAAGAGGGTGCGTCCGTCTGGAAAAATAAAGAAAAACCAAATCTAACTAAATCTAAAGCTAAGCCACCCAAATACTAATTCGCACAGTCAAAAACCAGAAAACAAAAATGATTTTCTCAAAGCAAAGTTCATATAAAGGAAAAGACTTTCTCATTAATGGCTCCCCAGCGGAGTCGCCAATTTGTCACACGGAAACTGTCAAGGGTGCGGACACGACTGACCTTCCTAGAAGTCTAAGACATTCTAATGACAAACAAGACAAAAAGGAGTGATCTTTCTCTAAATACAGCTTTTATAACATGAAAACTACAAGTGTTTAGGCTTACCTTATTCCAAAACGCCGTTGTTGAAGTCCGTTCTTGACGATCCGGATGAGCTCCTCCTTCAAGTCAATTCCTGCAACCACAAACAATCAAACAATTACCAAGCACTTGCATTTCATATAATAAAACATATATCCAACATGCAGACCAAGGAACACATGAAATAACTCATTAACATAAGCTATTGAGAAAAATAAACCAGTTTGTATTAATAACGAAACAAAGAAACTCTTACAACCTGGCCTTGGTGTTGTGCAAGTTCCTCCCAGGGTCCATCAAGGGTTTTCCTCTTCTTTGACAAAGCTCACCCTCTCCCAAGTAGAATCAAGTGAAGACAATCTCTCCTCACAAAGGCTCTAATGGAAGACCTAAATCCTGCAGCATTTACCCAAAGAAAATGTATAGCTCCAACCTCCTTTCCTCCTGGCTCAATGCCTTTATTTATAGTGCTGTAAAGAGGTTATTCTGGTCCACCATCAATGGGATCATCCCCCTCTTTGGGTGGGATAGCTCCCTTATTGATGGGATAAGACTCCCCTTAATAGAGATACATGAACCAACTGGAGGCGAATCCATTTCATCAAACCGACCTCTAGAATGTTCTAGAAGTAACCACAAGTAACTTTTTCAAGATAAAACTCGCGCATTTTGTCTTTTACAGAGGGACGCACCTGTCCCTTTACATACAGAGCGTCCATGGACGCAGTTTTTGTGAACAAGGTCCGCGTCCCCGCAGGTAAGACTAGAGAGAACCTGCGACCCCAGAGATAAACATGATTTTTACAAGACTTTCTCTCTATTTTGAGTTTGAGATGGATAACAGAGGCATAGACTTGCCTAAGAGGGTAGCATGACTGTTGATTTGAGCCATACTAACTGTAAGTAGTCAAGGTGACATTTTTTAGTGTAACAGGCCAAAAAGTCATGTTTTTTCCACTTTTGGCAAAAGAAACTCCTGCTATTTCTGCACGCTGCTCACGTTCAAACCAGCGCCAACCTGCTAAAGCTGATTCCGAGACCGCCGGTGCCTCCATTGTGCCTGCATTTGCAACTCTCACCGGCTAAATTACCAGGTATTCCTCAAAATCATTCCATGAGCCTGGTTTTATCCGTATTTCCTCAAGCAAACTATTAGGAGACTGTAAAACACTATTTTCACCATCAAATACACAGTGACCTGCGCCCATTTTCAACCAGTGAAGCCATAAACCTCCTGCAGAGTCGCATTTGACAAATTAAGCTGAATTCATAGCTAGTTCGCGCAGTAGTGAACTAGAAATTTCAATTGACCAAATTCACCACAAAAAATACTCCTGGTCAGTCCTGCTACTGTTTTATCAATCCTTTAGACAGTATTTCAACTACTGTTTATTCAATTTGCCTTCTGTTTCTTATAATTCACTTCCATTGCAAAGAAACACCTCTTTTGTGTTCTATTCACTCAAACCAGCTTGCATATAATTCAAAAGCCTCAATAGCTATGGAGACACCAATAGCCTTGAACATTCAGCCTCTGAATGCCTCTCAAAGAGAGATAGACTGGAAGCCCCTGGGAGACATGGATTATCAGATGTTAGATTGGTTCCCAATGAATTCTAAATTTAATATTCATATCTCAATGAACTGAAAGCCCAACACCTTAATGGAGCTGACATTTTAGGGATTTGGGATTCAAATTTACCCATTTACAACCTCCCTCAAGTCAATCCCCTTCCAGACTTGATCCATAAGTTCCAGGAACGCTATGACCCATGCCAAAGAGCTGTTCTCACTCCTACAGGCTCAGTTTTGTTCTTTATCACTCCAGAAACCATCAATGAGATGCTCCATTTCCACACTGCAAGACCATTGACACCCTTGTCCATGCTGGATTTAGTAAAGAAGGGGAGTAAGTTGTCAAATGCCCAGATTATCAAAATTAATCAGTTATTTGTAGATCCAAGCTCTGAAACTATAAGAACTCCTCCTATTGGATATGTGTACCTGAATGACTTGGGCAAAATGCTAGTGGACTTGATCAGCTATGTCCTGGGGTATAGGGGGATTGAGGATGTTGATGACACTATAATGGCAATGCTGTCCATGTTTTCTCCCGGAATGCCTCCTGCTGTACACTATGACTATGCCACATATATTGCAGAAAAGATTCATGAACAGCTAATGAATCTACCAAGGGAAAGAATGTTCAGATTCACCTCATACATCTACCATCTGTTCTTATATTATCAACCAGACAGCTTCTCCATTCCCCTCAAGAAACTAAATGCCCAGGGAATTCCAAGGTCAGTTGTGCTTTGGTCTTCAGTTTTTCATTGTGCTTCAGTATCGCCATACACATACTGTGAGTTCATAGACCTGTTCATTCACCCAGCCATGACATTGCTGTATGGTGTTCCTCCTCCAAGATTGACTGATGACATGCAAAGAGTCCTCCATCTCTCCAAGGCCTACAGCATTGGTGATTGGTATTTTTACCAACACCACACAGTAATCAGAATTTATGGCTGTGAGCTGAACCCTTTTAGGCTTCGAAGGTATGTCCCCATGAGACTTTTTGCCTTAGAATACTTCAGGCAGTTTGGAAATACTGACTACATCCATTTCCAGAGAAAAAACAAGAAGGTGCAATTGAAGGTAAGGAGCCAGCTAGGCCCTTTTCTGTATAACAAAAGAGAAGAAGGATGGATAGAGGCAGATAGGATCCTAGAGGGCCTCAGATTGAAAACTAGTTTCAAATGGTCACCTTATGACCGTAATCACTTTATTTCCCTTAGGAGGATAATATACAAATTGGGTAGCTATGCACATGCAAAGCTGCCTCATATTGAACAATATGCTAATGCTTTGAGCTGTAAAGAAGGTACTTTAGAAGAGCCAATTACTAAAGAGGAGATGCTAGAAAGAGAGGCTAGAAATGTACAAAAGGAGGCTGACTTAGAAACTTGTGGACAGGTCTCCTTCTCATATAGAAGGCAAATTGGAGCAGCTGCCTCATCTTCCACAACACATCAGCAAGCTGCCATGGAAACTCAACAAGCATCCAGCAAAGTCAAAGAAAAGCATGTGCAGGAAGAGCGGCTACCTCCCATAACTGAAGAACAAACAGATAAAGAGATGGAACAACAGGGAGAAGTGCAGCAGCAAAAAGAACAACAACAGCAAGAACAAGGACAGGAGCAACCTGTACAGCCAGAGCAAACAGTGGAAGCCCCAAAATCCACTGAGCAACAGCCACAACGAACTGTGCCTTCAAGGCTAGAAACATTAGCTGATGCATCAATCCTCCAAACTCCACAAAAGGAGGATATAAGCCGAAAAAGAGACAGAGAAACTCCCCTCTCATCATCCATAAATCAAGGAGAAAAAAGACAAAGATTGAATCCTCTCTCTGAAGAGGAAATGCCTATACGGCATTCTTTGAGCATGGGCCCACCCAGCAGGGAAGCATCCGCAAGTTCCTTCCAACAGGAACAGGACAGAACAATAGGAGGAGAAGTCAGCTCCTCTAGCCAGCAGAGAGAGGGTGAACTGAGTATCAAACAGCAGTTCATTGAAATAAAGAAGAAGAATGAGCCCATAAAAATACAGCTGTATAACCATTTGTTGAAAATGGCTCCCACCAACCAGCAGCGTCTAATGTCGGCATATGATGTCCAGGAGGCCAAGATGATCATGAGTCATTTCATGCCAACTACTATGCAGCCGCAGTCCCCTTCTGATTACCTAAGGACCAATCTTGAGGTCCTTGCCAAGGACATACACCCAACGGACAAAATTGAATTGCATAAGCAGACAGGTGAAATGGTGTATGCTTCCTTGGCAGACAAGACATTAGATAACTACAGGCTATAAAGTAGCCTTAATAATACAGCCTCTCAACTAGAGTTGGAGAGAGCATCATCTCAGGCAAAGGACAACAGAATAAGGTCCTTAGAGGATATAATTATTGAGATCGGGCATGATCCCAAAGATATCAAGGGCATACAAGAAATATTAAAATTGAGGGATGCAGATATGGCAGCTCTAAGGAGAAAGATCAAACTCCCAGCCACAATTCACCCTCAAACAGATGAAGTAGCTCAACAAAGGCATGATAAAGATGCCACAGCTCTGCTGGTGACTCTCTATAAGCAGCTTATCCAGACACAAGAAAAGATGGGAGAATCAGAGGCTGCACAGGCAGCATTACAAGCAACCCTGAAACAAAGGGAAGAAGGTCAGACCTCTCAACCCCCTCCTCAAATCATTAATCTTGAGGAAGTTGCTCCAACTACTATTCCTCCTCCTCAACAGACTGAACAAGCAGCACCATCTACTTCAGCACCACCAACAACAGAGCAGGCCCCTAGCTTGGATATGCAAAAGCTAAGAAATGAGATTCAGGCCCTGGAAGCTCAAATGACAGAACTGAATGAGACCAGGGAGAAATTGGCCAAAGTCAATGATAGATATGACAAATCCAAGCAGGCTGTGGCAGAAAAGGGCAGGGAGATAAAAGCCCTCAAAGATAGGATCAAAGAGCTAGAGAATGAGCTCAAGCTAGATAAGGTTGTGGCTGAAATTAGAACAGTGTTGTGGGCCAATATTGGCCAGTCTATTACTAACCAATGGCAATATATTGAGACAATCCATCAGCAGTTAGAGCTCATTCCAAAAGCACAGAAGGAAATTCAAAGATCAAGAGCTGCCCTAGGCAATATGCCTGAAGTGGCCACCAGAATGATTAATGTGCTCAATAATAGAACAAGTACTCAGTTGGCTACCATGGGAATTTCAAACAGAACTGAGACTATTCAATTAATCAAGAGGGTTCTTACTTTGAGAAACTTGGTGCAGACATTGGAAAGGAGAACCCAAGACATGCAGACTGAGGTAAACAGGTTTATGGACAAGTTTCAAGTGTTACAAAACAGAGGGCTCCCTAGCTTACTGAACAGCGCAGGGAGACTATTCACACATGAGCAGTATTCCAAAAGGGTAAATGCTTTTGCCTCAATTCAGATCAATGAGAAGCCCAGCACCTCAGAAGAAACAGGCCCAACTACAGGACAAACTCTCTACAACAAGGTAGAAAGTTTATTTTTTATAATGAATGAAATCAAACACTTGTTTGAGGTGGCTCCCAATTTTTACAAGTATACAGAGGCAGAGGAGACTATGGATGCAATTCTCATGCATCAACTACCTACTCAGGACTGGTGGACTAAGGCAATACATATGATTTTATAAACAGCCATTCACCAAATTTTGTTTGCAGAAAATACGAATTGTCATGCACAGCGCGGTTTAATAGAATCAGCATGCATTAAAGATGAAAGCTGAGCCAACTCAGCAGAAATTATGGCCAACAAAACAAGATGAGAAGCTACAGGTGTCCAGGCCGAGCAGCTACAGCAGAGCAGCTCCAAAAGCGCATTCTTCAGCATTAATGCAGATTACTCCAACCGATTCGTTGGCTTCCAAAAGCCAAAATATCTTCTGACAGATGAAAAGAGCATTTATGTTGTATTAAAGGCAGCAATAACTTCTTATCTACTGTTCTGTACAAAGTTGGTGAAATATTTATTTCTCAGATGACTCAACGCCTTAGATATTTTGTAATGCTGTTTGTATATATTTGCCCCTCGCACAAGCTTGAAGGGGTTGGTTGGTCATTGTTAATTTCTCTTGAAGAAGTTCTTCTGTTGTAAACTTTATTGAGTTTAATAAAGGAAAGTGATGGAATTTCTCAAGGCCTGAAGTCGTTTGAATGCGTTCTGGTGTTTGTTGAATACTGCAGGATACCTGTGCATCTCACAATACAATAAGTTTTTCTGTAACTCTCTTCATTATGTTTTTAAATCTTTAGTAATCCATGTATGTTTTTCTGAAAATTCTAAATGTTTAACAGCAATGAAAAGGAATAGCCTTCAGGATTTATTCATTGAATACCCTGGGTTCAATCTATGTTTGTTAATGAATGTTTTCTTCAGCTATAATCTGTATAAGTGTAATTCTTAATTGCTGCACTTTCAGGATATATCTTTCACAGTGATCATAGTTTTCAGGAATTCAACTTTGCTCCTGGGTAACATATTTCACTTTCACATCACCAGCTTAATGGAGAATTCTTAACTGCTTTCCATGGGCTAATCATACTTCATCACCTAAGTTTAAATTGTTTTGTTGGATACCCAAAAGGCCCTGCAGGCTAAATGTTCCATTGCAAGCATTTCAAGCACTTCACTCCTCTAGACTCCATTGCCCAATGAAAAATAACTGTTTAAACATTACATCTTAAGCATTGAGATAAGTCCTCCAACCCAAAATATAAATAAAAACCTGAGCATAATAGCTAGCCTGAAACATTAACAAAACAGAGACAAATCATAAAGAGAGAGCCCTCTCTGATTACAGTTTGGCTAGAAACTGTAGTCCAAAGATTGGTTAGTGGTTACCCTGGCCGTATTCCCTTGGGAGTCAAAGGGAACAACCTGGGTGTTAACATAATTGGCGACTCCACTGGGGAATTCCTCAAGATTTTCTAATTTCTGTTTATCTCTTGAAAGCTGATCATTCCCTTTACTGCTAGCTTTGGAAAATACACAGTAAGTTCAAAATCTTGTCTGGCCTCTGTAGACATAAAATATCCTGCAAAATACCAAAAAGAAGTTTAGAAACTGGCTCCTAAAAGGAAAAACAGACACACTAGGTCAAACCCTGACCTAGAACCACCAGCTGTTTTTGAAAATCCTAATATAATCCCTAGGATCATTAGGAAGCAGCAGGGACAGCAAACTCTTGCTGATTCAAGTCCTGAAACAAGTCATCCAAACCTTGTTCCAACTCCAATCAAGATTCTATTTCAATCTACCCTTGATTCCCCTAGCTCCCCTTCTACATCCCAAAGCCCTCCTTTCACATCTTCATCCACTGCACATACTCCTTTAACCAGCATCCTAGTCTCTACCCCTCCCACAAACCCTGTTATACCCATTATCCCTGTTATCCCATTTATCCCTGCCAACCCCTTAAACCCTATAAATATGGCCAATAGGTATGCACCCTTGCAGTTACCTGCTAATGCTGCAGCTCTACCCCAAGACTACCAATCCAAAATCTCATATTTTGACTCCACTAGCCCTTTCTCAGCTATTCAGCATGCTAGAAGGATGCAAGACCATTTTGAGAACTATGAAATAGACGATGACAGTGTGAGAATGAGAATTTTCGTTCAAAGCCTGACTGGTGATGTAAGAACTTGGTTTAGATCTCTGAATGAAAATTCCATTACAACCCCTGATGAACTTTACCAAGCCTTTACTAACATATGGGAGAAGAAGAAAGATCCCCTTCACATACTTGGTGAATATGACACAATCAGAAGAGGTCCTCAAGAGACCGTTCTGGAGTATTGTGCGAGGTTTAACAATGTATATAATGCAATACCACAAAATCTTAGACCTCCTCCTGATTTGGCCTTGTACAAATTTCCTGATGGTTTTGACCCAGACATGGCCTATCAGTTGAAGGAGAGAGCTCCTGAAACCCTTGCAGATGCCCAAAAGGTGGTTGTCACAGTGGAAGCCAACCTAATTGCTAAAAGAAATAGAGCAAGGTTGGAGAAGAGAACAGCCTTTAAAGAAGAACCCTCTGCTTTTGATCAAAAGCTGGATGCAATACTAAATGGAATGAAAAGACTGGGTGATAGAGTGGAATCAGTTGAAAGAAAATCCTCATGGGAAGCACCATAGAACAACCCTACTAGGAATCCAAATTTTAGAAGAACTCAAAACCCAAACATGGGCAAGGCAAATGCTGATCCAAACATAAGACCTCCTTTTCAAGAAAACTATGCTGAGACTTCTACATCCACTGAACCCAATGAAGACCCGCACATTAATCTAATGGGTTTGGACGGGGAAAGTCAAGTTTTCTTAACACAAGAAGATCATGAGGACGATGAAATCAAACTGTTCCAAACCAAATCAGGTGAATCATTTGACTTTAAACAAGGCTATGACACTGCTGTTTATGAAGTCCACAAGCAATACAAGCTAAGGAGCAGAACTGTAAATGTAACTCAGCCTGAAAATACTAAAGATAGCCAGCAGCCTAAAAGAGCCGTAGTGATAGAACCCAATGACAAAACAAATTCACCTGCAGAAGAAGTAACTATTGAAGAAGTCACCGAACCATCTTTTTCAAAACATCAGCCCATGGCAACATCTTCCCCTCACCCTAATCCAAATGTTACTCCTCAAGAGATGAGCAATAAGGACAAGCCCCAACATCAAGATAAAAATCAAGAGGAAGAGTTAGTGAACAAGGAAAGGACTGTTATCCATAACCCTAAGACCCAACTTGAAAAACCCTTTGATCTAGAAACTGAACTTGGCAAATTAAAGATAGCAATTCCTCTCTCAGAACTAGCCAAGCATGACATTTACAAACAACAGATCAAGAAGTCCCTTCAACTCACCAACAACAAAGATGATGTCAATGTGTTGGATGACACTCCAGAATTACTGTTTGGCCCAGAAGTGGATGGAAAAACAGTAGTCACATGGATCTTGCCTTTTTATGTCAGCCTGCATATTCATGATAAGATATTACATAATGCAATGTTTGACTCAGGTGCCTCTCACAACCTCATGCCAAAAGCAGTCATGGAGAGATTGAATCTAGATATAACAAGACCATACAAGGACCTGTTTTCCTTTGACTCCAGCCAAGTCAAGTGTTTAGGTCTCATAAAAGATTTATGTGTGTCTTTGGTTCAATACCCAAACAAAACAATTCTAATGGATGTTGTAGTTGCTGATATCCCACCCAAGTATGGGATGCTGTTATCAAGATCATGGGGGGCTAAACTCCAAGGCTCCTTGCAATTAGACATGTCATATGCCACCATCTCTATTTTTGGACAACCAAAGAGATTATACAGGGAAACACTTATGAAATACATGGTCAGCAGTGAAGAAAAACCTCAAAACTTCCCCATATATGCTGTCCATTCAGACATAGACTCATACATTCTCTTCAATGACAACACAAATTTCTCAAACAATGATATTGAAACCAACACACTCATACAAGAGGAAGACACTAATGAAGGAACTACCACCCATAAAGCAACAGTCCATCAATCACTAGACACTGTTGCTGCTCTAGTGGTCAAGCATATTCAATCAGATGATAAGACTGTCCTAGAAGACAAACCAGATGAAAAACCAGAATTTCTACTTACAAGTCCAGCTCATGAAAAGATCATTGAATCCCCCTCACAACAAGATATTCTATGGTTCCTTGAATTTGATGGCTCAGTTAACAAATTGGGGGCTGGAGCTGGAGTTTGGGTATACAATAAAGAAAACAGTCATGCAGAAGGCAGAGCCTATATATTAAACTTCAGATGTACTAATAATATGGCAGAATATGAAGCTCTTTTACTAGGCCTCAAGTTAGTAAAGTTCTTACAAGCTGCCAGGGTTTCAATCATGGGAGATTCAGATTTAGTCATCCAACAAGTGAAGGGAAATTTTGTCACCAATGACAGAAGACTAAGGTCCTATAGATCTGCTGTTGCTGAGATACTGAATGCCTTCTCTGACTTCCAAATCACCAAGATTTCTAGGACCCATAATCTTCACGCTCATAGTTTGGCCACATTTGCAAGCACTTGTAGATTACCATTGGAACCTAACAACTGCTTCACAGCTGAGATAAAACACAGACCTTCCATTCCAAACAATGTTAAAGATTGGCAAGTATTTGAAGATGATATGCAGATAAACAATTTTTTAACTTTACAACAAGAATTTGCAGGATTAAATATTGACACTGACAGAGAAAGTCAATCACAAATACAGTTTGAACAGAATAACCACCCAATATCACCTAGAACAGCAAAACAAATACTACATCCAACCATTTTCAACAAGGAGAACATTCAGCAAATTCAACAAATCAGTTGTGAGGAAGTGGCCAATGCTGAAGCTGAAATCATAGAGCTGAGAGACAATTTTCTCCCAACAGGACTGACTCCATTAGAGGACATCTTTGACTCAAATGATATCCCCAGAAAACCAAAAATGCAGCCCTTAAATGCAGCCATTAAAGAATGCAACATTGGTACCATTGACAAGCCCAAAATAATAAAGTTGTCTGCATCTTTACCTCCTGATCAAAAACCCAAATACATAGACCTTTTCAAATAATTTCAAGATGTCTTTGCATGGGGTTATGAGGATCTAAAGTCCTATGATACCTCTGTTATCCAGCATACTATCCCTCTCAAGCCTAATCAAAAACCATTCAAACAAAAATTGAGAAGGATCAATCCCATGCTCCTTCCTTCAATTGAAAAGGAATTGCAAAAAATGTTTAAAGCTAGTATCATAGCACCAATCAGGTTCTCTGATTGGATTTCAAACTTAGTCCCTACAAGAAAGAAAACTGGTGAAATAAGGCTTTGTGTGGATCTAAGAAATCTCAATCAAGTATCCCTCAAAGACAATTATCCTTTACCCAAGATGGATCACATCCTCCAAAGAGTGGTAGGAGCCTCAAGGATCTCGCTACTTGATGGATTCTCAGGCTTTAATCAAATCCTGGTACACCCTGATGACCAAGACAAAACTGCATTCACAACCCCATGGGGAACTTTCAAATATGTAAAAATGCCTTTTGGATTGAAGAATGCAGGGGCAACATTTCAAAGAGCAATGGATATTGCTTTTGCAAAGGAGATTCATGACTTTTTAGTTATTTACTTAGATGACCTCACACCTTTTTCAAAATCTGACCAAGAACATTTAAAACACTTAAGGCAGATTTTCTTAACATGTAGGAAATATGGAATTTCTTTGAACCCCAAGAATTCTCTATTTGGTTTGGAATAGGGTAAGCTCCTAGGACACATCATTTCAAAGGATGGCATAAGAATTGACCCAGATAGGATACAAGCTATCTTGCAAATGCCTCACCCAAGAAATATCAAGGAGTTGCAAGCATTTTTGGGAAAAATCAACTTTTTAAGAAGGTTTATCCCAAACCTAGCAGAACTAATCAGATTACTAAATAACATGCTAAAGAAGGATTCAAAAGTGAAGTGGACAGTTGAAGCCAATCAAGCCTTTGAAGGCATAAAACTGGCCCTTACCCAAACCCCAGTCTTGACCAATCCTCAATTTGACAGAGAATTTATCATCTTCTCTTTTGCCTCCCAGCACACTATTGCTACTGTTTTGTTACAGAAAGATGACCAAGGAAATGAGAGGCCAATTGCTTTCTTTAGCAGAGCTCTTAGAGATGCACCTCTAAAATATCAAATCATGGAAAAGCAAGCTTATGCTTTGGTCAAAGCCATTAAAGATTTTAGGATTTACATCCTTTACTCCCATGTTGTAGCTTATGTGCCAAGTCCTATTGTAAAAGACATACTCACTCAAGAAAACTTAGAGGGCAGAAGAGGAAAATGGATTTCCAACATCTTAGAATTTGATATTGAAATAAAACCTACAAAACTGATAAAAGGGCAAGGTTTGGCCAAATTAATGACAGAAGCAAACTTCCAAGCCTTAGACATCAACCAGCTGGACAGTGAACCGGAGCTGGCGACTCCAAAGATCAATGTAGCCTTTGAACAATCCCCCTGGTACTCCAATATATGTTATGTATTACAAAACCTGTGTGCTCCCCCAGGATTGTCCAGAACTAAGTGTAGGTTCCTAAAAATGAAAACCTCAAGATTTTGTGTGATGGATGGCAATTTGCTTTGGAAAAACCATGAAGGAATATTGCTGCACTGTTTAATGGAAAATGAAACTGACAATATCATGAAAGAATTTCATGCAGGAGACTGTGGTGGACACTTGTATTGGAAGTCCACTGTGGACAAAATACTGAGGGCTGGTTACTATTGGCCCACTGTTTTCTCCGATGTAAAAAAATTTACCACATCATGTCATAAATGCCAAGTGTTTGAGGGAAAGAGAAAGCTATTACCGCTTCCCTTGAGGCCTATTGCAACAGAGAGACCTTTTCAACAATGGGGCTTGGAATTCATTGGGGAAATTCATCCCTCATCCTCAGGACAACACAAGTGGATTCTAACAGCTACAGACTATTTCACTAAGTGGGTTGAAGCTGCCCCATGCAGACAAGCAAATGATTCAATAATCATTCAGTTCTTGGAGAACAACATATTGGCTAGATTTGGCTGCCCTGATAAAATAATCACAGACAATGCTGCTGCTTTCAGATCTAAAAAGATGGTGAATTTCTGCCATAAATTTCACATTACCTTGGGCCATTCTACTGCTTATTATCCCCAAGGAAATGGCCTAGTTGAATCATCAAACAAAAGCCTGGTAAACATTATAAAGAAGGTGCTGGAAGAAAACAAGAAGAATTGGCATAAGAAACTGGTCAATGCCTTATGGGCAGATAGACTAACAACCAAAATATCAATTGGGACCAGCCCATATGAGTTGGTTTATGGATTAGAAGCCAAATTTCCCTCATCTCTAGGAGTTCCTGTCATGAAACTTCTTCAAGAAAGCCAACCTGAACCAAATGATATGCAAAGAAGGATCAATCAAATCATATGTTTGCAGCAAACTAGAGACCAAGTTTTCAGCAGAGTTCAAGTTTTACAAGAAAAATTAAAGAATGCCTTTGACAGAAGAACTAAGGCAGAAGACTTTAATGTTGGAGATAAGGTCCTCAAGTGGGACTCAAGGAGAGAAGATAAGGGAAAACATGGAAAATTTGATTCCTTATGGAGGGGACCATTTGTTGTTCAAGCAGTGCAAGGAAACAATACTTATTTCCTTAAGAGTCTTAATGAAACTGACTTGGATGAAGGTCCTGTGAATGGCAGGATGCTGAAGCATTATTTTGACTACTACCCATAACTGCACCCTAACTTTCCATTGTACATATGCAGATGTATATATTATTTTTCGTTAAGATGTAAAATACAGTTTTTCAAGTCTTCTTTACTATCAGCAAAAGGTAAATAGGATCAGAGATCTACCAAGATGGGAAAAGTACAATTTTGGCATTTCAAAGCAGCATACTTCAAGTTTTGGTAAAAGCAGTCAAGGGCCAAGGCATTCTGACCTGCTGTTCTTGGTCTTTCAAATGAAAAACCATCCCCATGTGGAGCCACTGTTAGCTACCTATACCAATAGGTTTCATATTTCATGATTGGCAATGAAAAGGTCCAAATATGCTCTGCTTTGATGATGCAAAGATCACATATTTCCAAAGGAACACAAGGTGTGTATATAGCCTGATGTGCACTCAATTTTGATGGATGGTCCAACAGCTTAATCTGGACCATGCCATGCTTTAAATTTCCAGTTGTAGAATAGAGAAAGAAGTCTGTCCAAACTGTTTAATCTTGGCAGACAAGTAGCTTAGGTAGAGAAGTAAGGTTCCCAACTGCTTAATCTGGGACCTTGGAAGCAATAAGGGTAGAATTAGATAGACAATCAAAAGAAAAAGCCAAAGAAAAGAAAAGGCAAATAAGGGTTTGCAAGCCTAAGTGCACCCTGCAAGAAGAAATAAAAAATGCTAGGCAAGTAGATGGGTAGGCAGTTGGGGTTGCAGAAAGGTCATTTCTTATAAGCTGCATGTGTGTTAACTTTGTTCACAAGGCAAAATCAATGATTTGAGAAGGTGTTCTTCTTCATCATGGTGGCAGCAAAGCAGAGAAGCATGTCTAACCCCCTCATTCCCCTTTTCCCAGTCCATTACTAACACTCCCTCATCAGTTGAGATTCATGGAAGAAATTGTGGTTTTATGTTGGTTCTCATTCCTTTAGAAGCCACATTTCCTGTGTAAAAATTCTTTTCATTTTGATCTACTCCCTAAACTAAGTGAATTTCAAACAAACTTAGTGGTATCTCCCCTCATCCACCATTTTATCCATATTAACCCCTAACTCTACTATGTAATTCCCCTATGTTACCCTTCCCCTACTATTATTAACACCATGGTGTATAAACCCCTAACATTGTATAAATATCCCTCCCCTTGGCATTATAGCCTTATGTTCTCTAACAGGGATCAAAATGACATCTGGTCACTTTGACAAACCTAAGCCTTACCCCTCTCCTCTCATTTGAATCCATTTGACCCATTGAATCTTCATTTGCTAAGAAAACCTTACATAAAGACCCCTTTTACACACAACCCGCTTTGTATTATGAAATAACCCAAAAAACCCACTTTCCGCACTTATTCAAAGTTTCGGCGCATATATTTTATTTTTCAAAATACATTGAAAAACATTACAAAACACCATATCCTAATGTTTTCCGTCGGGCGCAGACTCCAAAACATATTATATTTTAATCCTTCCGCCCGCGTCCGTATCATCCGATCAAATCATCAACCCGTCAACAGTCCGATCGTGCACTTTTGATCGGACGGCTATTATGCATATCGGGTTGGGCCCGACGTCCGACAGTTAGTACCTGAGAAACTGTCAGAGGGTGACGTCAGGCCCCTGCCACGCGTCACCCTCACAGCTTCTCGGGTCGGCCTCTGACAAAACCGTCGCCGTATTATAGGCGGTCCGAGAAAACCGTTACCGTTGTTCCACTTACCACCTGTTTTTCCGGGCTTGCGTCATCCCCACGTCAGAGCCATGTCACTGCCACCCCGCCATCGCATCAGCTCCTTCGTCCGCCCCCGCGCTGATATGTCCGCCACCTCACTATCCCCGTGGACCAATCAGAGCCTGCCACCTCACCAACTGACGTCATGCTGACGTCATCCGACTTCGACCCCACCTGATGACGTCATGCTGATGTCATCCCAAAAACGCGCCAATATTGCCAAAAATCCATATTTGAGCCAAAAAGTCATGTTTTTCCACTTTTGGAAAAATAAACTCTTGTTATTTCTGCACGCTGCTCACATTCAAACCAGCGCCAACCTGCTAAAGCTGATTCCGAGACCGCCGGCGCCTCCATTGCACCTGCATTTGCAACTCTTACCAGCGAAATTACCAGGTATTCCTCAAAATCATTCCATGAGCCTGGTTTTATCCGTATTTCCTCAAGCAAACTGTTAGGAGACTGTAAAACACTATTTTCACCATCAAATACACAGTGACCTGCGCCCATTTTCAACCAGTGAAGCCATAAACCTCCTGCAGAGCCGCATTTGACATATTAAGCTGAATTCATAGCTAGTTCACGCAGTCGTGAACTAGAAATTTCAATTGACCAAATTCACCACAAAAAATACTCCTGGTCAGTCCTGCTACTGTTTTATCAATCCTTTAGACAATATTTCAACTGTTGTTTATTCAATTTGCCTTCTATTTCTTATAATTCACTTCCATTGCAAAGAAACACCTCTTTTGTGTTCTATTCACTCAAACCAGCTTGCATATAATTCAAAAGCCTCAATAGCTATGGAGACACCAATAGCCTTGAACATTCAGCCTCTGAATGCCCCTCAAAGAGAGATAGAATGGAAGCCCCTGGGAGACATGGATTAGCAGATGTTAGACTGGTTCCGAATGAATTCTAAATTTAATATTCATATGCTCAATGAACTGAAAGCGCAACACCTTAATGGAACTGACATTTTAGGGATTTGGGATTCAAATTTACCCATTTACAACCTCCCTCAAGTCAATCCCCTTCTAGACTTGATCCATAAGTGCCAGGAATGCTATGACCCATGCCAAAGAGCTGTTCTCACTCCTACAGGCTCAGTTTTGTTCTTTATCACTCCAGAAACCATCAATGAGATGCTCCATTTCCACACTGCAAGACCATTGACACCCTTGTCCATGCTGGATTTAGTAAAGAAGGGGAGTAAGTTGTCAAATGCCCAGGTTGTCAAAATTAATCAGTTATTTGTAGATCCAAGCTCTGAAACTATAAGGACTCCTCCTATTGGATATGTGTACCTGAATGACTTGGGCAAAATGCTAGTGGACTTGATCAGCTTTGTCCTGGGGTATAGGGGGATTGAGGATGTTGATGACACTATAATGGCAATGCTGTCCATGTTTTCTCCCGGAATGCCTCCTACTGTACACTATGACTATGCCACATATATTGCAGAAAAGATTCATGAACAGCTAATGAATCTACCAAGGGAAAGAATGTTCAGATTCACCTCATACATCTACCATCTGTTCTTATATTATCAACCAGATAGCTTCTCCATTCCCCTCAAGAAACTAAATGCCCGGGGAATTCCAAGGTCAGTTGTGTTTTGGTCTTCAGTTTTTCATTGTGCTTCAGTATCGCCATACACATACTGTGAGTTCATAGGCCTGTTCATTCACCCAGCCATGACATTGCTGTATTGTGTTCCTCCTCCAAGATTGACTGATGACATGCAAAGAGTCCTCCATCTCTCTAAGGCCTACAGCATTGGTGATTGGTATTTTTACCAACACCACACAGTAATCAGAATTTATGGCTGTGAGCTGAACCCTTTTAGGCTTCCAAGGTATGTCCCCATGAGACTTTTTTCCTTAGAATACTTCAGGCAGTTTGGAAATGCTGACTACATCCATTTCCAGAGCAAAAAAAAGAAGGTGCAATTGAAGGTAAGGAGCCAGCTAGGCCCTTTTCTGTATAACAAAAGAGAAGAAGGATGGATAGAGGCAGATAGGATCCTAGAGGGCCTCAGATTGCAAACTAGTTTCAAATGGTCACCTTATGACCGTAATCATTTTATTTCCCTCAGGAGGATAAAATACAAATTGGGTACCTATGCACATGCAAAGCTGCCTCATATTGAGCAATATGCTAATGCTTTGAGCTGGAAAGAAGGTACTTTAGAAGATCCAATTACTAAAGAGGAGATGCTAGAAAGAGAGGCTAGAAATGTACGAAAGGAGGCTGACTTAGAAACTTGTGGACATGTCTCCTTCTCATATAGAAGGCAAATTGGAGCAGCTGCCTCATCTTCAACAACACATCAGCAAGCTGCCATGGAAACTCAACAAGCATAAAGCAAAGGCAAAGAAAAGCATGTGCAGGAAGAGAAGCTACCTCCCATAACTGAAGAACAAACAGATAAAGAGATGGAACAGCAGGGAGAAGTGCAGCAGCAAAAAGAACAACAACAGCAAGAACAAGGACAGGAGCAGCCTGTACAGCCAGAGAAAACAGTGGAAGCCCCAAAATCCACTGAGCAATAGCCACAACGAACTGTGCCTTCAAGGCTAGAAACATTAGCTGATGCATCAATCCTCCAAACTCCACAAAAGGAGGATATAAGCAGAAAATGAGACAGAGAAACTCCCCTCTCATCATCCATAAATCAAGGAGAAAAAAGACAAAGATTGAATCCTCTCTCTGAAGAGGAAATGCCTATAGGGCATTCTTTGAGCATGGGCCCACCTAGCAGGGAAGCATCCGCAAGTTCCTTCCAACAGGAACAGGACAGAACAATAGGAGGAGAAGTCAGCTCCTCTAGCCAGCAGAGAGAGGGTGAACTGAGTATCAAACAACAGTTCATTGAAATAAAGAAGAGGAATGAGCCCATAAAAATACAGCTGTATAACCATTTGTTGAAAATGGCTCCCACCAACCAGCAGCGTCTAATGTCGGCATATGATGTCCAGGAGGGCAAGATGATCATGAGTCATTTCATGCCAACTACTATGCAGCCACAGTCCCCTTCTGATTACCTAAGGACCAATCTTGAGGTCCTTGCCAAGGACATACACCCAATGGACAAAATTGAATTGCATAAGCAGACAGGTGAAATGGTGTATGCTTCCTTGGCAGACAAGACATTAGATAACTACAGGCTAGAAAGTAGCCTTAATAATACAGCCTCTCAACTGGAGTTGGAGAGAGCATCATCTCAGGCAAAGGACAATAGAATAAGGTCCTTAGAGGATATAATTATTGAGATTGGGCATGATCCCAAAGATATCAAGGGCATACAAGAAATATTAAAATTGAGGGATGCAGATATGGCAGCTCTAAGGAGAAAGATCAAACTCCCAGCCACAATTCACCCTCAAACAGATGAAGTAGCTCAACAAAGGCATGATAAAGATTCCACAGCTCTGCTGGTGACTCTCTATAAGCAGCTTATCCAGACACAAGAAAAGCTGGGAGAATCAGAGGCTGCACAGGCAGCATTACAAGCAACCCTGAAACAAAGGGAAGAAGGTCAGACCTCTCAGCCCCCTCCTCAAATCATTAATCTTGAGGAAGCTGCTCCAACTACTATTCCTCCTCCTCAACAGACTGAACAAGCAGCACCATCTACTTCAGCACCACCAACAACAGAGCAGGCCCCTAGCTTAGATATGCAAAAGCTAAGAAATGAGATTCAGGCCCTGGAAGCTCAAATGACAGAACTGAATGAGACCAGGGAGAAATTGGCCAAAGTCAATGATAGATATGACAAATCCAAGCAGGCTGTGGCAGAAAAGGGCAGGGAGATAAAAGCCCTCAAAGATAGGATCAAAGAGCTAGAGAATGAGCTCAAGCTAGATAAGGTTGTGGCTGAACTTAGAACAGTGCTGTGGGCCAATATTGGCCAGTCTATTACTAACCAATGGCAATATATTGAGACAATCCATGAGCAGTTAGAGCTCATTCCAAAAGCACAGAAGGAAATTCAAAGATCAAGAGCTGCCCTAGGCAATATGCCTGAAGTGGCCACCAGAATGATTAATGTGCTCAATAATAGAACAAGTACTCAGTTGGCTACCATGGGAATTTCAAACAGAACTGAGACTATTCAATTAATCAAGAGGGTTCTTACTTTAAGAAACTTGGTGCAGACATTGGAAAGGAGAACCCAAGACATGCAGACTGAGGTAAACAGGTTTATGGACAAGTTTCAAGTGTTACAAAACAGAGGGCTCCCTAGCTTACTGAACAGCGCAGGGAGACTATTCACACATGAGCAGTATGCCAAAAGGGTAAATGCTTTTGCCTCAAGTCAGATCAATGAGAAGCCCAACACCTTAGAAGAAACAGGGCCAGCTACAGGACAGACTCTCTACAACAAGGTAGAAAGTTTATTTTTTATAATGAATGAAATCAAACACTTGTTTGAGGTGGCTCCCAATTTTTACAAGTATACAGAGGCAGAGGAGACTATGGATGCAATTCTCAGGCATCAACTACCTACTCAGGACTGGTGGACTAAGGCAATACAGATGATTTTATAAACAGCCATTCACCAAATTTTGTTTCCAGAAAATACGAATTGTCATGCACAGCACGGTTTAATAGAATCAGCATGCATTAAAGATGAAAGCTGAGCCAACTCAGCAGAAATTATGGCCAACAAAACAAGATGAGAAGCTACAGGTGTCCAGGCCGAGCAGCTACAGTAGAGCAGCTCCAAAAGCGCATTCTTCTGCATTAATGCAGATTACTCCAACCGATTCGTTGGCTTCCAAAAGCCAAAATATCTTCTGACAGATGAAAAGAGCATTTATGTTGTATTAAAGGTAGCAATAACTTCTTATCTATTGTTCTGTACAAAGTTGGTGAAATATTTATTTCTCAGATGACTCAACACCTTAGATATTTTGTAATACTATTTGTATATATTTGCCCCTCGCACAAGCTTGAAGGGGTTGGTTGGTCATTGTTAATTTCTCTTGAAGAAGTTCTTCTGTTGTAAACTTTACTGAGTTTAATAAAGGAAAGTGATGGAATTTCTCAAGGCCTGAAGTCATTTGAATGCATTCTGGTGTTTGTTGAATACTGCAGGATCCCTGTGCATCTCACAATACAATAAGTTTTTCTGTAACTCTCTTCATTATGTTTTTAAATCTTTAGTAATCCATGTATGTTTTTCTGAAAATTCTAAATGTTTAACAGCAAAGAAAAAGAATAGCCTTCAGGATTTATTCATTGAATACCCTGGGTTCAATCTATGTTTGTTAATGAATGTTTTCTTCAGCTATAATCTGTATAAGTGTAATTCTTAATTGCTGCACTTTCAGGATATATCTTTCACAGTGATCATAGTTTTCAGGAATTCAACTTTGCTCCTGGATAACATATTTCACTTTCACATCACCATCTTAATGGAGAATTCTTAACTGCTTTCCATGGGCTAATCATACTTCATCACTTAAGTTTAAATTGTTTTGTTGGATACCCAATAGGCCCTGCAGGCTAAACGTTCCATTTCAAGCATTTCAAGCACTTCACTCCTCTAGACTCCATTGCCCAATGAAAAATAACTGTTTAAACATTACATCTTAAGCATTGAGATAAGTCCTCCAACCCAAAATATAAATCAAAACCTGAGCATAATAGCTAGCCTGAAACATTAACAAAACAGAGACAAATCATAAAGAGAGAGCCCTCTCTGATTACAGTTTGGCTAGAAACTGTAGTCCAAAGATTGGTTAGTGGTTACCTCGGTCGTATTCCCTTGGGAGTCAAAGGGAACAACCTCGGTGTTAACTGGATGATCATGGAATCTTCCAGAAACTTCTCCTGCGACACTTGCCTCTCTGAATTCACACAAGGATGAGTAAGAGATCATCAATCTCCAAGTCGAATCAAGAACTATCAAAGAGAATATATGAATCAAAATCCCAGAAGCTGACTCACCTCCCTGCAATCATCTATATATGGATCCCTCATCCGAGAGATCCAAAGGCTGGAATTTTGTATCTTGTAAGGAAGTGTTGTTGGTTTCCTAGTGGAATATCATAGTGTTGGGTGATCTAAGCTTTCCATGAGGTGAAGGAGGGCTTTCATGCTGCCAGGATGATGTTGGGTCAGATCAATGGGTTGTAATCCTCTCTTCTAATATTTACATCAATAAAGCTATTCAAGTTTTCCTCCACATTCTTGTATGTCTGATAATATATGCCTTTTTGTGGTCAATATATATCTGGTCCTATATTTCTTATGATTGTAAATCTCTGCACTTTGGAGGTATTATGTTGCTTTGACTTTATAGGTACTCTTTGAAGCATAGTGGTCAAGGGAGGAGCGGCAAAGACATGTCAGTGAGGAGAAGGAACAAGCAAGGAACCGAGCAAAATATCGAGGTTGGTATTCTTTGATCCTCTCCTATCTACTTCTCATAAAGGAAAATGAAAGTAACTTTAATCTATTTGTTTCTAAGATAGCTACCCATCTTAGTGGGACTAGTAGCTCTGCATAGACACTAGATTTCTTGATAACACATTTGTTGTGTCATGAGGGAAGAAGCTTGTTGCTCCTACCCCTCTATTGGTCCCTCAACCCGCCGTGATGCTCATAGACAACCATAACCAATGACACCCCAACATACCTCCACGTGCACTTTATGTGATGAATCAAACTGTTTCATAAACTAATTTCCTGAGTTACAAGAATTTAGGAGGTGTTACCCTAACCTACACACCAACCTAAGAAACAAAACCTAGACTAATGCATCATAGTTGCCACATTTGTTAAGGAAACCATCATACTAAGTGTTACCAACACCTTTCCCAATTCCACGAAATGTTGGGATTCTTGCAGCAATTCATAGCTGAGAAATCATATATAGTCGAACCAGATACCTATGCCTGAATAACACCACACCTATGAGGGATGATGGATCTAGCTCCATCTTATCCATATTTTAGGAATGAACCTTTCCTGAGCCAAATACAGACACCAATAAATCTCTCAACCACCACAATAATCGGTCTAGATCTAGAAGCAAGAAAAAACGACCTTAGGCCACTTTGTCAAAATCACCCCACACATGCACCCTATGTGATAGACCCAACCACTTGGTAAGTCAATTCCAGGAATTGGAAAATATTACAACCATATTTTTCTTGTTGGTCCATACTTTGTGACCTAACTTCATTAGATATTCATGCCATCAGCATCATATCTCTTGTTAATCACACCATACATGGAACTGTCAGTGCCTTCCATGTTTTCGAGCAACTAGAGCAACATTGAGACAACCTCACATTGGGAACACACCTCATTCTGATACTAAGATCTAGAGGCTGTTGGTACCTAGGATTTCACCACCTCATGACACCAATCAAGCATTTTCATCTCACACAATGGATGATATTTACACCCACACTATTTAGAGTGTTAACACTAGTCCTATCTGTAGTATTTTGACCAGTAACTCTCATAGTTCTAAGACATGTCATATGTTGCAAACATCTAGACAACTTAGTATATAGCATCAAACTCATCATGAGGGATAATTTTTTTCCCCTCGGACACCACCTAGGTTGTGAGAAATTCCTCCCACTCATTATCAACCTTTCATTATAGAAATTCTACCTCCACCTAATGCAGATGACACACAAAATCACATAGGATTCATTTCCTTATCCATAGGAACCATGATTCATGTTGTCTGCTCATCATTTTTAGGTGTCGAGACTATGAAACCTAACACATTGGTGGTACCATTACTGATGGTGTAGACCCATCCTATATGCACATTGTCAACTTTGCTAGGTTCTATGACATCAACCACCGAATCATATTCTTGCTTGTTAATCAACACGACTAGGCCTTAATTCCAACCTCATTACCCTGCACAACACAATTTAGCACTAGATAACGTTTTTCATTCCAACAAAGATATTCTACAAGCCATGATGGAACTTAAATTTCCATGGGATGCCATGCACCATTTCTCAAACTTTACACTTAAAAATGCACTTGTGTCTACTGGAACACCTAGCCTTGATATTTGCACCGTAGAATAAAAACATTTCTTACCTACAAGATATTTAGATTGGTTTAAGAATCCCATCCTGGAACCAGATGCACTTGAGGAAGGGAAAATGAAAAATATTTCACCTACCATTAAGGTCAATATTTCAAACAAACCTATCATATTTGAAGAGATCTCACTTGGGGTGACTTTCTCTTAGAATGAGGTGGCCTCATACACTACCATATTCGAAAAAAATAGCTATATATTTGCATGGGCTTACTCTGAAATGACAGGTATCAGCCCCATCATTGTGAAACATCATATTGACACTTAGTGTAACTCCCACACTGTTAGGAAGAAACAACATCAACTACACCCCTCTAAGGAAGAAGTGATCAACTAGTAAATTGAGAAACAAGGGTGTTTCATCTATCTTATCGCTTACGTGTCTTGGGCTTCTAACCCTGTAACAATCATGAAAAAGCAAGGCACCATACAAGTTTGTACTGATTTTTTGGATTTGAACGGAGCCTGTACCAACGAAAATTACCCTACCTCATTCATTGACCAAGTTATCGATGCTTGTGCAAGTCATGAGGCCCTATACTCCATGGAGAGGTTATCTCGGTATAATCAAATTCAGATTCGCCACATCAATCAGTATAAAATAGCCTTCACAATCCCATGGGGCACATTTTCATATAGAGTGATGTCATTTGACCATAGAACTTTTGAGGCCACCTTCCAACAAGTAATGAATTATATCTTCCATGATATGGATCGTATCCTTCTCACCTATTTTGATGGCCTTACCGTATGATCCAAAAAGTGTGATGACCATTTGGAGGACCTCTTCCTGGTGTTTCAATGTGTTAATAATATAACCTACACTTGAACACTCTAGAGTGATTATTATGTGTTAACACATGATGACTACTAGGATTCATTACTTCCCAATGAGGTATTACTGTTGACTATTATGAAACCATCTCAAGAAAAGATAGAAAAGATAGATCAATGCCTTAGAATTCAGCCTCTTTGAGGGGGCAACCTCCTTTTCATTACATAAATGAACAATTCTTCGATGATACAAATGAAAATACCTCCTATCTATATAGGAGTCTAAGGGGTCATAACATAATCAGAGCTGACATAACAATAATAATGTAAGGGCACAATAATAACAATAGTGGGCTTCTACGGGGCACAAGAGTAACAATATGGGCACTACATGGGTACATCAATATAATAAGTGGGTTGTACTAATAATAATAAGGGGTTACACTAGTATTATAGGGGCCTAACATGCCCCTCTCCTTCAAAAAGCATTGTCTTCAATGCTTGAGTAGTTCTTGATGCTTATGTATAAAATTCTTGTCCTCCCATGTGGAATCTTCAGCAGGTAAGTTCTTCCACTTGATGAGATACTCTGAAATTGATCGATTTCGTAGCTGTCGGGTTCTTGTTTCTGTGACTACTCTAGGTTCCAACATGATTTTTCCTTCCTCTTCAATTTCTGGTAATATTGTTTGAATTGGGATCTTTTGCAACTTTTGAATAAGTGGCCATACTTCTTTGTCCTTCTTCCATTCATCCCTTGCTTCGTTTATCCAATCTGGTTGGATAATAGAAATAGCACAAAACAATGCTTCCATATCCTCATCCTTGAAGAGTCTTCCCATTCAGTAAGGTCGCCATTTTTTAAGTGCATGTAGTATTGCCAACATTTCCTTCTCATAAATAGCTTGCTTTAGTTGTAGCAGTAAAAATACCCAATCACCTACATCAAAACATTTTTCACTATGATGTTGATCTACCTGTTGTTTCATTTGATTTTGTACTGAAGTGGCGTTATCCTTTAAAAGTTGGAGAACTTTTTGTTGATGCTTGATGTGATATTTCATTGTTTGAACCTTTTTATTCTTGATATGTCCTTCTATCTTTAGAGTTTGAGGAGTGGTAATTTCTTCCAATCCTTTACAAGATATGGTTGGATTCATTTCTTGACGCTCGATGTGATCTTTCACTTCTTGAACATTTTTCTTCTTGATATGTCCTTCTATATTGGTAGATCGAGGAGTGGTAATTCTGACCAATGAATTACAAGATATGGTTGGATTCATTTCTTCTTTCTTGATGTGATCTTTCACTTCTTGCACCTTTTTCTTCTTGATATGTCCTTCTATCTTGAGAGTTTGAGGAGTGGTCATTCTTGCCAATAGTTTACAAGATATGGTCTGATTCATTTCTTCTTTCTCTGGGGTTGGGTCCTGGCATATATCATCTTCTTTTGATGTTTCTTGATCCTTTTCTTCGTCCTCTTCATACTCTATGTAAAATAATTTCTTCTCAACACACTTATGACCTTTAGTGCATTTGCTGTCACAATTGTAACAAAGCCCTTTTTCTCTTTTTTCTTCCAATTGTTGTGGTGTAACCCATGTAGGTTGTGGAAGGCTAGGAGAAACAACACTTCCATCTTTATAGTTATGAGGGGTATACTTCCTTGTTGCCATAATTTTACTTTCCAATATGTCACAAAGCCCTTTTACTCTTTCCAATTGTTGTGGTGTTGCTCCAAAAAAAGTGTTGCTCTTTGTATCCTCATAATGTGCTATCATTTCCTCCGTGAGAATTGACCACGTAACAAGTTGTTTACGAGAACAAAGCCCTTTATACCATAAAAATTGATCCATTTCTAAATATGAAGATGCAATACATACCTTTTGTAATAGTGGTACACCATGTAGATCAAAATATTGCTCCATCTGAAGTATCCAATTTACCGGATCCTTGCCATCAAACTTCCTCATCTTGCTTTTTCTTGATTTTAGGGCCTCGATCTTGAAATGACTATAACTCTATACTTTCAGATATTTAAGTTCTGAAATTGCTACCTATAGTAGCCCTCTGTGTCCTCTTTCCAATGCCACTAGTTTGATCCAAATTGTATTCTCCAAGAAAAGGTTATGCACAATCTCCCAAGATGACCTGATTATAGACCTTTCCAAAAGAGTGAACTTGTATGAAGTGCCACGTCTCAGTTTTTCGACCTTTGGCTTTGCAAACAATATAAAAGAAACTAAAGTCCGTCCTCTTTCTGTACCTTCTTACGAAATTTCAATCGGATACCCAGAGAGAAAGTTATGATGATTTTCCCCAGGTCACTTGTTTGGAATGTAATTTAGGAGTCTACAAAAAGACCAACTTCCTCAGATCATATCTCTGAAAATATAGCACGAAAAGCTCTGAAATTCAGACCCGAGGTTCAGCACGATGTTTTCTCAAATGGGTCTTTTTTTCAACTTCTGAAACGTCACAGAAAAAATGTTATAGCGAAAATTCCACGTTGACCTATTTGGAGCAGCGAAACCCTAGAATCCAAAGCTCTGATACCAAATGTTATGAAACCAGCTCAAGAAAAGATAGAAAAGATATATCAATGCCTTATAATTTAGCCTCTTCGAGGGGGCAACCTCCTTTGCAAATAATTCTTCGATGAACAAATGAAAATACCTCCTTTCTATATATAGGAGTTTAAGGGGTCATAACATAATCAGAGCCGACATAACAATAATAATGTAAGGGCACAATAATAAAAATAGTGGGCTTCTATGGGGCACAAGAGTAACAATATGGGCACTACATGGGTACATAAATATAATAAGTGGGTTGTACTAATAACAATAAGGGGTTACACCAGTAGTATAGGGGCCTAACATTGACCCTCCAAAAGTCGAGAAAATCAAGGAAATTTCACCTCCAAAAATTTTAAAGCATCTCCAATGCTTGTAGGGTAAGGTCAACTTCTTACACCACTTTGTTCTTGACTACACTACTTGTGTGCAAGGATTCTTACATCTACTTCATGAGGACATTCGTTTCCACTGGGACCAAGAGGCACAAGACTCATTTGAATCCCTATAAGACGTATTTTCTCAGGCACCTTTGATTAGCCCTCCTAACCATAACAAGGACTATACCCTATACCTCTCAGCATCTAAAGTATCCATAGCTAGGGTACTATTACAAGAAGTACCTGATAATAGAGAGCACATAATCTAGTATGTCAGCAGGAACCTCTTGAGGCATGCGTTGAAGTATGAGCCATCCGAAAAAACAACCTTAGCCCTCATATACTATGTATAAAAGCTTCGACATTAAATAATCTTACAGACCACCACTATAGTATAAAATGTAAACCCTATGCAATACTTGCTCACTCATCATATGGTGAACCACAAATATGCTCAAGGGGTTGTTATTCTACAAGAATTTGATCTTCAGTTTTCCTCAACCAAGAGAAAGAAGGACTTTATCCTCATGGAGTTCATCATTGTTCTCCCGACAGAAACCCAAGGACACCCCATTAATGATGCATTACCATATGAATATTTGTTCTTAGTATCAACAAATGATCCTTGGTATGACAACATCGTCCTCTTTTTACAAACCCATAACTTTAAACCTCATCTTACTCACAATGACCAGAACCGCATAGACTTGCAGGCCCCTTGTTACTTACTTTTGGGAGATATCCTCTATCAATGAGGCATTGACACCATCCTCCATTGATTCCTTGCTCACCAGCAAGCCAAACAAGTCTTAAATTATTTCCATATTGGAGCTTGTAGCGGCCACCTCTTACGGATCGCCATCACTCAGAAATTCCTCCATGCGAGTTATTTCTGGCCCACCTTTTTCCGTCATTTTATTCAAGGAGTCAAGATATGTGAGCAGTGCCAAAGATACAATCATAAGGGATGAGCCCCACCATCTCCCCTACACTCAGTCATATTCACCAATCCCTTATCCAAATGGGGCATAAACTTCATGACCTGTAACCCCCCATCATCAGGAAACCATAATAACATTATTGTTGTCATCAATTATTTCACAAAATGGGTATAGGCCATGCCCACATACAGTAATGCCATAGAAACCACTGCACAATTTTGGTTTAACCATGTCATAACATGGTTTGGTGTTCCCAAGGCATCGGTATCTAATCACGACAAAATTTCAAAAAAAAAATATTTCAGGAGTTATCCCAACACCTTGGTTTTTCCCATGAGTTTGCTTCCCCATACTACCCTTAGTCCATTGACAAAGTAGAAGTTATCAACAAATTCCTCAAAATAAGGTTGCAACATATGGTGAACAACCACAAAATGAATTGGCACCATATGGCGTTTTCAACCCTATAATCCTACCGCATGATAATCAAAACATCTACAAGTTTCATGCCCTACCAATTAGTCTATGGGGTCAAATTTATCCTCGCCATTGAGCACAAGTTTCCTACCTTGCACTCAGCCATCAAAATTCTCACCGATACTTCATCTTTAGAATAAAGGTTGGTTGAGATGGAACACATTGACGAAAGTCAGTGAGAATCTCTCAATAATAACGAAGCACATGAAAAGTGGGTGAAAGCCAATTTTGACCGTAATGTGACCCCCTGGTCCTTTACTGAGGGGGAGTTAGTCCTTCATTTTGATTTTTCCAAAGAAGCGTTAGGACCACAGAAATTCAAGATGTAATGGAAGTGCTCTTACATTGTCAAACATTGCCCCCTCAAGGGGGCATACATCTTAGCAAAGCCCTATGGGACTTGCCTCAAAGATTGCGTCAATGCACTCTATCTTAAAAGTTCCATACAAAACATTGCAGGTAGCCCTAGAATGAAGATCTATGCACCATGACTTATTTTTATGATGAAAAAATCATCATGGATACACTCTGAAGATTTTCTCTCACCATGTGTCATAGATGGATCATCCGCTAGCCTATCACCATGGGTTCACTGGTGGTGCTTCAAATAGGGGAGCATCCTCATAATGGGTTCTTTCCCTGGTACATAGATAAACTCTATCTAGGATTGTGCCCCTGCACCTTCCACCAGAGGTCCCACTGCCACATTTGGTACTAGGAGGGGATGCACAGTCACCACCACCATCACAAAATGAAAAAGATTTAGATGATGTGGTCAGTCATGTACCAAAAGGATCTCAATTACCTCCTCCCTCAAGCCATTGCATCCCTCCTAGGGAATCCCTTGTGTTAGGGTGACATCCCAACCCCGGCATCCTCTGAGTCCCTTAGCTGAGCCTCTGCAGTCTCTACTCAAGCCTCTACATCTACGACTCAAGCCTTTGGTGTCTCTTCACACTCCTGCATCTGACTCATTTCTGCTGAGGCATAGGATCTATCTCCATCTCCATAGGTACCAACAAAATCTAGCCAACATCGTTGCACCGATCTGTCAGGCTCCTCTTTATCCATGTAACCTCTCCATTGCTACATCACCGAAGCAACACCAACCACACCAATACGGTGAGGATCATTTCCTACCAAGTAGGCCAATGGTCATCTGTGAGGTCCCACATTTGCAAGAAAACATACATGGTATCAACATCATAAAAAATGAATCATATCTATACACGTAAAAAAACACAAATGAAAAAATCACAAATCATATACCTGTTGGTCCCCAAGAATCACTAGGAGGAAGCCCCATATTTGGATTGCCCCTAAAATCCACACTGCAATAGAGTTACTATAGAATAATTTGAGGGTGGGATCTAAACCAACCCTTCACAGTGGCATTCCAATATCTCTCTGCCAGAGCACCACAATCCTACGACAGCACAAGTGCCCAACACCTAATATATAGGTCTCTAGGAGGTCCTTGTAGAACCAATAAAAAAGGTTGGAGCTTCACTAGCCTCTCATACAAAATGGTGAACAACATGCTAGCATAGTGGAAGGTCCGCAACTAACCCTTCCACACCTATGTCATCAGGGACACCATACCTCTATATAAAAATATCCAAGTTAAAGAAGTGTTTAACCTACAATTTCTATAGTAGGGTAATCTCAGGCCTTGACACCTAGTGAGGGGTCACCAACTCAACAAGTTTTATAATTATCTCCAGTGCAACTCACTTAATGATATCAAGGATGGGAACAAAACACACACACCCATCATAAATATGCTTGGGACTACAATGGCCATCTTCCCACTCATGAATGTCAACTTTCCCATTAAGTAGGGGCAAGTGTAAGATCTCCCCACAAGGCACCAAACTAGCCACAAAGTATACATCTACCTTAGGATAAATAGGTAGATCAACTTGCCTGATGATGAATATATGTCACTCCTCATCTCAACACCAGATTAGGAACCAAAAGAATGCATCTCGTGACCTTAGAATAGGGTTTTGAAGAAACTTCAGCAACCCCCAACTAGCTAGATTCCTACTACCAGCAACATCCCCTGCAATCGGTATGTGCAAAGGCTCCCAGTCATGTTCTCTCCACATCATGCACATCCTGCTATTATAGACATATTTGCGCACTGTAACCCCAATCACATATGTCCATAAATCAAGGGCTTCTAAGTCCCTAAAAGTGTTGTTTCATACCCTAAAGGAGCAAGGTCAGCTAATTGCATCATCTCCTAGAAGTTCTCCATGAAAAACTGCTCAGAACTGGTCAAAAATGGACCATACAGACTACTCAGTGCTAAGGGTGTGATGCATCTCACCTGCCACATGCAAAAAGTGTGATGCATACTGAAAAGCCCTTCTGTAGGGTGCGATGACCGAGAGTAGACAAATGGCAGAGATAGTTTGCAAGGTGGATGATCATGGAATCTTCCAGAAACTTCTCCTATGACACTTGCCTCTATGAATTCGCCCAGGGATGAGTAAGAGATCATGAATCTCCAAGTGGAACCAAGAACTATTAGAGAGAGTACACTAATCAAAATCCTAGAAGCTGACTCACCCACCTACAAACATCTATATATGGATCCCTCATCCCAGAGATCCAAAGGCTGGAATCTTGTATTTTGTAAGGAAGTGCTATTGGTTTCTTTGTGGAATATCATTGTGTTGGGTGATCTAAGCTTTTCATGAGGTGAAGAAGGGCTTTCATGCTGGGAGGATGACACTGGGTCAGATCAATGGGTTGTAATCCTCTCTTCTACTCTTTCTATCAATAAAGCTATTTGAGCTTTCCTCCACCTTCTTGTATGTTTGAGTTGATATATGCATTTGTGTGGTCAATATATATCTGGTCCTATATTTTTTATGACTGTAGATCTCGGTGCTTTGATGGTATTATGCTACTTTGACTTTACAGGTGCTCTTTGAAGCGGGGTAAGCAAGGGAGAAGCGGCAAAGATTTTTCAAAGGGGAGAGGAAACAAGCAAGGAGCCAAGAGAAAGACTGAGGTTGGTACTCTCTGCTTCTCTCTCATCTACTTCTCATAAAGGAAAATGAAAGTAACTTTAGTTTGTTTGTTTCTAAGATAGCTACCCATCTTAGAGGGACTAACAGCTCTGAATGGACAATAGATTTCGTGATAACAAAATGGTGACTCTGCTGGGGAGCGAATATCTTGTTTGCTTGTTTATATTTGTTTGCTTTATAAACGATAGACGGAGCTTGAAGTCAAGCCAGCTAGCCTTCGAACTGTATTTGCTATGCAAATGCAAAGTAGATCAATGCTGCTTCACTCCATCTCTGGGTTTTTTTTATAAACTGAACAATTGATTTGCAAACATCCTAATTTCCCTGGTGGTGGCTTAGGTAACCTCATTAGATCAGCCCCTATGATTTGTATTTACTGATTATCATTAGCTCAGCCTAAATCCCTGAACTAAGCTGCAAACTGTGACCAAAAACCAAGTTAAAGTCTCATCCTTGGACCAACGCACTATCTCCTCTAGGCAATCTGGATGCATCGCACCTCTCATGTGTAGTAGGTGAGATGCATCCATGTTTCCCTGTGTTATAGGTGCGATGATCAGATAAGACTGTTTCTGCCTTCAGATTTTGGTTTTTCTTCACTCTCTTTAGTTTTATTCAGGAGTTTTGTTGTCTGTGATCAGTATACCACTGTTGAAACTCTCTTCCTTTGCATTATTCAACCTCCATTGTACAAAGAATTGTGAATGTTTTTATGTATTTTTCGCCATTTGCAGTTCTCCTTTACAAATAAGTAGCTTAATCAAATTGTCGTCTTCTGATTTGGAAGTGTTGCAAGTGTTGTTTTTAGTCAAAGAAAATATTCCTACTCTTCTTGATGGTTGATTACACTGTTACTCTTGTATTTGATTTGAATTAATAGTATTTCAAGTGTCGAAAGCAGTTTTCAATTCGAAATCGCAAAGTGTCGTCCTCGTCTTCCTTTCATATCTTGAAGAGAAAATTGTTAGTACTGTCACTTTGAAGGAAAAGATAATTCAGATTTGTACTTAGCATTCTTTTTTTCATTCACACATTAAGAAAGCAGAAAACAAATACATGCATGTGCATTTGCATTTTAGATTGCTTGTTGATTTTTATTTATGACAATGCATCTAGTGTGTGCTCTCTGCTCTATGTTGAAAGAATCTCGCTTCTCTTTCCTTAGTAGTTAGGATTTTCATTGTAAAAAGAAGAGTAAACGACTGTTTATCATCTTAGATTGAATTTTTAGGAATTGTATATCTACATCACATGGTGAACCTTAAAGGAAAACTTCTTAAGAAATATCAACTGCAAAATAAATTCAATGAACATAAAAACACTTTGTAACCTAACGCACAACATTTAGAATTCTAGGCTAGAGACATATTCCGGTGTCGTAAAGCCTGGTAACTATAGCTTTCATCGTAGGTTGGGTGATTCCTCCTCTTTGAGATGACAAGTGCTAGTACAAACTTGCGCTCCCATGTATCGTCGAGTATATATTGGGAGACCACAATAGGCTATATCCTTTATCCTTAGGAAGCTGTGTCTGCCGCGCTATCAATCACAATGCACTGAACACAGCATTCAGGAAGATTGACTGTCATACCGTAAGAAGTATTCTGCAGTTTTGCAATTGGTTTGGTAATCCCTTTGTCTAGATTTCCAGAGTAGTCTCTTTCGTTCCTTTTTAGACTCCTTAAAGGAAAATGTCCATCTGAGCACTTGTCACTTCAGGCTCATTAAAAATCCAAGGTGACTAGAGTCATCTTTAGCTTTTTCTCGACTCTTAAAAATTCAAAAAGCAAGTTGTGTCAAAGTGTCATAAATTTATTTTAATCGGAATAACATCACTATTCCATCGGTGATCTTAAGTTGAGAAAATGGAGTCCACCAACCAAGGATTTCCCCGTGGGGGAAATCCTAGTCCTTTCTCCTCTTGGGGAGATGTTGGTGCACCTCATATGGCCACATTGTCCCTTCCTGGACTGACAATTGGCCTGCTGGTATGGCTTTTCTCGACCTCTATCATTCAAAGCACCATGATTCTTGAGCAATCAAATCACCAATCAGATGATACTGATGTTACCCCCCAACCTTCTACTTCCTTTGTTTCTCCCCCTCCTTCTTCCTCTTCGCTTGGTAAAGTTGATAAAACTAAAATCCAAGTAACTGAGAAGAAGAAGAAAGAGAAGGAGAAGAAGAAGAAGAATCCAATGGTGAAAGGGGCCAACCTTGCATCGTCCGGCGAAAATCCACACGCTGCACTGTCCAAGCCTAAATCTCCATGTGTCATTTGCAAAGGGGACCACTATCATCAAGATTGTCCTTGCATCCCAAAGATCTTAAGGGACTAGTCTCCCCGCTTGCACAATCTGGTGTCCTCAACCTTTGACAATCATGTTTAGAGTACACCATCAACTAGTGAAAATGAAGTCAATTGACAGAGAGGAAAATATAAATTTCCTTGTAGACTGTGTGAAGGCGACCATGCCATCCACTATTGTCCCTTCCTAGAGGAAGCTAAAAGAGTCTTGGATAACCATCGTACTTTACCGCTATAGCTTCCTCTTGGATACAAGAAACTATTGCCGAATCCATCACTATTTGAAAATCCGACTGACACACCTTTGTGGTCAGTCGAAGCATATCATTGAAGATAGACCCTCTGAGTCCACATCGGACCAAAGTCAACAGGTCGAGATGGCAGTCGACCCAATATTGTATTAAGAAGGTCCGCCTTCAGATGATACAGTCACCAAAGAGAATGAGAATGACACCGTTCAAATCCTCTTCGTAAACATGGACTCCGATGAACATGGGGGCAATCTATCTATTCCTTTACCATAGGAAGGAAATTCATCGGAGTCGTATCCGGTCATTTATTTGGTCCCACCTCCAAGCAACCTAGTCGTTTCCTTCGATTGGAATCTATTAGGCAGACCCTGTCTACCATCTAATGTACCATTCTAAGTCATAGTACAAGCTTACAGAATGGTCATGGTCAGTACTATCATAGATGAAGGGGCTTCTGTGCGTATCCTTTCCTCAGCCGTTTGGAAAGCGCTTGGTTCACCATCGCTTCTGCCTAAGATGTGAAATCTGACAGGCTTTGGCAAAGGAACTAGTCGACCATTAGGGATCCTTCCAAATTCGCCTATAACTTTGAGAAGAAAAGTCTTTTATCTGAACATAATGGTAGTCCAAGGACCTCTAGATTACAATCTACTCCTTGGGCGTGACTACATTTATAGCATTTGAGATATTGTTTCCTCACTCTTTTGAGTAATGTGTTTTCCGCATGAAAGCAAAGTGGTCCAGCTGGTAGACCAGCTTTCATTCCCTGGCTCACACATAGCTAATAGTCAAATTCCATCCCTAACTAGTCTTTTTGTGCAAGGAATGTCTCATCAATCTCCAGTCCATCCACCTGATGAACATGAGTGATTCAGTGATTGTGACTGAAACCCAGGGGGCATGCACCCTGGTCTGCCTAGGCAGAAAAACTTTGGGTATAGGGTAGGTTTCTGCGAAGGATATATGACTAGTCTGACACACCCGTCCATTTAGGAAAATGGGATTAGACCGGAATAAGATTCCCTCATCAAGGTTAGGTGATTGGAGCTAGAATCACCTTCGTCTAATGGACTAAGCCGAGGAAGTGTTTCTATCTGTTGTGCAGATGGAACCATCTTGTGGATGCAAGAACTTCTATATGGTAGCCTGGAAACTCTACTTTGCTATACCTGGGGGCATGCAAACCTTTTTGCATGCAAGTGAAAAGTGACCAGCGTAACTCTAACCCCGTAGTTTTACTGACTTCGACTGCTTAAGTTAGGTGATTGGTTTGATCAACCATTCACCTTTGCAAGGGCCAAATGGCACCGACAAAGTAAAGGAATAGTTTTCCTACCTAATCCCAGTAGTTAATTAACCCCTAGGATAGTAGTTGGTAACTCCTACCTTGCATGCAAAAGGTTGCGAGCAAAGTTTTGAATGGGGCAAGCTTCCTAAAAAATGAACCTATCGATGAGACATCCTTATATACGACTAGCTCGAGTAGTTTTACGCAAAGTTCAAGCTCATTAAAAAATAAACCTAGCAATGAGCATATGTTCCACCAGAGTTTAAGCTCATTAAAAAATGAACCCACTTCCAGTAAATAACCGTTGTGAACTCATTATCATCAACTTTTGAGCCTTGGTCATGTTATTACCATCACCTCCACTCTATTTTAGCCGATCATACGCCTCCATTTGATTGTTTACCCCTTTTGAGGAACAACTATGACAAGTGATTCTGTTAGCCATCTTCTTTACACTGTTGTGATAGAAAGTTCCAAACCTTACCTGGAACCAGCTGCTACCCGAAAATATCACTTGTTCCTCAAAAAAGAGTCTCCTTTAAGCTCTTTACATCTGACTCGTAAAATATGAAAATCTTGTCGAGAAATTGGCCTCTCATTCTCATTAAAACAATCGAAAGTTCTATCCCTCCTCTAGATTTTAATCGTTTTGGACCTGAGGGATCATTACACAAAAAGATCGAGCACTTGTCTTGTTCGGCTCGTTAAAACTATAGAAAATTCATCCCTTTCATATTATTTTATACCTTTTCAGACTTAAGGGATTACATGAAGAAAAAATATTGTTGGAGTTTCCTTTCTATCCCTTTTCAGACTCTCTAAAATTGAAAAAGGATTGAGTTATCTTTGTCGTTAAACTCGTTAAAACCAATAGCAACAAACTTGTCCATGCAGACAAGAACGAGTTTCACTGTCACTATGCTCGTTAAAACATAGTGACGGGTTTGCCCGAAGGGAAAATTATAGAACAACCATATGTTATCCTCCTAAAGATTGACAAAAATAAAGAGGTACTGGTTAGCAATGACTGGGTAAAAATTGGGAAGAAAACTTGAAGAAACTTTATTGGTAGCAAGTCGCTGTTGAACATGACACTTTCACTCCATCACCATGATTGAGTCAGGTTGGGTTATTCCGTTCACCACTCATATTACCATTGGTCCACCATACCATCCATTTTTGGGGTTAACGCTAAAAATCCATTTCAGTGTCACCGATATGTTCAAGAGAAGTTTCTCAGAGAATTCACCAACCCAGCTTGTGCCTCATCCACTGCAATACCTTCACACTTCATTCTTTCATGACCGCCACCCTGAACCCTGTATCATCCGATTGTTTTCACCTCCACAAAATCATTTGCTCCATTCCGTGTCATAGATGTGGGATTCATTAATGCCCTCCTACGACGGGTCACTTCTTGTCGACATCAGCTCATTATCCAAGAAGTTGACCTAGGAACAACCCTTTTAGTACTTTGAAGCTTGCATGCCTCAATGGCAAGTTTCTCACTTCCGACGATAGGTTTACATCAATGGCCTTCGACCAAAAGATTTTGCGTGGTGTTCGATGCCAAGTCCCATTTTCGCACCACATGAATTGTACTGTCATACCTTGAGGGTCATCATCATTATTGGTGATTCCTCTCACGCCTATTAACAACTTCCATCATTGGCTAGTAATCAGGCGATGTCTTTCCATGTTCAACTCCAGAACATCTTTTCTCATGGATCGACTTGTACTTCTGGCGAAGATTGAACGAGTTTGAAGACTCCAGATCTAGTTTCATCCATTCAGGCTGCGATATATTCAGGAAAATAAAGACATCAAATGTACATCATTGCTGCACAGATAATCATCCAAGCCAAAGGATGATGGCTCTACAAAAATCATCAGTCTGCCACATAGACGATTGTCTGTGGTATGTACATGAGAATGAATTTATAAAGCTAAGCATCGGAATGCCCGCCTTAGCTAGATCATGAAAATATTATGAAGACAATGTATTGTATTGTATCTTATTATAGGTCACCTTCCAACTCGAAGAAACCTTGGATCCTCATGATAAATCATTTCACCCGACATCAAAAGATTTACGACCTCATGCTTAGGGGGAAACTTTTATAGACATATTTGGGCAGTGCAACCCCAATCACATATGTCCATAAGCCAAGGGCTTCTGAGTCCCTAAAAGTGTTTTTTCATACCCTAAAGGAGCAAGGTCAGCTGATTACATCATCTCCCAGAAGTTCTCCATGAAAAACTGCTCAAAACTGGACCATACAGACTTCTCAGTGTTGAGGGTGCAATGCATCTCACCTGCCACATGCAAAAAGTGCGATGCATACTAAAAATCCCTTCTGTAGGGTGTGATGAGCGAGAGCAGACAAATGGCAGAGACAATTTGCAAGGTGGATGATCATGGAATCTTCCAGAAACTTCTCCTATGACACTTGCCTCTCTGAATTTTCCCAGGGATGAGTAAGAGATCATGAATCTCCAAGTGGAACCAAGAACTATCAGGGAGAGGACACTAATCAAAATCCTAGAAACTGACTCACCCACCTACAAACATCTATATATGGATCCCTCATCCCAGAGATCCAAAGGCTGGAATCTTGTATTTTGTAAGGAATTGTTGTTGGTTTCTTTGTGGAACATCATAGTGTTGGGTGATCTAAGCTTTTCATGATGTGAAGAAGGGCTTTCATGCTAGGAGGATGATGCTGGGTCAAATCAATGGGTTGTAATCCTCTCTTCTACTCTTTCTATCAATAAAGCTATTTGAGTTTTCCTCCACATTCTTGTATGTCTGACTTGATATATGCATTTTTGTGGTCAATATATATCTAGTCCTATATTGTTTATGATTGTAGATCTTGGTGATTTGATGGTATTATGTTGTTTTGACTTTACAAGTGCTCTTTGAAGTGTGGTAAGTAAGGGAGAAGTGGCAAAGATCTGTCAAAGGGGAGAGGAAACACGCAAGGAGCCAAGCGAAAGACTGAGGTTGGTACTCTCTGCTTCTCTCTCATCTACTTCTCATAATGGAAAATGAAAGTAACTTTAGTTTGTTTGTTTCTAAGATAGCTACCCATCTTAGTGGGACTAGGAACTCTGAATGGACACTATATTTCCCGATAACACCTGCCACCAAGCATGTAAAAAATAAGAAATCCAACCTCGAAGGCTACCAAAAAACCACTTCCACACATCTATGCATTAATACTAATAACCGACGCATAGGACACACATATGTTCTTTGAACAGACAGTCACATCACATGCATGTAAAGCCACTGGTGATGACCACACTAGATACTCGGTCGCATGTCTGCTTATTGAGAAGACGTATTGTCCATGTGCATTATCTCATTACACATGTGTTGACCAAGCAATTTTAGGTGACCTAGCCACGATGTCGTCCAACCAATGACCTCGCAGCTTTGGTCCCCTAAGCCACACTGACAACGCAGCTAACCCTATGCCACACATGTCATCTACTCATGTTTTCATGGGAAAAACATGGATACAGTCTGACTCTAACTTAGTCACCCATGTGGTAAAAATGTTTTTCCTCAAAAAAGGCCATAAAGGTCACCCTTGTATGACCTACCTAGCCTAGTCTACCAAAATGACAAAGTTATGGTTTGATGTTCTAACCTGTCTCTCCTCACACGCTATCCAAGTGCACAGGTTGTCCGTAAGGGAAGGAAACAACTCCTAGAAAAACTCTAACCTCCAAAAATAGAAAGTACAAATGATATGGCATGTGACCCACTTTTTCCTATATACAGCTTCTTTATCATCTTCTAAAGCCCAGTAAAGGAAATCATTACCTCTATTTTAGAATCGAGAGAGACACAAGGATTAAGACAACATCATCTTGATCATGGTACCTTCTATTCCATTTAAACCACAAACTTATTTTTTGAGTTTGCCATACACTGAGAGTATCACTTCAGGTGCACCTTTTCCATTTTTTTGGTTCATCTTACTTAGCCCATTTTTAGCTCATATATGTTTTTATCAATATTTTTTCACTTAGGGAATTGGTCATTGAGGTTGCATGTACGTAAGCAAATTCCTACCAAATTCATCGCCCTGGTAGTCGTCAACAAAGCCTATATCAGTTGTCACTTAATATGATAGGCTTTCTACAAATCTTTGTATATCCTTACATCATTTCTCACAAATTCACCATAGGTCCCGCCATATTGACCATGTCTATCACCAGTTACCCTTACATTTGGTAAACATCCATGTGGTGTAGGAGTATCCTCTATATGGACAGAGACGGTCTCTCTGGCCCAAGAGTGGGTCTAGCCAAAAACAAGACAATCTAATATAAATTTCCTTAGATTAGAATCAAATAAGGGAGCTATAACTTATAGATCTAATCCACTTAATGTTGATCTTGCTTCCTTCATCCATCTTCCTTTCATTCCTTTCATTTAAGTACCTAAAACAAACATGCAAGAAACAACAACAAATGTGATAGCATAAAATCGAATTCAATCTAATGAAAACCTAAAGGAGTTCTAAGCTATCAAATGTAATATTATACCGAATATAGGAAATAAACCATTAGTTGTATTAAAATAAAATTTAAAGAGAAATACAACCAAAGCCTTGATGTTGGAAATCTCCTTTGTAGTATCCAAGCCCTGCTACATAGCTTTTCATCACTCTTTTCCTCCCCTAGCTTGACATGAAATTTCTTCCAAGATATAACTCTCTTTCCTCATACTTTAGCTACCAAAGACTAGTCTTTTGTCATCTAAGATTAATCTTCTTCTATCAATAGCTAAAGATTTCATAATTTTGTGGCTTCACTATGTGTTGTATTGTGTGTATTGTAACCAAAAAGGGTAAGAGGAAGTGGTTTATATAGGGAGAGGAGGATAAGAATGGGATCCACTCAAGGGGGAAGAAGATATTATCTCCTTGGGAATATCCACTTTTAAGGGGGAAAGAACCTTATATGGAGTTCTCGGCCTTTATCGAACCAAACATCTAGCACATCGCCACTAGAAGTTTTTAGACGTGAAACTTCATTTCCTTTTATAAAAAATTTCAAAAAGTAGACTGGCACGGTTATTAGGCTAACATTATCACTGATTGGTGTGGATCACAGTGTTAAACTCTGTAAATTGGCATGCGTGAGACACTGGGAGAAAGCGTTGATCTTAAAAACTAGGTTTTAAGAAGGATTCTCTGGAAATGTTCTGAAGGGAGTAGAGACTTCTTTCTTCAAACTTCAAGGGATGCAAGAGCATAGGTTTCATGGTGAAAGTATAAAACAATAGTCACTACTAGGGTTCTTTGCAATTATGAACGAGGAGTGACAGGATAGTGAAAAATAATTGTAACAGATGCCCCCTAAATCACGAAGTCAAAGATGAAAGCGATGGCTGAAATGATTTAAGGCTGAGCAAGGACTTGGAATAATAGCATCAAAAGATATGCAACTCAAACATACATGTACATAGTTGAAATCTGATAGTCATACCTGATAAACATGAGAGGCATATAAAAATACATGAATCCATGGTATAGGCACATCTATCCATCAAGAAAAGGATCATGTGCATAGATCCTCGGCATGGATGCAACCATCCGACTGAAGGGATCATATGAAATAGATCCATTGCATGGGCACAACCATCAACATAGAGAGGATAAAAATGAAAAGACCCATGGTATGGTCATAGCCATTCGATTGAGTAGGATCAAAATGATACCCACGACATGGTTTCAGCCATCTGTCTAAAGAATCATGTATATAATCATGAATGACTCATCACTCCTCGCAACCTGGACTTTTGTGATCTAAGCTCAGGGTCTTGCACTCCAACACAACCCGATAAAAGTACAAGTTCTAACATGTGAATAGACATGCTGAAGTCAAACATGATAGAAAGATACTTGATTACTATCCAATGATGTGAACCGTTAACAAGCGCGAGAGAAACCACCCATAATGTCAATGGTTCTCAAGGTACTAACAGTACAATTCACGAAGTTTTAATAAGGAACTGAAGTCAAACACCTGTAAAATCACTCAATCGAGGACCAATGATGAGAACCTGTCCTCGAGTGCAAAGAACTTTCCATTGAGGCATGCAAGCTCTAAGGTACTGGAAGGGAGTATCTAGATCAACTGCCTGGGTAAGGAGCTGAAGTTGAAAGGAAGTGATCTTGTTAGATCTAAGACTTTTACGATCCATAATTTAGAAAGAAGTCTTTTGGATTAATCATATCATAAGGATTTGGTCTACGTTTTGAACCAACTAATGTGGTACGTCGTCAAGACAAGGTGAGAAGTTAGATGATCTAAGAGAATATAAATAACATGGATGCATCATTGTCCAGTGTTAGCCATTGGTGAGGAAGACTTAGGGATTAGCCGTTATGTAATAAATAATTATTAATTATTGAGAATGCCAAAGTATATTAATATAAAAATATTTTATTATTGGCTAGGGTTAACCTAGTCAATTTGAAATAGGAGGAAAACTAGCCGTTATTTTGATAAAGTACATAATAATGCTAATAATGTTAGTGAATATTGGTAAGGTTTGACCAAATGGGAGGAAACTAGGCATTAAAATATATGTAATAATATTAGTTGGTAATAATATTAGAACATAATTAGTTAGATATTAAAACAAAATTATTATATTAAACAAATCAAATAATACTAGTAACCAATTTGTAATATTAGGTACAGGACCTAGAATTGTAAAATTAGTTAAACTATAATAATCTAAGGTTGAGAAAGGCGACAAGGGATCAAATAAATTATGACATAAAATAATTGTCTAGAATTATAGGGGAAATTTTTAAAGAGAGTATGGTCAACATTCAATTTTAAGGGAATATATATTATAATTAAGTATCATAGAATCATTTTTATATTTTATTTAAAATTTTAAAGGAAATAAATAATAAAAGAGACAATAAGCTGAAGGATAGTCCACCTCATTGAAAGGAGGAAATCCAAGGAAGGAAAAACCAACTGCAAGGGGAGAGGAGGAAAAAAACCAAGAAGGAGACAAAACGGGAAACACAATGAATGAGAGTAATCCAAGATGGTGACATATCATTACACAATGTACAGGTAGGAAGACTTCTCTTGAGCATGTGGATGACATGACTCTAGATTTTCGTAGCATTTCACATCATAGGATAAGAGGTCATGGTGATGTGGCAGCGATCATATTGTTGGGTGTGGAGCCTAATTATATTCTTTATTTAGAGGTATCGCCACATTGGACGCCAGTTTGTAATGTGGCGGCAACGCTGCCTGTAAAATATACACTGTAGGTGGGTCCACGGGGGGGGGGGGACTACGACCTTCGGGAGCTTCCCCCTAGCGGGGGGATTAGGGGCAGCACCTCCGAAGCTAAAAATAGATATAAATTTTCCTTGTAAAATGTTTTAATTTTGTATTCAATCTCGTCCATTCATTAGGCGAAGATCTGACGATAGAAGTTAGGTTTAATTGAGGTTTTTTTGCCCTAGAAGGAAATCCCTCACTATATATGAGGGAATTTTATTATGTCTAGGTAGATATGTATTCTGAGTGAGAAGAGAGAGGATATTGAGCGAGAGAGAAGAGGGAATTACAACAAATCTGATGTAGGTTGTATCTCTTTAGTTTGCTAGATAATATAAAAGGAAGGACTAGTTGTTTCTCCATGGACGTAACCCAAATTGAGTGAACCACGTATATCTGTGTTTGTCTTGTTTTATGTGTTTTATGTGTTTATATTTTTGCAATATTGTATGTGTTCCATTGCTCTGTAATATATAATTTTCTAACAACTAGTATTAGAGACGAAGGTCTATTTGGCTGATAAACTCACAGGAGATAAGGGTTCCTAGTTTGAGTGGGAGCAATGGTGGAAGATGGTAGGTTTAGGGTCGAAAAACTTAACGACCAAAACTACTAGCTATGGAAGATGCAGATGGAATATTATTTGTATCAGAGAGATCTGTACCAACCATTGAGCAAAAAGGCAAAGAATCTGACGAGTATGACAAACACAGAATGGGATATTCTCTATATAAAGGAACAATGTTGTTGTGCCTAGTGGTGTCAGTAGCATTTAATATTTCAAAGGAAACGAAAATAGACGGTTTAATGTAGACATTGGCCAAACTATATGAAAAACCCTTGGCCTCAAATAAGGTATTTCTTATGAAGCATTTATTTAATATGAAAATATTAGTAGGTGGATTTGTTGCTGATAATTTAAATGTATTTAATATAGTTACCAGTCAGTTAAGTCCTGTAGGGGTAATTTTTTATGATGAAGTTAGGGCTCTATTATTTTTGTGCTCATTGCCAAAAAGTTGGAATGGTTTAGTTATCACCATTAGTGACTCTGTCTCTGGATCTAATACTTTAAAGTTTGATGATGTTCTTGGTGCAATCCTTAGCAAGGAAATGTGACAAAAAAGCTCCAGTGAGACATCAGGTAATGCTTTGACTGCAGAGACTACGGGAAGAAAAATGGAAAGAGGAAAGAGCCCAGGATATTGCAGTAAGTCAAGGAAAGGCAAATCCAAGTCCATATCGGGGATAGTGTGCTGGAAATGTGGGAAGAAAGGACACCTAAAGAAAGACTGCAAGTCTCAGAAGGGAAAAGAAGGAGATGTGCAGCAAGAAAACAATCATGAATCGAATGTGACATGTGATGTGTTGCAAGATGCTTTGATTCTTTCTTTAGGAAATATTATTGATGCATGGGTGGTAGATTCAAGGGCCTCATTCCACGCCACACTTGATAGGAAACTTTTTCATGATTATGTTCAAGGATATTTTGGAAAGGTTCGATTGGGTGATGATAAACCCTGTAAAATCATTGGAATGGGTACAATTTTCATAAAACAACATAATGAATTAGTGGCTATTGAAGGAGGTAAGGCATGTTCTAGATCTGAAGAAAAAACTTATTTCAATAGGGAAGTTGGGAGGTGAAGGCTGTGTGACTACTTTTAGAGATAAAACCTGGAAGGTCACTAAATGATACCTCGTAATAGAAAAAGAGAAAAGGTTGGTACATTGTATTTATGGAATCGTATTTATAATTTTGTTAATGCTTTAACCTCTACAAGAGAAGATATGGCATTGTTGCATCATAGGATTGGGCACATGAGTGAGAAGGGGATGAATATTCTTCACTCAAGAAATTTGTTGCCAGGTTTGAAGCATGTTTATTTAAAATTCTGCGAGAATTGTGTTTATGGAAAACAAAAGAGAGTCATATTCCTCAGAGTTGGGAAAGAAAAGCAGAGTGAAAAATTAGAGCTTCTGCATATAGATGTATGGGGACTTACTCAGGTATCATCTCTTGGTGGCTCTCATTATTATGTTACTTTTATTGATGATGCAACCAGAAAAACCTAGATTTATTGTATTCGAAATAAATCTAACGTATTTGATACTTTCAAGAAATGGAAATATTTGGTTGAAAATGAGACAGGAAAAGGATTGAAGTGTCTAAGATCAGACAATGGATATGAATATTGCAGCAAAGAGTTTGATAAGTATTGTTTAGAGAATGGAATTCACAGAGAGAAAACAGTTCCAGGAACACCACAAGAAAATGGTGGGTCAGAAAGTATGAACAGGACAATCATGGAGCATACAAGGTGCATGAGATTGCATGCAGGATTGCCTCTACAATTTTGGGCAGATGCTGTAGTTAATGTTGTTTATCTAATAAACAGAAGGCCTTCAAGTTACTTGGATGGTGGTATTTTAGAGGTGGCATGGACAAGTAAAAAGGTATAGTACTCATCTTTAAAAACTTTTGGTTGTGAAGCCTTTGTCCACATTATAAAGAAAACAAAACAAAGCTTGAGGCAAAATCGAAGAAATGTACCTTTATTAGATATGATGTTAGTGATTTTGGTTATCGCTTTTATGATTATGAAAAACAAAAAGTCATTAGGACCAAAGATTTCATATTCAATGAAAAGGTTTTGTATAAGGATCATCTGCAGAAAAAGAAACAAGAAAAAGAAAACAAAGAATACATAGTGCTTGATGAGATCACAGAAAAAGAGATGGTGCTTGAAAATCATAATGATCAAAAGCCATAACAACAACCACAACAACAACAAGAACCTAAAACAATTGAAAGTGGTGTTAGAAGATCCACCCGAATAAGGAGACCCCCTGAACGATAATCTCATTCATTATATTGTGTACTCTTAACTAATTCTAGTGAACTAGAATGTTATGAAGAAGTAGTGCAGGTAGAAACCAGGAAGAAGTGGGAGCAAGACATGAAAGAAGAGATGGACTCCTTAGCACATAACTAGACTTGGGACTTAGTCAGGTTGCCTACAGGTAAAACAACATTACAGAATAAATGGGTTTACAAGTTGAAGGAAGAAGATGGAGGTAGAAAAAGGTATAAAGCTAGACTTGTGATGAAAGGGTTTGCATTGAAAAAGGGTATAGACTTTAATGAGATATTTTCACCTATTGTTAAAATGACTTCAATTAGAACTATTTTAAGTCTAATAGCAGCTGAAGATTCGCATCTTGAGCAGTTAGATGTAAAGACAACCTTTCTCCATGGGGATTTGGAGGAAGAGATATATATGTAGCAACCACAAGGGTATGAGGTAAAAGCGAAGGAGAAGCTAGTGTGCAGGTTGAAGAAGAGCTTGTATGGCTTAAAACAGGCTCCAAGGTAGTGGTATCTAAAATTTGTCAGGTTTATGTCTAAAGAAGGTTATACTAGATGTCACTTTGATCATTGTGTTTATCTCAAAGAGAAAAATGATGGCAGCTATATTATATTGTTATTCTATGTAGATGACATGCTTGTTGCAGGTTCTAACATGCAGGAAATAAATGCACTCAAAAGAAAATTGGCGAACTCATTTGCAATGAAGGATTTGGGTGTTGTGAAACATGTCCTTGGCATGAGAATAACTAGAGACAGGAAGAATCGCAAATTAACATTGTCTCAAAGTGAGTACATAGAAGAGGTGTTGAAAAGGTTTAATATGTAGAATGCAAAACTAGTTAGTATACCTTTGGCTAGCCATTTCAAATTAAGTAAGGAGGAGTGTCCCAGGAATTAAGAAGAAATGGATCATATGTCTAAAGATCCATATGCATCAGCAGTTGGAAGCTTAATGTATGCAATGGTCTGCAAAAGGCCTAATATTGCACATGTAGTGGGAGTTATAAGAAGCTACATGAACAATCCAGGAAAAGAACATTGGATGGCGGTGAAGTGGATTCTTAGGTATTTAAGAGGTACCAAAAATCAAGAATTATGCTTTGGTGGTTCAAACATCGCTCTACGAGGATATGTTGATGCAGATATGGCAGGTGATAGAGATAACAGGAGGAGCACAACAGGGTATGTGTTTACTGTAGGTGGAACAACTATCAGTTGGTCTCAAAACTACAAAGTGTTGTTTCACTCTTAACAACGAGAACATAGTATGTTGCTACTGTAGAGGCTAGTAAAGAAATGATTTGGTTACAAATATTTCTAGATGAACTGGGTAAGAAGCAGGGGTTGGGGAGGTTATACAGTGACAGCCAGAGTACCATACATCTTGCAAAGAACTTTGCATTTCATTCCAAGACCAAACATATACATCTCAAGTACCATTTCATACGGTCAGCATTGGAAGATGAATAGTTGAAGTTGGAAAAGATACAAACTAGCCAGAATCCTGTAGATATGTTAACAAAAGTTGTAACCAAGGACAAACTGAGAATTTGCTCAGCTTCAATTAGTCTTCAGGTATGATGAAGAAGATGAGAAATAGCATGTCCAAAGTGGAGTCATTGTACAACAAATGAAGCAGCGATGGAGTTTCTATAATCAGTTTCCAAGTGGGAGATTGTTGGCTTGTTGGGGTCTGACCCGAGTTCGGAGTTAATTAGCCAAAAAAACCCCTGTAATATTTGCCCTTTTGGCAACAATCCAACAGGAGCATGGACTGAGGTCTCACCCGAAGCAGTAAGGGGGGGGGGTGTTGGAACTAGGTTTTCGCACCCTTGATATCTCTGAGGGGTTGACTTAGTCCACCTATGAATACCTTTGCGCACTTCCCTAGCCTGCGAGGCATTCACGCCCTTGTTAAAGTTGTCTTGGTGTAGCCCTAACCTGGGATTGTGGGGATTTCACGCTGCTAGAGCAACGATCTACGCTATTTCCCCAAGTCACAATGCAGATCCTACTTGTCTTCTTATCACAATTAGTTATCTTTGGCGTAAACAAATAACTTATATTATATTTAATTATTCACCAATTTCATATAAGTTCGCGTAGCAAATAAATAGTAAATTTACAATTCATACCCAATATACGTCAATGCATAAAATAGGAAAATGTACACAAAAATATTGTAAAACTTCTCTTTATTAATGCTTTGACTGGTTACAGACTCAACCTGCCCTATGCACTCAACTGCAGGGGTCCGCGCACTCAGCTGCGGACTATTAGGCCTCTGAGCACTCAGCTACAGAGCCTTCTCCTATTCTATGACCCAAAGACACGAGTCTTCACTTCAATTCAATGCTTCATGGATTGATTTCCTCTCATTATAATTTATTGACACTTAGAGCCTCGTTATATTTATATAATCCCATGGTCCGTGGACCATAGGTAGATCTCTCAAACTGACATTACATTACAAAAACGAGAGCAGACAACCCTCTGACTCATTTACCATCTTCACGCTTTGTGCCCACAAATTGCAGAGTATTTACATCGCACTTAGTCAAAACTTGGGCTTTAAATGTTATGTACCTAGGGGGGATAATATGGGGTACCAAGGGAGGTACCCAAGGTAATAATGTAATAATGGGATGGGCCATAGTAATAAATAAGGTGGTTAACCCATGTCATGTAAGGGACCACAAGTAGTTAATAATAATGTAATGGGCCCATGGTATTAGTTGATGGTATGAGAAAACCATGGTAATGATGCATGGTATTGTATGTATGAGGCCTATATAGAGGCTAGAGACTCCACATGGAGAGATATGAAGAGAAGTCTTATTGTATGAACAAACATATGGCTTGTGGAGTGTTCTCCTTCCTTAAGGAGTGAATGTATGGTGTTGCCCTACCTTAAGGGTTTGATCAATAAAGTGAATCATTTCTATCTATATTTGATCTTGTTATTCTTGGGTTTATTTCTGTTATCATATATTTCCGGGTTAGATCTACAACAATTGGTATCAGAGCACTTTCTTGGGCAAACCGTGGAGAATTTTTTTTTTATTTTTGCAGGGATTTTTGGGTGGCGAAATTGCAGATCAGATCTGTACGTTTTGGTGCAAGATCTGCAAAATCTAATTGCAGATCTGTATTCCTGGTAAAAAAATAGCCGATTTCAAAAAAAAAAATCGGTTGAATCGGAGTCCGGATGAAGAAGATATCGCTGATTTAAAAATCAGTGGGGTTGCAGACAATTTTCAGGGCAGCGATTTTGCAGCGCAGATCTAGATGTCTTGGTACAAGATATGCAAAATATAATTGCATATCTGGATTCTTTGGGAAAAAATACCCAACTTCAAAAAAAAAATCAGTCGAATCGGAGTCCGGATGAGGGAGATATCGCTGATTTAAAATCAGCTCTTTTTACAGAAATTTTGGGTGACGGCGGGAGAGTTGCAGCGCAGATCTGAAATTCCAAGTGCCTGGATCAAGATTTCTACCACATGGGCAGATGCAGAATGATTGTTCCATTTCCAAAAACAGGTTATAATAGGGATTCTGAGCAATATTGACGAAACTGTGACCATTTCAAATTTTCGCCAATTTTTTTTGTGATGGCGGGCCTAGATCTGAATTTGAATGACTTATATCCATTTGATGGCTCTCATCCAGCCAAATGGCTAGCACAAATGGAGAAATGTTTTAGATTGAATTACATCATGAATGATGAGACTCAGCTGAATTTAGGAACAATGTACTTGGACAATGAAAGGTTGCAATGGTGGCAAGGGCATCAACGTCGCTATCGTTGGCCCTTGACTTGGGACAAATTCACTAAAGCTCTTATGGACCACTTTGACCGTAAAGCTAATCTTGTTGATAAGCTCACACAGACTGACACACAGCCTAGCAAACATTTTATTTTTACAGGAAAGAAGGAAACTAAGGAACCTAAAGGGTTATTTTCTGCTGGTATCTCCTTATTGCAGGTTCATGGATTGATTCAGAAGGAGAAAATCATTGTGTCTATAAATCCGAGTTGCAAGCAAAATATCATAAATGTCAATTTGGCAAAAAAATTGCAAGTCCCAGCAAAACAAATTGCACATACACAGGATGATGATAAGGATGTTTAAATCTATAAGGATTTGAAGCTTTCTATGGATAAGTATGTGTTTCATGGTGATTTTTATGCTTCAGAGATGGATAATATCGATGTTGTTTTGGGATATCCTTGGATGGAATCTGTGGGTACTATCAATATTAATGCGCAGAAGAAATTTTTGAAGCTATGGTATAAAAAGAAGAAAATTACATTATAGGATATTTCCATCCATAAACAGGTAGAGTCCATGGAGGTTGACGCACAAGATGTTACAGGGACTGACATATCAGATGATGAGCAGTTGATGGTCGACAATCAAACACAAACAGAGGCCGAAGCAGAAAAGGTTACAGGTGCTGATACATCTGAGGACGATTCAGTGGTTGAAGTCATATTGAAAAAGAAGACACCACAAGAGGCACCACAGCAAGGTGAAGTAAAGAAAAAGCCATCGTGGGTTAAAACTTCAACATATCATCACCCACATCACCCAGCAAGACAACAATCAAGATGGCAACACATGGACAACAAACCCCGCAGGACAGATCGAGAGGAACAAAGATCCACCTACTACACATCCACACAGAAGAGCTACCGCAGTCAACTTCCATCTCAAGCGAGCGAGGCACCAGCGAGATCGAGGGTTCACCTTTCTCTTGGATGGCTAGATGCACGTGCATGGTATCAGTGGACTACTCTTTTGAGTAGATCTTATTATTTATGTTCTTCCCATGTTTCGGGGACGAAACATGTTTAGGGGGGTGGAATGTTATGTACCTAGGGGGGATAATATGGGGTACCAAGGGAGGTACCCAAGGTAATAATGTAATAATGGGATGGGCCATAGTAATAAATAAGGTGGTTAACCCATGTCATGTAAGGGACCACAAGTAGTTAATAATAATGTAATGGGCCCATGGTATTAGTTGATGGTATGAGGAAACCATGGTAATGATGCATGGTATTGTATGTATGAGGCCTATATAGAGGCTAGAGACTCCACATGGAGAGATATGAAGAGAAGTCTTATTGTATGAACAAGCATATGGCTTGTGGAGTGTTCTCCTTCCTTAAGGAGTGAATGTATGGTGTTGCCCTACCTTAAGGGTTTGATCAATAAAGTGAATCATTTCTATCTATATTTGATCTTGTTATTCTTGGGTTTATTTCTGTTATCTGATACCAATTGTTGTAGCTCTGATACCAAAATATAAATATACCCAAGAATAACAAGATAGAAATAGATAGAAATGCTACTTTATTGATCAAACCCTTAAGGTAGGGCAACACCATACATTCACTCCTTAAGGAAGGAGAAGACTCCACAAGCCATATGCTTGTTCATACAATAAGACTTCTCTTCATATCTCTCCATGTGGAGTCTCTAGCCTCTATATAGGCCTCATACATACAATACCATGCATCATTACCATGGTTTCCTCATACCATCAACTAATACCATGGGCCCATTACATTATTATTAACTACTTGTGGTCCCTTACATGACATGGGTTAACCACCTTATTTATTACTATGGCCCATCCCATTATTACATTATTACCTTGGGTACCTCCCTTGGTACCCCATATTATCCCCCCTAGGTACATAACATTAAACCCCAAAAATTTCCTTGGGGGGATCCCACGCCCAATAGCCGCCTAACACAAACATCATGACTCACCCTCGAGTCACTCTATTGGTGTAGAGATCTACGCGCGGAGACCTCCCAACTCTACTTCGACTGCCACAAGGTTAGCAATGCACTGAGTGGTTGCTGATTGTATCTCTTTTGCACGTTGTTCTGAGACTGTGGTGTCAGAATTGTTACCCTGTATCTATTACTATGTCCCCTGCATCTACGCAAGCTTGTCTTCAATTGTTGCAGTGATTACGAAGGTCTTGTCAATGGAAGGTTGAACACATGGATTCAAAATTGCTTCTTTGTGTCACGCTGCATCTACTTGCTCTTTAAGCGCTTTGGCTTGTTCCATTCATTCGAGCCTTTGAGTGAGGGACAATATCTACACGGTCCCTTTGATGTTGTCATACTACTGATGTAGCTCGCATGCCTCTGTTTCTATGCATTGTATGTTCAGGTCCTCCTGTAGATTGGTGAGGACCTCGAATGATTCTTCTAGCATTTTGGTGCAGTCCCTTACTACACTGTTGATCTCCTCCATCCCTAATGTAATGGCGCTGGCACGCTGTTCCCTTACCTCTGGAAGAGTTGAAGGCTACGCCTTCAACCACAAATTTACTATCTAAAGGTTTAGCTCCAGCTAAACCTTGGCCATTTCTTCTCGTGCCTTGCACACCCCTGTTGCTAATCTTTGGATGCACTCTTCTACTAGCGCTTCTGTTGGGATGGATAGCTCAGGGACCATCCAGCATGCTTCTTCAATTTCTTGTACCATCTTCCTATTCTGAGACACGACCTCCTTGCACTGCAAGCTCAATTGATCCATGTTGATCTTCTATTAACTCAACACCTATAGCCGTGGCTCTCCCTAGCCTGTAGTTCTGCAGTAATCCCATCCTGAAGGAGATAGAGCATCCCCGAGGGAGAGAAACCATGCTGATACCTTTCCCTTTCAATGTACTAACCGTAGGCTTGTCGGCCTCATTTGATGTAACCAGTGCCCCTTCTGGAAGAACTATTGTGTTGGTCATACAAGCACACATCATTTCCTCTGCTGCGACTATTCCTACTGTGAGGCTAGTCAAGAGAGTACGAGCCTGAGTAGTGTGCACCTACAACTCCTGAATCTATGCTCAGAGGGCCCCCAACACAACTTGATTCTCCTCCACAAAGCTCTAGAAGGCCTCTGTGGTGACATCATGCACCGTCTCTCCTATATCGTGCAGATCCCCCTAAGTAAGGGTGATTGGGTCGATAGATAACTTAGACACTTTCATCTTCTTGTGCAACTCCATCCACTCTTGCGGGCACTAGCACATCAATTGTGTTGGCACTGTCTGTGGGTCCGAGCTACCCTCCTCTATCTCTATTTCCACCTCTTTCTCCTACTCAGGCGATGGAGACTTCTCGCCCTCGTGTGCCTTATTGTTGCCTTTTGTGCTATTACTGCAGCCTTTTTTTGTTATGCTTCTATCTCCACAGTGTCCCACGCCTTCTTCACCTTTTCTGTTGCTGCTTCTTTCCTTCTCTTTTCTACCAATTGTGCCACATGCAGCTTTGCCTCCTCCTTTTTTTTTGTGTAGCAGACTTTTCCACCACAAAGATGTTTGGAGAGTGTTAGCACCTAAATTTTCCTTAGGCTGAAGGAAGGCAAAATTCAGGGTAACCACAAACCACGCTCAGTCTGGTAGCTAGCCCTACCAGAACATGAGAGGGCTCTCTCCAAGTCACACTCAGCGAATAAGTAAACGGAATGGTATGAGATGAATAACAGTGAAATATTGATCTTAGGCTAGTAATTAAATATGGATACAAGAAGAAATTTTTTATGAATAACTGAGTTTCTGGGATGGTATGGGACCAACGGACAGCAATGAGCAGAGAATTTAATACAAAGGCACAGATTACTTCGTGAGGAAAGATAGGCAGAAAGTCTAGCAATTTAGTTTGAAATAACGTGGAATGGAGGAATTGCTTAGGAGGGTGAAAAGGGCATAATTACATGAATCCTTTTCAACAGAAGAAGAACATTGAACATGAAATTTTCCCACAGGCAGAGCAATAAAAATTAATTCTACTTTAACTTAGAAAATTTCACTGGAAATGAATATGAAATGAACTGTGAAACATTACAAAATACATATGAAACATAAGAGACAAATTTTCTACACTCACAACCACATGAATCTCATGAAACAGAGCTGTTGTCTTTCATTAATCCTCTGTCTAAATATACAATGAAGAACTGAGTTTCTCTCCCACAGTCTCCAAGAAATTACAAGCCAACCAACCCTTTGCAAATGGTTTGCATACAATATATAGAATGTGCCATGAAGAGATAGAACGCCCAAGGGTTGGGGAGTGATCAGGAGCTAAGGATCAAGTGTCGTAAAATGGTCAAAAATGAAAGTACTTAGAAATGATTGAAAATTGAATGAATGGATAGAGCTCATCGTTCTGATTCCATCACCACAAACGGTTCGAAAAACGATCACCGTATGAGAAAGTTATGCCAAAAACAAAATCGCCCAATAACCCTTAATTTTTGAATTTTTAAAAAAAATTAAAAAAAGAATATTCCATAGAATATTCCTTGGAATATTTTGGAGAATATTCCTTTTGGCCAGTGAATCAATGGATGCCACGTGGCAAGCACGGAGGCCGCCATGTGGCTAGGGTGACATCAACAACAATGGGCGCATGTTAAAACTTTTGGTGGCAGTGAGGTTTCATCCCGCAACCTCCGGGATATTAGCCATACACCTTACCATTGGGCCAAACAAGCGGTTGTTGTTATATGAGCCGCATAACCCTTTTTAAAGTTTGATTTAGTGTTGGGCGGGGCCCGAAGGGGGCCAGCCCCCATTTCATGTGACCCTCGGCCCATAACCGTGGGCTCAACCCCCTAAACCGTCGGCGCGCAATCCGATGCAAACTGCCAGCCGAAATTTTTGGTCACATGCGCATTTATAACTGCAGTTAAGTTGGTGGAAATTTTGGCGGAGCGCCAAATTTGGGCGGTCCCGCCATATTTGGCGGGCCTATCTGGCCTCCAACTACAGTTAGCTGGAGTTTTTCTAGGGGCAGACTGGAGAAACTTTAAATGGCCATAACTTTGGCTAGAAAAGGCAGTTTTGGACAAATTGTTTTTTGATTTTGGGTCTCTCGACCTTCTGAAGCCATTGGCATAGGTTTCATAGCCATCTGAGGTCATCTGTAGGTGTTTTAGCTTCATGGAAGTTCTAGTAGCCACCAGGGCCAAATCAGTTTGGGAGCTACATTGGGAATTGTGTAGCCATTGAATGTGGAACGAAGGTCATTCCTAAGGGTTTTTAGCATTCTGAATCCATTTCTACAGCTCATTTTTCCTTCTGAGGCATTCTTCTCATTGCTTAGCTTCAGCGAAGCCTTCAGGGCCACAAGGGCCATTTCAGTGCTTGAGCTGTTTGGAGGCTATGTTCATCCGTTTTTGGTGATTCAAAAGGCTATGTCTGTTGTTTTCGACCTTCTGAGTCTAATGGTAGAGGTTTCAGAACCAATTGAGGTCATCTTCACCTCGAAATTATCCATGCAAGTTTAAAGGGCCACCAGGGCCAATTGGGGAAAGTATTGTATAAGGTACAAATTTCACTGTTTAGTGTTTGGGAAAGAGCATGTTTAGCTAATTCCTATCTTCTGATTCTGTATTTACAGACAGATCTATCCTTTGAGACACCCATATTCTTGTATTAGCCTTTGTAGCATTTTTAATAAAAGAGGACAAGCCTAGTTGGAGAGGCTTGGTCTACTTAGATGTAGCCCAGAAGGGGTGAACTGCTTTATCATTTTGATGTCTTTATTTTCTGCAGATGATATGCTAAACAAAACTGATATAAAGTATTAAACGACAAATAAATATAACTTGCATACACACATAATCACCTGTTCAGCTGCAGAAAATTACTTGTCTTATTCCGCAAGACCTTAAACTTCAAGTATGTGTATGTCAAAGACTACTAAGTGTTTACTTTGTTATTTCTTTAGGCAGAGCTTGTAGAGGGCCAGGTAGCCTCTGGAACTCATCCTCTTTTTAGAGGTGACATGTCCGGTGAAGGCCCCTACAGTCTATATCTGTATAAGAAATAAGAAGTTTATACATTTTTAGAGGTCATTTGGAGTGTCTAGCTCACAGTTGAAATTACTGGAAATGGATACCTTGCACCCTTAAACAAGTACATTCCATTTTCAGATCAGATGGTATCAGAGCACTATGTTTACTTCAGTGACATCACTAGCTTGATTGTGTAGCTTGAAAGGTGTCTTAAGCAGTGTTGAAGATTGATTGCTTTATTATTTTTCAATCTACTTGTTGTTTGAGTTTGTTGAAGCTCTTTTGTTCATTTTTATAATGACAACTTCCATAAGTGAGTTTTCAAAATCGTCCTCCTTCACAAGATTCTTTGATGAAGGCTTGAAGCAAGAATTTTTCATCATGATGAATATGGTGAGAGAAATGTATGAGGATGAAAGAAAGAGCTCTAAACTTCAAGAGCAGTTGAATTCCATGAGGGAAGAGAATCAGTTGCTTTCTAACCAATTGCAGGAAATGGAAGGCCAACTTCATATTGCAAACATGAATCTGGAAAGGATGCATGAGTTGGAGACACAACTCCTTGTTGCCAAAGAAGCCTTAACCAAGTATCAGCTTGAAGAAGAGGTAAACAATTCTAGTTTATCTTCAAATTCTTATAAGAATGTTTATGTTGGTTCTTTTGAGAAACATACCAGAGGCATAGGGTCGAAGTTGATGTCCAAAATGGGATATGAAGGAAAAGGATTGGGCAAACATGCACAGGGTATAGTTGAGCCAATAATGGTTGACGTAAGGCCTAAGAATTTGGGTCTTGGCTATGGACAATCTTATGGAGAAAGTTCCAGAGCAGCCATGAAGGCAATGGAAACAGTTCCTAGAAGGAGTTTCATTTCAGGTTCTCTATCTCAAGGTTGTAGAGGTTGTATCCTTGAGGAATGCAATAGTTTGAAACATGCGTTGAAGGAGGAAGGTGTGCATAAGCATGCACTTGAACAAGGAAGCGGTGAAAGCTCTAAAACCATTAAAGGGATTCATGGTGTTCCAAAAGGAGCTTCTTCTTCGTTTGATTCATCTCCTCATGAAGATAGTGAACGTGAAAGAGAAAGGTATAAATCTGATTTCAATCATATTTCCTTTGATCATGTAAAGCATGGATAATTTCCACATAAGCATTGGAAAAGAATTGCATGTTCTTTTTGTGGTTTGGTTAACCATAATGTTTCTAGATGTTGGAAAAGAATGGCAACATACATGAAACTTTTGAAGGAAAGGAGGCAAGAAGCCAAAGTTCCATTGAACAAAGAAAATCATGCTATCGAGAAGATGAATATGTGTTGCACTTATTGCCATAAGCATGGACATACTGCTGAAAGGTGTTGGACTCTGAATCCAACAATGCTTCCACGAAAATTGAAGAAATTGGAGAAAGAGTATGGCAAGAATGGGAAGGAAGTTTCCATCATTGATATGTGTCAGGATGATACACATGCTGATATCGATGTGCAGTTAAAGGAAGCACCTTTTAAATGGATTGGTAAGAAATGGTTAGAATTATTATCCAATTGAAGTTGCATGTCTTTTGATTGAATGCATTTCTTTATTAAGGGAATGCAAGTTGCAGGATGGAAAAGCTGAGTATGAGACTCACTCTATTACAGCGAAAGTTATATTCATTTCAGCTTTGAAAGTACATGTACATGTGATCGAGGATATTGTACTTATGATTGTACTTAAGAGAAATTTGAAGGATAAACTGCATGCATGAGAATGATATGCATGAGCACAAGGATCATGATGATTTCCTTGTATTTTAAACATGTATGTGTGATTAACCTGAAGGGTCGATTACTTTTTTTTTAATCATGCATGTAATGTAATATTGACTTGGAAAAAGTTAATTTGATCTCCAAGATTGTATAGAGGAGAAATGATGAAGTGTTTCATCTTTGTAAAAGCCTTCTCATTTGGGAGGCAACTCTTCTTTTGGAGCGGAGGTGCCATGGATGGGCATCATGACAGCTGGCAAGCCCACATGTTTAGGGGAATATTTCAGCTCATATATCAGCAAGTATCATTGCTGGTTTCTGCAAATTTTCAGTTTGTCTGGAAAACAAGCTTGGTCGGGATTCGACAAGTATTGGCTTATGCAGCAGAAAGTTGCCATGACGACAGATTGCAAGGCAGGACATTTTGGTATCAGTATGCTCATTTGGCTGAACGGAAGAGGATATTTCTATTCCTCAAGTGCTGTACAGTTCAGTTCAAAGATTCAGTGAGCTTTTGGGGACCAAAAGCCTTCTCATTTGGGAGGTGTGATAAGGAGCTCAGGATCAAGTGTCGTAAAATGGTCAAAAATGAAAGTGCTCAGAACTGATTTGAACCTGAAAGACTATATAGATCTCATCTTCCTAATTCCGGTGCCGCAAACGGTTCGAAAAATGGTCGCCGTATGAGAAAGTTATGCCAAAAACAAAATCGCCCAATAACCCTTAATTTTTGAATTTTTAAAAAAAAATTAAAAAACGATATTCCACGGAATATTCCTTGGAATATTTCAGAGGATATTCCTTTTGGGGAGAAAATCAATGGCTGCCACGTGGCAAGCTCGGAGGCCGCCATGTCGCCGGGGTGACGTCAGCAACAATGGGCGCATGTTAAAACTTTTGGTGGCAGTGAGGTTTGATCCCGCAACCTCCGGGATATTAGCCATATGCCTTACCATTGGGCCAAACAAGCAGTTGTTGTTATATGAGCTGCATAAAGCTTTTTAAAGTTTGATTTAGTGTTGGGCGGGGCCCGAAGGGGGCCAGCCCCTAAGGGCCGGCCCCCATTTCATGTCAGCCTCGGCCCATAACCGTGGGCTCAACCCCCTAAACCGCCGGCGCGCAATCCGATGCAAACTGCCAGTCGAAATTTTTGGTCACATGCGCATTTATAACTGTAGTTAAGTTGGCGGAAATTTTGGTGGAGCACCAAATTTGGGTGGTCCCGCCATATTTGGCGGGCCTATCTGGCCTCCAACTACAGTTAGCTGGAGTTTTTCTAGGGGCAGACTGGAGAAACATTAAATGGCCATAACTTTGCCTGGGAAAGGCGGTTTTGGACGAATTTTTTATTTATTTTGGGTCTCTTTGACCTTCTGAAGCCAGTGGCATAGGTTTCACAGCCATCTAAGGTCATTTGCAAGTGTTTTAGCTTCGTGGAAGTTCTAGGAGCCACCAGGGCCAAATCAGTTTGGGAGCTACATTGGGAATTGTGCAGCCATTGAATGTGGAACGAAGGTCATTCCTGAAGTTTTTCAGCATTCTAAATCCATTTCTATAGCTCGTATTTCCTTCTGAGGCATTCTTCTCACTGTTTAGCTTCAGGGAAGCTTTCAGGGCCACCAGGGCCATTTCAGTGCTTGAGTTGTTTGGAGGCTATGTTCATCTGTTTTTGGTGATTCAAAAGGCTATGTATGCTGTTTTCAACCTTCTAAGTCTAATGGCAGAGGTTTTAGAACCAATTGAGGTCATCTTCACGTCGAAATTCTCCATGCAATTTTAAAGGGCCACCAGGGCCAATTGGGGAAAGTACTGTATAAGGTACAAATTTCACTGTTTAGTGTTTGGGAAAGAGCATGTTTAGCTAATATCTATCTTCTGATTCTATATTTATAGTTAGATATTTCCTTTGAGACACCCATATTCTTGTATTAGCCTTTGTAGCGTTTTTAATACAAGAGGACAAGCCTAGTTGGAGAGGCTTGGTCCAGCAGATGTAGCCCAGAAGGGGTGAACTGCTTTATCATTTTGATGTCTTTATTTGCTGCAGATGATATGCTAAACAAAACTGATATAAAGTATTAAACAACAAATAAATATAACTTGCATACACACATAATCACATGTTCAGCTGCAGAAAGTTACTTGTCTTATTCCGCAAGACCTTAAACTTCAAGTATGTGTATGTCAAAGACTTCTAAGTGTTTACTTTATTATTTCTTTAGGCAGAGCTTGTAGAGGGCCAGGTAGCCTCTGGAACTCATCCTCTTTTTAGAGGTGACATGTCCGGTGAATGCCCCTACAGTCTATCTCTGTATAAGAAATAAGAAGTTTATACATTTTTAGAGGTCATTTGGAGTGTCTAGCTCACAGTTGAAATTATTGGAAATGGATACCTTGCACACTTAAACAAGTACATTCCATTTTCAGATCAGGGAGTTACTCGAATCATTACAAAATGGAGGTGGAAAGCCAACCATTAGCTACAGGTGCAGCGTTACAAACATGACAAATGGCTTGGGTGACTGTTTGCCTTCCTTTGCCACTTGGATAAAAGCCAATCTGGAGTGAAAATACTTTAAATGCTGCCTTAGGTGCAGAAAAAGTGAAATGTAGATGAGCGGGCCCACTTGGAGAAAGTCGCAAATCGAAATTTTGCAAAACGGGTGTGATTTTGGCCTTTTTCTCTATATGCGTCGTGCCCAATTCTATATCCACTGTGCCAATTTGGAGGCTGTTTTGAGGCACTTGCTTGAGTCCAAAATTTTCCCAAGTGTGCTTGTTGGAAAGCCTGGCCTGTCTACTTTTCAGCCCAAGTGGAATTTCTAAATTTGGTGCTCATTTACCCCTCCAAATCTACATTCTCCCAAGACTGCTTCCTGTGTGTCAAAATAGGGGCAGAGAGGTCATTTGTTGAGTGTTTTAGACCTCCTGGAGACTCAAATCATGCCAAAATTTCTTGTACAAGCACCAGTAGTCGTGATTTTTCATTTTGAATCCAAAAATGTAAACCATTTGTGATTTGGAGCTCCCAATCCTAAGCGCCGCGACAATGGCGCGGCGCACAGGGAGAAAAAACCTGTGTTGTAACCAAAAATTTTCCAAGTGACCAAAATTGCCCCAAATTTCTTGAAATTTGGGCTAGAGATCCTCTATGAGGTGCCATGCTGGGCCAAAGAGGCTTTGGCCAATATCTAAAGTTGATCGAGCTCCCTTTTCCTCTTTTTCTTCTTGATTGCCTTCCTCAATTTCGCCTTCAAATTCATGATTCGGGCCTTGCATACTTTGTTTCGCGCCATGTAGTGGAAAGCCATGTGTCTCAATAATGCATGGTCCTTGTCAGCCTTGTCTAGTAGCCTCTCCAAGTGCATGTTAAATCTCTCGAGATTGGCCTCCCGATCCTCATTGATCTCTTGCTCCAATGACGTGAGCTCAACTCTTCTCCTTTGTGCAGCTTGACGATGCTCACGACTGTTTTGTAGCTCCATGATCGCTTGCTGATCCTCAAGCTATTTGTTCCTCTGATCTAGATATTTCATGTTCCACTTAGCCCTCTCTAAGTCAAGGGATAAGGCTTCGATCTTTGATTGCTTCTCCTGGATGATCTCTTTGAGCTGTGCACTTGTCGGTTCTGTATCTGTCTCATCATCATGAAGGAGAACAAATTCGATCTCTCATTCACCTGATGGCTCACCTGAAGGCCCCTCATCCTGCATTGGCTCTTTGCCTTTGTCTTGTTCCTATGATGCTAATGGAGGAAGTGAGGCCCCTTCCACCCCGGGTGGAGATAACACTCGCTTTGCCACTGCAAACAAACGTCAGGTGCTTTTCTGATATGCAATGAAAACTGGCACACTAGTAGCCTCGTGGCGCTCATACCGATGAGAAGGTTCATCCTCTTGCTTAACCTCTGATAATACCTGTGAAGTGCTGAAGAAGTCACAGGAGATGAAGTCCTCCCAAGTAATGCCCTGCAATCCCAGTTGATGGTCCACCAAAATCCCTGGTAAAGTGCATGAGCAACCTGATGTGATAGGCATATAGACGAGAGAACCTCCCCTCACAGCTGAAGTACTTCATGATCAACTTCATGAGTGGAGCATATTCATGTTTCATATATCTAAATGGAAAGACTCTTGTGAGGTGCCTCAAGCAACTGGCCTTAATGTAAGGCTCATAATGCTGCCGATCAATTTTCTGTTTCTTGTGCCATGGTTCTCCAAGATTCGGTATACCGGTTGCTAATGAGACAGGTTCGGGTGTCAGTGTGAAGGTGACCCCGACCAAGATAGAGTGATCTCCGTGTAGGTGAAGCACAAAAAGACGGGCCAACTCATGATGAACTCAAACATTAGCCACTCTTTGACAAAACTCAAAACATGATAGATGCTGGAAGCATGACATGGCAAGAGGGCAGGCCTACAATTCAGTGAGGGTGGTTGGCTCATCCCTAACATGTTTGCCACTCTTGTGATGTCTCCTGGGATCCTGTTCTTCCAAGGATGAATCACTTTGTGTCTCCATCTCATACTCTGATGAATGCTCAGATGCCATGACTGCTGTTTGTACTGTACTTGGGCTGCCCTTTGATGATGGTGTGAAGCTGGGTGCTTTTGTGATATCTGCCACGAAGGGGAACAATAAAAAAAAGGGAGTATTAGGAGGGGAATAATATGATGGGAATAGGGGCTATGGAGAGAGGTTTTGTTTAGGGATATGTAGGGGGTTTGGGTATTTGATAGGGTAGGTTTTTGGGGTGTTATGTTGACAAATAAGAGGAGGGGAAAGAGAATAGGGTTTGGTAGTGTTTTAGGGTAGGGATAATAGGAAAAATGAGAAAGGGAGGATAAGGAAAAATGGTAGGTGAGGGAAAAATGGTGGGTGAAAATGGAACCTTGGTCTCAGTACCATGATTATGCAACCATAGCAACAATGGCTTTTGGTGTTTTCTTGTGGTTGATTTTATGAGTTTTGTTGCATTCAAACATAGCCATAAGCCACCATATCATTTATAAACTTTGATGAACAAGTCATGTCATAGAGCCTGCCTTTCAATTTGATGGGCTTCACAAGAAATTTGAGGTGATTTGGCATGGTTTTGACACTTTGTGGGTGTGCACCGCACACAAAACCCAGTGCAGTACACCCTAGGTGTGCGCCGTGCCCGTTGAGAAAATACACTGCGCGATGGCTCTGTGTGCACCGCGCCCCTGTGTATATGCATCGCGCTCCTGGAAACTGCCTCCAAATCTCTCCAAACACGCACTTTGCCTCTCAAACACTTTGCAATTTCTCCCTATGCACTTGATTTGCACAATGTCTTTGATTTTGGTGGAAACTTGTATATAAAGACTTGGAAGTCATGGGTTAAATTTTTGCTTCTTCCAAAACCGATTTTTCTAATGTTATGTTTTGACACTTTTTCACTGACTTAAAGCAACACTGATTTTCACTTTCCCTTTGAAATTTTGGCTCAAATGATGAAATTTTCGGAACTATTTGTAGGGATTGCATGACAGGACATTTTACCACGAAAACCATGTTTGCATCTAAAGAAATCAACTGACGACTTTTTTGAAAATTTTATCACCAATGACACTGTTTTACTTTTCTTCAAAACAGAGTTTTGAAGAACAGTCGAAGTTTATCAATATGACGATGAAAATCTCTAAATCATTACTTTGTAAAGGCCTCACTCTGGCCTGCATGGCTTTACTGGACATATTTAAAAACCAAATTGATTAATCCCTAGACCTAATGATCGAAAATGACTTTTGTCCATTAAAGGACCAGACCTTGACTATCATGGACTTTGGTGATCATTGAAAAAAGACCTAAGCTATCAGGAGACAGACATGGGGGGAAATGACTAGCAATGACCTTTTCCGTCAGATTATGGCATGCCTCTAGTGGAATGCAGCTGAGTGAATGGAGCGGGACTCCTAAAATGAAATGCATAAAGAGTTTTGATCTCTGACGGAGGGCTGACCAGACCGACTCTAACATTGGCTCCAATGGGGGATGGTAGCTCCTTGGAGGTGCCAAGAACAGCAGATATCTGGAAGAGCTAGACAGTGCCTTCATCCATTGGGCTATGGAGTCATCTTTTCGGAAAACAACACAGGACTATGACTCATATATGAAACTAAAGTGACCAAAAAATTGACTCAAACTTGACATTGAAATGAATTAAAGACTAACTTGACAAACTCAAACCAAACTGAAATAAAAATGGTATTTACAATGACAGTGGAAGCAGCATTAATAACTCAGAAATGGTACCGCTTGAGCAGCCGACCATTGATCGGCCCTCTTGGACAATCTTCCTCGTTCATTTCCTGCAGAAGAAAGGCATTCTAACCCCTATATGCTGCAATCTTGAAGGGACCTTTCTAGATATTCTTGAACTTACCGTGCTTACCTTTCCCCTCATTCCTTGCATCCCACTTCAGCACCACATCATCCAACTGAAATTTATCTGCCTTTGCTTTTCTATCATAAATTTTCTTGATCTTCTCCTGCAATTTGGATGTGTTCTTGAAAACTTCTTCTTTGCTCTGCTGCAAGTGGATCATTTGATTAAACCTTCTCTGTATGGGATCTTCTTCACTGCCAGCCTCCTGAAGAAGTTTGATTGCCAGGGTAGCGAGAGAGGTAGGAAATACTGTATCAACTCCATAAACAAGCTCCAACGGTGACGTACCAATGGATTTCTTCTGACTGGCCCGATCTGCCCAAAGTTCATTGACCAACCTCTTATGCCAGCTCTTCTTATTTATTTCCAGCAGCTTCTTGATGATGTTGACCAATGATTTGTTCAAAGTCTCTGCCAATCCATTGCCTTGCAGATGATAGGCAGTTGAGTGACCCAAAATGATGTGATATTTATGAAAAAACTCTACCATCCTTTTTTATTTGAAAGCTGCTACATTATCAGTGATTAACTTATTCGGGCAACCAAAGCGAGACAAGATGTTATTTTCAAGGAATGAAATGATTACTGCATCTGTAGCTTGTCTGGTGGGAATGGCTTCGATCCATTTCATGAAATAATCTGTCACTATGAGGATCCATCTATGCTGACCGGAAGAAGCGGGATGAATTTCACCAATGAAATACAATCCCCATTGCTGGAAAGGAGCACTCACCTCAATAAGCTTAAGTGGCAAAGGTTGTAACTTCTACTTTCCTTCGAAAATCTGACACTTATGATAGCACTTGAAAAACTTATATACATCTGTAAACAATGTTGGCCAATAGTATCCTGCTCTCAGAATTTTATTTGCCATTGACTTCCAGAAAAGGTGACCACCATAGTCTCCTTGATGGCAGTCCTCCATGACCTTCTTTGCTTCTTCTTCCACCAAACAACTCAAAAGAACACCACCGGGATCTTTCCAATAAAGTGCAAAATTTAGAATGCAAAACTTGGCAGCCTTTAGTTTGAGAGTTCTAGCTTTGTTTCAAGTCTTGTCGGGTTGTGGTGACAAATTTTTAAGCACATATATGATATCTGAATACCACGGAGAGAGAGCAAACATTTCAGATACCTGAATTGATTATGCTTCCTCATTCTCATCGGACATAGCAGCGATCAGATTTATGTCCAAGGCATGCAAGTTTGATTCGGCCATTGAATTTTCCAATCCTTGTCCTTTAACCAGCTTTGTAGGCTTTATTTCCACATCATATTCGAGCAAGGTTGCAATCCATTTGCCTCATCTTCCTTCCGGATCAGTCTGCACTAAAACATCTTTGACAGAAGTGTTAGGAACATAGGCCAAAATATGAGAATGTAGGATATATACTCGGAAATCTTTCAATGCCTTCACAAGTGCAAGGGCTTGCTTCTCAATGATGTTGTATTTTAAGGCAGCATCTCTTATAGCTCTGCTGAAGAATGCAATGGGTCTTTCATGATCATCTCTTTTATGCAATAACACAGCTGCCATAGTGTGCTCCGAAGAAAATGAAAACAATATGAAATCCTGAGTGTAGTCTGGGTTGACTAGAATGGGAGCTGAAGAAAGAGCCAATTTGACTAAATTGAAAGATTTTATAGCCTCCTTTGTCCACTTCACTTGGCTATCCTTCATAATAATGTTTGTCATCTCTCTTAGGTGCTCAACAAGATTAGGTACAAAGCGACGAAGAAAATTCATTTTACCATTGAAGGATTGAATTTCCTTCTTATTCCAGGGCAGATCGATTTGCTGAATTTCTTGCACACATGCTGGATCAATACGAATGCCATCTTTTGAGATAATGTGCCCGAGTAGTTTGCCTTCCTCCATGGCGAACAAGATCTTTTTAGGATTTAGCAACAAGCCATATTTTCTGCACTTTTAAAAGACAGTTTTTAGATGGTACATGTGCTCTTCATCAGATTTGGAAAACACCGTCAAATCATCCAGGTACACAACTAAAAAGACATACTTCTCATTTGCAAAAGCCAAGTCCATTGCACGCTAAAATGTGGCACCCGCATTCTTTAAACCGAAAGGCATTTTAGCGTAATGAAAGGTTCCCCATGGAGTGGTGAACGTTGTCTTGTCTCGGTCATCTTCATGGACAGAAACTTGGTTATATCTGGAATAACCATCAAGTAGTGACATACGAGATGCTCCCACTACTCGCTGAAGTATATGGTCCATTTTGGGCAGTGGATAATTATCTTTCAATGAAAATTTATTGAGATTTCTAAAATCAATGCATAAGTGAATCTCACCTGTCTTCTTTCGTACGGGCACCAAATTAGAGATCCAATCTGAAAATCTGATGGGAACAATGATCCCTGATTTGTACAACCTGTTTATCTCCTTTTCAATAGATGGCAACAACTTTGGATTTAGCCTTCTCAACTTCTGTCTGAATGGTTTTTGATTGGGCTTGATGGGTATAGTGTGCTGAATTATATTGGTATCATATGTCTTTAAGTCAGAATAGTCCCAAGCAAACACATCTGCAAATGAAGACAACAAACTGATATATTTTTCCTTGATCTTTGGTGGCAATGCTTTAGACAGTTTTACCAATTTAGGATTAGCAGTTGTTCCGATATTGACCTCTTCCACACCCTTCTCTATTGGCTGCAATGCTGGTTTGCGAGCTACATCATCTTGATCGAAGAGTTCCTCTAAAGGTATCAAGCCTTTAGGAATAACGTTATTCTTTAGCTGCAACACGTCCATTTGATTGATTTGAACATCATTTGTACCATTACCTTTACCATCGTCATTTTCTACATCAATTGAGGTTTCTTTGAACTTACTTTTGTTTTGTATAAAATCATTAATCTCCTCATCATCTTGGAACACTTGCCAATATCTCTGATTCTCTGGAACGGTTGGACGATGCTTGACATGGATTTCGAATTTATTACTAGAGTTCATTGGGATCTTCAAACTACTTGCTGCCTTAGCAAGAGAATCAACAATACTATTTTGTATACGAGGCACACATGTCAAGGTGTATTCTGAAAATAATTTTAGGATGTCTATAACTGCATTACAATAAGCCCGCATCCTAGGATGTTTTGCTTGATACTCGCCTCTGACCTGCTTAATTACCAATTTGGAGTCGCCATATACTGAAATCCTCTTAGCATTCAGCTTTCTTAGAATCTTTAGGCCAGCAATCAGAGCTTCATACTCATCTTCGTTGTTTGAACACTCAAAAGCCAACTTGTAAGAGCATACCCGCACGTTACTAGGAACTTTGTTCGGGGCGGAGAAAGGACTACGTACCCAAATTCCAATTCCAGCGCCATCATTTCCCACTGCTCCATCGAAATCCATGGTCCACAAACCTTCTTCCTCCTCTTGCAAGTGCTGGAAATCTATTTGTCGTGCCTTGTCGGCTTGTTGTCCATTACTTTCAGCTGATTGCCCAACAATGTTCTGCTATTCTTGTCCTTCTTTCTTTAAAAATCTTCTGAAATTTTTTGTTATTTCCAGAATATCATCTGCTTCTACTAACTGACTATCTGTATCATTGAAACTATCTGAATACAAAAAAAAAGACTCTAAATCTATATGTACATAGTTAATTGGATGATTTATTGGTTTCTCCTTGCTTGTGATCATGTATTTCATTTTTTGTTCCCGATACAATTTCCTCATTTGTCCAAACACCGGAATCGTTGCATAGGAGAAATCTAGCTGTAGTGTCCCTTTCAATTTCGCTACCCAAGAACTAGAAAGAAGCATGCCAAACCTGGGAGGAATGTATGCTACAACAACATCCTTCAAAACATTCTTCATTGGGAGCTGATCCAGACTCACAACCAAGTCTTTGATGAGTCCTATACATCTTACTCTGCTGGAATCAAACGAATAGAGATCATGGTATTGCCGGGTGATGTCTAGACCAAGCTTATCCATGATAGCCTTGGGCATGAGATTGTGAGAAGCTCCGGAATCGAACATGGCATTATGTAACACAAAATCATGCAACCTTAAATTGATATAAAAGGGTGGCACATCACTATCAGGAAACTCACCATTCGATGTTGGCCCAAAAATCATTTCAGGTTGATCATCTTCGACATTCACCATGTCGGACATTGGGTCCAAATCTAAAATTTTAGATACTTTCCCTCTATAACTACTGTTCCTCATTATTTCAGTCAAGGGAATGGATACTTTCAATTTAGGAATCCCGTTCTCTAAACTAAAAGCGGGGATCTTTTCTACCTCTTTGACTGGGATTTCTTTCCTTTCCTTTTCTTTTGAGGCAACTTACTGATGTGATTGTTCTGGTGATGGTGATTTTCTGCTCTCAGGACCAACCGCCTCCTTTCCTTTCCTTTGTGTAACTGATGAATCATTCTTTGATGCCTCAACATCATTCGTTTTCTGAATTGGTTTGACCGGCACATCTCTGTTTCTAAGTGAATATCACTGCTAATGGGCGGACAGAGGATTCATATAGCCTCTTTGGTACTCATCTGATTCTTCCTCCAAGACAGTGTCGTTTGCTAGAATCAAATCTACATCTTTGTGTACAGCCGAACTTTCTGCATACTCCTCCTCTTCAGTGAGATAAATAGGAAAATCATCAGGAGTAAAGAGGTGGTTTTCTTCACCTATTATATTCCCGTCCTCATCTGACTCCAGTCCATGCACAAAATTTTGCTGCAAAGGTGTTTGTACTGACTATTGTGCTGTCTGCTCTTGGGCTTGTTGATCTCTCTGCCTTATCCTATATTGTGGCTGTTGCTAGCCATGGAAGTTAGGATTTCTAACTTGTGGCTCAGGTTTGTGAGTTTCACCCTTTCAAGCATCTGCTCTACCTTCTTGAGTAATTGATCCATCGAGGAAGACTCTTCCTTGACTGTAACCTTCTTTTCTCCTTTCGCTCTAGCTCTTTTGGACAACATATTTGCTTCAACGCTGACCATGATTTTCTGCATGTCTTCCATTGTGGCCGGTTCTCTCTCTCTTAATTGATAAGCTATGTCAACATCAAAACCATTCGGGAACTTCACCATGGCTAGTCCCACAGGTTGCCTTAGATGATCTGGAATTTCATTATAAACTGAATTGAATCTAACGCAATAGTCTTGGATCGACTCACTAGCGTTTCATTTGATCTGCTCATATTCAGCCAGAATTTGAAGAGGATTCTTTTTCACTTCCCATCGGTTTAAAAATTGTCTTTGTAGGTTGGCCAAGGTAGTGATACCTGCCGCCAGAAAACCTCTGAACCATTTCCTCACATCACCTGCAAATATCTGTACAAAGAGTCTCATTGCCACATTCTCCGCATCAATCTCATGAAGTTCATAGAAATCTGCCATTCTGTCCACATGTTGCTGAGCAATAATGTTGTTAGGAGTGCCATCAAAAAATGGGATTTTTCTTTGATAATCTGCGGGCATATCATCTAGAACTTTAGCAGAACCAGGGGTGCAAAACGAGTAGCCATCACTCTTGGTGGATTTGGCCTTGGAGGTGTTGGAGGAGTGTGCACAGTTTGTAGGGGGCTAGCAATTGGAGTTTGAAGCTGAGCTATAATGTAATTATCAATTTAGCCCTTTCCATCTCCAAGTCTACAAGAAATTGTGGACTGGGGATAGTATAGTCAACAACCCTTTCGGATTTGGTCTCGAACAATGATATTTCAAACCTCTCATCAAACTCAAGCTTTTGAAGATACTCAAAAATGTCAGGACATGAATGGGATTTGAACACGGGAGTTATAGTGCTCTCTTGATGAAGGAGTCTTGGAATCAAGTTGGGGTTTTTGTAAATATGAGGAGGATCTGGATCTGGATTGGCTCTGGTATATCGTCTCGAAGCCAGCGTGCTATTTTCAAAAAAATTAGAAGGACATGAACAACTTACTCAACCTATCAAATCCTAAACTTATCATCCAGAAGCTTAGAATTATCAAGAAGTAAGGGGATTAATTTCGTCCCCAATGGAGTCGCCACTATGTTAGCACCTAAATCTGCCTTAGGCTGAAGGAAGGCAAAATTCAAGGTAACCACAAACCACGCTCAGTCTGGTAGCTAGCCCTACCAGAACAGGAGAGGGCTCTCTCTGAGTCATGCTCAGTGAATAAGTAAATGGAATGGTCTGAGATGACTAATAGTGAAATATTGATCTTAGGCTAGTAAGTAAATACAGATACAAGAAGCAATTTTTTATGAATGACTGAGTTTCTGGGATGGTATGGGACCAATGGACAAAAATGAGCAGAGAATTTAATACAAAGGCACAGATTACTTCGTGAGGCAAGACAGGCGGAAAGTCTAGCAATTTAGTTTGAAATAATGTGGAATGAAGGAATTGCTTAGGAGGGTGAAGAGGGCATAAGTACATGAATCCTTTTCAACAGAAGAAGAACATTGAACATGAAATTTTCCCACAGGCAGAGCAATAAAAATGAATTCTACCTTATCTAACTTAGAAAATTTCACTGGAAATGAATATGAAATGAACTGTGAAACATTACGAAATACATATGAAACATAAGAGACAAATTTGCTGCACTCGCAACCACATGAATCTCATGAAACAGGGCCGCTTCCTTTCATTAATCCTCTGTCAAAATATACAATGAAGAACTGAGTTTCTCTCCCACAGTCTCCCAGAAATTACAAGCCAACCAACCCTTTGCAAATGGTTTTCATACAATATATAGAATGTGCCATGAAGAGATATAACACCCAAGGGCTACGGAGTTACTCGAATCATTACAAAATGGAGGTGGAAAGCCAACCATTAGCTACAGGTGCAGCGTTACAAACATGACAAATGGCTTGGGTGACTGTTTGCCTTACTTTGCCACTTGGATAGAAGCCAATCTGGAGTGAAAATACTTTAAATGCCACCTTAGGTGCTGAAAAAGTGAAATTTAGATGAGCGGGCCCACTTGGAGAAAGTCGCGAATCAAAATTTCGCGAAACGGGCGCGATTTTGGCCTTTTTCTCAATATGCGTCTCGCCCAATTCTATATGCACTGCACCACTTTGGAGGATGTTTTGAGGCACCTACAGTAGTCAAAAATATGCCCAAGTGTGCTTGTTGGAACGCCTGGCCTGTCTACTTTCCAACCCAAGTGGAATTTCTGAATTTGGTACTCATTTGCCCCTCCAAATCTTCATTCTCTCAAGACTACTTCATGTGTGTCAAAATAGGGGCAGAGAGGTCATTTTTTGAGTGTTTTTGACCTCCTGGAGACTCAAATCATGCCCAAATTTCTTGTCCAAGCACTAGTAGTCATTATTTTTCATGCTGAATCCAAAAATGCAAACCATTTGATTGGAGCTCCCAATCCTAAGCGCCATGCCAGCACAGGGAGAAAAAACCTGTGTTGTGACCAAAAATTTTCAAAGTGACCAAAATTGCCCCAAATTTCTTGAAATTTGGGCTGGAGATCCTCTATGAGGTTCCATGCTGGGCCAAAGAGGCTTTGGCCAATATCTGAAGCCAATTGAGCTCCCTTTGCCTCTTTTGCTTCTTGATTGCCTTCCTCAATTTTTCCTTCAAATTCCTGATTCGGGCCTTGCATACTTTGTTTCGCGCCATGTAGTGGAAAGCCATGTGTCTCAGAAATGCATGGTCCTTGTTGTCCTTGTCTAGCAGCCTCTCCAAGTGCATGTTAACTCTCTCGATATTGGCCTCCCGATCCTCATTGATCTCTTGCTCCAATGACGTGAGCTCAACTCTTCTCCTTTTTGTAGCTTGGCGATGCTCACGAATGTTATGTAGATCCATGATCGCTTGCTGATCCTCAAGCTGTTTGTTCCTCTGCTCTAGATATTTCATGTTCCACTTAGACCTCTCCAAGTCAAGGGATAAGGCTTCAAACTCTGATTGTTGCTCCTAGATGATCTTTTTGAGCAGTGCACTTGTCGGTTCTGTATCTGTCTCATCATCATGAAGGAGAACGAATTCGGTCTCTCATTCACCTGAAGGCCCCTCATCCTGCATTGGCTCTTTGCCTTTGTCCTGTTCCTATGATGCTAATGGAGGAAGCGAGCCCCCTTCCACCCCGGGTGGAGATAACAATCGCTTTGCCACTGCAAACAAACGTCGGGTGCCTTTCTGATATGTAATGAAAACCGACACACTAGCAACCTCATGGCGCTCATACTGATGAGAAGGTTCACCCTCTTGCTTAACCTCTGATAATACCTGTGAAGTGTTGAAGAAGTCACAGGAGATGATGTCCTCCCAAGCAATGCCCTGCAATCCCAGTTGATGATCCACCAAAATCCCTGGTAAAGTGCATGAGCAACCTGATGTGATAGGCATATAGATGAGAGAACCTCCCCTCACAGCTGAAGTACTTCATGATCAACTTCATGAGTGGAGCATATTCATCTTTCAAATATCTGAATGGAAAGACTCTTGTGAGGTGCCTCAAGCAACCGGCCTTAATGTAAGGCTCATAATGCTGCCGATCAATTTTCTGTTTCTTGTGCCATGGTTCTCCAACATTCAGTATACCGGTTGCTAACGAGACAGTTTCGGGTGTCAGTGTGAAGGTGACCCCAGCCAAGATAGAGTGATCTCCATGTAGGTGAAGCACAAAAAGACGGGCCAACTCATGATGAACTCGAACATTAGCCACTCTTTGAAAAAACTCAAAACATGATAGATTGTTGAATTGAGGCTTCTGTGATCCATAATATCAATACGTAGAGCTTCGGCGTAAATCACATAAAGGGAGACATTTGTCGATGCGTTTCGAACCAACCAGTGTGGTTCATCATCAGGACAGGATAAGCTGGATCTTTTTCTTCAACTTGTCCTGATGATGAACCACACTGGTTGGTTCGAAATGCATTGACAAATGTCTCTCTTTATGTGATTTACGCCGAAGCTCTACGTATTAACATGATAGATGATGGAAGCATGACATGCAAGAGGGTAGGCCTGAAATTCAGTGAGGGTGGTTGGCTCATCCCTAACATGTTTGCCACTCTTGTGATGTCTCCTGGGATCCTGTTCTTCCAAGGATGAATCACTTTCTGTCTCCATCTCATACTCTGATGAATGCTCTGATGCCATGACTGCTGTGTGTACTGTACTTGGGCTGCCCTTTGATGATGGTGTGAAGCTGGGTGCTTTTTTGATATCTGCCACCAAGGGGAACAACAAAAAAAAGGGAGTATTGGGAGGGGAATAATGTGATGGGAATAGGGGCTATGGGGAGAGGTTTTGTTTAGGGATATGTAGGGGGTTTGGGTATTTGATAGGGTAGGTTTTTGGGGTGTTATGTTGACAAATAAGAGGAGGGGAAAGAGAATAGGGTTTGGTAGTGTTTTAGGGTAGGGATAATAGGAAAAATGAGAAAGGGAGGATAGGGAAAAATGGTAGGTGAGGGAGAAATGGTGGGTGAAAATGGAACCTTGGCCTCAATACCACGATTATGCAACCCTAGCAATAATGGCCTTTGGTGTTTTCTTGTTGTTGATTTTATGAGTTTTGTTACATTCAAAAATAGTCATAAGCCACCATATCATTTATAAACTTTGATGAACAAGTCATGTCATAGAGCCTACCTTTCAATTTGATGGGCTTCACAAGAAATTTTAGGTGATTTGGCACGGTTTTGGCCCTTTGTGGGTGTGCGCCATGCGCAAAACCCAGTGCGCCGCGCCCTGGGCGTGCGCCGGGTCCATTGAAAAAATACACTGCGGGATGGATCTGTGTGCGCCGCGCCCTCTGTGTGCGCCGCACCCCTGTGTATATGCACCGCGCTCCTGGAAACCGCCTCCAACTCTCTCCAAACATGCACTTTGCCTCTCAAACACTTTGCAATTTCTTGCTATGCACTTGATTTGCATAATGGCTTTGATTTTGGTGGAAACTTGTATATAAAGACTTGGAAGTCATGGGTTAAATTTTTGCTTCTTCCAAAACCCATTTTTCTAATGTTATGTTTTGACACTTTTTCACTGACTTAAAGAAACACTGATTTTCACTTTCCCTTTGAAATTTTAGCTCAAATGATGAAATTTTCGGCACTCTTTGCAGGGATTGCATGACAGGACATTTGGCCATGGAAACCATGTCTACATCTAAAGAAATCAACTGACGACTTTTTTGAAAATTTTATCACCAATGACACTGTTTGACTTTTCTTCAAAACATAATTTTGAAGAACAATCGAAGTTTATCAATATGACGATGAAACTCTTTGAATCATTACTTTGTAAAGGCCTCACTTTGGCCTGCATGGCTTTACTGGACATATTTAAAGACCAAATTGATTAATCCTTAGACCTAATGATCAAAAATGACTTTTGTCCATTAAAGGACCAGACCTTCACTGTCATGGACTTTGGTCATCATTGACAAAAGACCTAAGCCAGCAGGAGCTAGACATGGGGGCAAATGACTAGCAATGACCTTTTCCGTCAGATTATGGCATGCCCCTAGCGGAATGCAGCTGAGTGAATGGAGCGGGACTCATAAAAAATGAAATGCATAAAGAGTTTTCATGTCTGACAGAGGGCTGACCAGACCGACTCTAACAGAGAGCACCATTCCGGTGGCCACGTCTCAAGTACATCGAAGATCACATCATTTGTGGCTATATAGGGTATTTCGTTCCACTTCTTTACAAGGTCCTTGTGCACCCTAAGGTAGATGTGATGAAAGTCCGTTTTAAATGCTGCGAAACTTTGAAGGGTGTTGTAGACAGTGGGTGATAACCGTGGCTTGGGGTTAATCCCCATTTTGATGTTCTTCTACATGAACACCTAGAATATTTTACTGTCGTGGATCCGGTTCGCATCTTTAGTGGCCCACAGCAAAGTGTACTTCACGGCCTCCAGGAGATCCCTTGAAATTGTGGGGAATTGGTTGTCCTCAGGAAATTTCCGAGCCACCAGCACTATGGACAACAGAATCCATGCATATTGGAAGGTTTTCCCTTGTTCTTCTGCCTCACAGAAATTCTCCAAAAACTCCTTGCACAAGAATTCGGACTAGTTCAACTGGACCCCCTTTGCGCACTATTCGATAAGTACCACCACCGGTGCGAGCACCTCATCTGCGTGGCACTTCCATGTGAACTTTCCTGCCAGCATTTGAGTCACAACTCTGATTACCTTATTGTTGATATTAGACATTGTGTAGCCCCTCTTTTATTTATCTATCTTGTATTTCTTTTTCATGGCCTCCGTGATGACCAAATCACTGCTCTTCGCCTCCAAAATGTTTGTTGTGTCTTCTCCTTTACACGTGAGCTGGGTAATTCAATGGATTAGGTGGTCCGTGATGGGGATGGGCTCCTCTAGCCACAAAAACCCATCATGCACCAAGGCAGAGTAGCTGCCTGATGACAAAGATAGTCACTGGGGCGCGATGGTAATGCGACACCTAGAGTAAGTTCAACAACCCTACCTTTTCCACTCCACGTAACCACTTGTGTAGCTACAACTCTATAACTCCTATCGTAGTGTGTTTCTTTCGCTTCATGAGGTGCACAATCACCAAGAGAAGGAATTTCTTGTGGTCAGTGAGATCCCAGTATTCGAATTTTAAGCTCAGCACCCTTCCTAAGTGCGTTCCTTGAAACATGATATCATCCGGGAGGAGTAGAGTCTGCAGAGAGCTCTTGCTCTCATCGAGGTCCTTGGGCACCTTTGACTTGCCCTTCCACAGAGGGACTGTTACACAATAATTTGTCACTGGCCTCGTATCCCCTGATCTTAGATAAAGTTAGTCCTTGAATGACATCTTCTCTGTGTCATACCTCAAACAAATGTGTCCACATCTTCCTAATCATTCTCGAAGATTGACAATGCTCTTTAATCTAGAAGATTGACCCTTTTTACCCATGTTTCAAGATCATCGCAAGACAACCTCATTCTACCTATGGCGATTACTTGGAGTGAACTAGAACGTTGCGACACCATTGTAGGGGTAAATCTGTTCTCAGCGATGGTCAAATTTTTGAAATCGTTGCAAGTCATCAGTATCCTGCTTGTGACGATAGCTCTGAATACACTGTGGCTTCGCGACGTCATCTGTAAGTCCTAGTGTTTGACTCGTGATGACCTAGATATGGTGAATTAGTTCAAATAGAATGCTTTTGGGTGGTTCTGGAACTGGTTGTTGGGTCAAGGAAGTTCACCTTCCCCATTTGAAGTGGTGGTTCTGCCTTTTGAGAAACCTCCCTTGAAGACAAGCTCCCTCTCCCTCATTTATCGAGGCTCATCCTCTTATAAAAGAATTTCCCATTTCTATGATCAGCTAGCTTTTGGGAGTGAGCAAATTAACAATTTCTTGGTGTTGGATTGATAGTTTGTAGCGTGAATTGTTGATAATTTGGCAATTGGTTGTGGATTGTTAGTATAAAATGGTGTTATAAGGAGGAAGATTTCCTTAGCCTAATACTAGTGCTTTTGAGTCAGAAAGAGAGTCATCAGCCTTTCTGGGAGACTTTTGATAGTGAATTGTTACGGAGATAGACTGACTGGACACTTCAAGGAAGCTTGTGACGTCAAGGCATGGTTGTAAGCTTTACTTTTGCTCATATTAATACAATCAATGGTGATTTCCTATATCATGCGTGAAATATATTTGATAGCTTATGGTTTCTTGACTCTGTAAGTGAATAGTTCATTGTTGTGCTCTATTATGTGTTCTGTTGTTCTCTTGTGTTGTTTCAACTGAATTGCTCATAGAGGAGAAGGAAATGATAGTTGAAGCAACATAACAAAGACTCCATCAAACACCGACGTAAGGTAGGATCTTTCAATAATATATGTTTAAGGAATTAGTTGTTGTTTTGTCTTGCTATGACTAGATCCACTCTAGGGCTAGAGGGGTTGCCTCTGTCCACAGAGGGAACTTTACCTACATCACAAGTTGGCGACCATACTGGGGAGTCCTTTGTGTCTTGTCCCCTGTTTTTCTCTTCCTTTGTTTTTGGTTGAATTACATAGTGTCTCTTGGCTTTAGAGTTGAGCCATCAGTGTTTTGGGTACTTGATTAAATATGGTTGTCCCTTACACTGTCTGAGTGATAGGTCTGGTGTCTTTCAGGTGTTTTTGCTTTGTCTTTCCCCTTAATTGAGATGGTTGTTGTTTAGCTCTTAACAGCTGTGACAAGTTGTGGCTGTCCTCTTTGATCAAGCTGTACGTCACGGATATCCCATCATACAGCTGTGATGATTCCTGAAATCAGAACATCGCTAAAGATAGGTGTACTCTTGCGACGACGTCGCTAAGTTGCTAGCTTTGTGCCTGCGATGATTTGTCTTTTGTATCAGGTTGCTAGTTTAACCCCTGCGACGATTCTTGTAAGGTTTTTTTTCACAACCTTACCTCCTGCATCAGCCAGAGTTGCTTGTCCCCTGCTCTCTCTTATATCTTATCAAGCTTGTTTTGATTGTGTCTGTTAAGTCACTTTCTCCTTGGTTTCATTTGTCTGAGTTTTGAGTTTTCAGGCTATGTGACCTAAATCTGTTTAAGGTTCTGTTAAGAAGTCATTTGTTTGGGTTGGTTGTCCTTCCAAGATTCGTCCACAACCATCTAATTGGTTTGTTTGAATCTGTTCTACTGCTTGTGTTCTTTCTGATTAGTCTATAGTGTTTGAACAACTTTATCATGTTGATTTGATTTCTACACTATCAAACATAGATTACATTTGTTTGGATCAGTCAGGCTTGCATTTGCTTGTTTTTCATTAAATCTGAAAAAATAAAAAATATTGCATTCATACAACATACGAAAGTGAAAGCACATTTGCATTAGTGAATTTTTCATGATCAAGAAATTAGAAAGCAAAGTTTGAATCTTTCATTAATAGTTGCGAGATAAGCGCATTGATGCATTGTGTTTCCTAGTGTTTGGATTACTTGCATGCACTGCTTCTCTTGCATTTGCTTGTTATTGTTTGTATTTTCTTGGAAATGAACTCCTTACCCTCATTTAGGTAGTTGTTCATCGAAAGGAATGGTGTTTTACTCATTATAGTTGCATCCTAGAAATTGTTGAAATACATTCGGTAAGGCCTTGAAACTGAGACTTAAATCAAGATTAACTATTAAAATCTGTTGAATAAACTCAAAAATTCATTGGAACCTAATGCTCACATATCTAGAGGTCTAGGCTAGAGACGTGTTCCAGCATCATTAAACCTAGTTACTATTGTTTTCACTAAGGTTGGGTGATTCCTCCTTTTGTGATTCAATAGCTACTAGTACGGATTTGTGCCCCCCGTACCATCGAGTATATATTGGGAGATCCCACTAGGTTCTCATCCTATTATCCATAAGAAGCCAAGTCTGCTGCCTTATGAATCGTAATGCACCAAACACAGCATTCAGGAAGATTGACTATCGTACGGAAAGTCCTTGGTCATTTCTCCTTCATTTGATCACCAAGGTGTATATGCAGTTTTGCGATTTGTCTGGTAAACCTCTTGTCTAGTACTCCAGAGTAGTCACTTTCATTCCTTTTCGACTCCTTAAAAGCAAAATGATCATCTAAGCACTTGTCGTTTCAGGCTCATTAAACATTTGAAGGGGACTAGAGTCATCTTTTGTCCTTTTTCTCGACTCTTAAAATATGAAAAGGCACAGTTTGGTTTCAGTGTCATAAAACTTAACTACCCACGCAATATTCCTGGTTATAGTTCTCATTCCTTTCCAGGTCGAATCCAATGGCAACATTTCCAGAGTCTACTAGTCAAGGTCTCCCCTCAGATGGTAATCCTGGTCCTTTTCCTTCTGTTGGAAACGCTGGTGCTCCTTACATTGCAATGTTGTCCCTGCCTGGGTTAACCATTGGCCTACTTGTTTGGTTGTTTTCAATCTCAGTGGTCCCAAGCATCTCAACTCCTGTTCCACCGTCTCCTTCGGTTGAATCCTGCCATGATGATTATAAGGTTGACCCCATGCCTTCTTCCCCTATTTCTTCACCCTCCTCTTCTACTTCGCACGGTGAAAGTTCTAAATATAGTAACCAAGTGACTAATAAGAAGAAGCGGAAAACGAAGAAGAAGTTAGATAAGCGAGAGGCCACCTGTGCGACTATTGCCCTGAGTGCACCTCTTGTTGGAAAACCTTTTGATCCTCCACAGAAGGTCAAATTTCCTCGTAACTATGCGAGGGTGAGCATTTCCTCTGTGACTGCCCTGGCATTCCCAGAGTCTTGGAGGTGTGGTCTCAGCTTTCAGATCGACCATTCCCATCAACCTCTGGGGATCATGTCAATGCTCCGTTCTTGGCCAATGATGGTAAGAAGAAAGGGAAGATTAGATTTCCTTGTAGGTAATGTGGGGACACACACCTCCTTCACCTTTGTCCTCTCATGGATCAAGCTTCCAAAATTTTGGATGACTTGGCAGTTCCATGACCCAAACTTCCTGTTGGTTACCAGAGGCTTTCTTCTTATCCTCCCCAGAATGGTAAAGAGATTGACTTGGATGCATCTCTTGCCCATCCTACTCTCCCTGAGCCTAACTTTGTTATGTCTATTCCCGACCAACCATTGGTTGAAGAGAGTGTCAGCTTGGTTTCACCATCAATTGATCATTCTGTTCTAGAAGAACATAATGACCATACTACTCATGTTCTTCTCATCTCGTCAGATTCTCACGAATTAGCTAGTGACCCTCCTATCCTAGTTAATCAATAGAGTCCTTCTTCGGTTCCTGTAGAGCATGGGGGAAATCATATGATACCCCCACTGTTGTAGGGAAAAGTATCCGACTCGGATGACCCTATCCCACTCTAAGGGTGATAGTACCTCAGCAACAACTGTAAAGAAAACTACTTAAGGTTTACTTCTTTATGAAAGCAAGAGAGAATGAAGAAATGCACTAACCGTTGCCTTGCGCTTAATGTCGAATCCAAACTCTTCTCTTTGCTTGCTTGCTCCCAGCTCCTTGCTCTTTTGCTAGCCCAGCTACAATGAGATCCTGCAAAATAACCAAGAAGGGAACTACAAGAAGCATGCAATCATAACTGATTCAAGGATTAGCATAAATCAAATATACAATTATCACAACATATCATTGAAACAAGTGCATATAGAAGAACCTCAATAGCTTTTATTAATAGAAGAAGTAAAGTTCTGAGAGTGTTACAACCATTGAAGGCTCCAATCCAGCAACACCTCCCAGCAGAAAGAATTTCTCCTCTTCACCTCCTTCAAGCAATCACCCAATAGCTCTATAGTGAAACCAACAGCATATCATTACTTTGCACAAAATTCCAGCCTCTTGAGCTCATAGGAGAGAGCTCAATATATAGATGAATTGAGAAAGGATGAGTCAGCTTGCAACTGATGTGTAGCTGCCTTGTGTCCTCTCTCTCTTTAGTTGATCTTCAGTTCTTGAGTCCACTTGGAGAACCTTGCTTCCACTTGGAGAAACAAAGCCTCTAACTCATCACAAGGCGAAATCCCTGATCCAAGTGTCATTTTTGGAAGATTCCAGAGCAATGACTCATTGTGCCACTTGTCCCATCTCGCTCAGCGCAGGTGGCCTTTGTTCCACTTGCTTTGCAACGCAGGTACACCATGGAGCAACTGAGTTTCAGCGCAGAAGCCTAGTGGAGCACCTGCTTTGATTTCAGGATTGCTTGTTTTTGAGTGTTTTCAGGTGGAGAACTGATCTGAGAGCTGTTGGCTTGTTGACCTTGTTCCTCTAGGGGTAGGAACATCATGTTTAGGGACTTTGGATCCCTTGGATTATTGACAATTCATGCCTGATGCTGCAAGGCACAAAATTGTCTATAACAGATGCCCCCTAAAGTATGAGGTCGTTTATCAGGTGAAATGCTTTGTTAGGAGGATCCGAAGTTCATTCAATCTGCTGAGAAGTGTCCTGTAATAAGATACAATACAATACATTATTTTTCATACTTTTTCATGATCTAGCTGAGGCGGGCATTCCCATGCTCAGCTTTATAAATTCATTTTGGTACATAGAACAGACGATCGTCTGATGGTAGACTGATAATTCTCTGCTGAAATTATCATCCTTTGAGAAGGATGATCATCTGCTGCCATGATGTACATATCAAATGTCTTTATATCCTGAATATATATCGCAGCCCGGATGGATGAAACTAGATCCGGGGTCTTCAATCTCTTCCGATCTTCACTCGATGTACAAGTCGATCCATGTGAGAATTTCTTGAAGTCGAACATGGAAAGACATCGCTTGATTACCGGTCAATGATGTAAACTGTTAACAAGCGCGAGAGGAATCACCGATAAGGATGATGACCCTCAAGGTACAGCAGTACAATCCACATGGTGGGAATAAAGGACTTGGCGTCGACCACCATGCAAAATCTTCTGGTCGAAGGTCATTGATGTATACCTGTCGCCGGAAGTGAGAAACTTGCCATTGAGGCATGCAAGCTTCAAAGTACTGAAGGGGTTGTTCCTAGATCAACTCCTTGGATAATGAGCTGATGTCGACAAGGAGCGATCCGTCAAAGGAGGGCCTTAATGAATCCCACATCATTGACACGGAATGGAGCTAGTGATTGTGATGAGGTGAAAACAAACTGTGATGTATGATTCAGGGTGGCGGTCACGAAATGGATGAAGGACAATGTATGGCAGTGGATGGGACACGGTTGACTCTTTGCAGAACAACATCTCTTGAACATATAACGACACTGATGTGATGGATCGGTAGCATTACCCCAACTATGGATGGTGTGGCAAGGACCATGGTGATGAGACCGGTGAATGAAACAACCCAACCCGATGTGATACGGAGGACAAAGTGTCATGTTCAAGAGCGACTTGCTACCATTAAAGCTGTGAGGTTCTCCCAATTTTTCCCCAGTCATTGCTGACCAGTACCTCTTTATTTTTGTCAAGCTTGAGGAGGATAACATATGCTTGTTCTATAACCTGCCCTTCGGGCAAGCCCATCGCTATGTTTTAACGAGCCTAGCGATAGGGAAACTCGTTCTCGTCTAAAGACAAGTTTGTCGCTATTTAATAAATTTAACGAGTCTAACGACAAGGATAACTTGGTCCTTTTCATTTTTAGAGAGTCTGAAAAGGTACATAAAGTCAACTCCAGAATTCCTTTTTCGTCATCTAATCCCTTAAGTCCGAAAAAGTATAAAACAATACAGAAGGGATGAGTTTCGGTACTTTTAACGAGCCGAACAAACAAGCGCTCGGTCTTTTTGTGCAATAATCCCTCAGGTCCAAAAAGATTAAAATCTAGAAGAGGGATAGCTTTCCGGTCGCTTTAACGAGCTGGAAGGCCATAACTCGGCAATCTTTTCATATTTTACGAGTCAGTGAAAAAAGCTCAAAGAAGACTCGTCTTTTGAGGAACGAGTGATAAACAGGGTAGCAGTAGATTCCAGGTACATGTTGGAATATTCCAATCACGGCAGTGTCACAAGGATGGCTTAGTGAAATCACTCTTCGCAGCTGTTCCTCAAAATAAGGTAAACAATCATATGGAGATGAACGATTGGCCAAATGAACGGATGGAGGTGATGGTATATAAACACGACCAAGGGCTTTTTAATATGGCAGTCAAAGGTTACATTTACCAAGGTTATTTACCGGTTCATTTTTTCTGGGTGAGCTTGAACTCTAGGGGAAGATTGCTCACAACTTATGTTTATTTTTTAACGAGCATGAACTATGCGCTAAAACTGCTCGGATCTTGCGTTTATTTTTTAACGAGCATGAACATTGCTAAAACTGCTCGATGATGGCTTCATTTTTTAACGAGCTTGAAAGCGATCAAACCTTGCTCAATCATATGGTTTACTTTTGATTTTTTACCATAACTAGCTTCTCTTTTTCACTGATATCACTGCATTTTCAAATTCCTGCAACAAACTAGTTAGAAACGAGTAATATTTACTTGAAAATGAGATTAACACATTAATATTTACCTTGAACTACGTAAAAAAGCAAATAAAAAAGGGTTTTTACCTCTCACTTTACCATTTCATTTGTATTTTGCTTGTTGGAGCTTTGGAGGAGCCTCTTTCCCCTTGATTTTCACCAGCTGATTCCAGGAGATTCTGTGGACGATTTTCGGCGCCGTTTGGACCAGGTAGGAGCTAAACCTTAGCCCTTCATTTTCATGGTTTCATTTTCCTGTTTTATGTTTGTTTTGCTGTTCTATTGAGCCTTTGGGGTTTTGCCAGGGTGCCCTGTGATCAACGCAGGTTCCCCATTCGAAAACTGCGTTGGGATTCAAGCTGCTTGAAGGCAGCTTGTCCTCCAACACAGGTAGTACACTGGGCACCTGCTTTGGGGCATAAAAACAACAATTTTTCACAGATTTTGATGAAATTTTCGCCAGTTTTTCATCAATTTCAGGAGCTGACTCATTCTCTTATTTGTTTTGCAGGGATTCTTGATCAAGATGGCCCTCACATGGCGAGAACGAGAACATGAAGAAGAAGATATGATTGCCCTTCATGATCCTGTTACGGTGGGCGCGCTACGAGATTGTGGTATGCTGAAGTTTTTCCGTATCTCGAGCATGAGAGCACAGATTTCATTACTGCAGTATATGCTTGATGCTTGGGATCCTGTTAACCAAGTATTCCAGATCAGGAACAAACCTATTCCATTGACCGTGATAGACATTTACTTCTTGACTGGCTTGTCAAGGCGGGGTGCCCCCATTTCTTTATCTGGTACAGTTCGGGGGAATGATTCCGTGAGAGATTATGTCCGCCAGTATTGCAGGGAGGGGTCCCTGCCGAGCAGAGATGGCAAGGTAGTCATCCGTGATGTCACTAGCAGGCCTCTCAGGTCTATTCTGTATACTCTTGGTAGGATGGCCGGCAGCGCATCTTTACATGTTGCCAACAGGTCTCATATGCAGCACGCCTTGGAGTGTCTCCAACCGAAGATCTTCAACTGGAGTGATGCAGTGTTTACTCAGATGAAAAATCAACTGAACAAGGTGAAGGACGGGAAGCTAAAGAACTTTGGTTTTGGTTCGATTCTGACTGCCTTCGCCTTGGAGAAGATCCCCCTGATGCAACCTCAGTACATTGATCTCGGAGTACCTTCTCCTACCAAGCCACGTATGCAGCGATGGGTCGATCACATGTCTAGACATGCAGGTCAATCCTAGATTTCTTTCAGTGCCGCTTTCTTCAGGTGGTTCGATCGCCAGGAGATGGCTTTTTCCGAGTACCCATATGTTGGTATGGATTTCCGGGGTGATCCGGATATGGTACTGCCAGACGGTGCTCAGTGGGATGCTACTGGTAAGAATTTCAACCATATTACTGTCCATTGTTTTCATTTATAATGCTCTTGTGCTTTATTCTATCAATGCTTTAATTGAACTCATGTGTGCTTGCAGATGTCGGTCCTGTTCGTTCGGCAGTTCGTTTGAGACCACCTGTTTCTGCTCCGGCAGAGGAACCTGCTCGGAGAGTTATTATCCGTGATCTTAGCGATACCGAGACCCTTACAGCTGTGCAGGGGCAGGTTGAGAACCTTACCCGTGGTCTTCCGAATGTACAGATTGACGAGTTACCATTACCGATGCAGCAGCATACCATCGGCGTACCTAGACGATGGACCCGTCTTCTGCGTATGATAGCACAGGCTGTGGCTTACTATCAGGAGCATCACTAGGCTAGGGTGCCCCCTAGCACTTTTTGGGTTTTTAGGTCGCATGACCAATTTTTTCTTGGTTACAGAACATTATGTATGAACTTTATGAACAGCTTATATGTATTTTGATTTCCGAGTTTCATTCTGGTTGATTTGGATGATTCATATGTACACTCTTTTATGAGGTGTCCCTTTTATAAATGTTGCAAATGTCTATCTAACACATAGTTTGCTAATGAGTCAGTTAATGTGTTTAAATTTCTTGAAATATGCTGATATTGAATTGAATCAAATCGTCTTTCCAAGATCTTTACTCTTAGGAACATGCGATAAATAGCTGGATTGCGAACAGAATATATACCATTGAGTTGTCGTATTACGAGCTGTGAGTCTAGCCTGACAATTAGTCGGCATATGTCACGTGTGATGGCATCAGAGAGTAGTTCTATCAACGCGCTATACTCAGCGATGTTATTCGTTGATTGCCCAATACATACACCTCTGAAACTTACTAACTCGCCGCTTGGATAAAAAATGGCCCAGGCTGCGGAGGATAGGTTCCGCGAACTACGACTTGCTCCGTCGGCATATCCAACACATGTCTCCATAAGGTTTGACATCTGCAACGAATGGAAAAAAGGGGATCACTCAATCAGAACAAGAACTTTGGCGAAAACAAAATATAACAAAAGCATGCAGGTTACTATTTAAGCATAGTAACGCTTGAGGTACAGCCCGTTCCGGGGCTGCGCCAGTGGAATTCCGTCGTAATCTATTAACTCATAGGCTCCTTTTGCTAACACTCTTTTAACAATATAGGGGCCCATCCTAAAGGAATTGAATTTACCCGCTCCTAATTTATCGGATTCTTGGTCATAAAGTAAGACCAAATCACCTTCTGAGAAGACACGGGGTTTGAAATTCTTGTCGAACTGAGCCTTGACTCATTTCTTATGGGCTTCGTTAGCCAAAGCGGCATCACGACGGGTTTCATCTAAGTGGATTAATTCCAAGAAACGAGCTTCTTCTTCCGAGGTTCCGGGGAGGAGATCAATTGCGAGTTTAAGCGACGAAATTTCGCACTGGATTGGTAAGACTGCTTCCAGGCCATACACCAGTTGAAAAGGTGTGAACCCGGTTGCGTTCTTTACCGATGTTCGGTAAGCCCACAAGGCTGAGTACAGGATTAGGTGCCACCTTCTTTTATGAACCCCTATCATCCTTTGCAACATACGCTTCAGGACTTTGTTGATTGCCTCAACTTGTCCGTTAGCTTGTGGATAATATGGGGTAGAGCTGTCGTGAGATAGCCCTAGTTTGGCAGCTAATTCAACCGTCATGTGATTGCGAAAATGCGATCCATGATCCGTAACTATAGCCTGTGGTATGCCGAACCTGGCGACTACATGATTGAAAAAGAAAAGGGCAGCTGTTTCGCCAGTGTTATCCAATGTAGGCATCGCCTCGGCCCATTTGGTAAAATAGTCAACAGCGACTATAATATACCCATGCCCCCCGGTCGAGGTGGGGTTACATTGCATGAAATCGATGCCCCATTTAGTGAAAGGCCCAACTGCAACAATTGGTTGCAGTGGTGCGGGTGGCCTTCTTGTTTTGCTATCAAAGATTTGGCAGGAGTGGCAACTTCGGACTGCGATTATGCAATCTTTGAATATTGTTGGCCAAAAATATCCTGCTCTTAATATCTTTTGGGCTGTAGCGAAACCTGATTGATGCCCCCCACACGCGCCTGAATGACACTCATTCAGGGCTTTTTCGGCCTCTTCATGGGTGAGACACCTCCTCAGAACTGTATCAATACCACGACGGTAAAGAGTATCACCGACGATCATGTAATCTTTTGCTTGGTATCGTATACGTTTCTGTTCGGAGTGTGAGGTGTCTGGCCGAAACTTTTGGGTCTGGAGATAGATTATTATATCTCCATACCACTCATCACTTGCAGATATCAGAAACAAAGTCTCGTCCACGATTGATTCCTTGGAGGTTTCATCGTTGGACGTCGATGGGAGATCGCATAATAATTCTGCGAATACCAGAGCTTTCTTTGATTTGGATTTTACAAATTCCAAATCAAACTCTTGAAGGATCACTATCCATTTGGAATACTTGCCCCCTAGCAACTGTCGCGATAGTATATAAGTCATGGGGTTGCAATCTGACAGAATGGTAGTTTTCCTAAAGAGGATATAATGTCGAAATCTCTGTACCGCTTGAACAGCAGCAAGTGCTAGCTTTTCAACGTAAGAATATTTACTTTCTGTATCATTTAAGTTTTTACTTAAATAATATACAGGATGTTCAACTCCATCGACTTCTTGAACTAAAACCATCGCAATGGTCGTATCCAGTTCTGAAGGGGAACAACTTTTGCCGACATGAATATTCTCTACAACATCAGGTTTTGTCGAGATATTTATGGCTATAGTCTCTTCAATATTGGATAGGTTTCGCTCAGAATCCACCATATTTACAGTATTTGTCAGGGATTCAAAAACTGAAGGGTGGTATAGGTCGTGTCGAGTATCTTCTTCATATTCCGGAAGAAGGGAACGATGGTGGTGATCGTTCCATGGTGCTCCCTCAATCAACATTGATTGTAAGATTCCTTCGTCAGTCCCATGTACTTTCGACCAAGGATCTAATGGGGTACCATTTTCTCTAGATCTATCTACCCAAATGCTCGAAGAGCGCTGATTGGGATTTGCTTCCCAGGCATGAAACATTGATTGCTACAATATTTCAATGGGGCTTGGTGGCAAAACCATTGCATGATCCATAGCGACTCTACCTTCTGTGACTTTCAAGGTGGATACCATATTGCATGTTGCTACAAATGGTACATTTCCTATGCAAATAGGAGGTGGTAGCGTGAAAGTTCCCATCATGGTGGGATCTTTCAACAGACCTACTCCAATATCTTGAATCGACCGGTCGCTGTTATGGATCATGGGAACGCTTCCTGTAACTTGTGAACCATTAGGGAGGAAGTTCTGTTGGTCGACGACCGTAATCCCTCCTTCAAAGGGGAATGCGATCTTCCTAAAATAAGTCGACACAACAGCTTGCATGGCATAAATCCATGGTCTTCCCAGTAGGATGTTATAGTCAAGATTGCCATCAATGACCTCAACATCTATTTCTACTGTTTTGCCCCCTAGTTCAACTTTCAAGTTACTAAGGATACCGTAAGGGGTATATATCCTTCCGTCGAATGCTTTTAATGTTGTCGATGATCGCGACAAGGTTGGAGATCCTAGAGTTTTCCAGCAACTCATCGACATAATACATGTCGATGCCCCCTCATCAATAATCGTTCGATGAACAGTTTTGTTGAGGGCTTTCACTTGGACGAGGAAAGCTAGTTGAGCTGGTAACTGAGGATCATACCCTTTGTGATCAAAGGATACAAGATTGGAATCTTTAGGATCCACCCCACCTATTGCTGATAACAATGCCTGCCTTTGGGATGGGCAATGTTGTAGTACTTCAAGAGTCGACATAGCGGATGGCGATTGCGCCAAATCTTCCACTATGTTATAATGTTGTGCCGCTCTGGCACGAGGATTAAATGTCGACTTGTGTACTACTCCATTTGGCGGTTTTATCGTTAATTCATGCATGATGGGGGGTACAACTTCTGCCGAAGTTGTTGTCGAACTGCCAGGTTGATCATTACCTTTATCGTTCAACACCTGTGGATTTTCGTAATCTTTGTTCCTTGTCGAAATCAAAGCATCATTTCGATGTTTTGAAATCGACAACATAAGCACTTGAGATGGGGAAGCGTTTCCGCTATCAACCAGATTTTGACCTGGGTTAGGAAATGGATCATTTGACACAGCTGAGGTATGTGGACTCTTAAAGAACCTCTTTAGCTCAGCTTTGAATGGGCAATTCCTAGTGTTATGATCCTTGTCATCGCATATTTGACATGGATTCGGTTTCCTATTCCCAGGAGGGTTTGAAGAATTTTTTCTAGGTGATGACTCACCTTGTTTTTTCTTCTTCCCTTTGTTTTGATTCTTCCTACTTACTGGTTGATCGGTTTCTTTGCCCTTATCTGTCGATATGGCATTTACTTCCGAAGCAAGAATTTCCTCATGCGCATTTTGATTCGAATCCTTACGGGCTTTCTTTTGACTGGCCTTTTTCGGATTCGAGTTTGCTGTGCCAATCACGCCATCACCGGCATGAGAGTCACTGTTCGATTTAGGAGGAGGAGGGATTGAAAATTCCGGTCTAGGGGCATCTGGTATCTTGTCATAGAGCGTGCCGGACTGAGTATATACTAAGTCCAAATATTGCGCACGAGCAATAACCTACTCTTCTGTTACGACTCCCCCCTTCGCCACATCTTCCGTTATGGCTGGAAGTAACGACTTTATAAACCACTCAGCTAGAAGCTGATCAGGAACGTATGTTTTAACCATTCTTCGTCGACGTCACCACTCATGTATATGATCTGATATATGAGTTGCGATTGTCTGTTTGAAGTTAGTCAATATCTCTGTTCCCGTTTCATACCTTATCGGTAATTGAAAGTGGGTTAAGAATGTCGTGGCAAGGGAGCTAAAATTGTCGAACGAAGCTCTTGGCAATTCTATATAACATTTTGCCGCTGGACCTATCAATGTCCTCTGAAAGAGGCAAAGCCTTATCGAATCATCATTTAAGGTGTTCAATGAACACCATAGATGAAATGTCATCACATGATTCGACGGGTCTTCACCTGGATTTCCATTGAATTTAGGAATGTCAGATGGAAGTTTGTGCGGAATCACTGGCCACCATGGGGCGTAAGCAATTGGATCGTTGGTTAACCGATGTAGATCAGGCAACTCTAAAGTCGCCACGAATGGTAACTGTTGATTCAAGTTAGGTGAAGCGTAACCAGGATACGATGGAATCACTTGAACAGTTGGTCTTTGCATGCCAGCATAATGGAGTTGATGCTAGTATGACTGATACGGTTGGTGGACAGTACTGCTATAAAGTGGTTGATTTTGACCATTTTGGATATATGGTTGTCCACTATTCGCAAAGATTTGCTGTTCAGAACCTTGGTACACTTGTTGGAATTGCGGTTGTTGGTACTGCACTAGCCACGGTTGTGAGACCATGGGTTGTTGTGCTACACTAACCATTGGACCAAGATGTGGGGTAATTGTACCCGATTGTACTTGTGTCGCCCCACCAGTAGGCGATTGAGGTTGGGTCGCAGGGTCAAGGGGCTGTTGCATGAGAACCTGAGAAATCTGAGGTTGACATACAACAGGCATCGTTTGAACTTGCGACACGGTTACAATGGCCGGTGTAGTTGGGATGTTCGTCACAGGCACACACTGTTGCATAGAATATACAACTCTCGGTTGCTGGGATAGCATGGGTACCCAACTACTTGTTGCAATTCCACCATAACTTGAATAGGGTTGAGAACTCCCGTATGGGTACCCTCCCGGAGGGGGTAATGAAAGGGCATACTGCCCCCCATACGGTGGTAATCCAGAACTCAAGGCAATTGATTGTCCTGGAGGACTGGATGGCCTAAATTGATTCCCAAAAGGGTCAATTTGATGAGTCTCACCGTAAGAGTTACCAGACATTACTCCGGAACAAACAGGAACAGACCATACCGTCGCGATAGTCCCTGGGTGGACTCCTTCTAGCGGTTGAGAGCTAGTTGGGACAGGTGGTATGCCGACGAACATTGTCGGATTTGCGGCAGGTAATTCTGCTGTCGTCGTGTCATTTGACACAGTCCTAGATGTCGACGGTTGTTCAGACATTTTGAGTCTATCCAATTGATCGCCTAGTGATTCTACAGGAACTTCCACTGGTGATGGACAAACTTCTGTGGTAGCAGGAAATAGAGTGACACCTACTCCAAAATGAGTTGGAGTGGATACTTGCGGTTCCTCTATAATTTCCTCTATCGCAATCAGACCAGGTGGAAGAGGAAGACCGTCAGGTCCGTAAAAGATTTCCGGTGCCGAAGAAGGGGTTGTATCGACAGCGACAGATGTTTGAGGAACAAAACTCTCTGGACCGGTTACAGATGGAACTGGTTCAGTTATACAAGTATTTGCCCCCAGACTAGGATCAGTATTACTGTCCTTCTGCTGCGGTTGAACTTCTTCTATAGAGGCAGGGTTTCCGGAAATGTTTGGAGTCACCAGAATCTCAGATGTTGTTGGAACACTTGTTCTAACTTTTAAAGGAGATTTTGAACTGGTTCGACGAGCTCGCTTTGCCCAGATTGTTTTCTATTCCGGAGACAAAGACGGTTGGCTCGCAAGCCTCCGCGAACGACAGATATTCAATTGACTTTCTTCCACGATTGCGGATTACTCGATCAACTAAAATATAAAGGGGAAAATTTGTGTTTCTGATTTGAATGAATTTTATTAGACGCTTTTAGACATAACTTTGCTTTTTCATGTTTTAAGAGTCGAGAAAAAGCTAAAGATGACTCTAGTCTCCTTCGATGTATTAACGAGCCCGAAGTGAAAAATGCTCGGTTGGACTTTTTCAGTTATAGAGTTTGAAAAAGGCCAAAAGAAACTGCTCTGGAGTTCTAGGTAGAGGGTGTGCCAAACCTTTCGCAAAACCACGGAATACGTTTTACGGTACGTGTGGTCAATCTTCGTGAATGCTGTGTTCACTGCATTGCGATCAGTAGGGCGGCTGACACGGCTTCCTATGGATAAAGGCTTTATTCCTATAGGGGTCTCCCAATATATACGCGACGGTACGTGGGAGCACAAGTCCGTATTAGTGCCACCGACTCTCAGGAGGAATCACCCACCTTCGTAGAGATCGACAGTCACTAAGTTTAACGACGCCGGAACACGTCTCTAGCTTAGACCTCTATATGTTTGCGTTATGTTTCAATGCGTTGTTAGGTTCATTCAGTATATTTTAAGTTGATCTTTTTAAAGTTTGCCTTTCAAGGTTCACCACGAGATGTATATGACAAATTCCTAAATGCAGCCTAAGATGAGAAGCAAGCTTTTTCAAATCTTTTTGACTGATGAAAATCTTAACTACTGAGGGAGAAGAAAGGCATATCTTTTCACACAGTTCATACAGCACAAACTAATGCACTTTCTCCTAAATCATCATGCAAACTTTTTCAAATGCAAAATGCACAATGCATGTATTTTCTTTTCCCTTTCTTAATGTTGATATGCTACAAAAATAAAGTTGTTATATAACTTTGATTTCGATTTAAAGCGAAAGTAAACAAGCTAGTCCAAAAATGAAAAGACACCTTAAGATTTACTTGTTTAATCAATGGAAATACATGAAATCAAACCATAATGACAAAAGTGAAAAGACTAATCAGCTATGGACAGCAAACAAGCTAACTCTTTAGACCAGCAAAATGCCTAACACAGGTTCAGATCTAAGAGGCCAAAAACAAGACTAGTTCACTTTCGTTATGGGAAATTGTAAATGACGTAAGAAATACAAAAGAACAAGTACAATTTCGCTATATAACAGAGGCAAAATGATGGCAAGTAAGGTTGGTTTCAGATAGGTGCAAGACTGGTAACTGGCTGCAAAACTATAGTGAAAACAGGCAGGAAAAAGGGAGGAAACCCCAACTGCACTAGGCAAAATTGGGCCAACGCAGGTGCTGCACAGCCAATCTGGCTCTCAGCGCAGGTAGCCCCTTCGGGACCTGCGTTGCAAAGCAGGTAGCCTGTGTACTACCTGCTTTGGAAAACGAAAGTTTCGTTTTCTCAGTTTCCGGGTCACAATTTTCTCAAAAATTCACAGTTTTTGCTCAAATCAGAAGCTATCAGTCAAGCACATGCTAAGGGATAACAAGGAATGTGAAAAGCTATCACTAAGAGCTTACAAGGATCCTTGTAGATCAGCTCTTCAAATCATGAACTTGCTCAGAAATGAGCCGGAGTAGCTGCCCTCTACTTCGCTTTTGATATAGTCAAAAGCTTTTCGATTTGGTACTCTTTTGTTCAGGAAATGAATAGCAAAATGCTACAAACAATCAAACAGATATGATCCCCAGCGGAGTCACCAGTTTGTTGTAGGGAAAAGTATCCGACTCGGATGACCCTATCCCACTCTAAGGGTGATAGTACCTCAGCAACAACTGTAAAGAAAACTACTTAAGGTTTACTTCTTTATGAAAGCAAGAGAGAATGAAGAAATGCACTAACCGTTGCCTTGCGCTTAATGTCGAATCCAAACTCTTCTCTTTGCTTGCTTGCTCCCAGCTCCTTGCTCTTTTGCTAGCCCAGCTACAATGAGATCCTGCAAAATAACCAAGAAGGGAACTACAAGAAGCATGCAATCATAACTGACTCAAGGATTAGCATAAATCAAATATACAATTATCACAACATATCATTGAAACAAGTGCATATAGAAGAACCTCAATAGCTTTTATTAATAGAAGAAGTAAAGTTCTGAGAGTGTTACAACCATTGAAGGCTCCAATCCGGCAACACCTCCCAGCAGAAAGAATTTCTCCTCTTCACCTCCTTCAAGCAATCACCCAATAGCTCTATAGTGAAACCAACATCATATCATTACTTTGCACAAAATTCCAGCCTCTTGAGCTCATAGGAGAGAGCTCAATATATAGATGAATTGAGAAAGGATGAGTCAGCTTGCAACTGATGTGTAGCTACCTTGTGTCCTCTCTCTCTTCAGTTGATCTTCAGTTCTTGAGTCCACTTGGAGAACCTTGCTTCCACTTGGAGAAACAGAGCCTCTGACTCATCACAAGGCGAAATCCCTGATCCAAGTGTCATTTTTGGAAGATTCCAAAGCAATGACTCATTGTGCCACTTGTCCCATCTCGCTCAGCGCAGGTGGCCTTTGTTCCACTTGCTTTGCAACGCAGGTACACCATGGAGCAACTGAGTTTCAGCGCAGAAGCCTAGTGGAGCACCTGCTTTGATTTCAGGATTGCTTGTTTTTGAGTGTTTTCAGGTGGAGAACTGATCTGAGAGCTGTTGGCTTGCTGACCTTGTTCCTCTAGGGGTAGGAACATCATGTTTAGGGACTTTGGATCCCTTGGATTATTGACAATTCATGCCTGATGCTGCAAGGCACAAAATTGTCTATAACACCCACCAAGTAGTTATGTCGTTTCCTTCAATTGGAATCACTTGAATTCTTTCTGCCTCCCATCTTATGTGCCTTTCTAGATCATAGTACACACCTATAATATGGCAGTACCTGACACTCTCTTGGATGAAGGTGTGTCTGTTAACCTCATGCCTTCCACTACTTGTCAAGCTTTGGGTTCCCCACAACTTGTGCCAGTAACCCAGAATTTGTTGGTTTTCGATATAGGATCCATTCAACCCTTAGGGATCCTTCCAAAGTTCCCTATTACTTTGGGAGGTAAAACCATCTCTATAGATATGATGGTGATCCAAGGGGCATTGGATTTCAATCTTCTCCTTGGCCGCGGCTATATTTATGTCATGGGAGCTCTTGTTCCTTTGCTTTTCCATGTGGTTTGTTTTTCACATGATGGAATAATTGTGACTATAGATCAATTATCGTTCTTTGGTCACTAGGTACCTCCTTTGCAACCATCATCCCCTATCGTGTCTTGTTTACCAACAATACCTTCCCCACCTCAAGTCAATTATGTAGCTACCCATTCCGCCTCCGTTGATGGTCACACATATTATCTAGTACATCATGTACTGGGGCATTAGGACCCGATCTGGCATTGGAACCCGATGACCTGTATTCCTCCTGGAGCATGGTCCTTCCATCTAGTGAAGACCTCCTGGGAGCCCTATTTTCATATGATCCATGACCAGTTTCCCTGAGGATAGTTCTTTTCTTGTGTCAACCTCATTAAAAAATGGAACAAGGAGTCCTGAGGATAGTTATTTTCTTGTGTCAACCTCATTAAAAAATGAAACAAGGAGTCCTGAGGATAGTTCTTTTCTTGTGTTGACCTCATTTAAAAAATGAAACAAGGAGTCCTGATGATAGTTATTTTCTTATGTGGCCTCGTTAAAAAATGAAACAAGGCGTATGGAGCATAGTTCCTTGTCTTATGTCAAGCTCGTTGAAAAATGAACCAAGACGTCTTGAGGAGAGTTCTTGATCTTGTGTCAACCTTGTTAAAAATGAAACATATGTCTTGAGGATAGTTCTTTCATTGTGTCAACCTCGTTTAAACATGAAACAACTCCCTTTTCCAAATCGAGTCTTTGATTGAGATCTCGTAAAATCCCAGTCGAGACTTTCCTGGATCTCGAAAGTGAACCTTCATTACATCCACCTCATTGAATGCAATGAAGCTTGGGGGGCATGTACCTTGATTGAATCATTATGCTGGGGGCATGCGAAACTTATTCAAGCATAGTTTTTTGTTTCAAGCTTGTGTAAACATGAAACTGAATCCAAGCAGAGTTCTGCATGGTTCGAGCTTGTGTAAAAATGAACCCACATCTGATTTACATCTTGTGATTGTTATTTTTATCAACTAATTTCTACTAGATGAGCCTTGGTTGTTTCATTCCATCTTCACCACCTTTTTGACTAATCATATGCTTTCACTTGGTTGTTTTTCCTTTCGTGAGGGACCGCAGCGATGAGTGGTTTTATTAGCCGACCTCTTGACCATTACATGTTTTGAGCAGTTTCACCATTGCCAAAACCGGTTGCTACCTTTTATACCACTCATTCCTCTAGGACGAGTCATCTTTAAGCTCTTTTATGACTCATAAAAGCTGAAAAGATTTCCGAGTATTTTTACCTTTTTGACTCGTAAAGGAAATAAAATGGGGGGTCCGCTTTCATGCTCTTTTCTGACCCTTTTTAAAAATGAAAAGATTGTCAAGCTTGTGTCACTTTGAACTCATTAAAGGTTGTGAAGCGTCATCTATCCAGTATAAGTTTACCCCTTTTACGGACTGGGATAGATTACTTATGAAAAAGGTATACATTCATCTATCATGGTTAATAGGTTCCCTTGGGTATTGTTTTCTACCTTTTTGGATTCAAGGGACAAATTTATGAAAAGGGAACTCTAGCGTTTTCTTTTCTGTGTCTTTTTTAAACTCTTTAAATATGAAAAAGAATTTGAGTTTTACCTATGTCGGACTCATTAAAACCTAATGACATTGGACTCGTCACCATGATGAGACCCGAGCTTCCCCTCCCTATGGCTCGTTAAAATTTCACTGGGTTGGATTTGTCCAAAGGACAAACTTATGTTGCAAGCATATGATATCCCATTCATGCTCATGTTTCAAAAATAATTGGGGTACTCACCAGCAATGGTTGGGGAAAATTTGGAAATATTATGTTGGTTACCTATGGTAGTTAGTCACTCTTGAACATCAACACTTTTGCTTCTTGCCAAGTTTGAGATATCCTCACATCATCATTGGCCTTCCGAGCTTTGGGTTCGTCATTTCACCTCATTCCGTTTGATCCTTGTTGTCTCCACATGACCTTTGATCCCTTGGTACCAAAGTGCTGCTACATTTCGGAGTCATGTCACTGATATGTTCAAGAGCTTAATCCTTCTGCAGTTTGCACCCTTACCTTCCCCTCTAATTCTCTGTTTCATCCATCTCCATCTTGTTCCTTGTCTCATGTCATTGATGTGGGAAACATTATGTCCCTCCTGTGATGGATCGCTTCCTGACCAACATCAACTCGTTATCTAAGAAGTTAATCTAGAGACTCCTTTTAGGTACCTTCGAGCTTGCATGCCTCAATGGCAAGTTCTTCACGCTCGACGGTAGACTTGCATTATTGGTCTCCGATCGAGTGATTTCACAAGTGTTCGACTTCAGCTCATTCTTCACACTTTATGGATTGTACTAGCAGTACCTTGAGGACCATTGACATCACTAGTGGTTTCTCTCGCACTTGTTAATGGTTTACATCATCGGCTGGTAATCAAGTGATTTTCTAGTATGCTTTACTTAAAAACATTTATTCACATATTAGAAATTGTATGGTGGGCAGGTTGGATTCAATACCTCGGACTGAGATTACATAAGTTCGGGTTGGGTGGATTGGTTGGTGATTGTATACATGACTCTTTGATTGGATGGCTGTGACCATACCTAAGTCTCTCTGGATGGCTGTGACCATACCTATATTGTCATATGCCCTTATCGACTGGATGGATGCGTCCATACAACAAACTAATTCTATTTGTCTTTTGGATGGTTGCACCCATACCTAGACTACATTTATTTCTTTCACTATCAGAGATATCAGTTGTACTTGTGTCTATAGATTCTCCACAATAGTGTTCCAGTTCAGTTATGGTTTCATAAAGCATTTCACCCCTCCCACTCTCTCGGCCTTCATGCTTTAGGGGGCATCTATTACATAGTAATTTGTCACTGGCCCCATGTCCCCTGATCTCAGATAAAGTCAATCCCTGAACGACATTTTCTCTGTGTCATACCTCAAACAAATGTGTCCACATATTCCTAATCATTCAAGAAGATTAACAATGCTCTTCAATCCTAAAGATTGACCCTTTTTATCCATGTTTCAAGATCGTCACAAGGCAACCTTGTTCTGCCTGCGACGATCGCCTAGAGTGAACTAGAACATCACGACACCGTAATGGGTTTACATCTGTTCTCAGTGACGGTCGAATTTTAGAAATCATCGCAATTCATCAGTATCTTGCTTGTGACGATAGCTCTGAATACACTATGGCTTCGTGACGTCGTCTCTGAGTCCTAGTGTTTGGCTTGCGGCGACCCAGATATGGCAAATTAGTTCAAACAGAATGCTTCTAGGTGGTTCTGGTACTAGTTGTTGGGTCAAGGAAGTTCGTCTTTCCTCATTTGAGGTGGTGGTTCCACCTTTTGAGAAACCTCCCTTGAAGATAAGATTCCTCTCCCTCATTTATGGAGTCTCCTCCTCTTATAAAAGCATTCCCCATTGATATGATGAGATAGTTTTTGGGTGTGAGAAAATTAGCAAGTTCTTGGTGTTGGATTGATAGTTTGCAGTGTGAATTACTGATCGTTTGGCAATTGGTTGTGGATTATTAGTGTAAAATTGTGTTATAAGGAGGAAGATTGCCTTAGCCTAATACTAGTGCTTTTGAGTGAGAAACAGAGTCATTAACCTTTCTGGGAGACTTTTGAGAGTGAATGCTTACAGAGACAGACTAACTGGACCCTTCAAGGAAGCTTGCAACGTCAAGGTATCGTTGTAAGTTTGACTTTTGCTCATATTAATACAATAAATGGTGATTTCCTATATCATGTGTGAAATATATTTTATAGCATATGTTTCCTTGACTCTATAAGTGAATAGTTCATTGTTGTGCTCTATTATGTGTTCTGTTGTTCTCTTGTGTTGTTTCAGGTAAATTGCACATTGAGGAGAAGGAAACAATAGTTGAAACAACGCAACGAAGACTCCATCAAACACTAGCATAAGGTAGGCTTTTTCAACAATGACTGCTTAAGGAATTAGCTGTTGTTTTTTCTTGCTGTGACTAGACCCACTCTCGGGCTACAGGGGTTGCCTCTCTCCATAGAGGGAACTTTACCTACATCACAAGGACATATGTCGGCAGCTTGGTTAGAGGGACCGCACCTTGGGTTTCTTCCTCCATGCCCTCATCCTCATCCTCTTCAATTATGATATCCTCAAGGTCTTCTTCCTCCTCATCAGTTTCTAGGTTAAACACTTTCTCTTTTTCCTCAATTGTTAATCTGGTTCGCTTTGGGTTTTGAGGGGACACACGCAACAGAATCATTGGTTATTTGTATTTTTTTGGTCTCGGCTTGCACAGTGATTTAAGGATTTTCGCAACAACCCTGGTGCTATTAGGGGCATCTTTTATGGTCATGACTTGCGCAACTTATTTGGCGGTCATCTTTGTGATTTCCCTTGCTTCTTCAAATGCTGCCATCTTTTTCGTCTAGAAATCTCTCAACCGTTCAATTAGGTGCTCAACCAACGCTCTCCATAGGACAAATAGGTCCCCATTTGGAATAATTGAGGCACACAATGGCTCAATTCGCAATTGAAAAAGTGTTGTTTCTTGGGCAGCCCTTTATAATTTATAGCGCCTTTTGAATTTGAATTCGACCATTCCCCCCAAATCTAGTCCATTAATGCTCCCTTGGCAGCAAATTTCCCCAAATCTCACCCATAAATCTTGTCTTAAGTGCCTGCCACCTGCTCTATTTGGTCTCAAGTCAAGCACCACATCATGAATAGTGACTACAACAGTCACTTTCTAGCCAACATGTGTAGCAACGCAGCCCCCCTTGCGTGGGCGCAAACCTTGGGACACTTTGCTCCTGCACAGAACCTCAACATCGCACAATTTTTGAGTAGATTTTTTTATAGTCCTGCACCTCCTTTCAACTTCCTGTAGCACTAAGACTGTACTTCCCATGGCTAGTCAGGTGGTCGTGCCACCTGTATAGGTTTCCAACTAGTCATCCAACACTTGTCCTCGAAAAAGTCCGCCTTTTATTTTTACTGTCTACGTCTTGTACTTTACCATTAACATTGCACCACCATGGGTGATCCCTCTAGTAATATATGGTCCAATCCAAGGCATCAAACTAATCAACTTTCAGTGGTAGTCCCCAAATTGGTCAATGTAATCATGTGCACCCTGTTTTGTCACCCTCGTTTTCTTATCGAGAAAACCCTTCTTTATTTCTTCCTCAAGCTTCTTGACTTCTGCTTCTACCAAAGCACTTTCTCCCTTAACCACACCCTTTCTTTCATGAGTTCTTGGAGCCTAAGATCACCTTGTCAGATTAATTCCTCAGGTCCCAAGCGTTCTTCTTCATTCACCTGCACTATCCCTTCTTCCAAGGCTCTGTGAACCGTCATATCTACCGGTGCTACTATGCATGGAGTAGGCATAAAATACTCTCTTAGGACAACAATTTTTGCTCCATAGGCCAACCTAGAAGGCGTCTGTCCTATCAGTTTCTTGCACGTTGTCCTATAAGCCCATAGAACTACTAGTATGCACAGGTCCCAATCACTTTGCTGCGCATTATATACCCTGTCCAGTGCTTCCCACACTTTGTTAAAGGCTTCTTCATGGGTAAACTTCTGCACACTTGTTCTTTCCACACTTTATCATCCCAACTGGAGGGACCATTCACGCAATTGCCTTGCCAACACTTGCTTATTGACCGTGTTTCTAAATGTGAAGTCCATATGCATCTATGCAGGTTGTTTACCATATGCCTGTACCCACCTGGACAGATGCATGTGCGGATCATCTCGTCCAACATTCTTGTCTTCTAGTCATGTGCATCATTCTCCTACATTCATGCTAGTCCTAAAAACTTCCTTGGTGCGTACCCCACCACTTCGAGGGCGTAGCATGTAGTACCCATTTCAAACCCTCGAACCGTTGCTATTTTGACACCTCTTTTTCAAATCTGTTCAAGAAAGCATCTACCTCACTTAACCCATCATAAGTAGGTAGATCCCTTACTTCCAATGATATGTAGTGCATCAATCATGTCATCATTTTACATTTCAGTGTGGCCACCTCGTGTGACTAGTTCTGCCACTGCTCTATTTCCTCATCAGAATCTGATGTATAGGAGCTTTCATGCTCCCATGAGATTCGTCCATCCGCGATGGCATTTACCCAGTCTTGCTCTCACACAGTTATCTTGTAGATGCATTCCAAGTCATCATCACTATCATAGTTATGTATTGGCTTAGTGTAGTGCGATCCCTTAGTAGGGTCCAAAGGTACAACTACGTGCAAAGACTTTTTCTCAAAAATCATTTTGCGCTTCTTTAAATTTATCACCCCATTCATGTCAGTGGCCCAATCGATTCTTAATAGCACGGGGTAGGGATTGCTATCATCAACAATCTCTATCACTTCAAAGTCTGCTAGCATTCTTTCGCTTTCAATATCCATAGTGATTCCCAAGAAATCTTCCCATAGGTATGATCTTTTCTTGGTTCGCCATTCACAACTGGATACGAGACCATTGCAGCGTAGGTCTTCCCATGTGCTCCCATGTCTTCTTCGGCAGAATGTTCATGTCTGATCCTAAATCCATAATCACTTGGTCCATCTCATATTCTCCAATTTGTGCAGTTAACCTCATTTCTCTTCCCCTCCTCGTTGCATGCTTTCCAATCTTTCGAACTACGCACGGTTCTCCTGGCGCAGTCCTAGCACATTTGTTATTGAGTTCTTGCAGTCCCTTTACAACCTTATTTTTGTGTAGTAGCTTCATGCGTGTTTCTAGGAATGTCGTGAGAATCGATGGGTCCACTTTTGGCTTCAGTCTGTCTTTGCTTCCTGAACTGGAGGCATCAGTGAAGCTCTTCCTAGCTTCCATGAAGGTTTCCTTAGCATGTTCCAAATAAAACTCTGTTTCTTTCAAGGGAGCCTTACAAAGCCATGTACTATCTTCAATCTACTTTCCTTTATCATCCCCTGTCATAATTCCACTTCGGAGCACAATTTTCACGCTGGGGTCTTCCTCGCACGAATCATACCTCATCATCTGTAGGTTCTTAGTCAGGGGATGTTGGAGTGCTCCCTTGTCACGTAACCTTGCTATCAGTGTGGGAGAATACTCTATCTCATGATCAAACAAGGTACAATATAGACATGATGGATGCGTTGGATTCATACAATCATGATAAGAATGTCTTCCCCCCAAACAATTGTAACATATCAACTATCCATGACCTCTTCCAGGACCTCCACCTCGGCCTTGTTTGCGCCCCTGAAATCCGGTTCGCGCCACTCCTACCTTTTGGTCAAGGGGTAATGTTTCGGCTTGAACTCTATAGGTGGTAGTCCTATTAATTATCAGCTCCTAGATTCTACAAGTGCACTCATCATGTCCCACTAATCTATAGAAATTACAGAACAATTGTTGTGAGTTTTACGTGTACTTTTGCAACAAATGGCTGTTGTCTGTAGCATGCTTTCCTCTTATTTGACAAATCGCGCACCACAAAGCAAGTGCCACGCTAGGTCATGCTTGTGCCTCTAGTCTTAATGACATCATTCCTCCTCCTGCAAGATAATTCATTTCCCTGACCCTTGAATTTTACGCACCATACTTCTTCGTGCATGTTTGAGTGAGCTATCCTGTCCTGTTTCAAACTTTGCATCTCAAGGCATAAGTTTTTCTACTGCGCATGGATCTGCTGAACTCTCAGGTTAGGATCCTGCATCGGGGTCTCATCCAGCATCATTGTGATCTCCAAGGCCTCTAGCTAAGTTGTTAACCTTTGTTGCAACAACGCGTTCCTCAAATGCGGCATTAGTGATGCTACAAACCATTTGCGGTGTTGTTCATATGTGAAAGTCATATTAGCTTCACGAATTGTGCACTTTAGTCTTTGATCCAATTCCCAAAGGGTCTTGTGTGGTAGCATCATGATATCTTTGAATCCAATGATCGAATGCACCTCTGACTTCGGTCCACTAAATTCTCTATTCAGCTAAATTTGGATATCGACGATCCCCACATTTGGATTGTCATGAGAATTCTTAATATACCAGGTCAGTATGTGATCCTATAGAGTGCTGACCAATGTTGATTTGTTTATGTTATCATCTGTAACTCCATGCACTTCCAATACAACCCTTATCACAAACCAAAACTAGTTTGGATCTTCATTTCCTACTCCCTTGAACACCGACAACATTATTGCGCTTGCCATATTGACTCACGGTGGTGGTGGAGGTGTTATGGGCGAAGATGGGGGTGAAGGTAGTGAAGCTGGTGGTGGTGTGGGTGGGGGTGGTATGCACAAAATCCTTTTCCTTATCAAATTGGTCACACTTCTTGATGAGACCCTCACGAGCTCTTCCTCATCCCCTCGCGGAGGTGAAATCAAGGGGCTAGTTTCTAGCTCTGCACTACCTTCGTTTTTGTAAATTCTTCCACTTTGCGTAGCCCTAAACATTAATGTATTTGCATAATCTACTTTTCACACATTAGAATTTTAATCCAAGTGTTCAGAGACTTAATGTACTTACCTCACGGTCCTTTGAGAAAGCGACACTTGTCCTCATTGTAGCTTACCATAGTGTCTACTGCGAATTCAGTAATGAATCCTCCTATAATCTGATTGAGCTAGTAATCAATAGTGCATGCGATCTTATCCTCTAATGCTTCTAATCTATGCACCAACTCTGGGGTCCACACAATAGGACTATTGAGCTTGCATCTTCCTTGGCTATCTTCTAGCTTCACAATCCACTTGTACAGCTCAGTAGGGAAAGAGGCGAAGAAAATTTTGTGGATCTCTGTGTACAGGTAGCAGTCTAACCACTCTTCTTTTGATAGTCGCGGATTCATGTTCTCCTGCACTGTGAAATCATGAATTCTTCTGTCTAGCCAACCTTCAATTTCTTTCTTAGTTCGATTCCAATGATATGACATTAGACATCTCTTTGCAGATTCCAATCCTAGAAATGGAACCATTTGTTGGCTTTTTGGGGTCTGACCTAGGTTCAAAGTTAATTAGCCAAACAAATCCATATACTATTGGCCCTTTCGGCAACAATATGCGGAGCACGGATTGAGGTCTCACCCGAAGCAGTATAGGGGGATGCTGGAACCAGGTTTCCGCACCCTTGAGATGTTTGAGGGGTTGATTTAGTCCAACTATAAATACATTTGCGTAGGTTACTTCATGCACTTCCCTGGCCTACGAGGCCTTCATACCCTTTTAAATTTGTCTTCACACAGCCCTAACCAAGGGATGTGGGGCTTTAATGCTGCTAGAGCAGTGATCTGTGCTATTTCCCCAAGTCACACCGTGGATCTTACTTTTCTTCTTATAACAATTAGTTATCTTCACATAAACAGACACCTTATATCATATTTACTTATTCAGCACATTCATATAAGTTCACACGACAAATAAACAGTAAACTTTCAATTCATACCCAATATACTTCAATGAATAAAATAGGAATAGATACATAGAACTATTGTAAAACTTCTCTTTATTAATGCTTCGACCGGTTACAGACTTGACCTGCCCTGTGCACTTAGTTGCAGGGGTCCGTCTACTCATCTATAGACTGCTAGGCCTCTGCGCACTCAATGCAAAGCCTTCTCCTATTCTCGACCCAAAGACATGACTCTTCACTCTGACTCAATGATTCATGGATTAATTTACTCTCATTATAATTTCTTTACACTTAGAGCCTCACTCTATTTATAAACTCTCAAACCAAAATTCCATTACAAAAATGAGGGCAGACAACCCTCTTACTCATTTACCATCTTTGTACTCTGTGCCCAAAAATTACGGAGTCTTTACGACAGACTTAGTAAAAACTTGGGCTTTAAGCCCCAAAACTTTCCGTGGGGGGATCCCATGCCCAATAGAGATTGCCAGGTGTGGAGCCTGGTTATCTTCTTTATTTAGAGGTATCGCCACGTTGGACCCCAGTTCGTAGTGTTGCAAGAACATCATCGGTAAAATATATGCTGCAGGGGGGATCTAGGGGGGGGGTTGTGACCTTTGGGAGCCTCCCCTAGAGGGGGGATCGGGGGTAATGCCCTTGAAGCTAAAAATGGATATAAAATTTCCTTGTAAAATTTTTTAATTTCGTAGTCAATGTGGGTCGTTCATTAGGCAGAGATCTGATGGTAGATGTTAAGTTTAATTTAGGGTTTTTTCCCTAGAAGGTAACCCCTCGCTATATATGAGGGAATTGTATTGTGTCTAGGTAGATCTATATTCTGAGCGAGTAGAGAGAGGATATTGAGCGAGAGAGAAGAGGGAATTACAACGGATCTACTCTAGGTTGTCTCTCTTCAATTTGTTGGATAATATAAAAGGAAGGACTGGTTGTTTCTCTGTGGATGTAGCCCAAATTGGGTGAACCATGTATATCTGTGTCTCTCATGTTTTATGTGCTTTTTGTGTTTATATTTTTGCAATACTTTATGTGTTCCATTGCTCTGTAATATATAATTTTCTAACACATATGGAAGGATTGAAATGGATGACCAAAAACCAAGGGAGGTAAGTGACGGAGTGAGGATGTCCCAAAACCCGACACAAACAACAAATTAGTGTCAATTTTTAAGAGCGACATGATGCGTCAAGTGAGGAATACAGCTGATGAAACGCTTCCAATTTTTCCCCACCATTTCTAGCGAGTACCCTAATTATTTTTACACAAGCTTGACGGGGATAGCATATGCTAGTAATATAAGTCCATCCTTCGGATGGATCCATCCTAGTAAGTTTTATGAACCCTAGGAAGGAGTAGCTCAGTCTCATCATAACGGCAAGTCCTATGTCATTTAATATTTTAACGAGTCCAACAAAGGTGAAACTCGACATCTTTTCCATGTTTAGAGAGTTTGAAAAATAAGAAGAAAAGAAAAATCCAAAAGATCCCTTTTCATAAATTTGTCCCTAGAGCCCTAAAAGGTAGAAAACAATACTCGAAATAACCTTCTAGCCATGTTCAACTATGGTGTACCCTTTTTGTAAATAGTTTATCTCAACCCGAAAAAGGGGTAAACGTATACTGGGTAAATGACGTTTCACAGCCTTTAACCAGTTCAAAATGACAAGAGCTCAGCAATATTTTCATGTATTGAGATTTGGAAAAGGGCTTAAAGCAGACTCCCTGTTTTTATTTACTTTAACGAGTCTAAAAGGGAAAAACACTCGACAATATTTTCATTTTTTACAAGTCAGAAAAAAGCTTAAAGGTGACTCGTCTTGGAGGAACGATTGGTACAAAGGGTAGCAACAGGCTTCAATTAAGCAGGGACCTACTTGAAACATTGAAAGGTCAAGGGGCTGGCGAGTAAAACCACCCATTGTTGTGGTTCCTCAGGAGAGTAAAACACAACCAAGTGAAATCATATGATCGGCCAAATAGATGGTGGAGATGGAATGAAACAACCAAGGCTCATCTAGCAGAAATTAGCTAATGAAAACAACGATCACGAGATGTGAATTGGACATGGGTTCATTTTTACATAAGCTTGAACCATGGGGAAATTTTCTTGAATTTGGTTTCATATTTACACAAGCTTGAAATGAAAAACTATGCTTGTGTTCAGTTTCATTTTGACCCAAGCTTGAAATGAAAAACTATGCTTGAGTTAAGTTTACATGTCCCCCGAGCTTCATTTCATTCAGCTAGGTGGATGGAATGAAGCTTAACTTTTGAGATCTAGGAAAGACTCGGCTGAGATTTTACGAGATCTTAATCAAAGACTCGATTTGGAAAAGGGAGGTGTTTCATTTTTTAATGAGGTTGACAGAGTAAAAGAACTATCCTCAAAACTCCTTGTTTCATTTTTTAAGGAGCTTGACACAAGACAAGGAACTCTGCTCTGACCCCTTATTTCATTTTTTAGTGAGCTTGATAGAAGACAAGGAACTATGCTCTAGCCCCTTGTTTTATCTTTTAACGAGCTTGACACGAGAGAAGGAACTATTCTCTGGCCCCTTGTTTCATTTTTTAACAAGGTTGACACAAGACAAGGAACCATGCTCTGGCCCCTTATTTCATTTTTTAATGAGCTTGACACAGGACAAGGAACTATGCTCTGGCCCCTTTTTCATGGACCATACGAGAATGTAGCTCCCAAGAGGTCGTCACTAAATGGGAGAACCACGGTCTAGGAGGAATACATGTCAACTGGTACCAAATGCGCCTAGTACATAATGTACTATCTCATCTGTGTGATCATCAACAAATGTGGAGATGGAATGGGTAGCCACATAATTAACCTATGGCAGGGAGGGTACTTCTTCCAAACAAGAACCAATAGGGGATGATGGTTGGATAGGAGGCACCTGGTGACCAATGAAGGACAATTGATCAATGGTCACTATTCTCCCTTCATGTGGAAAGCAAACCACATGAAAAAGCGAAGAAACAAGAGCTCCCATGACATAAACATAGCTGCATCCAAGGAGAAGATTGAAATGTAAGGGACCTTGGACTACCATCATGTCTATATAGATGGTCTTTCCTCCCAAAGTAATAGGGAGCTTTGGAAGGAACCCTAAAGGTTAACTGGCTACTCTGTTGAAAGCCAACAAATTATGGGAGATAGGTACAAACTGTGGGGAACCCAAAGCTTGCCAAGTAGTAGAAAACATCATGCTAATAGATGCACCTTCACCTCCTATAGTACCATTTACTACCATATTATAGGCTTTTACTGTGATCTGGAAAGGCACATGAGATGAAAGGCGAGAAGTAGTCAATTGACTCCAATCAAAAGAAATGACAAAACTACTTGGTGGGGGCATCATATGATTGCCCCCATGTTGTACAGGAACATGAGAAGAAATCTCCTAAACAACCGAGATGGGAGGGTAGCTCTTCGATTCATGGGAATCTAATGAGACAAAAAGAACATCAGCAAGATGATCTTCACTCTCTTCAGGAACAGAGTGAACAACTGAAGGCAGAGCTGAGTCGACACTCATCCCGACCAATGGTTGGATGGTACAGATACAAGAGAGTCATGCTCAAGAAGAGTAGGATGGGAAGGATATGAATCTAAATCAATCCCTTTACTAGCTAGGAGAGGGTTAGAATACATCCTTTGATAACCAACAGGGAGTTGGGCTTGAGGAACTGTAAGATTTTCCCAAATTTTGGAAGCTTTATCCATAAGAGGACAAAGGTGAAGAAGATGCTTCCCTTCACATAACCTACAAGAGAATTTATTTTTTCTCTTCTTCTTACCATCATTAACTGAGTGTGTATCATTGACATGATCTCCAGAGGTCGATGGGGATGGTCGATCCAAATTTTGAGACCATACCTCTAATACTCTGGGAATACTAGGATAGCCTCGAAGGAGATGGTCACCCTTACATAGCCTGCAAGGGAACTTTACCTTCCACAAAGGATCAGAAGGTTTGTCGATGGGAGGTTCATTTGGAGTAATAGTTGCACGGTTAGCCTCTCGCTTATCTGACTTATTCTTCTTCTTATTTTCCTCTTCTTCTTAGCCCCCTAGTTACTGGATTTCAAACTTTCACCAAGAGAAGTGGAAGAGGGAGGTGAAGAAATAAGGGAAGAAGGTGAGAGGTCAACCTTATAATAAACGTGATGTGGTTCAAATGAAGGAGATGGTTGGGTAGGAGTTGGGACACTCAGAACTAACAAGGTCAAAAATAACCAGATAGGTAAACCAACAATTATACCAGGGAGGGACAATGTTTCCATATAAGGAGCACGAACATTTCCAAAAGAAGGAAAAGGACCAGGATTCTGATCCAAGGGGATCCTTGACTGGTAGACTCTGGAAATGTTGCCATTGGAAATGACCTTAAATAATCACTACAGAATACAACTTTAACCAAGAATATTTCGTGAGTAGTTAATTTTAAGACACTGAAACAAAACTTTGCCTTTTCATGTTTTATGAGTCAAGAAAAGGACGAAAGGTGACTCTAGTCACTTTTAGATTTAACAAGCTCGAAAGGACAAGTTCTCGATGACATTTTAAATTTAAAGAGTCAAAAAGACCAAAATGATTGCTCAGGAGAATCTAGGCAAAAGGGATTACCAAGTAACCGTGAACTGCAGAATACCTTTCGGCGAACCGAAAAGTATGAGCAGGCAATTTCTCCAAATGTTGTGTTTAGTGTATCACGTTTACAAGGTGCCAGACTCGAATTCCTATGGATAAAGGATTGCAAACCTAGGGGGGTATCCATTTATATATGTGATGGTACAAGGAGCTCAAGTCCATACTAGCATTGTCTAATGCTGGAGTGAATGACAACTGCTAGGTTTAAAGACGTCGGAACACGTCTCTAGCCTAGACCACTAAATGTGAGTGTTAAGTTTCAATGCTTCCTTAGGTTAATTCAATAAATTTTAACGATTGATCTTGAATTAGGTTTCAACTCCAAGGCCCTATTGCTGTCATCTGAAAACTCCTATATGCAGCTATATGAGAAAATAAATCTTTCTTCAATCAAATTTAACACTAATTGAGGGATAGAGAGCACATAATAAATGCAACAATGAAAGAACGAAATATTTCACTAATAAATCTCCTAAATGCACTTAATCTTCCCTTAAAAACAAAAGAAGTTTCATTTCATTTCCAACACTTATGATGATGCAATTCTAGCCTCTTAATGACGCTAGTAATGCGATATTTTCACTTAAGTAAACTAGAATGATGTTCTTCTTTTCATAAAATGCAAAATGAATCTTCCACATATAACACTTTTAATGAAAATTTCACAATTCCGAACAAACAAGCATCAGTCAAATCCAAATCATGATAAAGGAAACTAAAAACAACTTCTCCCCTGAATCAAACAAACCAAATACATAAATGCTTCAATCGAAAAACTAAGTAATGTAATCTATGCTTAGAAAGAGAAAAGAGACAGTCGAAATAAGAGAACAAATGAGACTCTTTCACTCATTCAATTGAAAATGAAGCAATGAAGATGTTCCGACTGAAAGATGGATTAAATGAAGCAACAAATCAAAAACTTGACACAATGAGTAAACAAACAAATGAACGGTAATTAACCTAGATTCCCTAGGGTCATAGAAACCATCCAAAAAACTCAAAAAAATAAGTAATGAAACTTCAAGCCACTCAATCAATCAAAACCAACAAATGACGCATCCTAGTCACTTCTGAGTAGACGAAGAGAATTTGAGGGTCAAGGCACACTGGCACTAGAATGGGAAAAAACTCTAATTTTTTCTTAACTCAAAGACCAACATGACTTTTGGGTTGAAACTAGCACTGATTGGCATGACTAGCGTGATTGTTAGGCTAAAACTAGCATTTGTTGGCCTGATCAGCGCAACTATTTGGTCAAAGATAGTGTTGATCGAGGGATTCAAAGAAAGATAATAAAAAATAACTTCACACAGGCCCAGAATTAACACATCAGAGGGTGGTCTAGTGTCTATATGCCTTCAAACTAGTCAATATAGATCTAGAAGACCATAAATAAAAAAAATAGGCACACAAGTAGAAAAAATAGTGTGATGAAAAGGAGATGTATTTCCCCAGCGGAGTCATGAATTTGTGTTGTAGGAGTATCCTCTCTATGGACAGAGATGATTCATCTAGCCCAAGGGTGTGTCTAGCCACAAACAAGACAATCTAATGTAAATTTCCTTAGATTAGAATTGAATAAAAGGGCCTACCTCTTATAGCGCTAATCCACTTAATGTTGATCTTTCTTCCTTGCTCTAGCTTCCTTTCGTTCCTTTCGTTCATGTACCTGAAATGAACATGCAAGAAACAACAACAAATGTGAAAGAATAAAATCGAATTCAATCTAATTAAAGGGGAAAGGGGTTCTGAGCTATCAAATGTAATATTAGACTCGATATAGGAAGTAAACAATTAGTTTTATTAAAATAAACTTCAAAGAGAAACACAACCGAAGCCTTAACATTGGAGATATTTTTTACGGTATCCAAGTCCTGCTACATGCCCTTTCAACACTCTTTTCATCCCCTAGCTTGACATGAAATGGCTTCCAAGCTCTAACTCTATTTCATCATCCTTTAGCTACCAAAGACTAGTCTTTTGTCATCTAAGACTAATCTTCTTCTATCAAAAGCTAAATATTTCATAATTTTGTAGCTTCACTATGTCTTGTATTGTGTGTATTGTAACCAAAAAGTGTAAGAGAAAGTGGTTTAGATAGGGAGAGGAGGATAATAATGAGATCCACTCAAGGATGAAGGTGGTCTTATCTCCTTGGGAAGGTCCACTTTTAAGGGGGGAAGAGCCTTATATGGAGTTCTCGGCCCTTATCCAACCAAACAAACATCGAGCACATCCCCACTAGAAGTTTCTAGACGTGAAACTCTATTTCCTTTTATAAAAAATTTCTACAAGTAGACTAGTGCGGGTATTGGGTTGACAGTAGTGCTGATCGACATGTGTCATAGTGTTAAACTCTGTAAATCAGCACGGGTGAGACACTGGGAAAAATGGTTAATCGTAAAAACTAGGTTTTAAGAAGGATTCTCTAGAAATATTTTGAAGGGAGTAGGGAATTCTTTCTTCAAACTTCAAGGGATGAAAGAGCATAGGTTTCATGGTGAAAGTATAACACAGTAGTCACTACTAGGGTTCTCCGAGTTAGGAATGGGGAGTGACAGGAGAGTGAAAATTTACTATGTAATAGTCCATGTTGGTCGATAGAGGCCCCCCACTTATAGATTACCTCATGTTATAGACCCCCACAATTTATTTGGAATCCATGACCATCTACTCCGTCTTGGGAGCCATCTCACTTGCATGCCTTGAAGATCAGCCTCACTCACCTTTTCTTCACTTACTACTAGACAAACCTACCTGTGGTCCACCTTACTCATTCACGATGGATATAGGCGAGCACTCTTTTGCATTCTACATTGTCTCTATCATTCCTTCATACAACATAAACTCATTTTCATCACTTCATCTGCCTGATCAACCCAGCATTGAGACCAGCAAATGGGGCCCCCTACCTCCGTGAAATACATTTTACCTCCATCATCATCCAGGTCAATTTTTTCATGGGGCTCCTATATCCACATATGTACATCCCAAACAACCTTTACATTCTTTTGGTAAGTGTAAAAAAAAAAAAAAATGGTTCCCACCCATATTTCCATGCCTTGTAATCAGTGATAATCCCTCGTCACCCATGGTCGGAGCTCGCACATAATCCACATTCATTCACCCTCATCACACTATTCATAACATACTCACACCTACCTTGGATTTCCTACCAACTCTAGGGCCACTGCCCTCATAAGAATTGTTTCGACTACTTCAACTCATATTATAACTCCAACCTCATGCAAGTTGTGGATATCCATTCATATTTTTAGCTTTCATTATCATTCCTTGTTGACCCACCTTATTACAATTTGTTCCACCACACATCTTGATTTCCTAAATCATCATATCAGTTGGTCGATGCCTATTTTTTGTCAACTTCAACACCGATTTTGTAGGATTGAGGTGTTACCTTGGTTGCTCCCCTCCCCCCCCACTTAAGGGACATCCCTGAGTGGCACTGTAACAACCCCGAGTTAAAATTTCATGTAATAAAAGTTAATAAAGGTAAAATAAGAGAACGGGAAATGGAAATGGATTCCAAGATAAATGTTGGGAAAAATATCCTAGTGGGTATCACTTGTTATTTTTTATGGTTAAGGGAAATTGGAAAAGGAAATGACTAAGGCTTTGGAAAGGAAAAACGGCATTTTTAGCACATTATTTATAAAAATAATGGAAATTATGAGGAAAGGAAGTTGAGTGGTCATTGGTTACATGTGAGGAGGAAAATGAACTAAACTAATGGAAGTTTGAATAAAATAGAGGCCTCATTAATAAAAAGGCTTCTAAGAATTAGTTGGTACCCTTTTTGTCACTTTAGCTTTGGAATTAGCTTCAGAGAGGAGTAGAAAATCAAGAGGATAAAGATAGTAAGCAATCAAGGAAAGGAAAGGAAAATAAAGGAAACAAAAGGAAAGCAAAGAAGGACAAGGAAAGTAAAGGAAGGCAAGGATCAAGCATCTTCAGCAGGAATACTTGCATTTAACAGATTGCATGTATGATTTCCTAACTAGTTTTGACATGCATGGTATGTACATCTTGGTATATGGTTCTTTTACTATCATTGACATGGATTTTTTTTGGGATTCAATAATGGATTTTATCCTAGCCTTTCCATTTATATATATCCATGGTGTGATGGGATTGTTCTCGGTTTGAGCTTTGGATTTCTAGATGGTATTTGAATCTAAGGTGAGGTGGTCTCAGGAAAATTCTTAAAGGCCTAAGAATCCCTTGACCTGTAATGGAAGGATACACTGTAAAGCCCGAGGGTAGGGACAAGAAAATTCCTTAAGGATGGTGAAGAAATTTTGAGGCGTCCAAGCTCAGTTTAGTTTTATGATCTCGGCACTGGTTTAGGTGTGATCATGGTATGGAAAAAGTGGAGGTGATTTAACCTCTGGATTCCCTTGGTTGTCTTTGGATTAGTTTATCCCATGAGATCCCACATTCATGCTTGGAATATGGCACGGAGGTGATTGGCTATAGAGAGATTTGGCTTAGCCAATCTATGTCCAGGTGGAACGTGAAAGTCCTTAACCCAGTTAGTAATTTCCTATGGTTAATAAAAGCTAAGTTTCTCTTGCCTTTAGTAAGGAAATGTACTAGTTATTATATGGCTTTAATGGTTTTTCTCTTATGGTTATTTATCTGGCTATATCTTGGTTATAAGCATGGTTATATGACTGTTCTCAATCATGGATCTATTCATGTTTTTATTTCTAACTAAATAAATAATGAATTCAAGACCTAATTAATGACATGACAAATAATGTGAGAAGGTAGAGACCATTCTTTTTAAACGTTAGTTAAGTTTTCAGTCCCTATTTTCAAACTTGAATTCATGACTTATAGGTTGCATATCTACCAAGTGTTTAAAAAAATGTCAGTCCTCATTGGGGATGGTCAAGTTAAGTCGTGGTACCAGTTTTGGTTTGTAAGAATTGTCTTCATGAATTTTATGAGTTCTGGGAGTTTCATGGATTTCTAGGAAAAGGCTTAGAAATAGCCCTAGATAGTAGCCTTAATGCTTGTAGTAGGTAGAAAAACACTAGCAAAAAAATGCCATACTCACACTTATGCAGGCCCATGCGAGCTACTAGGAAACCATTGTCATGTGGAGGCCTTGGCAAGGGAGTGACTATGATTCAAGGTCAGGTAAAATGTGACTTGTCATATGGGTTGGAAACTTGGAGGGGTTGGGTTACTCTTGGAGGTCATGTGGCACATGAGGGAAGTCAGTAAGTTTTTTAGTTCTCAAATCCATTTCCTTAAGGTAACATAGGTAGTTGAGTTATATAATGGTGACCCTGGGAATGTTGGTGAAAATGGTTAGCATTGGAGGAGGAGTTATAGGTTGGTACCAGAGCAGGTTGCACTCTCTTTGGGTCTTATTTGACAGCAAAAGGTGGTATCAGAGCGTGGTTTCACTCCCTTTAGATAAGTTTTATTTTATCAAGGTTATGGTTGTCACATATGGGATCAGGGGTATACATTTGGTATGATCATGCATGGTGTTGTTGTAATGTTATGTTATTACAAGAATATGTTTATGATTATACATGTATATACTAATGTGGACTTATGCTGTAAATGAGATAAGCCTCCCGTGAACATCACTAAGATATGGATTTGATTTGGTATATATTTGATTTATTTGACCTAGTATCCTTGTAGGAAGAAGAGAATTCAAGATGAAAAGAAAAATGGTATACTACAGTTCCCATGAATCCCCCTACAGATCAATTGGTCAACAAGGAGGAGTATTCTCTTGGTATAGTGGATACATTTAGGAGCTTGAGGGAAGATATTAGAAGTTGCAAAGATGATAATGATAGGTTAGTTGAGGCTTATGAAAGACTTGCAATGGCTCAGGAGAAGGAGGTAGAGGTTAATTCAACAATCCTTCAGAGCTTGTTAGAGTTACAGAGATAGGGAGACCTAAGGATCGGTCAAGATTAGGAAGAAAAAAATGATGGATTCTATGGTAGAAAATCTCAGTCTCAATACAGGTTTGATAGAACGGAAAAAGTTATAGGTGGTGGATAATTGGATACACCTGACAAGAGGAAAGGTATGTATGGGAATCATTCTAGTTCCTCATCCAGCAAACATCATTACAGTCATCACTAACATCATCCTTATAGGAGCAGGGAGTATTTTCCTGACGATTTCAAGAAGGTGAAGCCTCCTACATTTGATGTATAGATGAAGAAGCTAGAATATGTAGAGGCATGATTTCTTGGAATGAACAAGTTACTCAAATTTCATAACTACTTAGAGAACATTAAATCTAAGATAACCACTTTTAGTCTTAAATAGATAGAATATATTTGGTGGGAAGATGTGAAGAATGTCAAGGGAATTCAAGAAGACGATTTGATTTGGGATGAATTCAAGAAACTATTCAATAAGAAGTGCTTATCATAGACGTACTATGATGATAGAGCTAAGGATTTTTATGAGCTACATATGGGTTCTATAATAGATGATGAGTACACTAGAAGATTCTTGGAATTGTTGAGGTTTGTTCCATATCTCAAGGAGGAGAAGGCTAAGATTCGAATATTCATCAGTGGATTTCTAGTAGCATATAGAGACCAGATTGAGTTTGATGAGATTAGATCATTAAAAGAAGCCATCTATAAATTGAAGCATTGTTATGAGAATTCAAATAAAAATGTTGAGCCTAAGTGTGAATTGAAAAGAAATGAGAAAGTTAAGGGAAAATGGCCACTAAAGTGGGGAAGACCTCAAGAAAGAGGTGAGAAATAAAATGTTTCTCCTTACAAGAAGTTTACTGTAGTTGAGAAGGGACATGTGTTGCGTCCTAGAGAGAAGTATACTAGAGGTGATAGTAGAGAATTATTGCAGTGTTGGATATGTGGAAAAGATCATTGTAAGAAGGATTGTTAATTGTACTAGGGAGGTAGGCATCAGATACATAGTTCTCAGGAGGCACATACACTTAGGCGATGTTGGTCATAGTATTCCTCGGATTTATGCAATTGTGGACAATAGGTAGGCAGATTACCAAGCATCTATCATTTAAATGGATGATAAGTTTTTTGATGAAGTTATTTCTATTTTAATTGATCTTTGATCTAATTATAGCTATGTTAATATTGGCCTAGTGGATAAGTGTCGCTTGCAAAAACAAGTGCATGCAAAGTCTTGGTTGGTGCAGTTGGCTATAGGTACAAAGACGAGAGTTCATCATTGGGTAAGAGCCTATGCATTTGATTTGAATTGTATGACTAAAACAACACATATGAATTTACTTCCATTGGGATCATATAGTATGCTTTTGGGTATTGTTGGGAATGGGTCCCCTAGGGTCATTTTTGAGGTTAAAAGCCCAATTTTTGGGGCAGAAAGCCTAAGTTTTTGTATAAAAGGTGTAAATTCTCTGCACTTTGTGGTTACAGTGCGCGAAGATGTAAAGTGTCATAAATGGTTTCCGCCTTTCGTTTATGTAAGTCATGTTGGTTTTAGGAGATCTGCCCATGATCTGCAGACCATGGTATTGTATAAAAGGGGAAGTCTTAGAAGAGTCTAAGGTAGTTCATGTTAGATTTAGTAATTGATGTTGATGTAAATTATAAGTCAGTAAGAGCTAAGAGTGAAGAGTCTTAGCATAGGAAAGAGGCTCTGCATCTGTGTGCATAGAGGCCTAGGGTAAACATCCGTAGTTGAGCGTGTTGACTCCTTCTTGGGCACAGGATCCCCCAAGGGAATTTTTGGGTCTTAAAGCCCATATTTTGGCTAAAAAGTGTAAATCCGATCTCAATTTTGTAATGTAATGTCAGCTTTAGAGATCTACCCATTGTCAGTGGACCATGGGATTGTATAAATAGAGCGAGGCTCTAAGTAGTTGAAATATAATAAAAAAGAAGTAGAATGACAATGGAATAGAAGCATAGGGGAAGATCTAAGGGTTAAGTTGAGTCTTTGGGTCATAGAGGAGGAGAAGGCTCTGCAACTAAGTGCGCAGAGGCCTAGTAGTCCACAATTGAGTGCGCGGACCCCTGCAGCTGAGTGCACAGGGCAGGTTGAGCCTGTAACCATTGAAGCATTAATAAAGAGAAGTTTTATACCATTCCTGTGTATTTATTTACTATTTTCTGCATTAAATGTACTGAGTATAAATTACGTTTATGTTGTTTATCTGATGTGCAACATATATGATTATGTTGATTAAGTGAATGTGAGTTAAAGTATCTGTTTATATGATGTTGACTAACATTTGTAAGAAGATAAGTAAGATACATGCTGTAACTTGGAGAGATATCATAGATTTCTACCATAGCAGCGTGAAAGCATCTCAGCCCCTGGTTAGGTTTGTGCGAAAGGAGATTCTAATAGATTGTGAAGGTCTCGCAGGTTAGAATACTGCGTGAAGAAACCTGTGCCAAGGTAGGCACTGTTGGACTAAATCAACACCTTAGACATCTCAAGGGTGTGGAAACTTTGTTCCAGCATCACACCATACTACTTCAGGTGAGACATCAGTCTGTGCTCCACAGGCTGATGCCGAAAGGGCCAGTAGTGTAGGGATTTGTTTGGATAATTAACTCTGAACCTAGGTCAGGCCCTCTCAAGCCAACAAATGGTTTCGCTGCCTCGACCGGAATCTGCATAGATATGTCTGATGTCACATCAATGGAATCCAACTAAGGAAATTGAAGGCTGGTTGGACAGAAGAATTCACAAGTTCGCAGCGCAGGAGAATAGGAACCCGCGACTGACAAAAGAAGAGTGGTTAGACTACTACCTATACAAAGAGATCCACGAAATATTCTTTGCATCATTCCCTACTGAGTTGTACGAGTGGATTGTGAAGCTAGCAGATAGCCACGGAAGGTGTAAACTAGACAATCCTATTATGTGGACCCCAGAATCAGTACGAAGGTTGGAAGCATCAGAGGATAAGATCATGCGCATCATTGATCACTAGCTTGATCGAATTATGGGAGGATTCATCACTGAGTTCGTGGTTGACACCTCAGCTAGCTACAGTGAGGCAGAGCAATGCTTTCTCAAAGGACCATGAGGTAAGTACGTAAAGTCTTTGAATACTTGGATTAAAATGCTATTATGCAAGAAGAGGGTTTTTTAGTTACCTTGACGTCTAGAGATATGTGAAGTGGAAAAACCAAGAGGAACGGAGAAAGTAAGGGACTAGAAAAAAACCCCTTGATTTCAACTCCCCGGGGGGAGAGGAAGATCTCACAAACTTCTCTCCAGCAAGAGTGATCCATATGATAAGGCAGAGAATTCCACGGATACCACCCCCCCCCACATCGCCACCAACTTCACCACCATCACCTCCATCTTCACTCGTACCACCACCACCACCACCGTAATTCAATATGGCAAGAAAAGTGAAGTTTCTTGTGTTGAAAGGTTTGGGAAATGAGGATCCAGGCCAATTTTGGTTCGTGATAAGAGCCGTATGGGAAGCACAAGGAGTTGCAAATGACAATATAAATAAAGAGACATTGGTTAGTACCCTAGAGGATCGCACATTGACCTGGTATATTAAGAACTACAATGATAATCCAAATGCGAGAATCATGGATACCCAAGCACTGCTAAATAGAGAATTTAGTAGGTTGAAGTTTGAAGCACAGTTGATCATTAGATTAAAAGAGATCACGATGCTACTAGGTGAGTCTCCTTGGGAGTTGGATCAAAGGCTAAAGTGTACGATTCGAAAAGCTAATATGAATATGATGGATGAACAACACCATGAGTGGTTTGTAGCATCTTGAATGCCACATTTATAGAGTGTGCTATCACAGCAGAAGTTAACAACTCAGGAAGAGACCTTAGAGATCACGATCAGGCTACATGAGACCCCAATGCAAGATCCTAACTGTTATAGACATATTTGGGCACTACAACCCCAATTGCATATGTCTATAAACCAAGGGCTTCTAAGCCCATAAAAGTGTTGTTTCACACCCTAAAGGAGCAAGGTCAGCTGATTACATCATCTCCCAGAAGTTCTCCCTAAAAAAATACTCAGAATTGGTCAAAACAGGACCATATAGACTGCTCAGTGCTAAGGGTGCGATGCATCTCACCTTCCACATGCAAAAAGTGTGATGCATACTAAAAAGCCCTTCTGTAAGGTGCAATGAGCGAGAGCAGACAAATGGCAGAGGCAGTTGGCTAGGTGGAAACCCAGAGAATCTTCTAGAAACTACCCATTTGACATTTTCCTCTCTAAATTCGCCCAGGGATGAGTAAGAGATCATGAAATCTCCAAGTGGAACCAAGAACTATCAAAGAGATGACACTAATCAAAATCCCAGAAGCTGACTCACCCAGCTATAAATATCTATATATGGATCCCTCACCCTAGAGATCCAGAGGCTGGAATTTTGTATTTTGTAAGGAAGTGCTATTGGTTTCTCTATACAACATTGTGTTGTTGGGTGATCTAATATTTTCATGAGGTGAAGAGGGCTTTCATGCTAGGAGGATGGTGCTGGGTAAGACCAAGGGGTTGTAATCCTCTCTTCTACTACTTCTATCAATAAAGCTATTTGAGTTTTCCTCCATATGCTTTTATATTTCTGAATCTCGCATTTGTATATGCATTTGTATGGTTAATGTACATCTGATCCTACATTGTTTATGGTTATATATCTCTATGATTTGATGGTATTATGCTGCTTTGACTCTACACGTGTTCTTTGAAGTGGGACAAGTAAAGAAGGAGTGGTGAAGCTCTGTCAAAGGAGGGAGGAAACAAGCGAGGAGCCAAGCAAAATACTAAGGTTGGTACTCTATGCTTCTCTCTCATCTATCTCTCATAAAGGAAAACAAGAGTGACTTTAGTGTGTTTGTTTCTAAGATAGCTACCCATCTCAGTGGGACTAGCTACTCTTAATGGACACTAGTTTTCTCGATAACAAAATGGAGACTCCACTGGGGACCAAATAGCTTGTTTACTTGTTTCTATTTGTTTGCTTTATAAACTACAGATGAAGCCTGAAGTTAAGCCAGCTAGCCTTCAAATTGCTTTTGCTATGCAAATGCAAAGTAGATCAATGCTGCTTCAATCCATCTCTGGGTTTTGTTTATAAACCGAACAACTGACCTGTAAAAATCCTAAGAGCCCTGGTGGTAGCTCAAGTAACCTCATTAGATCAGCCCCTGTACTTTATGTTTACTGCCTATCATTAGCTCAGCCTAAACTCCTGAACTTAGCTGCAAACTGTGAGCAAAAACCAAGCTCAGTCTCATCCCCAGACCATCGCACTATCTCTCTTTGGTAGTTTGGATGCATCGCACCTCCTGTGTGCTATAGGTGATATGCATCCTTGTTTCCTTGTGTTACAAGTGTGATGATCATATAAGACTATTTCTACCTCCAGATTTTGGTTTTTACTTCATTGTCTTCAGCTTTATTCAGTAGTTTTGCTGTTTGTGATCAGTATATCACTGTTGAAACTCTCTTCATTTGCATTATTCAGCCTCCATTGATAAATAATTGTGAATGTTTTTATGTATTTTTCGTCATTTACAGTTCTCTTTTACAAACAGTAGCTTAATCGAACTATTGTCTTTTGATTTGAAAGTGTCGCAAGTGTCATCTTCAGTCAAAGAAAAGAGTCTTCCTCTTTTTGATAGTTGATTACACTTTTTCCATTGTATTTGATTTGAATTAATAGTATTTCAATTGTCGAAAGAAATTTTAAATTCGAAATCGCAAAGTGTCGTCTTAGTCTTTCTTTCGTTTTTTGAAAAGAAAATTTTTAGTACTGTCGCTTTCAAAGAAGAATAGTTTAGATTTGTACTTAGCATTCCTTTTGTCATTCACACATTAAGAAAGCGGAAAACAAATACATGCATGTGCATTTGCATTGAGACTGCTTGTGGAAGTTGATTTAGGACAGTGTATCTTAGTGTGTGCTCTCTACTCTATGTTGAAAGGATTTTACTTCTCTTTCCTTAGTAGCTAGGATTTTCATTGCAAAAAGAAAGTAAACAACTGTTTATCATCTTATATTGCATATTTAGGAATTGTATATCTACATCCTACAGTGAACCTTAAAGAAAAACTTCTTAAGAAAGATCAACTGTAAAATAAATCTCAACGAACATAAAAATTCTTTGGAACCTAACGCATAACATTTAGAAGTCTAGGCTAGAGACGTATTCTAGTGTCATAAAGCCTGGTAACAATCGCTTTCATCGTAGGTTGGGTGATTCCTCCTCTTTGAGATGACAAGTGCCAGTACAGACTTGTGCTCCCACGTACCATCGAGTATATATTGGGAGACCACAGTAGGCTATATCCTTTATCCTTAGGAAGCCGTGTCTACCACCCTATTGATCACAATGCACTAAACACAGCATTCGGGAAGATTGACTACAGTACCATAAAAAGTATTCTGCAGTTTTCCGATTGGTTTGGTAATCCCTCTATCTAGATTTCCAGAGTAGTCACTTTTGTTCCTTTTCAGACTCCTTAAAAGAAAAGGTCCATCTGAGCACTTATCACTTCAAAGTCATTAAAAATCAAAGGTGACTAGAGTCATATTTAGCATTTTCTCGACTCTTAAAAATTGAAAAAGCAAGTTGTGTCAAAGCATCATAAAATTCATTTATTTCAAAACAACTTTTTCCGTTTTTATTTTGAGTTGATCAAGTAATCCACAATCGTGGAAGAAAGTCAATCAAAACCCCATTGTTCGTGGAGACTAATGAGTCAACTATCTTTAACTCTAGGAATGAAACCATTCCAGGCCAAGTGAACTCGTTTAACTGGGTCAGAGTCTCCTAGTTTGTTTGGAACTTATGTTTCAACATCCTCAGAGACTTCAGTTACTCCAACAATTTTTGGTATCCTTGCCTTTACAGAAGAAGATATGCAGTTACAAGAGGACATTGGAACTTATCCTAGTGTGATGGTAAACAATGCTATTCCTCAACCAGCTACATCTACGACTGATTCGGAAGGTGTCACCCCTCCTGCATCTGTCGCTGCAGAGTCTATACCTTCTTTGGTACCAGAAATATTTTACGGACCTGACGGTCTACCTCTTTCACCTGGATTGATTGCTATAAAAGAAATTGTAGAGGATCTTCCATCCAGTATGCCATTGCATTTTGGAGCTAGGATCCACCTATATCCTTCTAAGATAGGAGTTAGTCGTCCTTCATCACAAGTTCCTGTAGAATCGCTAGGAAATCTTTTGGATAGACTCGATATGTCTGAACAACCATCGACATCTAGGACCATGTCATCTAACACAGCAATAGTAGAACCTCCTTCTATTACTCCAAGAATGTTCACTGGTATGCCATCTATCCCAACTATTTCTCAACCACTAGATGGAGTCCACTCAAGGACTATTTCGACAGTATGGTATGTTCCCATTTGTTCGTCCGGAATAATATCTGGAATTTCTTTTGTTGAGTCTCAGCAATTTGATCCTTCGCAATAGTATCAATCTGGGCAGTCCAGTTGGTAGGCTCTAGTACTGTAGCAATGATGTTGCAACTCCTGGGACTCCCTTCTTTATTTTTATCAACCCGGTTGTTCGTAACAAACTTGGAAGTGACGGTGCTATATGTACAAGTACTAGCTCTTCCCGCAGGTTGTCACTTAATCAGCTGACACAAGTTCACTAGGAGCTTATGCCAACTTCTATGAGCTCTTAAAAGAAGCTTTTAACTATGATGGATGAAAGCTAACTCAAACGAGGCTAGTCTACTTGCAGAAAGATGCTGAAAGCTAAAAAGAAACGCAAACCCTAGCAAACCCTAGTTTTACCGACTAACCCTACTTGTGCAAAAAAAGAGATGAAAGTGGTGGTAATGGATGCCATTGACTCTTGGAAAGGTAAAATTCATGTGACTAAGCTACTTCTGAAGGAAAATATGGAAAAAGCATCTTTTTGTATTTTTGAGTAATCTTTCAGAGTTATTATGCATGTGCTTGAACTATTTTTGACTGTGCAGAGGTTGACTAGTGAAAGGAAATGGAGTAGGCACTTTCAGGAGCTTGGGAAGGTGAGAAAAGGGCCTAAGGGGTCCCTAGCACCCTTCTAGAGAGTTTCGCAGTGTTTAGATCTCAAAAAACCACTTACGTGAACTTCTACAGGAAGTCTGCAGGGGTTCTACAGGAAGATCCGAAAGAGGATTTTGGAGGGTTGATGGTGGAAAAATGGTGGGAAAGTGGAAATGGAGGTTGGATGAGGTTGTGAGGTGGTCTAGGACATGGTAGATGATGCTAAGGAGTGATGAAGGTTGTTGGATTTGTTCAAGGATGGATAGAGCAATGTTGCACAAAAATGTAGAAATTTGGTCAAATTAGGAAAGTGTGGCGAATGAAGGGAAGGAATCTTGAATTAGGGGTTGGAGCAGGTGGTATGATGGAGGAAGGATAGATAGGGGGGTATTACAGATGCTATGCACACTATTTCTCAAAACTGGTTGAAGAAAGATTAGAAAAAATAGAGATCTGTCTACTTTGACCTAATCTTACCTAGAAACCAGAACCATGATGAGCAGAAGTTTATAAACAGGAAATCATGAAAGATAACTATGGAAACTAAGCAAGAACAGATCTAAACATGTAAGCACAACTGGTATCAACTTTTCCAACTAAAAATCTAGCACTTGCAATTTCATTGAGAGGCAAAAACAGTGTTTTTGTGGCAGCAAGGACGCCTTGGTCTCAGCTCATGGTCCCAAGGAGGGAGAGGTGAGATCAAGGGTTGCTTGATGGCCTTTTTGAATATCTTTTCTATTACCAACCTGTCAAATCAACCTGAAGTAGGAAAAGCTATCTTAATCATCAAAAACAACCTAAGTAACAAAGCAAGACTTTAACCTAAATAGCAGATATTATTCTATGAATGCAAAGAAGACACATAATAGTACACAAAGGAGGTACTGGCACTTGGGTTGGGACCAACCCCAAGAGCTACAGCCTCCTAAGAAAAACTCAGAGCTGGTGCAAAGTGAAATTTATCTCCATTACTCAAAAAATAACCATGTCACAAAAATGATTACAACAAAAGCTCGAAAAATGAGCTGAAAGGCAGAGCAGCACTAAAGTGCGAAATACAATTGTTCAAGAGCTAAAATACCAAGTCTTGAAGCCTTCATACTTATGCATCATGAGGACCTCCAATAGCCCTCCTTAACTTGAGGGGCTTGGCTGCTCAAAACTGCAAGTAATCAGCCACTTCACAAAATTTGCTCGGCTGCCCTTGGAAATCATCTTTGGTGGGTTGTTGAACTCTGAGCTGATGGTGGAGAACTCGATGAAGGGGCCATTTAGTGTAGGAGACACCCTACTAATCCTCAACCTTGTTCCCTCGTATTTGGCTATCAACTGGCGCATAAATGCTTGACGTTGGTCCAGAAGATGTCCAAAAATCTGCAATAAGCACGTATTAGACTTTGTGGTCAAGTGACTATTCTCATTCATTCAATTAAAATAAATATATTTAAAAGCATGCATAAAACTATGAAGAATGGTGGATTAATTGAGAATAATAGGCAAAATGAGCCCAATAAGTTACCCATTTTTGGGGCTCATCATCACCCCCCTGCTAAATGTGTTACTTATCCTCTAAGCAACTAATCTAGCTCATCATTCTTGATTAGTTTGACTGTCTCTCTAACATCCCAGGCTTCAGAGGTGATGTCCCCTTCTCGGTCATGAAACCCTACTTTTCTCTCTACTTCCTCCCACTGCCTATGCCCCTCTTCTTCTTTGATCGCTTCTAGCAGTCCTAAAAGCAAGGGAGGACTAAACTTTAGGCCGATCCAGTTGGCCTGCAGATTTTGCATTGACTGTTTATAGAGTGGTACTCTTGCCAAGGCCTCCCTCATCCTTGTTGGGGAGTGGTATTCTCTTATTTTTAGACTGTGGGATAGTGTGCTCCATCTCCTTGTGCAAGCATGAATGCAGATATCCCCCAACAATGTTTCCATGTCCTCAAAGTGAGCAATGGCCTGAGCTTGTCTTTCAATGTAATCTAGGAGAACCTGAGGGTTGTTGGCCAGGTGTTGATGGGCATATATTAAAGCTGAGGGATCCTCTGGTTCTGCCCTGATCATGAGTGGCTCACTTAGTTCCCTGTTCATAATATTTTGAATCTTTGTTGCCCTCTTTTACTCATGATTTAACCAAGAGGCCATGGCCATAAGTTGCACATCTCCCAATCTAGCTTTGGGGTCCCACAGGTTCATGTTTGGAAGGGCCAAGTTGTGTAAATAGAATTCTGATAACTTGGCCTTATCTTTTTCTGAGCTAGTGTCACACAAAGCCATGAATTGATGGTAATTTTGAAATGGAATGGTGCCCCTTTGAGCCAAGGTGTTAATTTGAAATTGCGACCATTGAGCTTTAAGATATAAGTCATATGACTTAGCAGGTACCCTACATTGTAAGGCTTCTACTACCCAGCTGGCCATGCAGTCCAGTTGGGCTTCTTTCTCTTACACCTGTTGTTTTAAAATCTGTATTTCTTATGCTGCCTATGACTCCTTTTCCTGTAGCAGTTTTGTCAGTGTCTCAACCTTAGCCTGTAGCTTGTCCTCTCTCTGTTGTTCCTCAGATGCTTCCTTGTCTGCTGGAGGCTCTTCTTACTGCTGCTGCTCTCCCAAAATGGATTGCCTATCTTCCTTATGACTTCCCTGTAACTGTAACTGTTGTTTTAGCAGCTCATTCTCCTCTTGTAATTTGGCCCTTTGACTGCTTTCCACGTGTGTTATAGACATTTTTGTGCCTTACAGCTCTAAGCATGAAATGTCCATAATCCAAGGGATCCAAAGTCCCTAAAAGTGTTGTTCCTGCCCCTAAAGGAACAAGGTCAACCAATGACAGCTTCTCCCAGAAGTTCTCCACCAGAAACTACTCAGAACTAGTCAAATCAGGATCAATTCAGAAGCTCCACTAGTTGCCTGCGTTGCAATGCACTTGAATGCACTACCCAGGTGCACTGAGCGGGAAATGACAAGTGGCAGAGTCATTCAATGAGGTGGAGAGACAATGGAAGCTTCTAGAATCTTCTCCAATGACACTTGCCTCACTGAATTCGACCAATGATGAGTAAGAGGCTCTCAGTCTCCAAGTGGAAGCAAGAACTGACAGAGAGAAGCCACAAGTCAAAACATAAGCTGACTCATCCTCTCTGCTTACATCTATATATGGATCCCTCATCCCAGAGATCTGGAGGCTGGAATTTTGTACTTTGCAGAGAATTGTTGTTGTTTTGAGATTGAGATTAGTACATTGGGTGATTTATGCTTTGTTGGAGGAGAGGAAGGGATTCCTTTGCTGGGAGGTAGATGCTGGATCGGGACTCACTTGGTTGTATCTCCTCTTGGACTTTCTTATCATATCAATAAAATTATTTGAGTTTCTCCTACATGTTGTGTATCAATGATGTTTTGTTATATTTGCATTTAGCTTAATCTGATCCTAAGCTTTTTATGAATGTAAATCTATATCTTCGTGTAGTTTCTCTCTTCTGTGATCTTGCAGGAATTCAGTGAAGCTGGGCCGGTAAGGGAGCACGGAGCTGGGAGCTATTGAAGAGAGGAGCGATTGGATCAACAAACTAGCGAAAGACACATGTTAGTTACATCCTTCCTCTTCATTTACATTTCATAAAGAAGAATACTCAAGTAGTTTTCCTTGTTTGTTGCTAAGGCACTATCACACCTTAGAGTGGGATAGGGGCGTTCTGAATAGATACTTTTCCCAACAACAAATTGGTGACTCCGCTGGGGATCATATCTAGTTAGTTTATTTGTGTTTCTATTGTTGTTCTTCTCATAAACTTAGGAGTGGCGAATCGAACTGCATTTGCCATTTACAAATGCAAAGTAGAGATCTGCTACTCTAGTCCATTCACTGGGCCTGTTTATGATCTAAACAAGCTGATCCACAAATGCTCTAACTGCCCTTTGTGATAGCTCTTAGTCCTCCTTTAAATCATCCTTCTAATTGTACCTTGTTGATAGCTTTTATCCGGCCAAAAACCATAGATCAAACTGCAAACCGTGACCCAGAACCCGGAGACAATTCTCATTTCTGCTTCAGCGCAGGCTCTGTGAAGAGACTCTGCATTTCAACGCAGGTCCCGAGAGGGCTGCCTGCACTGCAATTTAGTTTCTCTGTGCAACAGGTGCGCTGATCAGCCTTTTCCCTGTGCAGCTGTGGTTCTTTGCTTCATTTTGTTCAGTTTTATCTCAGTTTTTTGCAGCCTGTTATCAGTGTGTGTACCTATCTGAAAACCCCTTTTCTTTGCCTTAATTCCGCCTCAGGTTGTATAAAAGAAACTATATTTGTTTTTGTGTATTTGTTACATCATTTGCAGTTTCCCATTACAAAAGTAAACTAGTCATACTGTCGCCTTTAGATCTAGACCTGTCGTAAGTGTCATTTTGATCTTAGGAGTAAGTTTGTTTGCTGTTGACAGTTGATTGCGCTTTTAATTTTGTCTTTTGGTTTGAATTTGTGAATTTCTAGTGTCGAAACAAGTGTTTGCTTCAAAAGTGTCATAATCGTCTTTTTGATTTCAAAAAGAAACTTGTTTATGTTTTCACTTGAAATCGAATTCAAATTTGTACAACAGCTTTCTTTTTAGGCATCAATATTAAGAAAGTGAAAACAAATACATGCATTTGTGCATTTGCATATTGATAGTTTGTATGGTTTGATTTAGGAAAAGTGCATTTACAGTGTGCTCTATGCTCTTTGAGAAAAGATTGTGTCTTTCTTTTCCCCTTGTAGCTAGGATTTTCATTGTTGAAAAGAGATAAAAGCTTGCTTATCATCTTTAGACTGCATTTAGGAATTGTATCTACATCTCGTGGTGATCCAAAAAGGCAAACTTCTAAGAAAGATCAACCTAAAATAAATTGAATGAACTTAACAACGCTTTGTAACTTAACGCACAACATAGAGGTCTAGGCTAGAGACGTGTTCCGACGTCGTAAAACCTAGTGACTGTCGACCTCACTGATGGTTGGGTGATTCCTCCTGAGAGACGATAAGCGCCAGTACAGATTGTGCTCCCACGTACCATCGAGTATATATTGGGAGACCCCTATAGGCATAAAACCTTTATCCATAGGAATCTATGTCAGCTACCCTACTGATCGCAATGCATTGAACACAACATTCGGGATGATTGACCACCCGTACCTTAAAAAGTATTCTATGGTTTTGCGATTGGTTTGGCACACCCTCTACCTAGAACTCCAGAGCAGTCCCTTTCGTTCCTTTTCAGACTCCTTAACGGAAAAGGTCCATCTGAGCACTTGTCACTTCAGGCTCATTAAAAATCGAAGGAGACTAGAGTCATCTTTTGCCTTTTCTCGACTCTTTAAAATTGAAAAAGTAAGTTGTGTCCAAGCGTCGTTAAAATTTATTTTAAACAGAATATTCATACCCTTTTTCCTACGTTGATCTTTAGGTTGAGAAAATGGAGCCTACCAACCAAGGAATTCCCCTTGGTGGAAATCCTAGTACCTTCTCCTCTTGGGGAGATGTTGGTGCACCCCATATGGCCACATTGTCGCTTCCAGGACTGACAATTGGCTTGCCGGTCTGGCTCTTCTCAACCAATGTCGTTCGGAACACCACTATTCCTGAACAGTCGAATCAGCAGTTAGACCAATCCAGAGTTACCCACCAGCCTTCTACTTCCTATAATTCTTCCTCTCCTCCTTCCTCTTCGCTTGATGGGGCTGGCAAAGCCAAAAGTCAAGTTCCTAAGGAGAAGAAGGAAAAGAAGAAGAAAGAGAAGAAGAAAAAGGAGCCAAAAGCGACTGGGGGCAAACAACTGTCGTCTAATGAAAATCCACACACTGCACTGACCAGGCCTAAATCGCCATGTGTCATTTGCAAGGGAGACCACTTTCACAGAGATTGTCCCTGCATCCCTCGGATACTAAGGGACTGGTCTCCCCATTTGCACAATCCGGTGGCGTCAACCTCTGATTACCATGTTGAAAGCACACCGTCAACTAGCGAAAGTGAAGTCCCAGGACAAAAAGGGAGAGCTAGATCTCCCTGTAAACTGTGCGAAGGTGATCACGTCATCCACCGTTGTCCCTTCTTAGACGAAGCTAAAAGAGTTTTGGATGATCATCCGGTTTCGCCGTTACGACTCCCTCCTGGATATAAAAAACTCTTGCCGAGTCCTTCGTTAGTTGAAAATCCAGCTGGCCCGCTCAAGTGGTCAGCTGAAGCACCGGCCATTGAAGATGAACCAGCTGAATCCATACCCGACGAAAGTCAAAAGGTCGAGGCGGCAGTTGACCCAGTCTTGCCTTCAGAGGTTTTATCTTCGAATGATACAGTCACTGAGGAGAATAAGGATGACACCGTCCAAGTTCTCTTCATCAACACAGACTCTGATGAACACAGGGGCAACCTACCCATTCCTTTATCGCAGGAAGGAAGTTCGTCAGAGCCGTACCCGGCCGTCTACTCGGTCCCACCTCCAAGCAACCTAGTTGTCTCCTTCGACTGGAATCAACTAGGCAGACCCCATTTACCAGCAAGCATACCATTCAGAATTATCGTCCAAATATATAGAATGGTCATGGCTGGTACCATCATAGATGAGGGGGATTCTGTGAGTATCCTTTCCTCTACTGCTTGGAAAGCGCTTGGTTCGCCATCGCTTTTGCCTGAGATGAGAAATCTGACAGGCTTTGATAAAGGAACCAGTCGACCTTTAGGGATCCTCCCCAATGTGCCCATAACATTGAAAGGGAAGACCATTCAAATGAACGTGATGGTCGTTCAAGGACCCTTAGATTATAACCTACTCCTTGGACGAGACTATATATATTGCATGGGAGCCATCGTCTCCTCACTCTTTAGAGTAATGTGTTTTCCACACGAAGGAAGAGTGGTCAAGCTCGTGAACCAGCTTTCATTTCCCGGATCATGCATCGCAAATAGTCATATACCGTCCCTAAATGGTCTCTTCACACAAGAAATGTCTCAACCCACGGTCCGTCCTCCCGATGAGCGCGAGTAATTTGGAGGGATATGACTGGAACCCAGGGGGCATGCGTCCTGGTCTGCTTCGGCAGGAAAACTTCGGGTATAGGGTAGGTTTCCACAAGAGAATATGACTAGTCTATACCCCGTCCGTGATTGAGATAGGGGTTATTCTAGAATAAGATTCTCTTGTCAAAGTTATGTGTTTGGCGCTCGTTGTCACTCACCTTTGTTTATCTCGGTAGACATCGCCGAAGAAGTGTTTTGTTTGAAAGATTAATAGAACAATCTTTGGGTGACCTGAAAGAGGTAGGCCTCTCTCGGTAAAACAATTGTTTTGGCGGAAGTGAAGTAGAGGTAACCTTGAAACTCTGTTTTATACCTGGGGGCATGCAAACCTTTTGGAGTGCAAGCAAGGGGCGGCTATTTATTTTTTAAATTTTTAGGTCCTCCCTTTAAACCTGTAGGCTAACCCTTTAAACTCGTAGGATTAGTCGTTTCCGAACTTGCATAACGAAAGGATGTGGGGCATAGCTTTGTAAGGCGCAAGCTCCATAAAAAATGGCATCTTACATGAGACATTCTTATCATATGACTGGATTAATCGAGCAGTTTTAGCACATAGTTCATGCTCGTTAAAAAATAAACATAAGACCGAGCAAGTGTTTCAATCCACGTTTAAGCTCGTTAAAAAATGAACTATCCTCCGGTAAATAACCACCGTGAATGTAACATTATCAGCCATTAAAGCCTTGGTCTTTTTTGCACCGTCACCTCCACTTTTCCACTGGCCGATCATTCACCTCCATTTGATTTTTTACCCATTTTGAGGAACAGCTGCGAAGAGTGATTTCACTAGCCATCCTTGTGACACTGCCGTGATTGGAAAATTCCAACCCTTACCTGGAATCAGTTGCTACCCGTTTGATCACTTGTTCCTCAAAAGACGAGTCTTCTTTAAGCTCTTTTCATCTAACTCGTAAAATATGAAAAAATTGTCGAGTTTTGGCCTTCCAGCTCGTTAAAGCGACAGGGAGAGCTATCCCTCCTCTAGATTTTAATATTTTTGGACCTGAGGGATTATTGCACAAAAAGATCGAGCGCTTGTTTTGTTCGGCTCGTTAAAACTATCAAAAATTCATCCCTTCTGTATTGTTTTATACTTTTTCAGACTTAAGGGATTAGATGATGAAAAAGGAATTCCGGAGTTAACTTTACGTACCTTTTCAGACTCTCTAAAAATGAAAAGGACCGAGTTATATTTGTCGTTAGACTAGTTAAAAAGATTAATAGCGACAAACTTGTCTTTAGACGAGAACGAGTTTCACTATCGCTAGGCTCGTTAAAACATAGCGATGGGTTTGCCCGAAGGGCAAATTATAGAACAAGCATATGTTATCCTCCTCAAGCTTGACAAAAATAAAGAGGTACTGGTCAGCAATGACTAGGGAAAAATTGGGAAGAAACTCAAAGAACCTTTATTGGTAGCAAGTCGCTCTTAAACATGACACTTCCACTCCATGCCTGAGTCGGGTTGGGTTGTTTCATTCACCGGTCACATCACCATGGTCTCGCCATACCATCCACCTTTGGGGTAAATGCTACCAATCCATCATATAAGTGTCGCCGATATGTTCAAGAGAAGTCATCCAGAGAAGTCAACCGTGTCCCATCCACTACCATACATTATACTTCATTCTTTCATGACCGCCACCCTGAACCGTATATCATCAGATTGTTTTCACCTCCATCAAAATCATTTGCTCCGTTCCGTGTCATTGATGTGGGATTCATTAAGGCCCTCCTTTGACGGATCACTTCTTTTCGACATCAGCTCATTATCCAAGAAGTTGATCTAGGAACACCCCCTTCAGTACTTTGAAGCTTGCATGACTCAATGGCAAGTTTCTCACTTCCGGCGACAGGTATACATCAATGACCTTCGACCTAAAGATTTTGCGTGGTGTTCGACGCCAAGTCCTTTATTCACACCACGTAATTGTACTGCAGTACCTTGAGGGTCATCATCCTTATCGATGATTCCTCTCGTGCTTGTTAACAGTTTACATCATTAACTGGTAATCAAGCGATGTCTTTCCATGTTCGACTTCAAAAACATTTCTCACATGGATCGACTTGTACTTAGAGTGAAGATCGGACGAGATTGAAGACCCCGGATCTAGTTTCATCCATCTGGGCTGCGATATATATTCAGGAAAAATAAAGACATTGACATGTACAGCATTGCAACACAGACAATCATCCTACCAAAAGGATGATGATTTCAGCAGGATCATCAAGTCTACCATCAGACGATTGTCTGTCCTATGTACATAAAAATGAATTTATAAAGCTGAGCATGGGAATGCCCGCCTCAGCTAGATCATGAAAACAGTATGAAAATAATGGATTGTATTGTATCTTATTACAGGTCTCCTCCTAGCATTGAATGAACTTCGGATCCTCCTAATAAAGCATTTCACCCGATAAACGGCCTCATACTTTAGGGGGCAACTGTTATAGACATTTTTGTGCCTTACAGCTCTAAGCATGAAATGTCCATAATCCAAGGGATCCGAAGTCCCTAAAATTGTTGTTCCTTCCCCTAAAGGAACAAGGTCAACAAATGACAGCTTCTCCCAGAAGTTCTCCACCAGAAACTACTCAGAGCTAGTCAAATCAGGATCAATTCAGAAGCTCCACTAGCTGCCTGCGTTGCAAAGCACCCAAATACACTGGCTAGGTGCATTGCAATGCACTTGAATGCACTACCCAGGTGCGCTGAGTGGGAAATGACAAGTGGCAGAGTCATTCAACGAGGTGGAGAGACAATGGAAGCTTCCAGAATCTTCTCCAATGACACTTGCCTCACTGAATTCGACCAGTGATGAGTAAGAGGCTCTCAGTCTCCAAGTGGAAGCAAGAACTGACAGAGAGAAGCCACAAGTCAAAACATAAGCTGACTCATCCTCTCTGCTTACATCTATATATGGATCCCTCATCCCAGAGATTCGGAGGCTGGAATTTTGTACTTTGCAGAGAATTGCTGTTGGTTTGAGATTGAGATTAGTACATTGGGTGATTTATGCTTTGTTGGAGGAGAGGAAGGGATTCCTTTGCTGGGAGGTAGATGCTGGATCGGGACTCACTTGGTTGTATCTCCTCTTGGACTTTCTTATCATATCAATAAAATTATTTGAGTTTCTCCTACATGCTGTGTATCAATGATGTTTTGTTATATTTGCATGTTTAGCTTAATCTGATCCTAATCTTTTTATGAATGTAAATCTATATCTTCGTGTAGTTTCTCTCTTCTGTGATCTTGCAGGAATTCGGTGAAGCTGGGCCGGTAAGGGAGCAGGGAGCTGGGAGCTATTGAAGAGAGGAGCGATTGGATCAACAAACTAGCGAAAGACACATGTTAGTTACATCCTTCCTCTTCATTTACATTTCATAAAGAAGAATACTCAAGTAGTTTTCCTTGTTTGTTGCTAAGGCACTATCACACCTTAGAGTGGGATAGGGGCGTTCTGAATAGATACTTTTCCCAACAACAACGTGCCTCACCATTGCCAACTCTTTTCTTGATTCCTTGAGTTGTTCTTCTAGGTGGCCTATGTCTGCCACACCCTTGGATTTGGCAATCCTCATCTAAGTGTGAGTCCTAACCCTTTCTTGTTCTAATTCAAAGAAGAGTGGCACAACAAACTTCTGCGGAATAATCTTCCCAGCTTCTAACAAGTTGTAGTATGAGCCCAAGCTAGGCTGAGGGCTCGGTTCTAGTATTTCCTCGGTCTTTTCTTCTCCCTATGATTGTTTAGCTACCATTTCCTCCAATTCTTCGGTGTCCTTTAACTTAGCTAGAGTTTCCTATAGAGATGTCTCAGCTTCTTGTAGAGCTGTCTTTGAGTCCATCATCCGAATTCTCTCTCTCTAGGTGGAGGTTTTTGGGCTTCCTCATTCATAGGTGATAGATATATTTGAAGGAGACTCTTCTTTTGGTTTAGTTGTTGTGTCCTCAATGACAATTGGCTCCTTTGACTGTGGCTGGGGTCTGCCCACTTTGATCCTTGTGCTTCTCCTTGCTTTAAAGTACATGGAGGTTTGCCTCTTTCTCTTTCCTTTTTGTTTTGTAGGTGTGCTTAAGGCAGCAAGCATAGTTGCTACCTCCCTTGCCAACATCTCAGGTGATTTCTCCTCTTGTTGTTCTTTTTCCTTGCTTCCTGTAGAAATCCATATGTCCACTGTTTCTGCCCGTGTTGCTAATGTCTCAAGGTGTGTCTTTTCCTTTTGTTTCTGTGTGCATGCTTTGGCTATGGTAGTCTTCATTTGGGATTTCTTGGCCTTCTCTTTTCTACTCTGCATCCTCTTTTCCTTGGTGTTTTTGCTGTTGTTTCTTCCTCTATTTTAGGCTCAGAAATCTTTCCCATTTCCCCTTTTTCTTTCTGTTCTTTTTGTGCTTGAGTGTCCTGTGTTCCTTCATCATTGTTTTTCTCACCTTCTTTAGTGTGCTCTCCCTCCTCACTACTGGATGGGGTGATGTTTTCGGCCAAAGTTCTAATGTTGTCATCCCTGGATATGTTTCTGAAGATTTCCCAAGGTATGGGAACAGTGTAGGTGTGCAAAGCATCTTCCACCAATAGTTTGATGAGTCCATGATGGGCCAACTGATATGGGATCCCTTCATTTAACTTTGTACCACATTCAATTAGTGACTAAAGAAGGAAATAGGGGATGCTCAGTTTCTTGGCCAGAGGCAAGTCAATCACATGCCTTAGTTCACACAACAACATGAAATGATATCCATAGACGATGTTAAACCTACCTTCACATGTGATGTACTTCATAATTTGAAAACTAACTTCACTCCAGAGAGGAGGCAAGTTGGTTCTTCTAACCCCATTTTTGTCTTCTACAGGATTCTCCTCGGACAAAAATAATGTTTTCTTAGCAACTTGGCCCAATGACCTCTCTTCTTTGCTCCAAGGGAGCCCTAATGGTAGACCAGTAACTCGACTAATGAGATTAGGGGTAAGTTCTAGGGTCAAACCCATAAAACTAACTGTGGCGTGTGTCTTTGATTGTGGTCTCAGGGACATTAAAAACTCCTTAGTTATCTCCTCATTATGACCTTGAATTTTGTCAAAGAAGGATATCCAATTTTCTCAAGTGAAAAGGTGCACCACCTCAGGATGCTTGTGCAGTTTGCTAGAGTCCGAGGGTTCTTTCCTTATGAATCCTCCTGGCATGGTGAGAGTACTCTTGTTATGTTTTAATCAGAAAAGGAAATGCTCAGGAAACCAAACAGTCAATCTGAAACAGAGGATAGCTGAATTTGGTTTTGCCTTAACCCAAGAAGGAATTTCTCATGTGTTCAATATCAATTAGCAACAACTCCCTTGTTTTAAGACTGCTGTCACCCAGAACTCGACTGTCTATTTATGAAAAGAAGAATTTTGTTTTTACAGACAGAGCATAAGGATCAGGTTCTCTTCTCAGCACACAGATAGATATCCAAATTCAAATTTTTTTTACACACACAGGCTGGCCTCTACGACTGTATATATCTTCCCTACAGGAGAATTTGAAAAGAAAACATGGAGGAGATTTTTGATGCAGAAAAAACTGGGGAAACTCACTGCAATATGGAAGCAAACGTTTCACTTCCAATACATAGGCAGACTTTTTCTCTGATTTTCCAATTTAATGTCGTTCAATTCACCACCTTGCACAAACACATCATGCATAGAGGAGTTTTTTCAAGCCTACCTCGTTTGGAGCTCACCTTCAACAAAAATACCAGGTTTTCCTTCTCTGCAGAGCTGTTCTACCTTTCCTATAGAACCCTTCCTGTAGAAGGTCCCCAGTTCCTGTAGAATGACACTGTGCTTCTAAGCGAGCCCAATACACGTGAGATTTTCAAAAATAGGCAAAAAAACCAGTGGAGGATGACTGGTTAACAGTTTTTGGAAGCGGTGGACGCGTACTCCAGTCGAGGACGTTGTGAGTGCAGAATGAACAGAAGGTGGTGCATGTTTTAGCCAGGCATCTTTTAACTATGGCGTGATTCGTGGTGAGGGGATGAGGTGGCCAGATCGGACAGTTAATCCGATGTCATAGCCATAATGTTTCTACATGTTTCTAACCGCCATCACATCCCCTCTACTGTTATCCGTCGCCACCACTACCAGTCCTGATGATTTCTACCTGAATGGACACTCCACACATGCTAGTTGCACATCATGTCGGCAATTTTGAATGTAACGGGGTTCATTTGGATCCCACGAGGATATGTAACTAGCCAAGGGTGGCCAGTTGACTGGCTACCGATTCCACACAATCTGAACCATTCCCATAGGCATGCAACTTTTAAAATATGATTTATGCAATTGACAAATGAGTTTAGGCACTTACCTGTGTGGTCACAACCGCGTTATGCAGATCTCGGGTTTTGGAACCCATTCCTTCGTTTTTTGTCGGTGCATGCACACTGCATGCTTGGCTTCAGCTACTGCTGATGTTCTTATGTTCAAGAAGACCTCTTTGCATGTCTCTTTTGCCATTCTTGGCTGTCCCTACCTCCAGAGTATGTCTTCCAGAGGGATCAGCTGTTACAGGATTCCTGTAGGATGTCCCGTAGCTACTTCTCCTCCTGGAATGCAAGCTAGAATGAGTAGGGCTATATTGTTGACAAGGGTTTCGGCTGATCACAAATCTAGATGGAGGGCGATAGGTATGGTGAGTGAAAACCTACTGCTTGATCTGTCAATAAATTTTTTTGCTAGTAGTATGAAGATAACATAGTTTTCTATGTGTGACTGTATAGGGACAAATAAAAGGATGGGTGAAACGGAGGTGTAAAGAGATTGAAGAGGGTGACATATGGCGATGGATGGAAATAGGGATGTTTGCAGGTCTCATAGGTAGATTCCCAACCTTTGGATTCTCTTCCAAGATCAATTCTGGCTTGTCTGTAGGTTCTACAACATCTTCCTATAGAAGACACAGAACTTCCTGTAGAAGGTGAAATCTTAACCTGAATGAGATCAAATCTTAGGAAAGGGTAGTGGTCATGGAGGATTTGATTGTAAGGGATGCTTGCAGCCTGGTGCTAACTTCTGACTTTGTTTTGTGCAATCCTCCTAACCTGCAACCTGTAATTATTCAATAGAGATTAGTTTTTTTTTTTTTTTTTTTTTTTTTTTTTTTTTATCTGAGACAGCTGGGACACTTCTGGGAGGTTTTCACCCTTACTATTTTCCCTGGGCACCTCCAAGAGGATTTCACCCAAGGATCTTTTTATTCTTTGTTCTTTTTTTTTTTTTTTGATGCTCAAGGTGTGGGTGGAGAGGAGACAGGGGCCTGCTCCACTACCAACACTGATTTATCCAAAGTTACAATGAACTCTTGCTTAGAAAGGGGCTTCCTGTAGATTTTCAGTCGATGCCTATTGACGAGCATGGGGATGGCTTCTTCATAAATGGTCCTGTAAGGACTGAACCATTGTCGTTGCATTTGTCCACTGTATATGGTCCTAGCCATCTTGTCCTCAGCCTCCCTTTGAAATCCTTGTATCTCGAGTCATATAACACCGCCCAATCTCCTAGCTGAAATTGCTTTTCATTAAGGTGTTGGTCATGCCATATCTTTCTTTGGAGTTGGACCACCTCTGAGTGGAGGAGGGCCTGCATTCTCTATTCATCTAATCCATTCAGCTGTAGTAATCTTTCCTGTTGTGCATGGCTGAGACCTAGGCCTAACTGAGCTACCAACTTCAATGTATTGTATTCAAATTCTATGGACAACAAAGCCTTGTTCCCGTAGACAAGCTCATAAGGTGTGAAATATGTTGTAGTTTTCCAAGTGGTGTTGTAGGCCTAGGTGGCCTCAACCAAGCGATCTGTCCAATATTTTCTGCTGCTGCTCACCACTTTAGTCAAAATCTCTTCCAAAGATATGTTAGTGACTTCCACCTGCCCATTTGCTTGTGGATGATAAGGGGTGGAAGTTCTGTGCTTAATCTTGTGATGAGCGAGCAGGTCTTTAATCAGGTTAGAGATAAACTGACTTCCTTGATCTGTGGCTAACTCTCTTGGGTAGCCAAACTTGTAGAAGATATTTTCCCTCAAAAACTGAGCCACTTTTTCTTCTGTTATTGCCTTGATTACCTTTGTTTCTACCCACTTTGTCAGGTAGTATGTGCACAAAATGATGTAAGACTTTTGTTTTGAAGGAGGGTTGATAGGGCCCACAAAGTCCATGCCCCACTTATCAAATGGCTCGAAAATCACTTGAGGTTGGAGGGGCATTTCATCCCTTGGAGTCGGTTTCCCCATCCTTTGACATCAGTCACATTGGCTGATGTATCTTCTGACATCTTGATGAAGAGTGGGCCAATAGTAGCCTGCCTGTAGAATTTTGAAGGCGGTCCTTTTTGTTGCAAAGTGGCCTCCACAGGGTCCATCATGACAGGTTAGGAGGATGTCAAAAACTTCCTCCTCCCTGACACAATGCCTCAAAATTTGATCTGGGCCAAGTTTAAACAAGTTTCCCCCAATCCAAGTGAATGGGGCACTTTTCCTCACGATCTTGCTCTTCTCTTTTGAGGATAGGTGTGGCAGGAATTGTGCAGAAACCAGGTAATTTGCTATATCAGCAAACCCTGGAGAGAGTACTAAAATATAAAACATGTGTTCATTTGGCATTTGATCATCCACCATCCCTTCTTCACCTGCAGACAAATCTAGTCTAGATAGAAAATCAGCAAAAACATTTTCCTTTCCTGGCTTATCAACAATGGTCAAACCAAACTGCTGCAATAAAAGTAACCATCTAACGATATGAGCATTTACATTAGGTTTATTCATCAAATACCTAATTGCAGCATGGTCGGTGTGTAAAAATGTTTGATAACCAGTGATGTAGTGTCTGAACTTGTTTAGGGAATGGACTACAACTAGGAGCTCTTTCTCGATTACAGTATAGTTTAATTCTACCTTAGACAGGCTTTTGGTGACAAAATACATGGCATATGGTAGCTCCTCTTCAACTTGTCCTAAGGCTACTCCTATGGCTTTGTTCGAGGCATCTGTGTGAATGTGGAAAGGTAGGGCCCAGTTTGGACCTCTCAATATTGGGGCAGTTACCAGCTTATCTTTCAACACATCCAGAGTGTCTCGACAGTTGTCAATCCATATAAACTCAACATCTTCCCCCAAAAAACCAAACAATGGAGATGCTAGCTTACTGAAATCTTTAATGAATCTTCTATAATATCCTACTAACCCTAGAAAAATATAAACATCTCTTACCTTTTGAGGAGTTGGGACCCTTTGGATGATAGCAATTTTGTTGGGATCCACCTGTAATCCTTGCTGAAAAATTGTATGACCTAGCACAGTCCTTTCAGTCATCAGGAATTTGCATTTTTAAGGACTGAGGGACAAGTTCATTTCAATGCACTTGGTTAAAACTTTTACTAGGTTGGTCAATGCTTCTTAGAAGTTGGACCCATAGGGAGTAAAGTCATCCATATATCCACCGAATCATGAACTAGCTCAGCAAATATGGACAGTACTACTCTCTGAAAAGTGGCAGGAGTGTTGCATAACCCAAAGGGAAGGACCTGGTAGGAAAAGGTACCCCATGGACAAGTGAAAGTGGTCTTATCTTGGTCTTCCGGGCTAATTTGGATCTGATTATACCTGCTAAACCCATCTAGGAAATAAAAGAAATTCTTCCCTGCTAGTCCATCTAACACTTGATCTATGAAAGGCAAAGGGAAATGGTCCTTCTTGGTGGCTTTGTTAAGTTCTTGATAATCTACATAGATTCTCCACTTCTCGTTTTTCTTGGGCATGAGCACCAGAGGAGAAACCCACTCGCTGTTAGAGATGGGGTAGATGAATCCTACATCCAACAATTTTTGCAATTCTTCTTTGACAATGTCCTTAAGGGCTAGATTCATTCTCCTTTGAGGCTGCCTAACTGGTTTACAATCCTCTTTAATGTAAATGTGATGGGTACAAACGGAAGGGTGGACTCCTTTCATCTCCTTATAGCTCCAAGCGAAAGCATCCAAATGGTGGTTCAATAAGCTACACAGCTCCTTCTCCTGAGAGGGGGTTAGGGATGAGCTGATCTTCAAGTTTCTTTCAGGGCCAAATTCCACATTCTTAATTCTGGGAGAGGTCGGATCAGCCACACAGAGGTCCACTAAAGCACTGGCTTGGGTACCTTCTACCAACTCTTCTAATGGTAGCTCACTGGGAGGTGGATTTTGAATCAAATTCTCAATCAGGTCATCCTCGGTTTGAGGACCTCCCCTAGTGGCTTCCACTGTGCACACTGGTGCAGAGTAGACTTCATCCTCATCTTCCTCCTCCAACTAGAGAGGTAATTCATGTTCTAGCAGAGGTTGGGTAGGGAGATATAGGACAAGCTGTTTGAACATAGGCCCATTCTTGATGGTCATGCTCCCAGCTCAACAACTGATGCAAGCATCCATAGTAGCTAACCAAGGCCTTCCCAAAATGAGGGGGTATCCAATGAGTTTTGCCTTTGGCTGAAGAACCAAAAATCTCGTAGGGTACTCCCAAGAATCAACAGAGACCATGACATCTTCCACAATCCCTTCGAGAGTCAGAGTGGAGCGGTTTGCTAACTGCAGGACTGTCGAGGTCTTTCTTAGGGAACTCTGAAGGTTGATTTTGAGCATAGCATCCCTGGTCATGACATTAATGGTAGCCCCTAGATCAATCAGGGTGTGGGCGATTATGGTGCCATTGGGCCATTGATGTGGACATCAACTACAGGACTCCCAGGGTCCAAATGTTTTGGACAGATTACTTGTCCCAACATTAGATCGGATAGTTGTCCTATTACATTGATAGTTGGAGCATCTCTCTTGTGCCTGCCTGGGTGCCTGAAACACCTTTCTTTGATCAAGTTGTTGTATATTGGTACATCTTTGATGGCCTGGAGAAGTGGTATTTTTACACACAACTGTTCAAGTTCTCCCAGAATTTGAGTCTCCTCTGGGTTTGGTTGTGTGGTTACAGTTAGTCTCGTAGGAAAGGGTGGACTAGATTTTGGTTCACTTTCCTATTTCTCTTCCTCATCCTCCTTAGGAGGAGGTTAGCTATCTGGGAGGACCTTCCCAGATCGTAGGTTGATCTCCTAAATCTCCACAACATAGGTAGGGCATGTTGTCTCTCTAGTATATACCTGTTGGGCCTGTCTGTTGTTGGGGTTCGAGTTCGATTGAGCAGGCATCTGGGGTTGTCTTAGAGGAGCAGGAGGTAATGGTTGTGGTTGAGTAGGTGATGGAGGCAAAATAGTGGGAGGAGAGTTGTATTGGGGCCTCCACCCCTGTTGAGGTGCATTCCACTGAGGTTGTGGCTGAATATGAGAATGAAACGAATGAGCAACAAGTTGAGTATGGTATTGAGATGGATATGACCAAGGAGGGGCTGCAGACCAGGAAGGATGGGCAGGGGGACCCCAAGAAGGTATGTGAGTGGATTGGTTGGGGTGGTACTAACGTTGGGATGTCCCTTGCATCCCTTGCTGGTAAGGTCTGGATACATGCGGCCTCCTCTGGTTGAGGAAGTAGAGTGGTTCAGTGGCTCCTTCAGCCCCTTCATACATAGATTTAAGTTTGGGTAAGGTAGGGCACTAGTTTTTAGGGTGGTCTTCCTCACAAATAAAACATACCTCTACTGAGTGCAATGGACAGTCGTTCTTAGGATGCTTCCTTGTGCATCTAGGACAAAAGATGGCCAAAGCCCTCTCAGCTTCCTCTTTATTCTGCTGGATTCGGAAAGTACCTAGTTGCATGGCAATGGTCTGTCTCACCTCACTCTTAAGGTCTTCCATCTGATTTGTAAACTCATGTCTAGAGAAGGTGGCACTAGCTGAAATTTGATTCCCCGTACCTCTTTTCGGGGCTTCCCTAGAATGGTTTCTAAACACATTCTTTATGTCATCATAAGGTAGTTGGTATATGTCTCTTCCAGATAGCAAATGGAGGGTATCTAGAAGGTCTTCAGGGACTCCTCAGAGTATAACCAACTTCAAATATTCGGGGTCGAGTATGCACCTAGCCCTTTTATAACTAAGTTGGAACCTTTCTTCATAGTCTTCCAAAGATTCATCACTTCCCATGGTCATCCAAAAGATTTCTCCCTTCGTTTCCTTTGACCTACAGTAGTCCCAGTATTTGTTGTTAAAGGCTTGCTGCATTTGAGCCCAAGTTGTGATACTGTTTCCAGGTAACCCCATGAACCAGTGTAGTGCTGCATCCTTGAGGGTAGAGGGAAAGAGTTTCAACTTTTGCTCATCTTCTACATAGTCTTAAGTTCGACAAAGGACAACAAACTCGAACAAGAAGGTATCAGGGTCTTCAATGGTCAATCCATGGAAGTGAGGTAAGACTAAGGGACTTATGTTTTTCATTTTTGTGTCCCCATTGGTCTCTCGAATGGGAAAGGCACCTTCTATTCTCTCTTCATCTCCTATACCATTTCTGCGTTCAGCCATGGTCTCAGGAGGAATGTTCTCTTGCTCTTCTTCTATTATATGATCTTCGTATATCTCTGGAGGTTCACCTATAGGTTCTTCTAGATCACTGACATTGAAGAAGAGAGAAGGGTGACTCAGTGATGTGGTGGGGGTGTTGGGTAAGAATTTTCCTGTATTGTCTCTGTTCCTACGAGGCATGAAATGAAATATTTTTGGTTGCTTTTTGTGTTTTTTCTGCTTGTACCTGAAAAACTGAAATATATTGAACTGCAACTAACTAAAATCTATCTTGCTGAAATGAAAATGTGTAATTGAAATGAAAGCAGGAAAGGACTAATCTATTTTGCTGAAATGAAATTGTAGGAATGAAATGTTAGGCTACACTTGCAGAATTGAAATTGCGGAATTGAAATGCTAATCTACGCTTGCAGAATTGAAATTGCAGAATTAAAATGCTAATCTATGCTTGCAAAATTGAAATTGCAAAATTGAAATGATAATCTATGAAAGTAGGAAATGTCTAATCTACTTTTGTGGAAATGAAATTGTAGAATGGAAATGAAATAATCTACTCTACACTTGCTGAAATAAACTACTTAGCAGAAGGTTGCAGTAGAAAATAGAAGAAAAGCAGCAATCACAAATACTCTGATGCTTCCTTGGCAACGGTGCCAAAAAGATGGTGGGCTCCAGTATTGCAGCAATGATGCTACAACTCCTCGGACTCCCCTCTTTACTTTTATCAACCCGGTTGTTCGTAACAAACTTGGAAGCGATGATGCTATATGCACAAGTACTAGCTCTTGTCTTAGGTTGTCACTTGATTAGCTAGAAAAATTTCGCTAGGAGCTTAATCCAACTTCTATGAGCTCTTAGAAGAATCTTTTAACTGTTATGGATGAAAGCTAACTCAAAGAAGGCTATTCTACTTGCAGAAATAAGCTGAAAGCTAAAATGAAACGCAAACCCTAGCAAACCCTAGTTTTACCGACTAACCCTACTGGTGCAAGAAAAGAGATGAAAGCAGTGGGAATGGATTCCATTGACTCTTTGAAAGGTAAAATTCATGTGACTAAGCTACTTCTAAAGGAAAATATGGAAAAAGCATCTTTTTGTATTTTTGAGTAATCTTTCAGAGTTATTATGCATGTGCTTTAACTATTTTTGACTGTGCAAAGGTTGACTGGCGAAAGGAAATAGAGTAGGCGGTTGCAGGAGCTTGGGAAGGTTAGAAGAGGGCCTAAGGGGTCCCTGGCACCCTTCTAGAGAGTTTCACAATGTTCAGATCTCGAAAAACCGCTCACGTGAACTTCTACAGGAAGTCTGCAGGGGTTCTACCGGAAGATCCAAAAGAGGGATTTGGAGGGTTGATGGTGGAAAAATGGTGGGAAAGTGGAAATGGAGGTTGGATGAGGTTGTGAGGGGGTCTAGGACCTAGTAGATGATGCTAAGGAGTGATGAAGGTGGTTGGATTTGTTCAAGGATGAATAGAGAAATGTTGCACAAAAATGTAGAAATTTGGTCAAATTGGGAAAGTGCGGTGAATGAAGGGAAGGAATCTGGAATTAGGGGTTGGAGCAAGTGGTATGGTGGAGGAAGGATAGATAGGGGGGTATTACAGATGCTCTGCACACTATTTCTCAAAACTGACCGAAGAAAGATTAGAAAAACCAGAGATCTATCTACTTTGACCTAATCTGACCTAGAAACCAGAACCATGATGAGCAGAAGTTTATAAATAGGAAATAATGCAAGATAACTATGGAAACTAATAAATAATAGATATACACATGTAAGCACAACTAGTATCAACTTTTCCAACTAAAAATCTAACACTAGCAATTGCATTGAGAGGCAAAAATAGTGTTTTTGTGGCAGAAAAGACGCCTTGTTCTCAGCTCATGGTCCCAAGGAGGGAGAGGTGAGATCAAGGGTTTATTGATGGAATTTTTGAAGATATTTTCTGTTACCAACCTATCAAATCAACCTGAAGCAGAAAAATCTATCTTAATCATCAAAAGCAACCTAAGTAACAAAGCAATATTTTAACCTAAATAGCAGAAATTATTCTATGAATGAAAAGAAGACACATAATAGTACACAAAGGAGGTACTAGCACTTGGGTTGGGCCCAACCCCAAGAGCTACAGCCTCCTAAGAAAAACTCAGAGCTGGTGCAAAGTGAAGTTTACCTCCATTACTCAAAAAGTAACCATGTCAAAAAAATGTTTACAGCAAAAGCTCGAAAAATGAGTTGAAAGGCAGAGCAACACTAAAGTGCGAAATACAACTGTTCAAGAGCTAAACTACCAAGGCTTTAAGCCTTCCTACTTATGCATCATGAAGACCTCCAATGACCCTCCTTAACTTGAGGGGCTTGGCTGCTCAAAACTACAAGTAATTAGCCACTTCACAAAATCTGCTCGGCTTTCCTCGGAAATCATCTTTGGTGGGCTGTTGAACTTCGAGTTGACGGTGGAGAACTCAAGGAAGGGGCCATTTAGTGTAGGAGACACCCTTCCTACTAATCCTCAGCCTTGTTCCCTCGTATTTGGCTGTCAACTGGCTCATAAATGCTTGACCTTGGTCCAAAAGATCTCCAAAAATTTGCAATAAGCATGTATTAGACTTGTTGGTCAAGTGACTATTCTCATTCATTCAATTAACATAAATATATTTAAAGCATTTATAAAACTATGAATAATGGTGGACTAATCGAGAATAGTAGGCAAAATGAGCCCAATAAGTTACCCATTTTTAGGGCTCATCACCAGTGTCCAGAGGCCAATCTTTCTTTTGAACACTGGATTGCTGCCATATGGGTGGCAGTATGCCCTTTCATTGTTCCCTCAAGGAGAACAACCATATGAGAGTTCACAATAGAATTCTGGTCAAGCTAGAATCACATCCAGTGGTTGGATACCAACGCTACCTCAACAGCTAAGAGTTGTATATTCAATGCAACAAAATCAACCTTTGTCGAACATTCCCACTACACCGGCTATTGTGATGGTGTTGCAAGTATAAGAACTGCCTATTGTATGTCAACCGCAAGTCTCTCAAGTCGTAATACAACAGCCTCTTGTCACCACAACATAACCACAATTGCTGATTAGTGGCTCCTTAACTGGAGCGACACAGGCTCATGTGGGTATGGTAACCCCTCATCTTGGTCAAACATTCAGTATTGGGCAATAGAAAATGGTCTCACAGCCATGGCTGGTGCAATATCAAAAACCGCAATTCCAGCATGCTTACCAAGGACCTGAGCAACAAAGCTTTGTGGGTAATGGGCAACCGTATATTCAATACAGTCACCATCAATCATATCATAATGGTTATGCCCATCAACCTTATCAAAGTTATCAGCATCAAATACATTATGCTTGTATGCAAAGATCCATTGCTCAGGTGATCCCATCATATCCTGGGTATGCTTCACCAAACTTGAATCAACAATTGCCTTTTGTTGCAACTTTAGAATTACCAGATCTGAATCAGCTAAAAAATGATCCAATTGCTCACGCCCCTTGGTGGCCAGCTATTCCTCATAAAATTAAGTTAGATATCCATAAATTCAATGGAAATTCAGGTGAAGATCCATCAAATCATGTGATGAACTTTCATCTGTGGTGTTCGTCCAACACTTTCAATGATGATTCAATTAGGCTTCACCTTTTTCAGCGAACGTTAACTAGTTCGGCAGCAAAATGGTACATCAAATTTCCTAGAGCTTCGTTTGATAACTTTAGTGCCCTTGCCACCACCTTTTTAACCCATTTTTAGTTACCAATAAGGTACGAAATAGGAACAAAGCTTCTTACCAGTTTCAAGTATATGACAGCCACTCACATATCTGATCATATTCATGAGTGGTGATGTCGTCGTCGAATGGTAAAAACATATGTTCCTGATCAATTGCTAGCCAAATGGTTTATTAAGTCATTGTTACCTTCTATTACAGAAGATGTGGCTAAAGGGGGGATTGTCACTGAAGAGCAAGTCATTGCTCGTGCGCAATATCTAGACTTGATCTATACTCAGTCTGACATGCTCTATGACAAAATCCCTAATGCTTCTAGACCAGAATTTTCCATTCCTTCTCCTCCTAAATCAAACAAGGACTCTCATGCCGATGATGGTGTGATAGGTACGACCAGCATGAAAACTGCAAAGGATACATCTAAGAAGGCCTGTACAGTTTCTGGTCAAAATGCAAATGAAGAACTTTTTGCCTCAGAGGTCAATGCCTTGTCGACTGACAAAGGAAAACAACCGAAGAAACCAGGGGGCAAGAAGAAAAAGAAAGGGAAAAATAAGAAGCATGATGATTCATCTCCTGAAAAATCTTCTGAAAACCCTTCTGGGTAAAAGAAACCTAGTCAGCCATGTCTCATATGCGATGAAGACCATTGGACAAGAAATTGTCCTCATAAAGCTGAGATTAAAAAATTCTTTAAGAGTTCAAAAACCTCAATAGTATTGACCGATCCGTTTCCAAACCCAGAAACCAATCTGGTTGCTAGTGAAAATGCTTCCCCGTCCCAAGTGCTTATGTTGTCCATTTCGAAACAACAAAATGATGCTTTAATATCGACAAGGAATAAAGATTATGAGAATCCACAGTTGTCGAACAACAAGGCTACTGATCAACCTAGTAGTTTGACAACAACTTCGACCAAAGTTGTGCCACCCATCATTCCTGAGCTAACGATAAAGCCTCCAAAGGGAGTAGTACACAAATCGACATTTAATCCTTGTGCCAGAGCAACACAAAATTATAGTATAGTAGAGGACCTGGCCCAATCGCTGTCTGCTATGTCAACACTTGAAGTACTACAAAATTGCCCCTCCCAAAAGCAAGCTCTATTATTAGTAATAGGTGGGATAGACCCAGTGGATTCCAATGTCATGGCCTTTAATCATAAAGGATATGAACCTCAATTACCAGCTCAACTCACTTTCCTTATTCAAGTGAAATCCCTCAGCAAAACTGTTCATCGAACAATTATTGATGAGGGGGCATCTACCTGCATTATGTAAATAAGTTGCTGGAAAAAATTAGGATCACCACCCTTGTCTAGATCATCAATGACATCAAAAGCATTCGATGGACGAACATACACCCCATACGAGATTTTAAGTAACTTGCAAGTTGAAATGGGGGGAAAAATAGTAGAAATTGATGTTGAAGTTATCGATGGAAACCTCGATTACAAAATCCTACTGGGAAGGCACTGGATTTATGCCATGGCTGTTGTTGCGTGAACATACTTTAGAAATATTGCATTTCCTTTTGAAGGAGGAATCAAAATCATTGACCAACAAAACTTCCTCCCCAACAGTTCACAAGTTATGGGAAGCATCCTGATGATCCATGGAAGCTCTCAATCGCTTCAAAATATCGGAGTAGGCCTCCTAAAAGACCCTACATTGATGTGTACTTTTTCCCTACTACATCCAAACAATCTGGCGGAAGTGGCCATGGTGGGAACCTACAATATGGTATCTTCTATTCAGAGGATTTCCGAACATGATGTTGGCATGGATCATCGCTAGGTATTGCCTCCAAGCCCAATAGAGATATTATAGCAATCAATGTTCTCGGCCTGGGTGGCAAACCCAAATCAACACTCATCGAGTGTTTGGATAGATAGGTTTAAGGAATACGGTACCTCTTCGGACCCTTGGTCACATGTACATTCTATAGACGAAGGAATTGTTCAGTCAGTGATGATAGGAAAGGAACCATGGGAAGATTACCACCATTGTTCCCATCTTTTGGATTACAACGTAGATTATTCCAACGACCTTAATCATCCTTCAGTTTTTTATTTTCTATCAAATACTGTAAATACAGTGGATTCTAAATGAAATCTATCCAATATTGAAGAAACTATCGCCATGAATATCTCGACAAAACCAAATGTTGTAGAGAATATTCATGTTGGCAAATCTTGTTCTTCTTCAGAACTGGAAGTATATTACGCTCTCTTTCGCAAGTTTAGGGATGTCTTTGCATGGTCATATGAAGAAATTCAAGGCATTGACTCGAGCATAGTTGAACATGAAATTAAGATGTATCCATATGTCAAACCAATACGACAACGACTTCAGCATGTGCACCCAAAGAAAGCCACTGCCATCAAGGCAGAAGTTGAAAAAAAATTACATGCTGGTTTCATTTACCTGGTTCCTCTAACTGATTGGGTATCGAATATTGTTCCTGTGATGAAAAAGCAAGGAATGATTAGAGTGTGCATCGATTATAGGGATGTAAATCAAGCTTGTTGAAAGGAAAAATACCCTACACCCTTCATCAACCAGATAATTGATGAATGCACTGTATACGAAATCTTTTCGTTTATGGATGGATTTTCTGAGTATAATCAAATAAATATCCGCCCATAGGACCAGTCAAAGACTACATTTATTTTTCTGTGGGGCACATTCACGTACCACAAGTTACTTTTCAGTTTAAAGAATGAAGGGGTAACTTTTTAGAGGGCTATGAATTACGCCTTCAATGACATCAAGAACATTGTTCAACCATATCTCGATTAACTTCCAGGTCATTCACGAAAGCGAACTAATCATCCACAGCATTTGAGATCTATATTTCTACATTGTCGACACTACAAGATATGACTCAATCCGCACAAATGTGTGCTTTGTGTTATTTTTCTGTGGGGCACATTCACGTACCACAAGTTACTTTTCAGTTTAAAGAATGAAGGGGTAACCTTTTAGAGGGCTATGAATTATGCCTTCAATGACATCAAGAACATTGTTCAACCATATCTCGATTAACTTCCAGGTCATTCACGAAAGCGAACTAATCATCCACAGCATTTGAGATCTATATTTCTACATTGTCGACACTACAAGATATGACTCAATCCGCACAAATGTGTGCTTTGTGTTAGTTCTGGTCGTTTACTTGGCTTTGTGTTTTCAAAGGACGGGATTCGTCTCGACCCATGTAAGGTTTAGGCAATCATCAATATGCCTCCACCTTCAAATTTTCTTCAGATTCAGAAACTCCAAGGGAAAGCAAACTTTCTAAGGAGGTTTATTCCAAATTACGCCAAACTTGCTAAAGGTTATATGCATATTTTGGAAAAAGAAGTGCCCTTCAACTGGGATCAGGTTGCAAAAGCTTCCTTTGATACTTTAAAGTAATCCCTAATAAGAGCATCATTAATGTACGCTCCTGACTATCAAAAATACTTTAACCTATATCTAGCTGCAGTAAATACGACCATCGCAATGGTTTTAGTTCAAGAAGACAATGGAATTGAATATCTTGTCTATTATTTAAGCCAAAAATTAAATGATATAGAAAGAAAGTACTCCTATGTTGAAAAGCTAGCTCTTGCAGTTGTTCAAGTAGTACAGAGATTTTGACACTATATCCTCTTTCGCAAAACTACCATTTTGTCAGATTGCAACCCTATGACTTACGTCTTGTCATGACAGTTGCTTGAGCGCAAATATTCAAAATGGATAGCTATTTTACAAGAGTTTTATTTGGAATTCGTAAAATTCAAATCAAAGAAATCTCTAGTTTTTGCGGAGTTACTATGCGACTTACCATCATCGTCCAACGATTCAACATCCAAAGCAACAATCATGGATGAATCTTTATTTCTGATATTGTCAAGCAATCTGTGGTATGGACATATAATCATCTATCTCCAAACCTAAACATACAAGCCTAATACCTCTCCCTCAGAACAACAACGTACTCGATACCAAGCAAAAGACTACATGATTGTTGGTGATACACTTTACCGTCGTGGTATTGATATAGTTCTGCGAAGGTGCCTCACCCATGAGGAGGCTAAAAAAGTCCTGAATGATTTTCATTCAGGCACGTGTGGAGGGCATCAATTTGGTTATGCTACGGCACAAAAGATTTTACAAGTAGGTTACTTCTGGCCAACAATGTTCAAAGATTGCATAACCATAGTCAGAAGTTGCCATGCTTGTCAAATCTTCAACCCCAAAACTAGAATACCACCCACACCTCTGCATTCTGTATTTTCTTTTGGTCCATTTGCCAAATGGAGCATAGATTTCATGACATGTAACCCCACCTCTACTGGGGGGCATGGGTATATCATAGTCACAGTTGACTATTTTACGAAACAGGCCGAGGTGATGCCTACATTAAACAACAATGGTGAAATGGCTGCTCTTTTCTTTTTCAATCATGTAGTCTCTAGATTCGGTGTTCCACAAGCTATAGTCACAGATCATGGATCGCATTTCCTCAATCGCATGATGGTTGAATTCACTACCAAATTAGGACTATCCCACGACAGCTCTACTCCATATTATCCATAAGCTAATGGATAAGTTGAGGTGATTAAGAAAGTCATGAAGTGCATGCTGCATGGATGATTACAGTCCATAAACGGAGTTAGCACCTAATCCTATAATTGGCCTTCCGGGCATACTGGATATCAGTGAGAAATGTGACTAGATTTACACCCTTTTAGCTGGTGTATGGCCTAGAAGCGGTCTTACCAGTTCAGTGCGAAATTTCATCTCTCAAGCTCGTAGTCGACCTTCTCCCCAGAACTTCAGAGGAAGAGGCTCGTTTCTTGGAATTGATCCAACTGGATGAAACCCGTTGTGACGCTGCCTTGGCTAACGAAGCACATAAGAAATGATTCAAGGCGCAGTTTAACAAGAATGTCAAGCCCCGTGTCTTCTCAGAAGGTGACCTGGTCTTACTTTATGATCAAGAATTTGATAAATTGGGAGCAGGTAAGTTCCAGTCTTTGTGGATGGGTCCCTATATTTTTAAGCATGTATTAGCAAAAGGAGCCTATGATATAGTACATTTCGATGAGATTCCATTATCGCAACCTCGAAACAAGTTGTACCTTAAGCATTACTATGCTTGACTAAGCATAGTAATCTCTTCATATGCTTTTGTTACATTTTTGTTTTCATTAAGAGTGATCGTTTTGGTTAGGTAATCCACTTTTTCATTTGTTGCAGATGTCAAACCTATTGGAATCATTTGTTGGATACGCTGACGGAGCAAGTCGTAGTACGTAGAACCTATCTTCTGTAGCCTGGGCCATCTTTGATCCAAGCGGCGAGTTAGTGAGTTTCAGAGGGGTATGTATTGGTCGGTCGACGAACAACATCGCTGAATATAATGCATTGATAGAGCTCCTCTCTGATGCCATCGCGCATGGCATATGCTGACTTGTTGTCAGGCTAGACTCACAACTTGTCATTCTATAGCTCACTGGCATCTATTCCATTCAGAATCCAACTATCTATCGTATGTTCCTAAGGGTCAAGATTTTGGAAAGGTAGTTTGATTCTATTGAATATCAACACATTTCCAAAATCTTAAACACATTAACTAATTCATTAGCAAATTATGTGTTAGATAGACATTTGCAACAGTTATAAAAGAAAAGCATTTCATCAACATTTGCATCAGGATGATGTAACGTAACCAAAATAAAGCTCCGAAAATCAAAAATACATATAAATGATTATAGTTTTTACATAGTGTTCTATGTCCAAGACAAAATCGGTCATACAACCCGAAATTTCAAAAATGAAAGGAAGCACCCTAGACTAATGGTGCTGGTGATAAGAAGTCACCGCCTATGTGTTCATACATAAGAGCCTAGTCCATTGGCTCGGCATGCCAGTGGTATGGCGTTATAATCTCAGAGATAACTCGTCGGTCCTCACATCCTGAATACCGAGGGTGAGATCTTCGATCTGATCCTACAATACTGCAAGGGTCTCGACTACATCCAGATCACGAAGGACAGCCCTCCCTACAGCCTCTCTTGCTGGAACGACAGCTGCTACTCTCTGGAGCACTACTGGTCGCACTGGTCCAATATCTGCACGAATACATGAGTTTTGATTAGTCTTGATAACATTTAAAAAGCACAAGAACATTATAAAAGCAATGAACAGAGATATAATCAGAGATTTTTACCTATGACACCCCACTACTCGCCAGCTGGCAGCACCAAATCTGGGTCACCCTGTAAATCCATCCCGGCATATGGATACTCGGCATAGATCATCTGCTGATAGTTGAACCACTCAAAGAAGGTCTCAGAGAATGAAATCTACGATTGACCAGCATGTTTGGCCATGAGATCGACCCATCTCTGCATCCGTGGTTCTGTCGGTGCTGGAAATCCGAGTGAAATGTACTGTGGCTACATCAGTGGGATCTTCTCCAAGGCGAAAGTGATTAGAATAGAACCATAACCAAAGTTCTTGGATCTTCCATTCTTCACCTTGGTAAACTGTTCTTTTATCACCAGAAGTACTTGCATCACACCAGTTGAATACCTTTGGTTCAAGGCATTCCAAACCATACAGCATATAGGACCTGTTGGCTAAGTGAAGAGCCACGCTACCAGCCAATCTAGTGAAGGTGAATAAGATAGTCCTCAAGGATCGGTCAGAGACATCTCTAATACTGATCTTGTCATCCCTGCTCGGCTGAGATCCATCTCTACAGTATCGGTGAATAGAATACCTCACGGATTTGCCTCCACGAGTGGAACCTGATAGTGAGAGAGGGGCGCCACACCTCGATAAACCGGTCAAAAAGTAGATGTCCTCAACAGTCAAAGGGATGGATTTACCTCTTATCTAGAACACTTTGTTGGTAGGATCCCATGCATCAAGAAAATATTGCAACAAGTTGATTTGTTGCCTCATGCTAGATATGCGAAAGAACTTGAGCAAGCCACAGTTCCGCAATGCAGTTACCGTACCTGAATCATGTAAGGCAACCATGTCCTCTTCTTCATTCTCAAGTTCACACCATGTAATGACCATTTTGCTCTGATGAATCTCTAAAAAACAAACAAGAGAAGAATTAGGATCCTGATTTGGCAAAAAATAGGCAAAATTTCCATGAAAAATCAGTTCAAAACTTTCCTCCTTACGCCCATCGCACCCTAGTTGTGTATTGGGTGGGATGCATACTAACTGGCCAATGGCTAGCCTAGTATGCATCGCACCTTTCAATGTATACTAGGTACGATGGGGAGAGAAATTTTTTTTCAAACCCTAGAGGCCCAGAAAAGCAAGAAACCATGCTCAGAATTCAAAAAGGAAAAAATGCAATTGAAGAGCTCAGCTTTAGCTCCTACCTAGTCTAGATGGCATAGAAAATCGTCCGCAGAATCTCCCGGAATCAACTGATGAAAATCGAGGGGCAAAAGCACCTCCAAAGCTCCAACAATCCCAAATTCGAATGAAATGGTAAAATGAGGAGTAAAAACTACTTTTAAGTTACTTTTCATGTAATTCAAGTAAGGTGTTAGTTTTTTAACTCATTTTTCAAGCATGTGTTCTCATTTCTAATCAATTTGATGGAGCAATTGAATAGGTAGTACGACCGTCAAGAGAACATAGTGTTAACAGTGAATCGAACATCTTTGACCATTATAACGAGTAGTTTTATGCGAAGTTCAAGCTCGTTAAAAAATAAACCTAGCAATGAGCATATGTCCCACCAGAGTTTAAGCTCATTAAAAAATGAACCCACCTTCGGTAAATAACCATTGTGATCGCGTAATTATCAACCTTTGAACCTTGGTTGTGTTCTTACCATCACCTCCACTCTTTTTTAGCTGATCATACGCTTCCATTTGATTGTTTACCCCTGTTGAGGAATAGCTGCGATGAGTGATTCTATTAGCCACCTTCTTTACACTGTCGTGATTGAAAATTTCCAAACCTTACCTGGAATCAGCTGCTATCCGCAAATATCACTCGTTCCTCAAATAATGAGTCTACTTTAAGCGCTTTTCATCTGACTTGTAAAATATGAAAAGATTGCCGAGCAATTGGATTCTCCAGCTCGTTAAAGTGATTGGAAGTGCCATCCCTTCTCTAGATTTTAATCTTTTTGGACCTGAGGGATTATTACAGAAAAAGATCAAGCGTTTGTCTTGTTCATCTCGTTAAAACTATCGAAAATTCATCCCTTTCGTATTATTTTATACTTTTTCAGACTTATGGGATTTTATTATGAAAAAGGATTACTGGAGTTTCCTTTCCGTCTCTTTTCAGACTCTCTAAAATTGAAAAGGACCGAGTTGTCTTTGTTGTTAAACTCATTAAAACAATAGCGACGAACTTCTCCATGCAGACAAGAGCAAGTTTCATTATCGCTAGGTTCATTAAAACATAGTGACAGGTTTTCTCGAAGGGAAAATTATAGAACAAGCATATGTTATCCTCCTCAAGATTGACAAAAATAAAGAGGTACTGGTCAGCAATGACTGGGGAAAAATTGGGAAGAAAAATTGAAGAAACTTTATTGGTAGCAGGTCGCTCTTAAACATGACACTTTCATTCCATCACCATGATTGAGTTGGGTTGGGTTATTCCGTTCACCGGTCATATCACCATTGGTCCTCCGTACCATCCATTTTTGGGGTTAACACTACCAATCCATTTCAGTGTCACCGATATGTTCAAGAGAAGTCGCTCAGAGAATTCACCAACCTAGCTTATGTCTCATCCACTGCAATACCTTCACACTTCATTCTTTCATGACTGCCACCCTGAACCTGGTATCATCATATTGTTTTCACCTCCACAAAATCATTTTCTCCGTTCCGTGTCGTAGATGTGGGATTCATTAAGGCCCTCCTACGATGGGTCACTTCTTGTTGACATTAGCTCATTATCCAAGAAGTCGACTTAGGAACAACCCTTTCAGTACTTTGAAGCTTGCATGCCTCAATGGCAAGTTTCTCACTTCCAGTGACAGGTTTACATCAATGACCTTTGACTGAAAGATTTTGCGTGGTGTTCGACATCGACTCATGTATTCGCACCACGTGAATTGTACTATAGTACCTTGAGGGTCATTTTCATTATCCTTGATTCCTCTCGTGTTTGTTAACGGCTTACATCAATGGCTGGTAATCAGGCGATGTCTTTCCATGTTCGACGCTAGAACATCTTTTCACATGGATCAACTTATACTTCAGGTGAAGATTGAACGAGTTTGAAGATCCAGATCTAGTTTCATTCATCCAGGATGCGATATATTCAGGAAAATAAAGACATCAAATGTACATCATAGATGCACAGATAATCATCCAAGCTAAGGGATGACGGCTCTACAAGAATCATCAGTCTACCACATAGACGGTTGTCTGTCCTATGTACATGAAAATGAATTTATAAAGCTAAGCATGGGAATGCCCACCTTAGCTAGATCATGAAAATGTTATGAAGATAATGTATTGTATTGTATCTTATTACAGGTCACCTTCCAGTTCGAAAAAACCTCGGATCCTCATGATAAAGCATTTCACTCGACATCAGAAGATTTACGACCTCATGCTTTAGGAGGCAACTGTTATAGAAATGTTTGGGCACTGCAACCCCAATGGCATATGTCCATAAACCAAGGGCTTCTAAGCCCCTAAAATTGTTGTTTCACACCTTAAAAGAGAAAGGTCAGTTGATTACATCATCTCCCAGAAGTTCTCCCTGAAAATCTACTCAGAACTGGTCAAAACAGGGCCATACAGACTACTCAGTGCTAAGGGTGCGATGCATCTCACCTTCCACATGAAAAAAGTGTGATGAATACTGAAAATCCCTTCTGTAGGGTGTGATGAGCAAGAGTAGACAAATGGCAGAGGCAGTTGGCTAGGTGGAAACCCAAAGAATCTTCTAGAAACTGCCCATTTGACACTTGCCTCTCTGAATTTGCCCAGGGATGAGTAAGAGATCATGAAATCTCCAAGTGGAACCAAGAACTATCATAGAGATGACACTAATCAAAATCCCAAAAGTCGACTCACCCACCTATAAACATCTATATATGGATCCCTCACCCTAGAGATCCAGAGGCTGGAATTTTATATTTTGTAAGAAAGCGTTGTTGGTTTCTCTATGCAACATTGTATTGTTGGGTGATCTAAGCTTTTCATGAGGTGAAGAGGGCTTTCATGCTGGAAGGATGACGCTGGGTCAAACCAATGGTTTGTAATCCCCTCTTCTACTACTTCTATCAATAAAGATATTTGAGTTTTCCTCCATATGTTTGTATATTTTTGAATCTCATATTTGTATATGAATTTGTATGGTTAATGTACATCTGATCCTACATTGTTTATGGTTATAGATTTCTATGCTTTGATGGTATTATGTTGCTTTGACTCTACAGGTGTTCTTTGAAGTGGGACAAGTAAAGAAGGAGTGGCGAAGCTCTGTCAAAGGAGGGAGGAAACAAGCAAGGAGCCAAGCGAAAGAATGAGGTCGGTACTCTCTGCTTCTCTCTCATCTATATCTCATAAAGGAAAACAAGAGTAACTTTAGTTTATTTGTTTCTAAGATAGCTACCCATCTTAGTGCGACTAGCAGCTCTGAATAGACACTAGTTTTCCTGATAATACTAACTTTGGAGTTCAGCAGATCCACGTGTAGTTGAAGAACTTATGCCTTGAGATGGAGAGTCTGAAATAGGACAGGACAGCTCAACTAGAAGTACATGAAGAGGTATGGTACATATAATGCAGGGGATAGGGCCATGATAAATACCACTACTAGGTGTTCAAAAATTACCTCGTGGGAGGAGGACCGATGCCATTAAGTCCGAAAGCACAAGCAGGACCTAGCGCAACGCCTGCTTTATGGTGCGTGATTTGTTAAATAGGTGGAAAACATGTTATAGACAACTGGAATTTGTTACAAAAGTACACGCAGAATTCACAACAGTTGTTCTGTAAATTTTGTAGATCAGTGGGACACAATGAGCACACTTGTAGAAGCTATGAGTTAATGATGGATAGAGCTCCCACCTACAAAGTTTAGGATGAAAAGCGACCCCTAGACCAGAACACAGGAGTGGCGCGAATAGGATTTTAGTGGTGCAGATGAGGCCGAGGCAAAGGAGGACCTAGAAGAGGTCATGGATAGTTGATATGCTACAATTGCAGAGGGCCAAGGAATTATGCCCACGATTGTATGAACCCAATACGTCCTTCATGTTTGTATTGCAAGTTTTTTGATCATGAGATAGAAGATTGTCCTATGCTAATAGCTAGGATACATGACAAAGGAGTGCTAACACCTCCCCTGACTCACAACCTACAGATGAAGAGGTCTGAGCCGCGCAAGGAAGATCCGAATGTGAACATTATGCTCTGAAGTGGAAGTGTGATGGGAGATGACAAAGGAAAACAACCAAAAGATAGTACTTGGGTTCACAAAGCTCCAGCAAAGGAAGCAGAGCTTGACTTGGAGCGCGCTCGGGAAACCTTCATGGAAGCTAAGAAGAGCTTCACTGATGCATGCACTTCAAGAAGGAAAGATAGACCAGAGCCAGAGATGGACCCATCTATGCTTATGAAATTCCTAGAAACATGCGTGAAATTACTGCACAATAGTAAGGTTGTAAAAGGGTTATAGGAACTCATTAAGAGATGCGCTGGGACCACGCCAAGAGAACCGCGTGTAGTCTGGAAGATGGGAAAGCGTAAGAAAAGAACGAGAAGGGAGATGAGGCTAACCGCAAAGATTGAAGAATATGAAATGGAGCAAGTAATTCTAGATTTAGGATCGTATGTGAACATTCTGCCAAAACAGACATGGGAGTGAATGGGGAGACCTACGATGGAGTGGTCTCCTATTTAACTACGAATGGTGAACCAACAGAAGATAATACTCATGGGGTGATTGTAAGGAATCACTGTGGATATTGAGGGAGCGAGCACGCTAGCAGAATTTGAAGTGTTAAATATTGTTGATGACAACAATCCCTACCTCATGCTCTTATGAATCGATTGAGCCATTAACATGAACGGGGTGATTAATCTGAAAAAGTGGAAAATTATTTTTGAAAAGAAGTCACTACGCATAATTTTACCCCTCGACCGTGCGGAAGGATCGCACTATATGGATCCAGTGCACGACTATCAAATTGATGATGACTTGGATTGCATCTATAAGATAACAGCACGAGACCAGACTGGGTGAATCCCACTATGGATGGGTGAATTTCATGGGAGCACGAGAGCTCCTGTATCTTGGATTCTGATGAAGTGATCGAGCGAAGGCATAATCGATTACATGAGGTGACTACACTAAATTGTAACATGATGACAAGGTCATTGCACTACGTATCGACAAAAGTAAGGGACATGCCTACTTATGACTGGTTAAGTGAGGTAGATACCTTCTTGGATAGATTTGAAAGAGAAGTGCCGGAAAAGAAACACTTCTAGGCCTTGGATTGGGTACTGCACGCTACTCCTGCAAGATGTTGGGGTACACACAAAGGGATCTTTGAGGACTAGCATGAATGTAGGAGAATGATGTGCACACACTTGGGAATCCTAGAGTGTGATTGACAGATAAATAAAAGGGGTAGGATGATCCGCATGCACATATAGCTAGGTGGATGTAGGCATATGGAAAACAACATATGCGGATGTGCATGAACTTCGCACTGAGAGGTATGGTCAATAAGTGTGTGTTGGGGGGATAGATATGAGGTTCGATCTTAAGGTTGGACATATAGTATGTGGGAAGAACAATCATGAAGAAGGTTTTCCACACTGAAGCATTTGACAAAGTGTGAAATGCACTGAGAAAGGTATGCAATGCGTAGTGAAGTGATTGGGACCTGCATGTACTCAGACAAACATTGTTTTGGCTGGTTGATGGAGTAGAAGCCATAATGCCTATGGAGTCTATCATGTCTAGTCTGTGCATAGTGGTGCTCACAGGGGTAATAGACTATGGAGCCTTGGAAGAAAGGCTCTTGCTATTGGAAGAACTCGAAGAAGAATGGTTGGGAATCGATGAAGAGATCTAGTAGGGTGATCTTAGGCTCCAAGAACTCATGAATGGAAGAGTTCGGTTGAGGGAGAAAAGTGCCATGGCAGAAGCGGAAGTCAAGAAGCTTGAGGAAGGAATAAAGAAGGACTTTATTGATCGAAAGACCATAGTGATAGAGTAGGATGAGATTAATTACATTGATATACTTAGGGACCACCGCCGAGGGTTTCTTAGTTTGTTGCATGGGATGGGACCATATGTTATTAATAAAATCATAGATGGTGGTGCGGTGCAGTTGGTAAATTTAAATGGAGAACCTTTCCCAGGAAAAGTGAATGGCAGTCAGTTGAAGCCATACATGGGTGGCCTGGCCACCCGACTAGCCAACAGAAGCACAGTCTTAGCACTCCAAGAAACTAAAAGGAGGTGCAGGACTATAAACAGGTTTAGGGAAGTAGTTCAGCGATAGTGATCTCTAAACAACGTGTCTAGGAAGTACAACAAGTAGCCGGTCAGTGTGATGCCGATCTTGCAGCAATCCAGGCAGAACTGGGAGGTCTTCGCGCAAAGATCTCTGCAATGACCGAGTGACTTGAGGGTGAGTCATGATGTTTGTGTTGGGGGACTGTTGAGCATGGGATCCCCCAAGGGAAGTTTTGGGGCTTAAAGCCTAGATTTTGGCTGAAATGTGTAAATCCGATGTAAAGACTCCGCATTTTGTGGGTGCGGAAAGCCAAGTTTTAAATGAGTCATAGGGTTGTCTGCCCTCAATTTTGTAATGTAATGTCAGCTTTAGAGATCTACCCATGGTTTGCAGACCATGGGATTGATAGAGCGAGGCTCTAAGTAGTTGAAAGGTAATCGAAGAGAGGTAGAATGACGATGGAATAGAAGCATAGGGGAAGATCTAAGGGTTAAGTCGAGTCTTTGGGTTGTACAGTAGGAGAAGGATCTGCAGCTGAGTGCGCAGAGGCCTAATAGTCCACAGCTGAGTGCGCAGACCCCTACAGCTGAGTGTGTAGGGCAGGTTGAGTATGTAACCATTGATGCATTAATAAAGAGAAGTTTTATACCATTCCTCTGTATTTATTTACTGTTTTTTGCATTCAATTTATTGAGTATAAATTACATTTCTACTGTTTATATGATGTGTGAACATATATGATTGTGTTGATTAAGTGAATGTGAGTTAAAATATCTATTTATGCGAAGTTGAATAATATTTGTAAGAAGATAAGTAAGATACGTTGTGTAACTTGGTGAAATAGCATACATTACTGCCATAGCAGCGAGAGATTGTCTCAACCCCTAGTTAGGGCTACATGAAAGGTGACTCTAACAGATCGCAAAGGTCTCGCAGTTTAGAATATTGCATGAAGCAACCTGCACAAAGGTAGGCACAATTGGACTAAATCGACACCTCAGACATCTCAAGGTTGTCGAAACTTGGTTCCAACATCCCCCCATACTACTTCGGGTGAGAATTCAGTCCATACTCTGTGGGCAGATGCCGAAAGGGCCAGTAGTGTAGGGATTTGTTTGGCTAATTAACTTCGAACCTGGGTCAGGCTCCCTCAAGCCAACACTCCCATAGCTGTGTGCACATGATAATTAGAGTCTGTCCAGAAGATCTGAAACATTAGTAAAGAGGATTATTCTAGAATTACATGTGTTGATCTATTTACTTCTCTTATGAATGCATGCGATTATTCTATGAAGAATATTGGGCTTATGATTTAATGCTATATTGATGTGCGAATCTATATTTTTTACTTTGTTATATGAATGCAAGTAGTAATACCTATTTACATGAAGAATATCTTAATGCATGTTGAAGTTATCAGATAGTTAAGCCAATCAGGGTAAATATAGAGGAAAGAACATTTACAGAAGCGCGTAAGTAGATAAGTCACCCATTTAGGGTTCGCAAAGGATGATCGCAGACCTTAGCTAAGGTCTAGAAGCTAGATAAGAGAAGTATATCGATAAGCCCTAAAAGGCTTATTGATCTGTGTGAACACGGGTTTAAGGTATAAAATGACATGACTACCATCTCTGGGTGCGAAAACTCGGTTCTTGCAGCCCCCCATACTGCTTACGGTGAGACTTCAATCCATGCTCCATAGATTGATGTTGTTAGGGCCTATAGTGTAGGGATTTCTTTAGCTAATTAACGTTGAACCTGGGTCAGGGCCCCCTAAGCCAACAAATGGTTTTGTTGCTGGGACTGAGATCTCCATAAAGAGATGTGTGATGTCGCATAACTAGAATCCAACTAAGAAGGAAATTGAAGATGGGTTGGATAGAAAGATCCATGAATTCGTGGTGCAAGAGGACATGAACCCGTGATTGATGAAAGAGCAGTGGTTGGACAGATATCTATACATAGAGATACACAAAATCTTCTTATGTTCCTTCTCGTTTGAATTATACGAGTGGATCTCTAAATTGGTAGAAGGCCAAGGAAGGTGGAGGCTTGACAGTCTGATAGTGTGTACCCCATAGTTAGTGCAGAGATTGGAAGCCTCGAAAGATAATATCACATGCATTGTTGATCATTGGATCGATCGCATCATAGGAGGATTCATGACACAGTTTGCGGTCGATACTTCAGTCAGTTACAACGAAGGAGAGAAACGCTTCTTCAAGGGACTATGAGGTAAGTATTTAAGGTCTTTAAATACATGGATTAATATGCTCTTGTGTAAAAAGAAAGTTATGAAATTACCTTGATGTTTGGAGCTATGCGAAGTGGAAAGATCTTTAGTGATAGAGGGAAAATAGGCCCTGAATATAGCCTGTTGATTGGACCTCCTCTGAGTGATGATAAGAAAGTAGCACAGGCTTCTCCAAAGAGCCTTATTCAATTGATAAGAAAAGGGTTCCTACAAATACCCATCCACCCACACCACCTCCATCTTCACCTCTACCACATACACCTTCGCCCACATCGCCGCCACCTCCCCCACCGTTTAATATGGCGAATGCAGTAAAGTTGCCCATGTTCAAGGTTTTGGGAACAAAGGACTCGGACCAGTTTTGGTTCGTTGTGAAGGCTGTATGTGAGGATCAGGGTATAATAGATGATCATATGAAGAAAGAAACATTGGTCACTACCTTATAGGAACACGCACTGACATGGTACATTAAGTACTGCACTGATAACCCAATGGAATCATTAGCGGATATTCAGACTGCGATGAACAAGGAGTTAAGTAGGCCTAAGTTTTGAGCTCAATCAATAGTGGGATTCAAGGGGATCATGATGAAGCCTGATGAGATACCTTGGGATTTGGACTAGAGGTCGAAGTGCAAGATCCGTGAAGCCAACATGAATCTTACAGATGGGCAACACTGCGAATGGTTTGTGGCTTCACTCTTGTCTCATATGAGGGTTGCTTTATCGCAACAAAATATTGGTACCCAGGCGGAAGCCCTGGAGATTGTAATGAAATTGCATGAGATGCCGATGAAAGATGATAATTTGGGATTTCAGTAGATTCACACACAATTGCAAAACCTTTGGCTAGAGTTTCGAATTCTGAAGAAGGATAGAGTAGTTCGGTTAGAGGTGTGAAAAGAAGTTTGGTGCTTGAAATGTAAAATCTAGGGGCATGACAAAGATCAGTGCCCAGTCTTCATGAATTATGTTGTAGTAGGAGGATCGATGCCTCTGAGGCGAGAAGCTAAAGAAGGGCCAATTATAGAGCCTGCGCTATGGTGTGTTATCTGTTAGGTGGCTGGAAAACATGTGACACACAATTGTCACCTACTGTAGAAATTTGTAGAGACAACACAGCAACTCTTCTACAAATTTTGTTAATCAGTGGGTTATGCTGAGTGTAACCATCGTAGCTATGAGCTGATGATGGATAAAACGCCTGCATATAGAGTGAAGGCAGAAACTCAGCGTTCGGATCAAGGCATTGGGGGAGTGCGAGGAGGACTTCAGGGGCATGGATGAAGTTGAGGTGGAGGACAACCTCATAGAGGTTGAGGACAGGTGATTTGCTACAACAGTGGGGGACCAGGACACTGCACACAAGAATGCACGAACCCAACATGCCTGTCGTGCAAATATTACACCCAATTTGACCACGCGATAGAATATTTCCCAATATTATTAGCTAAGATACGTGAAAAGGGGTCACAGCCTCAACAGCTTACCCAAAATTTACAAATGATGAGGGCTGAAACCCAAGAAGAGGATCCTAATGTGAACATCATGCTGCGAAGTGGAATAACGACTGGCGAAGACAAGGGAAAGAAGTCTGAAGAAGATGAATGGGTCCACAAAACTCCAAAAAAGGAGGTTGGATTTGATTTGGAGCGCATAAAGGAAACCTTAATGGAAGCAAAGAAAAGCATTGCTGAGGCTTCTACCTCAGGAAATCAGGATAAGCAGTATGAAGAAATAGACCCATCCATGCTTACAACATTTTTGAAGACCTGTATGAATCTACTTCGAGATAGCAAGGTCGTAAAGGGATTACAATACTTGATTAATAAATGTGCTCGTAGTACTCCTAACAGCCCATGTGTGGTCAGGAAGATTGGTAAGCATAAGGCAATAATAGGACAGTAGATGAGACTCACCGCACCGATAGGAGAATATGAAATGGACCAAGTTATTTTGGATCTAGGGTCCCACGTGAATGTTTATCCTAAATAGACATAGGAGAGAATGGGATGACCTATGATGCAATGGTCTCCTATTCAATTGAGGATGGAAAATTAGCAAAAGGATATCCCCATGGGAAGATTATAGGGAGTGACAGTCAATATCGAAGGCGCAAGCACGTTGGCCGATTTTGAAGTAATAGAGATGGTGGATGATAGTATTACCTACCATGCACTCCTAGGGATCGACTGGTATATCATACATGAATGGGGTGATTAATTTGAAGAAGTAGATGATGTCATTTGAAAGAAATTTTCTCCATGTAGTACTACTACTGGAGCCTGTAGAAGGACCACGCTACACTGAACCAGTCTGCGATTACGAAAGTGATGATGATTTGGACCATATTTATAAGCTAATGGCATGAGATGAAGATTGGGTGAATCCGATAGTTGATGGATGCCTCGCATGGGACTGTGAAAGCTCTTACACATCTGAATCAGATGAGGAATTGGAACATTGGAAGAATAGGTTGCATGAAGTATCTATGCTATGATGTAACATGATGACTAAATCATTGCGTTGAGTATCTTCGGAGGTAAGAAGTATTCCTTACTATGATGTTTTAACTGATGTTGATAAATTTCTAGATGCAGTCAAAAGGGAAGTGTCAGAGAAGCATCACTTTGAATCCTTGGACTTGGTGCTGCACGCTACGGCTACAAGATGGTGGGGTACGCATAAAGACAACTTCGATGGATGGCACGAATATAGAAGAATGATGAGGGTGTGGTTTGGTCACCCAAAGGTACGATTGACAGAGAAATATGATGGAAGGAGTGATTTGCACGATCACTTAGCCAAATAGACCGATGCTTATGGAGTAGAATCACAACTAGAGTGGGTGCATTTGTTCTGTCACACCTTGGATGTGATACCTATGAATTGGTACTTGGAGACAAAGCTCCACTATGGTACGGACAAATGGGATATTTTGAAACAGGGATTCTTGATGACATTCGGTTCTGAAGATGGGTTTGAGTGCATTGATGAAGCACTGTAGGAGGTCAAAGCAACGATCTTCAGAATACCATAGGACCCCTTGGATTTGATTCAACTGAATTGGCCCACCTAGCTGCACCACGCGCTGGACTGCTACGATGTAACTGCTGAAGAATAAGATGAGGATTTGAGGAACATTAATATCCCAGAAACAGAAGGACACCATGAAGTTGAGGAGCCGTAGATAGAAAACCCATATATCACCATGTCGTTGAAAACAAGACAAGTGAAAATTGGGACAGAGGCAGAGCCAAAGTTTTCAAAGATAGGGGACTACTGGGATGATGCTATGGTAAACAAGGTCACTGAGTTGCTCCACAAATACCAGGACTTGTTCCCTATGAAGTTCTTAGACTTAAAGGGGATAATAGCGGACCTTGGAGTTATGCAAATTACGTTGAAACTAGACATGAAGCCGATCAAGTAAGACCTTACTGCCTGAATCTAAAGTATAAAGAAATGGTCCACTTAGAGTTGCATAAAATTCTTGTGCCGTGTATTATTGAACCATTAGAAGAATCTCAGTGGATGAGCCCAATAGTAGTTCATGAAAAGAAGTAGAAGGATGAAATAAGGATATGCATAGATCTCAGGAAATTGAATGAAACTTGTGTGCATGATCCTTTTCTAACTCTATTCACTGATGAAGTGCTGGATAATGTAGGAGGAAAGGAAGCATATTCCTTTACTAATGGGTTCTTAGGGTAACATCAGATCAAGATCACGACAGAGGATAGAAGTAAGTTGACCTTCAGAACTAAGTGGGGATGTTTTCAGTATACTGTAATGTCTTTTGGACTGAAGAAAGCGTTAATGATCTTTTCCTGTGTAGTCATCACATCATTTAAAGACTTCATTCACAAGTTTCTGGAAGTATACTTTGACGATCAGATGTTGTTTGGACTGGTGGAACACCATGTCGCCAGCCTATGCTTTACGTTGGATGCATTCCATAGGTATCCAATCACGCTCAATCTGAAGAAATGTTTGTTATTTGTTGCTTTCATAATCTTGTTGGGCCATGTGGTGTGAAAAGAAGGATTAATGATGGACCCCACTAAGATAGCAGTTATAATTAATTTAGATACTCCAAGAAGTGTGAAACATCCACGTGCAACATTGGAGCATACGAGATACTATGGAAAGTTCATTAAGAATTATGCCCAGATTACCGCGCCGATGGAGAAGCTTGTAAAGAAGGATGCTACATTCTGTTGGAATGAAGAATGTCAGTGAAGCTTAGATATGGTAAGGTAAAATGTGGTGACCACACCGATCCTAGTCTTCTCGGATTGGAAGGAGGAATTTCATGTGCATGTGGTTGCATCATTTATTGCACTTGGAGCAGTACTGACACAAGATGATGAAGGAGATTTGGATCACCCTATAACATTTTCAAGTAGGAAGTTGTCTAAATATGAGAAGAACTATTCAACAACAGAGCGTGAAGGCTTGGCTATGGCATACGTGCTCCAAAAGTTCAGACACTACTTGCTAGGCGGACGCTTTAAGATGTATACAGACCATTCTACATTGAAGTACTTAGTTAACAAGCATGTGTTTGGGGGGAGGGGTATGTAGATGGTTGCTGCTATTCCAAGAATATGATTTCAAGGTCATTATGAAGCTAGGATGATTAAGTGCAAGGCTAGATCATCTGTCACACATTGATCAGACCCAACGATCATCACAATTTCAGCTCAAATGGGGTTTTTTTAGCTTCTGAAATGTTGCAAAAGAAACGTTATAGTGAAAATTCCACGATGACCTATTTTGGAGTAGCAAAACCCTAGAATCCAAAGCTCTAATACCAAATGTTATGAAACCATCTCACAAAAATATTGAAAAGATAGATCAACCACTTAGAAATCAACCTCTTTGAGGGGGAAACCTCCTTTACATTACACAAATGTACAGTTCTTGGATGATACAAATGAAAAAACCTCATTTTTATATATAGGAGTCTAAGGGGTCACAATATAATCAAATCCGACATAACAATAATAATATAAGGGCACAAAATTAAGAATAGTGGGCTTCTATGGGGCACAATAATAATAATATGGGGACAATAGAGGTACAACAATAATAATAAGCACTTGTTTTACTATTCAACCCCCCCCCCCCACCATTTATTGATTTAATAGTTAATATTCTATTAATAAATGGGGACCCTTTATAAAAAATGCTCCCAAAAACTTAGCACGTAAGTGCTTTATTTTTTTAATTATTAATGCTAAATAATATAAGGTATCAAGTCAAAACCCTTTACGACTAAGTAATTCTCTCTTTATCGCATATCGTTGGATCATGTCTATCAAAGGTTAATTAGCAAGCCAAGATTTGTGAATTGCGATAAGAAGGGATCACTGTAATAAACCTACGATGTCATTGAACTTTCCATTTAAAACTAGGACTTAAGGTATTTCTTGTAAAATAAAGTGCCTATGACAATCGCATATCAGCATTCACGAAAAACACAACTAACAAAACCTTTGGAATACGTGAATTGTGATATTGTGAAATAACAAGCCAACACTCATCGCATCGCAACAATTTACTCGAAGGCCAATCTTGTAAACTATGAAAAGTTTGCAAAACACAACGTGACCTAGACTCATTGAAGGTATGCGATAAATGTTATAAACTGTAGTTAAGTCTGGTGCTTAGTAAAAGGTCACTTTACACAATAAATATTCATTTAAGCAGAATGCGCTTTAAACGAAAAAAGGTATGTCTCTCACCTTGTAGCTCACAAAATTCTAAACATCTCTGAAAAATGCATAAACGAAAATATGATGTTTCAATTTGTGATATTGTCATAATCTTATGGAAATCACATAATCAGCGTTTCACACTTTGAAATCATCACCTTAAAGTTCTTCCTTTCTCGTTTGCGATGAAATGGATTAAATGAGTAATAAATTCCATGATTAAAGATCTTAGTGCGCATTTAATAAGTTTTAATGGAATTTATGTTTAAAACGGCTCGATGTGATTTGATATCTTTCATCTGCATTTTCAAATAAAATCTTCTTTCTTGTCAACTTTCGGAGTTAACTGTATCATAGAATTTTCATTGTCATTTTCACTTTGTGCTTATCTGATAATATCCATTGCTCCATTTCATGGAACCTCTGAATAAAACAACATTGGAAAATATGGCAAGAAGGTAAAAAAATATTCAATCTGGGAAATCAAACATGATACACTTTTCTTCGATACCACCTCCAGCAAAGATGAAGGAACCACATCATGGGAAGCTATGTATAACCTGTTGGAAGAAGACAAACCTATGCCACTGGTAACAAAGTCAACAGTTGATGCCCAAGAATCATCTAGTGCCTCCTATTTTGAAGAAACATGTTCATTTTTTAAGAGAATAGCTGCAATACATAAGATATTACCATACACAGATATGGTAAAATGCTAATGTTTGAAAAAAGGGTTATGTGAATAAATTGATGTTTGGGGTAACACGAAGTGGGAGGACCTATAGAAGCAGAAGTAATGAAGAACTACATACTAGTCCCTTGATTTTGCCTCCGCAGGAGAGTGAGGAGGAGCTCGTGAGAGTTTCATTGAGGAGCGCGATCAGTCTGATAAGATAGCGAATTTCGCACATACCACCCCCACCTACACTGCCACCACCATAGTCTAATATGGCGAGTGCAATAAAGCTGCCAATATTTAGGGTAGTAGGAAACAAGGATCCAGACCAATTTTGGTTTGTGGCAAAAGCTGTATGGGAAGCGCAAGGAGTCACGAATGATAATATCAAGAAGGAAATGCTAGTTACCACGTTGCAGGATAACACGTTGATATGGTACATTAAGAATTCTAATGACAATCCAAACATGGGGATCACAGATATCCAAACTACGTTGAATAAGGAATTTAGTAGGCCAAAATTAGAAACACAATCAATCATTGGGTTTAAGGAGATCACGATGCTCTCGAGCAAGACCCCGTAGGATCTGGACTAAAGACTGAAGGCATGATTCGCGAAGCCAACATGATTTTGACGGATGGAAAACACCACGCATGCTTTGTAGTGTCACTAACACTGCACTTAAGGATGACGTTGTCATAACAAAAACTTTCCACCCAAGCCGAAGCTTTGGAGATGGAAATGAAATTACATGAGACCCCTATACAAGATCCTGGTCTAGGGGTCCAACAAATCCATGAACAACTGCAAAATATGTGTCTGGAGATGCAGATTTTGAAACAGGATAGGACACCTTGGCCAAAGGCACATGAGGAGGTATGGTGCAAAAAATGCAAAGGCCAGGGTCATGAAAAGGACCACTGTCCATTGTTCATGAATTACTTAGAAAGAGGAGGGTTGATGTCGTTAAGACCTGAGGCATAGGAAGGACCAAGCATGGTGCATGAATTATGATGCGTGATCTGTTAGATAGGAGTAAAACACACTGCAGATAATTGTCATCTATTGTAGAAGTATATGCAGACATCCCAACAATTGTTTTGTAATTTCTGTAGGTCAGTAGGCCATGATGAACGCACCTACAAAAGCTACAAAATAATAATGGATTAGACTCCTACCTACGGGGTGTAGACTGAAACACGAGCCCTCGACTCAAATGCAGGAATGGAGCGTGTTGAATTTCAGGGGCGCGGTCGAGGTCGAGGTTAAATGGGACTAGGAAGGGGTCGCAGATAGATAATTTGTTATAATTGTGGAGGGCCAGGGCACTATGCCCACGATTGTACAAACCCAACAAGGCCTTCATGTTTGTACTATACTCAATTTGATCATGAGGCCAAAGACTAACCTACATTGATAGCGAGACTACGTGAAAAAGGGGTACTTTAGCCCCCTTTGACTTAGAATTTGCAGATGATGAGGTCTAAACTGCAGGAAGAAGACCCGCATGTAAACATGATGCTCAGGAGTGGTATGACCACTAGTGATGATAAAGGTAAGTAGTCAAAAGAAAGTGCATGGGTTCGCAACCATGAACTCGGTGATAAATCCTCCTATAATTTGATCGAGCTAGTGGTCCACAGCGTGTGCGAGCTTCTCTTCCGACGCTTCTAGTTTGTGCACCAATTTTGGGGTCCACACAATTGGTTTGTCTAGCCTACACCTTCCTTGACTGTTTGCTAGCTTTGTGATCCACTAATACAGCTCAGAAGGAAATGATGCAAAGAAAATTTCATGGATTTTCGTATACAAGTAGTGCTCCCGCCACTCTTCCTTAGATACTCGTGGATTTTTTTTTTCCTGCGTCATGGACTCGTGAATATTCTTGTCCAACCACCCTTCAATTTCTTTCTTTGTTGGATTCCAGTGGCATGACATCAGATATCCCTTATGCAGATCCCAGTCCCGGCAACGGAACCATTTGTTGGCTTGTATGGGCCTGAACCAGGTCTAGAGGTGATTTAGCCAAACAAATGCCGGTACTACTAGCCCTTTCGGTAACATTCCGTGGAGCGTGGACTGAGGTCTCACCCAAAGTAGTATGGGAGGGTGCTAGAACTAGGTTTCCACACCCTGGGGATGTCTGATGAGCTCCGATGGTCTGTGGGTTGACCCTGTGTGCATGTTGCTACATGCATCTATTAGTCCCTCGCAACCTCTGATGCTACCTTTGCGCAACCCTACTCGGGGTGTGATCCATACTATTATCCACATTCCTTACTATTAACCTATTGTTCTCTAATTACTTAACTTATATGTGTAAGTCTAGTGATATTTAACAATATATTTAGCATTCATAGAAGTGCGCGCAATAAGAAAAACAGTACAAATGCATAGAATGTAATACAAAAGCAGATACACAGAAATTCAAATCAACTTCTCTTTATTATTCTTCATTCAAGGTTACAGACCTGACACTTCCCTACGCACTTAGCTACAGGGGTCCACACACACAGCTGCAGACTCTACTAGGCCTCTGCGCACTCATCTGTAGAGTCTCTTCCTATTACTATGACCCAATACACTTAGAATATTACTCTATACTCGAACCATTCGTTCTCATCTATGTATAATTCGCTATCTTTAAAACTTAAAGCTTCAATCTATTTATACAATCCCATGGTCCGCGGACCATGGGTAGGCCGACATGTCATTACATTACATTACAAAACTTAGGGCAGACAACCTTATGACTCAACCTATAGTTTGCACTCCGTGCCCACAATTCACGGAGTCTTACAATACATTTGACCAAACCCTAGGCTTTGAGCCCTAAAACATGATGTGGTTCCATTCGAAACCTTGGCCATCTAAACCCGAAAACCAATTTTGGCAAGGAACGTCTGGGAGGAATCACAATATCCTCAATATCCTCCATACCCAACTCCATGTTATCCCTACCATCCACCACCACCACAACCTCAACCACATCCATCTCAAAGATCCACTCCCATTGTTGGGTAGCAGAAGCCCCGCGTAATGGTCATGGGGCACAAAGCCCAAAATTTTGGCTAAAGTTAGGGTAAATACTCTGTGGGATGTGCAGAGCGCGATTTGTAATAAGTTGAGTCAAAGGGTAGTCTGCCCAAAAATAATGTAAAGAAATGTAAGTTGAGTCGGCCCGCTTATGGATCGTGGTCCAGGGAAATTTATAAATAGAGTGAGGCTCTATGGTTAGAGTTAGTTAGTGTTTGGAGGATGAATGATCTGTATTGTAATGGGTTCATGAGCTAAGAAGTTTTTTAGCGTCTGTAAGAGTCGAGGGTAATGGGTAGTGGATAGAGGCTCTGCAGCTGTGTGCGCAGAGGCCTGGTAGACTCTGCAGTGGTGTGCGCAGACCCCTGTAGCTATGTGCATAGGGTAGATCTGGATGTATCGGTGATAAAGTGGAAATAAAGATAAGTTTATTTTGAACTACTATGTTAATTGTAGATCTGGTTAATGTATGACTGATATTTCTATTGAATATTTATGCGTATACTTTTGGTTTGGGTTAATGCAAATTGGTATCTTTATTAAATGTGCGCACTGGTTATCTTGAATTAAATGTTTTCTTAAAGACCCTCATAAGTAGATCTGATCTATAACAAATCATTAAAGAATTAGTATTGAGAAGTAGCCCTGTTTTGGATCTGCGCAGAAGCAGAGTAGCACGAGACTGCAAAACAGTGAGCGAAACCTCCAAACCACATCTAGACATCCCAAGGGTGTGGAAACCTAGTTCGATCACCCTCCCCTACTACCTCGGGTGAGACCTCAGTTCATGCTGCACGGGCTGTTGCTGAAAGGGACAGTAGCTGTGGGATTTGTTTGGCTAAATAAATCTTCCGAACCTGGGTCATGCCCATATAAGCCAACAAATGGTTCCGTTGCTGGGACCGGGATCTATCTAAGAGGTGTCTAATGTGGGAACACTGGAACCCTACAAAGAAAGAGTTTGAAGAGTGGTGGGATCTAAAGCTCCACGAGTTTGTAGTTCAGGAAAACAAAAACCCGCAGATATTGGAGGAAGATTGGTTGGACTACTATATATACAAAAATATCCACGATATATTCTTTGCAACATTTCCTATAGAATTGTACAAGTGGATCACAAAGTTAGTTGACAGCATGGGAAGGAGTAGATTAGATCATCCTATTGTGTGGACCCCAGAACTGGTGTACAGGCTAGAAGCCACCGAAGATAAAATTGCACGCATAGTAGATCACTGGTTGGATCGGATAATAGGAGGATTTATCACTGAGTTCACAATAGATACAACCGTGAGTTACAGTGAAGCAAAAAGACGATTTCTCCAAGGAGCATGGGGTAAGTATATCAAATCATTGAATACTTGGATTAAGATGTTGTTGCGTGAAAAATAGATTATGCGCGTATATCGATGTCTAGAGTAACACGGAGCGGAAGAGGCTATTGAGGAACACAGGAGTAGAGAACAATACTCTGCTTTCTATCTCATGGGAGAGCAAGGAGGAGCTCGCATGGTTCTCACTAGGAAGTGCCATCCAGTTGATTAAGGAGAAATTCCCATGGATACCACCTCCATCCACATCGCCACCTGCTTCACCTACATCTAACACATCCACACCAACACCACCACCACCCCCATCCCCCCCACCACCAAAAGTTGTGATGGCGAGTGCAGTCAAGTTGCCGATATTTAAGGGTGTAGGGAATGAGGAGTTAGGCTGGTTCTGGTTTGTGATAAAGTCTGTATGGGACGCTCAAGGCATAGCAGATGAAAACATCAAAAAGGCTACCCTAGTTAGTGCACTGCAAGACCGTGCGTTGACATGGTACATAAAATACTCAACTGGTCATCCGAACGAGGGAATAGCAGCAATCCAGGAGGCATTAAATAAAGAGTTTGGCTGACCAAAATCAGAAATGCAGTCGGTTATTAGGCTCAAGGAAATTGCAATGTTGCCTGGTGAAACTCCATGGGATCTGGATCAGAGGTTAAAAAGCACTGTTGGAGAGGTAAATCCCCTCTACGGGTAGAGGCGATCCCTACTAGCCCAGAAGGGGTCTAGCAAAAATCACACAATGCTGCTACGCATGTTCCTAATTACAATTAAACAAGAGGTAAGAAGCACCTACTTGGATTCCTGTGCTGTCGTTTGACGAAGAGATGTTGCCTTCGCTCCTCCGCTTCGGCCGATCACAATCCTCCACGATCTCCGCGAATAGATACCTGCACACACGAAGGGGAAACAAACACAAGCGTGAAATCTAATAAAAGTAACCATACATCAGTCAGAAAAGATGTAATTCACATTTAACCATTGCATAGACAAATGAGAATGGAACAATAATAGCAGTCATCTATTATTAATAAGAATAGAGAAGAGTACAACCAAATGTTCTGACGTCGGTAACCTTCTCAAGAGGGGCCAGTCAGCATGTATCTCAAGCATTCACCTTTGAGGATGATTCTCCCAAGACAAACAACTCTCTCTCTCTCACACAAATAGCACAAAACAACCTTCCCTAAGCAATCAATCACTTCCACACCTAGCACACCACACCTATAGCAGCAATCTGAGCACTACAAGCTCTGTACAATCCAAGCTATTCCAAGCTAAGTCTAACTAGCTGCTCATGGTAATAGTGGAAGTTTATATAGGAGAAGGAGTCTCCTAAAAAGGTGGAAGGATGAGCTTATCTTTGAGGGAAACGGTTGCAAAGGGTCGAACAGTCATGCCATAGAAAGGAGTCGACATTCACAAAGCTAACAACCAAGCCTGGAGTTATCTGGAAGGCTGGTTGTTTGAACAAATTCGCCCAAACTGGATCAGCGCGGATAATGAGGAAACTGACGCGATGTCGCCGCGTCTACATAACTCGGATAGTCATGTCAGCGCGGAAGAACACGGGAAAGGCGCGCTGGCGACCAGCGCGGAAAAGTGGTGTCCTTCCGAGCTGTTAGGAAGGACACCACTTTTCCGCACTGGTCGCCAGCGCGCCTTTCCCGTGTTCTTCCACGCTGACATGACTGTCCCAGTTATGTAGACGCGGCGACATCGCGTCAGTTTCCTCATTATCCGCACTGATCCAGTTTGGGCGAATTTGTTCAAACAACCAGCCTTCCAGATAACTCCAGGCTTGGTTGTTAGCTTTGTGAATGTCGACTCCTTTCTATGGCATGAGTGTTCGACCCTTTGCAACCGTTTCCCTCAAAGATAAGCTCATCCTTCCACCTTTTTAGGAGACTCCTTCTCCTATATAAACTTCCACTATTACCATGAGCAGCTAGTTAGACTTAGCTTGGAATAGCTTGGATTGTACAGAGCTTGTAGTGCTCAGATTGCTGCTATAGGTGTGGTGTGCTAGGTGTGGAAGTGATTGATTGCTTAGGGAAGGTTGTTTTGTGCTATTTGTGTGAGAGAGAGAGTTGCTTGTCTTGGGAGAATCATCCTCAAAGGTGAATGCTTGAGATACATGCTGACTGGCCCCTCTTGAGAAGGTTACCGACGTCAGAACATTTGGTTGTACTCTTCTCTATTCTGATTAATAATAGATGACTGCTATTATTGTTCCATTCTCATTTGTCTATGCAATGGTTAAATGTGAATTACATCTTTTCTGACTGATGTATGGTTACTTTTATTAGATTTCACGCTTGTGTTTGTTTCCCCTTCGTGTGTGCAGGTATCTATTCGCGGAGATCGTGGAGGATTGTGATCGGCCGAAGCGGAGGAGCGAAGGCAACATCTCTTCGTTAAACGACAGCGCAGGAATCCAAGTAGGTGCTTCTTACCTCTTGTTTAATTGTAATTAGGAACATGCGTAGCAGCATTGTGTGATTGTTGCTAAACCCCTTCTGGGCTAGTAGGGATCGCCTCTACCCATAGAGGGGATTTACCTCTCCAACAATTTGGCGACTCCGCTGGGGATCGAACCCAGAATCTCTGGTTTCGCAGACCAGCTCTGTACAATCCAAACTATTCCAAGCTCGGTACAATCCAAGCTATTCCAAGCTAAGTCTAACTAGCTGCTCATGGTAATAGTGGAAGTTTATATAGGATAAGGAGTCTCCTAAAAAGGTGGAAGGATGAGCTTATCTTTGAGGGAAACGGTTGCAAAGGGTCGAACAGTCATGCCATAGAAAGGAGTCGACATTCACAAAGCTAACAACCAAGCCTGGAGTTATCTGGAAGGCTGGTTGTTTGAACAAATTCGCCCAAACTGGATCAACGCGGATAATGAGGAAACTGACGCGATGTCGCCGCGTCTACATAACTAGGACAGTCATGTCAGCGCGGAAGAACACGGGAAAGGCGCGCTGGCGACCAGCGCGGAAAAGTGGTGTCCTTCCGAGCTGTCAGGAAGGACACCACTTTTCCGCGCTGGTCGCCAGCGCGCCTTTCCCGTGTTCTTCCGCGTTGACATGACTGTCCCAGTTATGTAGACGCGGCGACATCGCGTCAGTTTCCTCATTATCCGCGCTGATCCAGTTTGGGCGAATTTGTTCAAACAACCAGCCTTCCAGATAACTCCAGGCTTGGTTGTTAGCTTTGTGAATGTCGACTCCTTTCTATGGCATGACTGTTCGACCCTTTGCAACCGTTTCCCTCAAAGATAAGCTCATCCTTCCACCTTTTTAGGAGACTCCTTCTCCTATATAAACTTCCACTATTACCATGAGCAGCTAGTTAGACTTAGCTTGGAATAGCTTGGATTTTACAGAGCTTGTAGTGCTCAGATTGCTGCTATAGGTGTGGTGTGCTAGGTGTGGAAGTGATTGATTGCTTAGGGAAGGTTGTTTTGTGCTATTTGTGTGAGAGAGAGAGTTGTTTGTCTTGGGAGAATCATCCTCAAAGGTGAATGATTGAGATACATGCTGACTGGCCCCTCTTGAGAAGGTTACCGACGTCAGAACATTTGGTTGTACTCTTCTCTATTCTGATTAATAATAGATGACTGCTATTATTGTTCCATTCTCATTTGTCTATGCAATGGTTAAATGTGAATTACATCTTTTCTGACTGATGTATGGTTACTTTTATTAGATTTCACGCTTGTGTTTGTTTCCCCTTCGTGTGTGCAGGTATCTATTCGCGGAGATCGCGGAGGATTGTGATCGGCCGAAGCGGAGGAGCGAAGGCAACATCTCTTCGTCAAACGACAGCGCAGGAATCCAAGTAGGTGCTTCTTACCTCTTGTTTAATTGTAATTAGGAACATGCGTAGCAGCATTGTGTGATTGTTGCTAGACCCCTTCTGGGCTAGTAGGGATCGCCTCTACCCGTAGAGGGGATTTACCTCTCCAACAATTTGGCGACTCCGCTGGGGATCGAACCCAGAATCTCTGGTTTCGCAGACCAGCTCTGTACAATCCAAGCTATTCCAAGCTCTGTACAATCCAAGCTATTCCAAGCTAAGTCTAACTAGCTGCTCATGGTAATAGTGGAAGTTTATATAGGAGAAGGAGTCTCCTAAAAAGGTGGAAGGATGAGCTTATCTTTGAGGGAAACGGTTGCAAAGGGTCGAACAGTCATGCCATAGAAAGGAGTCGACATTCACAAAGCTAACAACCAAGCCTGGAGTTATCTGGAAGGCTGGTTGTTTGAAAAAATTCACCCAAACTGGATCAGCGCAGATAATGAGGAAACTGACGTGATGTCGCCGCGTCTACATAACTGGGACAGTCATGTCAGCGCGGAAGAACACGGGAAAGGCGCACTGGTAACCAGCGCGGAAAAGTGGTGTCCTTCCGAGCTGTCAGCGCATTGGATACACTATGGAGCGCCAATAATCGCGGATATTTTTCAAACAGACGCGCTGATACATAAAACTTTAGAAAAATGGATTTCTGGGCTAGTTCAGAAGACATGAAGCTTAGTGATTGACACAGCAAGGTGACTGACAGGAAGGCAGTGACAAATTACTGTGTAACAGATGCCCCCTAAAGCATGAAGACCGAGAGAGTGGGAGGGGTGAAATGCTTTACAACACATGCCGAACTGGAACACCACCAGGAAGGACCGAAATATCTCTGACAATCAAGTACATGCAGTCTAGGCATGGGCGCAACCATCCAAAAGACATGCGAAAAGGTCTGTGGAATGGACGCAGCCACCCAGCTAAAGAGACCATAATAATGACAAGGTATGGTCGCAGCCATCCATGAAGACTCAGGTATGGGCGCAGCCATCCATCAATGAGTCATGTAATGATCATCCACAAAATCGCAACCTGGCCCACAACAGACACGGATCCAGGGTCTTGCGCTCCATCCCGATCCGAACAAAGTACAAGTTCAAACATGTGAATATATGAGTCGAAGTCGAACATGCATGAACATCGTCTGATTACCAGTCAATGATGAAAACTGTTAACAGACGCGAGAGGTACCACCAATAATGACAATGGCCCTCAAGGTACTATAGGTACAATCCGCGGCATGTGAATCAATGAGCTGTTGTCGAACATCCACGGAATCATTCGATCGGAGGCCAATGATGAAAACCTCTCGTCGAACACGAAGAACCTGCCATTGAGGCATGCAGGCTCTAAGGCACCTGAAGGGAGTCTCTAAGTCACCTTCCCGGATAATGAGCTGAAGTCGACAGGAAGGGACCTTGATCGAAGGTGGGCCATAATGATTCCCACATCATCGACGCGAGACAGACGAAAAATGATTTGTGTGAGATGACAGATGAGGTTGTATTATTGCAGAGGTCAACTTCTCTTGAACATATCGGCGGCACTGTAGCGGGTTTGGCAGTATTTGACATCAAATGAGCGAAGGATATAATGATGATGGCAATGGGCAGATGAGAGGTCGAATAGGATAACCCAAACCCACGGAGGCCAGTGAAAAACAAGATGAGATGATCCCACCCAGACACGAAGCAGAAGAGTGCCATGTTCAAGAGCGACATACTGCCGACACGACTATGATTACTGTTCCATTTTCCCCACCATTTCTGGCAGGTACCCCGGTTATTTTTGGATGACAAGCTTGACGGGGATAGCATATGCTTGAAGAGTGTCATTTTGACAATGTCCGATGTCATCAAGTGTTTAACGAGCCTGACAAAGGAAAAACTTGGCGTCTTTTCTTGTTTAGAGAGCCTGAAAAGACAGCAGAAAAGGAGACTCTAAGGGGGGTCCTTTTTCGTACAGTTGTGTCTCTCGAGCCCGAAAAAGTATAAAACAATGCTCGAAAGAACCGCTCGACCATTACGATCGAGGAGTACTTTTCGTAAATAGTGTTCTTGACCCGAAAAAGTAAAAAAGCGGTCGAAAACACGTCGTTTTAGAACCAATAACGAGTGCGAAACGACAAACACCCGACAATCTTTTTAAGTTATATGGTCGGAAAAAGAGCTGAAAATGACCGCCTCTCATTCCCTTTAACGAGCTGAAAGGAGGCTCGGCCATCTTTTCTCGTTTTATGTCGGAAAAGAGCTCAAAGACGACATTGTTGGGGGCTAAGTGATTTCAGAACCATGATGATTTCCACCGTTTATATTAACCTGCACAAGAGCACTACCCGCATAAATCCATTCGATATGAGTAAAAAACATATCAAAACATGTATTTGACAAAACTAGGGCTAAATTTATGGCAAAAGGTGGCAAAAAACCCAAAAATATGACAATTTTATAAGTTTTTGCTATAAATAGAAGAGGGTGAAAACTCATTTTTACCATTTTACTATTTCTGGATGTGAAGGACGTGGAGAAGCCAGAAAGTTGACGGAGTGATTTCCAGCCCGTACGGACACCATTTCTCGAACCACTTCTTCCAGGTAGGTCCTCGCTCTCTTGCCCTGCATTTTGGTCATTTTTGGTAGAGTTTTAGCGGTCGAATTTGCCCAATCGGGCGAATTCTTAGTGCATGGATGCGCTCTCGGTCAGCGCGGATATCCCACGCGGGTCCGCGCTGGCCGAATTAGGACAAAACGTGGCCAACTTCGGGTCAGCGCGGAAAACCCGTGTTCTTCCGCGCTGACCTCGAAAATTAACAAAGGGCTGTCATGGCCAGCGCGTCTGTTTTTAAAACAGCCGCGCTGGCGCGGAAAAATTATTTGGTTTTAATTTGAACGTAAAAAATCCAATGGCAGCACTTCTAATTTCTTTTCATGGTTCTTGCAGGACGTAATGGCTTTCCAATGGCAGGAAAGAGTGCACGATGTCGAAGATGTTGCTGCTTGGGCAAATGTGGATTGCTGCAATGCCATGCGGGCTTGCGGTTTTATGAAATTTTTCCTCACACCTCGCCTAAGAGCTCAGCATGATCTTCTCGAGCTACTGATCAGGGCATGGAACCCGGTGGATATGAAATTCACTATCCGGGGCCAGGATATCGAATTTGACCACATGGATATCTTCTTTTTGACCGGGCTGTCACGCCGAGGTGCGAGGCCCATCATAGAGGGGCAGCGACCTAGCGGCGGCACGCTAGATGATCTGATTGCTCGGGTATGTCCGGAGGCTGAGAAAGCGCGAAGTGGGAAAGTAGCAATCCCTACAGTGGGAAACATGGTGCTTCGCACCATTCTGTTCATGGTGACCCGGGCAGCGGGTAGTATGGCCAACCACGAGGCCTCAAAGACTCATCTCTTGTTAGCTCTCGATTGCCTTGAGCCTACAGTGTTTGATTGGTGCACAGCAGTGACCAATAACATGAAGAGGCAGCTAAGCAACTGTCATCGCGGGGAGATGAAACAGTTCGGCTACGGGTCCATCTTAGTCCCGCTTATTCTAGAGCGAGTGCCAGCCATGCGGCTGCAGACGATGGCCGTGGATGCTCCCAGGGATCCTCGAGAGATGAGGGCCTCACGATGGGCTCGAATCATGCCACGCGGAGGTGGCGGCTGGCCACATAGCTGGGGAGCATTTTTCCGAGACTGGCTGGATCAGCAGGAGATCTTCGTGGAGGACTGGCCATATGCGGGCATGGATTTCCACCATGACCCTGATCTGGCACTGCCCCCAGGTGAACAGTGGGATGATGCAGGTATAACACTTTGACTTTTGAATTTTTTAATGTTTTTGGATTTTTTATGTACATGTCTTTAACAAATGTCATGGTATGCAGATGTGGGGCCTACTAGACCGATTGGCCTGGCTGCCACGGCACGGAGAGAAGGGCAAGGAGCTGGGGTCCTGGCCTTAGCCCCTCCAAGGGTTGATATGTCAGAGACTGTGGCTCGCAACCTTGAGGGGTTGCTGGAGGGGGTGCCTGACTACCAGGGGGTCGAGGAGGTCCCCATAGAGCATTAGATCCATACAGTGGGGGTGCAACCCAGGGTGCACCGCCTTCTGAGGTGGGTGGCACGAGCAGCTGTGTACTACAGGGAGCATCACCCAGCTGAATAGTCGCCTAGGCTTTATTTCCACTGTTACTTTGAGACTCATGACTCAGACATACTGATTTTTGGACATATACACTTTTTTTTTAGCGCCTTAGTGTGCCACACGATATATATATATATACATACCGGTTTTTGGATGGATCATTGTTACATGTGATGATGTTTTGTTTATGTTATGCATTTATTCAATACAATTGTGATCTTATGTATGAATTTGCACAACACATGACCCATGGATTTTATATTTTTTAATGCAAGCTTAAAAGCACTCATATGCAAACTATGCTTGAAATGATTTATTTACATATGCTTTACTCTATTATGCTTTCTATGTCTTCTTGCATGATGTTTATCTGTTACGCAAATGTCTATCTAACACATGATTCGCCAATGCGTCGGTCAACGTATTTAATCGTCTCGGAATGTGTTGATAAGTAATGTAATCAAAGTTCCGTTCTAACAATCTTACACGTAGGTACATCCTTAATATGCGCTGGTCTCTGACGGAATATCGCCCGTTGAGTTGATGGACGACTAGCTGGGAGTCCAGGTTCACCACTAGTTCGCGGATGCCAAGGTCAACCGCTTCGGCAAGTAATTCAATTACAGCGCTTTATTCGGCAACGTTGTTAGTGGTACGACCTAGGCAGACACCCTGAAGGTCTACCAATTCTCCGTGAGGATCGTAGATCACCCACGGCGCAGATGACAAATTGCAAGTACTACGGCAGGCGCCATCAGCGAAACCAAAATAAGGTGCACTAGACATCTGCACAAGAAGAAGAAAACACAATAAGAGGCAAACACGCTTTCACACCAAGGCAAAATGAAAACATGCACAACACACAAAACACATGTATATACAAAGTGAATGCGCGAAGTTATGCATAATATTTCTTCAGATACAGCCCGTTGCGGGGCTTGTCCAGAGGATTTCCTTCATAATCAATTAACTCATATGCGCCCTTTTGTAAAACTCTTTTCACGATGTAGGGACCTAACCACATAGATTCGAGTTTTCCTGCCCCCAGCTTATCCTTAGCTTGATCGTAGAGAAATACTAAATCTCCCTCAACAAAGGAACGCGGGTGAATATTCTGATCGAAGTGAGCCTTGACTCTCTTCTTCTGTGCTTCGATAGCCAGAGAAGCCAAACGACGAGTCTCGTCTAACCGTTCCAGGTAAAGAAGTCGTTCCTCCACTGGAGTGGTGTTGGGGAGTAACTTGACAGCTAATTTTAATGAAGGAATCTCGCATTCGACGGGAAGGGTAGCCTCCAGTCCATAAACCAACTGGAAAGGGGTGAAACCGGTGGCATCCTTCACAGAAGTCCGGTAGGCCCATAAGGCTGGGAAAAGCATAAGGTGCCAGTTAGACTTGTGCGTATTGACGGTGCGCTGAAGCATAGTGATCAAGACTTTGTTCATAGCTTCAACTTGGCCGTTAGATTGCGGATAGTACGGTGTCGAACTATCTTGGCGCAAGCCTAGTTGGGTTGTTAGCTCCGTCATCATATGATTTCGGAAATGCTTTCCATGATCTGTAACAATAGCCTGAGGGATTCCGAAACGAGTGATAATATGATTGAATAAAAACTGCGCCGCGGTGTAACCATCTTCGTTTAATGTAGGCATCGCTTCGGCCCACTTGGTGAAATAGTCCACAGCAACGATAATGTACCCATTCCCCCCGGCCGAACGAGGGTTACAGGACGTATAATCGATGCCCCATTTTGCAAATGGACCTACGGTTACGACAGGGTGCAGTGGTGCAACAGGTGCACGCATCTTCCGGTGGTAAACCTGGCATTCGTGACATGCACGAACCGCAAGGATGCAATCCTTGAAAATAGAAGGCCAGAAATAACCAGCACGGAGGATCTTCTGAGCGGTAGCATATCCAGACATATGGCCGCCACAAGCGCCGGAGTGGCAGTCATTTAAGACTCTCTCAGCCTCCTCAAGGGTTAAGCATCGGCGAAGAACAGAATCGACGCCGAGGCGGTACAGGGTATCGCCCAAAATGCGGTATGGTTGAGCTTGGTGACGAATTCGTCGTCGAGCATCTTTCGATGTGTTGGGACGAAACGAAGACGTTTGTAAATATACGATAATGTCCCCGTACCATGGGTCGAGAGTGCTAATGAGAAATAGCGTTTCATGTGGAATATGTTCCTCTGAACGAGATGGTGCAGACTGAGATGGTAAGGACCAGAGTAGTTCGGCGAAGACCAATGATTTCTTAGACTTGGCTGCAGTGAATTCCAAGTCGAACTCTTGGAGGATTACGATCCACTTTGAGTATTTGCCCCCCAGCAACTGACGTGACAAAATATAGGTCATGGGGTTGCAATCAGAGATCACGGTCGTCGTGCGCAACAGGATGTAATGACGGAAACGTTGGACGGCACAGACAGCTGCCAATGCCAACTTCTCGACATATGCATAGCGAGTTTCCGTATCCAGAAGGTTGCGGCTGAGATAATATACAACATGCTCGGTGCCATCATCGTCGTCTTGCACTAAAACCATGCCGATGGTGGTATCGGCGGCGGCCAAATAAAGGGTGTAGTCACGGTGGTAATTTGGAGGTCTTAGGAGCGGAGCTGAGACCAGAAGGTCTTTAAGACGCTCAAAAGATTGTTGAGCGATAGCGTCCCAGCGAAAAGGCGTGTCTCGCTTCAATAATCGCATGAAACCCTTAGCCACCTCGGCATAATTTGGGATGAATCGTCTGAGAAAATTGGCTTTCCCCTGCAAGCTCTGTAACTGCTGTAGAGAGGCAGGGGGAGGAAGATTCAAAATGGCCTCGACCTTAAGGGGATCTAGACGGATACCTTCCCGGGAGACGATAAACCCGAGCAGTCGGCCAGATTCTACGCAGAAGACACACTTATGCGGATTGAGTCGAATACGGTAGTGTCGACAGCGGATAAAGATTTCACATAAATGAGATGGATGGTCTTGACGTTTAGCTGAATGAGCTGGTAGGTCATCCAGGTAAGGTTGTACGATGTGTCGGATATCATGAAAAGCATACGACATCGCACGCTGGAAAGTGGCACCGGCATTTTTGAGACCGAAAGGTAGCTTCTTATAAGCGAAGGTGCCCCAAGGACAAATGAAAGCAGTCTTGTGCTAGTCTGCGGGGGCTATGTTGATCTGGTTGTAACCAGAGAAGCCGTCCATAAATGAATAAATTTCGCTTCCTGCGCAATCGTCGATAAGCTGATCAATAAAAGGCGTAGGAAAGTTATCTTTTGGACAGGCGCGATTGATGTCGCGATAATCAACACAAACCCGAATAGTACCCTGTTTTTTATTCACAGGGACTATATTAGATACCCATTCCGTGAGAGGAATGGCATAGATGAAACCAGCTCGAAGGAGTTTTTCAACTTCGGCCTTGATGGCTGCAGCCTTTCGAGGGTGCACTGGGCGTAAACGCTGATGAACAGGCTTAGCGCCGGGATAAGTAGGGATTTTGTGCTCCACTATACTGGGGTCAATGCCAGGCATTTCCTCGTAAGACCATGCGAAAACGTCCCGGAATTCACGAAATAAATCAGTGTAAAGTTGAATTTCCTCAGGAGTGCATGTGACTCCGATGTGAATATTTTCGACAACCCCTGTTTTGACAGAGATGTCGATAGCCAGAGTTTGCGTAATGTTACCCATGTTTCCTTCTGAAGACACTTGATACAACTGAACAGGCGTTTGGAAAGGGATAGATGGGACACGTGAAGCAAACCGCTCGAGACATGTGGCCATTTCTGAATGAGGAGGGAGAAACGAAGAGCGATGGTGGTAATCTGACCAAGGGAGCTCCTCGGGAGACATAGTCTCAATGATAGCCTCGTCGGAGGGAAATGATTCCTTCAGGGGATCTGAAGTGGCCTCTCCTCCCATCCAAGGGAAGCGGTCATATGAATCGGGAACACTGCTTGGAAAAGCAGGTTCGGGAGGTGGAGCCGATGCAGCGACTATCTCAATGTAGTTGAGCTCGGCGGGACTCAACGGCATCATCTCGCCCCAAGAGTCTTCCTGATTCAAGGGAGGGAGAACCCATGGATCGGAACGTACTGAGATCATGTTAACGGAGGCGAGATTTGGAGGTGGGAGGGGAAAGACTCCCATCAGGGAGGGATCTTTAAATAATCCAGCACCCACACTCACTAGCGATTTGGAGGTATGCTCTACGAATGGCACATTCCCGTTAGAAGAGGAAGCAAAAAAGGACAGCTGGTCCACGGTGACGATTTTCCCTTGGTGAGGAAAACGAACGACACGGAACAAAGAGGAAGCCACGGCCTGCATGGCATACGTCCAACTTCGTCCAAGGAGGAGGTTGTAAGTGAGATTAGCATCAACGACTTCAACCTCGACCTCTACCGTTTTCCCTTCTAAAGAGATAGGCAATCGCGGGAGGATACCATATGGACGAGATTCTCTTCCATCGAAAGCCTCTAGGGTGGTAGGAGACTGGCTCAGAGCAGGGGAACCAATAGCCTTCCAACAAGCAACTGACATGATGCAGGTTGAGGCACCTTCATCAATGACCGTACGATGGATTGTTTTGCCATTGATGAGAACCTGTATTAGGAAGGCCACCTGGTGAGGCAATCTCTGCGTAAAACCCTCGAGATCAAAAGAGATTAAATCTGAATCTGCCGGGTCTATGCCACCAATTGCTGATAGCAGGGACTTCCTCTAGGAGGGGCAGCTCTGGAGGACTTCTAAAGCGGACATAGCAGACGGAGCCTGAGCTAAGTCCTCGACAATGCTATAATTCTATGCAGCACGAGCATTGGGATTATAAGATGACTTCCTGAGTACACCTTTGGGAGGGGGTCGGGGGATCGTCTCGGTGCTGGGCCTTTCGATGTGAAGGGGACCAGAACTGGATGGAGGAGCGCTGGAGGGAACTTCCGGCTCCTTCCCGGCTGAAGATGGGTAATCTTTCACTCGAGTTGTAACACGGATGGGGATGGTTCCAGCCATGAACACCTGAGAACCGAACGAGGAAGAGGATTGAGAAGGATCTGCCACCTGATGCGTCTGCTGGGACGGGAAAGGCTCTTTCAACATGGCAGGGGACCCTGGAGCACCTTTCAAAAGCCGACTAACCTCGGACCGCCTGGGGCAATCCTTGGTGTAGTGATCCTCTTCGCAAATGAGACAAGGATACTTAGGCTTCTGTTTGGCTCCTTCCTCGGAGGGAGGTTTAGGAGGGTTCTGCTTCGGCTGTCCAGATTTATCTTTGGCCTTCCCTTTCTTTTTGCCTTTCGAGGATTTGTCTGCCACGGTGGACTGAACGGCATTTACCTTGGAGGTATTCCCAGGAATAGATTGGCTCTGAGAAGCATTTTCGTTAGATGTATTTTGTTTCTGCTTCCCAGGGTTCGCGACCGATTTCTTAGATGGTGAGTTTACGGAACCGATAACTCCATCAATAGAAGGCTTTGGTGGAGCTTTGGGTTGTCCGTGTCTCGGGACATCTGGCAAATACTCATACAAGGTACCTGACTGAGAATACACTAAGTCCAGGTATTGGGCTCGCGCGATTGCTTGCTCCTCAGTTACACACGCCCCCATTGCAATATCTTTGGCAATTTTAGGGACAAAGGACGTGGTAAACCAGTCGATCAGGAGTTGATCAGGGATCCAAAATTTAATCAAACGACGGCGCCTTCTCCATTCATGTATATGATCGGAGATGTGCGTTGCCGTATCCTGTTTTAGAGACGTGAGAAGATGGGTCCCAGTCTCGTACCGAATGGGTAACTGAAAATGAGTTAAAAAGGCCATAGCCAACGAGTTAAAATCAGAAAACATGCCGCGATTGAGTTCGATGTACCATTTAGCAGCTGAACCAGTGAGGGTCCTTTGAAAGAGGCGAAGTCGGATAAAATCATCAAGCCATGAGTTAGATGAGCACCAAAGGTGATAAGTCATTACATGGGCCTGAGGATCCTCTCTGGCTTTGCCGTCGAACTTTGGACAGTCACCTGGTATTTTGGTTGGAACCGGTGGCCAATATGGATTATGCAAGATAGGGTCATTTGTTAACTTGGACACATCAGGTAGTTCCAACGTTGCCAAAAATGGTAGCTGCGGGTTGAAGGACATCTGTGGCTGCGGATTCGAGGCGACATTAGGGTTCCACCCAGATTAGGGTTGCCCCCACGAACTTTGTCCGGACGGGCCCGGCCCAAAAGGACCTGACGCGTAGGAATTTTGTCCCAACGGACCAGGTCCAAAAGGACCTGGCGCATAGGGAGTTTTTCCGTAGGAGTTTTGTCCATATGGATTTTGGCCATATGTGGACGGCTGTCCTTGTGTCTGCCCCCCAGCTCCCCAAGTATTAGCAGCTTGCCCGACAGGTTGACCATATTGATAATTTTGATAAGGAGTGGCCTGTGGTTGCTGATAATTTTGATAAGGAGCATACTGATTTTGCCCCTGGGGTGGCTGGTAGCCAGATGACTGCTGGATCCCATACGGAGTCTGGTAGGCAGGCTGCGTTTGGTATGAAGGTTGATAACCTGTTTGAGTTTGAGGCCCAGAGTAATGTCCTTGAACCGGCTGGGGTTGAACCATATGTCCCGAAGGTTGACTTGGTCGGATTCGAGGTGGACCTGGTTGGCCAGCAGGGTAGCCTTGCTGGGCGCCAGGTTGTCCATGTGCCACCAAGGGTTGTCTTTGCGGAACGGATGGTCGAATCGGCTGGATAGCTGGTTGACGCCGAGGTTGGCCAGCTTGTCCAGTTTGACGATGAGGGTGGACACCGGGTTGATTCGGCTGTATAGACGGTTGGCCCGTTTGTCCCCCAGTGTGACCAAATTGAGAAGAGGGCTGGGCTTGCTGCATAGCAGGTTGCCCCCCTTGGTGCATGGACTGAGCAGAGGGTTGGCCTTGCTGTAGAGCAGGTTGCCCCCCTTGCCCAGAAGGATTCATGATTTGAGGGGTGGGTTGGCCCTGTTGAACATAGGGTTGTCCACCCTACCCAGGGAATTGACCAGACTGGGCGGTAGGTTGGCCCTGTTGTACATAGGGTTGTCCACCCTACCCAAGAGGATACCCTTGCTGGACTACTGGTTGATTTGGAGGATTGTAAACTGAGCCAGTTTGTCTAGAGGGGTACCCTTGCTAGAAGCCGAGTTGGCCTTGTTGAAAAGAAGGTTGCTCCGGTTGTCCAGTGGGTTGATTTTGATATGGATATGGTGGACCTCCAATGCCCAAGGGTTGTTCCTGGTAAGGTTGACCTTGTGGGCCCCCAGATTGTCCTGGGTCAAGCGAGCCATAAAGTGGTTGCCCCTGGGGGGTTTGCACGTAGAATGGCTGGCCTTGATTGGGTGGTCCTATGGGCTGCCTGGGAGGATCCCGGTTCCCTTTGAACATATGAGTAGCGTAATCGTACGTGATATTCAAGGGTTCCTCGTTTTCTTCGAAAGGGCGATGAGGGAGGCCTGAGACGCTCTCAAGGAACTCACCATTTTCATCATAGAAAAAGAAGGGACCTTCGTAATCCGGGTCCGTTATGGGTTCCCCATAAGCATCATACAGCCCTGATCCTGGAATTCCACCAACAAAGGAACTAGCTTGAGGGATTTTAGACGAGGAAACCGGTACAGCATTGACGACCGGAGTCGAACGTGCTACACAGACAGTAGGTTGAGTGGGAACTGAGGTGACGGGCGTGTTAAGCCCTGACGTAAGGGGTGTACTAAGGGGTTGCGAAACAAAAGGCCCAGTGGAAGTAGCAAGACTAGGATCCCGTATAGTTGTAGACGTCATTCTAGCGGCATACCTATCCCTCAGTGATTGGTATTGTGGAGGGAGGGGAGAGGAAGCCGGGATCGGGGTCTCGACGTCTGTGACCACGGGTGTCTCACCGGTGCTGGAAGCTGCCTCATCCATGTGGGACGAAGACATTGGAGACGACATACCGAGAGGGGTACGAGGGGTACGGGGGGTATAATCGGGCTCCCAGATGGGATTCCAATCCTCTATGTAATCTTCGTCGCCTGGGGCACGTACGTTGATAGGCCGGATACTCGGAACAATGGGAAGAGTACCGCTTACAACTAGTACCTCTGGAGCAACAGAGGACGGAGAACCTTGATCACTTAGACCGGGAGTTGGTGGGTCAACCAGGATGACCAGACCCCTTAGAAAACCTAAAGGAAACTAACGATAAAACCCTACTCAAAACTATCGCACACAAGATCTAAAATAGGTGATGTTATCGTGGCCAAATTAATTTTAAGACACAAGAACCAAACTTGACCTTTTCATGTTTCAGGAGTCGAGAAAAGGACGAAAAGATGACTCCAGTCTCCTTCGAATGTTTAATGAGCACGAAGTGACAAGACGCTCACAGGCAACTTTTCGTTTAAGGAGTCCGAAAAGGATCAAAAGTGACTGCTCTGGAATTCTAGCTAGAGGGTGTGCCAAACTTTTCGCAAAACCACAGAATACTTTTTAGGGTACGGGTGGTCAATCTTCGTGAATGTTGTGTTCACTGCATTGCGAATCGTAGGGCGGCCGACTCGGCTTCCTATGGATAAAGGATAAAAGCCTAGTGGGGTCTCCCTATATACGCGACGGTACGTGGGAGCGCAGTCCGTGTTAGACCACTATCGAGTCACAGAAGGAGGAATCACCCAACCTAATGTGAAACAACAGTGACTATGTTTAAAGACGCCGGAACACGTCTCTAACCTAGACCTCTAGATATTTGCGTTTAGTTCCAATGCGTTTTTAGATTCATTTGGTTCATTTTATAGTTGATCTTGAGATTAAGTTTCGATTTCAAGCTCTATCGTATGTTCGCTCACAATCACCTAGATGCAATCTATATGCCAAAGAATTCCGTTTTGTTCGATGAATTCTAGCTACGAGAGGGCAAGAAATTTTCTACCAAACAAAACAAGTACAAGCAAACAAGCAACTTAATGCAACTAAAGCGAGGAAAGGAAACTTTTCTTTTGAAGATGCAAATCAATGAAATGTTCTTTTCCTTTTCAATTTTCAAAAACAAAGCTACTAGTTTGATTTTGTTTCAATGACACAAAGCATCTAAAATAATTTGGAGGAATCGGAACACCAAGTAAACTACTTAATGAAAGCACACAAAGTTCCCAAAACGCTCAACCAAAGCTTCCAAATCAAAGGAAAACAAAGGTCTGCACGAGCTATGTGATCTAAGCTCTGCAAGACAAGCAAGGATCGCAAGCAAGGAGGAAGCGAAAAGAAACCACTTGGAAACACAACCCAAAACACTCCAACAATCACTGAATAAGTGCATGAACAGATCTGAACTCGGCTGGTCGAACAAGCAAACAAGCTCCCTACGGCAGGCTTGACACACACACGGCCTCTAGATGTACTAGAGCTAGAGTGCGAAATCAATAGAAAAAAGCAAACAACCGAAGGACGAGAGTCACAACCAGTCAACTAGAGACACAACACAATCCAGCAATTGTAAAAGCGATGATGGGAACACAAACCAAGCAGCGAAAGCAAAAAAGGGAAGGTATTTGCAAACTTGAAACTGAGCAAAAACGAAACCTTATGAAAACAAGCTCCGCAATCAAGCAGTTCAGAGTTCAAACAATGAAAAACAAGTCATCAGACAGGTGGAGAGAAGAAGGGAAAGTCACAGCAAGAGGTTCAGGAGGCCAATTTGGTCAAAAATGAGTTTTACAGGATCAGCGCGGGTAGCCTTCAGCAACTCGGCGCTGACAGGGGGAGGCCTGTAGCAACTTTGCGACGTCAGCGCGGAAAGACAGGAATAAAGCGCGCTGTCTCAGAAAAACGAGGTCAGCGCGGAAAGAAAACACACAGACGCGATGACAAGAAACACAAAGAAGCGGCGGCGCGATGCCAGCGCGGAAGGACACGAATAAAGTGCGCTGTCTCTGAAAACGAGGTCAGCGCGACTGTTAGACGTACAGGCGCGACGGAAAGAAAACCCAAAAATAGGGTCACGATGTCAGCGCGACTGTTTGGAATTAAAACGCACTGAGCGCAAAAACAAGCAAGGCCAAACTAAAAACTTCCCAAACCAAAGGCAAGAGCTTTTTAACAATAAAGATGCTTCCCAGAAACGCCCAGAAAGTTCATAAGCAAAAGAGACAATCCCAAAAACTCGAAAAGAGATCAATCAAAGCCAAACACAAAGGTGGACTCAAGAGACAAAAAGGCTGATCCCCAGCGGAGTCGCCAAATTGTTGGAGAGGTAAATCCCCTCTACGGGTAGAGGCGATCCCTACTAGCCCAGAAGGGGTCTAGCAACAATCACACAATGCTGCTACGCATGTTCCTAATTACAATTAAACAAGAGGTAAGAAGCACCTACTTGGATTCCTGCGCTGTCGTTTGACGAAGAGATGTTGCCTTCGCTCCTCCGCTTCGGCCGATCACAATCCTCCGCGATCTCCACGAATAGATACCTGCACACACGAAGGGGAAACAAACACAAGCGTGAAATCTAATAAAAGTAACCATACATCAGTCAGAAAAGATGTAATTCACATTTAACCATTGCATAGACAAATGAGAATGGAACAATAATAGCAGTCATCTCTTATTAATCAGAATAGAGAAGAGTACAACCAAATGTTCTGACGTCGGTAACCTTCTCAAGAGGGGCCAGTCAGCATGTATCTCAAGCATTCACCTTTGAGGATGATTCTCCCAAGACAAACAACTCTCTCTCTCACACAAATAGCACAAAACAACCTTCCCTAAGCAATCAATCACTTCCACACCTAGCACACCACACCTATAGCAGCAATCTGAGCACTACAAGCTCTGTACAATCCAAGCTATTCCAAGCTAAGTCTAACTAGCTGCTCATGGTAATAGTGGAAGTTTATATAGGAGAAGGAGTCTCCTAAAAAGGTGGAAGGATGAGCTTATCTTTGAGGGAAACGGTTGCAAAGGGTCGAACAGTCATGCCATAGAAAGGAGTCGACATTCACAAAGCTAACAACCAAGCCTGGAGTTATCTGGAAGGCTGGTTGTTTGAACAAATTCGCCCAAACTGGATCAGCGCGGATAATGAGGAAACTGACGCGATGTCGCCGCGTCTACATAACTGGGACAGTCATGTCAGCGCGGAAGAACACGGGAAAGGCGCACTGGCGACCAGCGCGGAAAAGTGGTGTCCTTCCGAGCTGTCAGCGCATTGGATACACTATGGAGCACCAGTAATCGCGGATATTTTTCAAATAGACGCGCTGATACATAAAACTTTAGAAAAATGGGTTTCTGGGCTAGTTCAGAAGACATGAAGCTTAGTGATTGACACAGCAAGGTGACTGACAGGAAGGCAGTGACAAATTACTGTGTAACAAGCACCATTTGCGAGGCTAACATGACATTGACGGATGCACATCATTGCGCGTGGTTTGTGGCATCATTGAGACCACATCTAAGGATGGCTCTGTCACAACAAAAGATCTCAACCCAAGCTGAAGTGTTGGAGATAGCAATGAGGTTGCACGAAACCCCAATACCGAATCCAGGGTTGGGAGTTCAGCAAAATCCACACGCAACTATAAAACCTGAGTTTAGAAATGTGGAGCTTGAAGTAAGAAAGGGTGCCTTGACCAGAGGCGCATGCAGAGGTAGGCTGTATCAAATGCAAAAGTCAAGGGCATGATAAGGACCACTGCCCCGTCTTCACGAGCTAATCTGGCGGGAGGGGGCCTGATGCTATTAAAAGTGGAGGTACAAGTAGGACCAAGTGCCGCACTTGCTCTCTGGTGTGCGATTTGTCAATTAGGTGGAAAAAATGCAACGGATAAGTATCACCTATTGCAAAAGTATACCCAAACCTAGCAGCAGTTGTATTGCAACTTTTGCCGATCAGTAGGCCACGATGAGCAAATGTGTCAAAGTTATGATTTAATCATGGAAAGAACCCCGGCCTACTGAGTACAGACTGCAGCACGATGTTTCAATCTAGCCATAGGCCCACACAAAGGATTTCAAGGATGTGGCCAAGGAAGAGGAAAGGGGCTCGGGCAGGGCTACGGACATCTAATCTGCTATAATTGTGGAGGGCCAAGACACTACGCTCATGACTACACTAATCCGACCAAGATCTCTTGCCCATATTGTGAGCAGTTTGATCATGAAATGGTAGATTGTCTGACATTGATTGTCTGAAACTTAAACAAATGCTCTAAGAAAGACAATTACCCTCTACCCAAGATGGAGCATTTGGTGTAGAAGGTCTCAGGGGCCAAAGTGATGTCTTTCCTGGATGGATTTTCAGGGTATAACCAGGTTGATGTGCATCCAAATGACCAAGAGAAGACTGCATTCACCACTCCTTGGGGAACTTTTATGTATTCCAATATGCCTTTTGGGTTGATGAATGTTGGAGCCACCTTTCAGAGGGCTATGGCTATAGCATTTGTGGGAGAGAAGGATAAGTTTGTCCTTATCTAGTTGGATGATATAACTATGTACTCTAGCAGCTGTCAAGACCGTCTGTAGCATTTGAAGAAAGTGTTTCTAAAGTGCAGAAGGTTTTGGATTTCAATCAATCCTAAAAAGTCATAGTTTGCTTAAAAAGAAGGCAAGTTGTTAGGACACATTGTTTCTGCTACAGGTGTCGACCCAGAAAGAGTAAGAGAAATACAGACTTTGTTTGTCCCAAGATCAAAGAAGGATGTCCAATCCTTTCTGGGTACGATAAATTTTGTAAGGAGGTTTATGTCAAATTTTGCCAAACTTGTAAAGCACATTACCTCCGTGTTTAAAAAGGGGTCAGAAGTCAAATGGATTGATGCAGCAAGAAAATATTTTGAATCCATAAAGGGGGCCATTACGGAAGCTCCTACTTTAATCAGCTCGGACTACAGCAAGGAGTTCCATATATTTTCATTTGCCTCTGATGACACCCTTGCAGCAGTTTTGATGCAAGCAGATGAGGAAGGCTCAGAACATCCAGTGGCATTTTTAAGCAAAACCTTAAGGGATGCTGAGCTGAGGTATGATATCATTGAGAAACAAGCATATATGATTTTATAAAATCTCTAAAATATTTTAGAATTTACATTCTGCATTCCAAGATAATTGCATATGTTCCCTCTGCTTCAATAAAAGATGTCCTAACATAGCCTGATGCTGATGGAAGAAGGGCTAAATGGATTGCAAAGCTCATTGAATTTAACATAGAATTGAAGCCCACCAAGCTTGTCAGAGGTTAGGGCCTAGCCAGATTAATGGCTAAAGAAAATTGCAGAATGCTGGACATAGATCTCATAAGTACAATTTTAGAGAATGGTTAGACAGAAAAAGAAGCAGCTGAACCTAGGAAAAATCAGTCATTGGCAGAAAATATAGCTTCTTGTGATTGGTACTCTGAAATATATCAATTCTTTCTTAAGCTGGAAGTTCCTCCAAGCCTTAGCTCTAGCCAAGCCAGAACTATCAAGCTTAGGGCAGCAAAATACTACATTCATAAAAACCTACTCTACTGGAGGGACACCTCCGAAATTCTTTTGAGGTATCTGGACAAAAGACAATCCATGGAAGTGATGCAGCAGTTTCATTCCACCATATGTGGAGGACATCACTATTGGAAAACTACAGCTCATAAGATCCTCATAGCTGGGTACTATTGGCCCACCTTAGTTTCTGATGTCTTTTCATTTGTTAAATCTTGTGACAGGTGCCAAAGATTTGAAGGGAAGCAGCAATTGAAATCCATGCCCTTAAAACCCATACATGCTAGTGGCCCTTTCCAGCAGTGGGGCTTGGATTTCATTGGAGAAATCAATCCACATTCCAGTGGCTAGCGTAGATGGATCTTAGTAGCCACAGGTTACTTCAATAAATGGATTGAGGCCATCCATACCAGAAAGGCTGATCATCATGTGGTCATGAAGTTTTTGATAGAGAATATCTTGACCAGCTTCGGCTGTCCACATAAATTAGCAGCAGCCTTTAGGGCAAAAGAGTTAGTGGATATGTGTGACTCAATGGGCATTAAACTGGTTCATTCCACCCCATACTACCCTCAAGGCAATGGTCTAGCAGAATCTTCCAACAAGAGTTTGATAAGGATAATTAAAAAGCTATTGGATGACAACAGAAAGAATTGGGATTCTAAGCTCAAGTATGCACTTTGGGCTGACAGAGTGACCACCAAGAAATCCACAGGGAATTCTCCATTCAAACTGGTATATGGCACTGAGGCTGTATTCCCCATTCAGTTAACCCTCCCATTGATTTAGCTGAGGTACATCAAATAAGAGAACAGCTGGTTGAGAAGTCTACAACATATCAGGAAAAAACCAAGGAAGATTTTGACAGGAAGGAAAAAACTGACAATTTTTAGGTTGAAGACTTGGTTCTTAAGTGGGATGCACTGAAAGATAAGAAAGGCAACTAGGGGAAGTTTGATGCTTTATGGACAAGGCCTTTTATCATTTCTCAGATCCAAGGGAACAATACGTTCATACTGCAATGTATGGAAGAAGAGACATTTTTTGATGGCCCAATTAATGGGCGATTTCTGAAAAAATATGTTGTTTAAGGTTTTCAGGCCTTAAATTTGTAAATATATTATTTTTATTAGTTTTAGTGTAGACTCAGTTAGACTGCATGCCCAATGGAACACTAGGAAGTTTTGCTAATCTAGTTTTCATAGGAAAGGAAATGATCTACAGTTCTTGAGACCTCATAGGGAGGATCTCATCCCCAGAAGGAGCCAGTGTTAGCTCTGCTACATATTTTGACATTTCGTGGATCAAATATAAGCTTGGTCGTATTGTTTATGCTCAAAAGAGAGCTTTCAATAGTCATCTTCCTTCTTCTCCTTCATTCCGCTTACTCTCTCTTAACCCTGCTATCTCTGTTTTTCCTCAAAAACCCGGCATAAACCCTTGTTTCTCCAAGCCTTGAGCACAAAGCTTAAGTCCCATAAGTCTGTATTCATGAGACCCTGTGCTCCAATAATCCATCACCACCTTTAATCGCAGTTGTTGATTACCGCATGATTGATCCAACGATAGTCGCTCTCCCCGCATCCTCAAACTGCTAGGATGATAACGCGCGATGGAAAGCGGTTTCTACTACCATGTGTCATGCCCTGAGGAGATCGCGTGCCATTGTCCTTTTACCACCTTATGCCCTGAGGCAGTGTGATCATTACCACCTACCACCGAAACCTCCATTCCCATCAGATAAATGTCGCGCATCTTCGATGCCTGATGATCGTTGGATCCATTCGCCCAAGATCCAATGGCCCACGGTCACTCCACTTTCATCTCCCGGTACCCTCAGCCAAGCAATACCCACCATTTATCCTCTTAATCCGATGACCAGTCTCGCTCCTCCATCCGGCTCGTACATTCGCCATGCAGTCCACTTACCCTGACCATTATGTGCACTTGAAGGATGAAGACAATCGCCTACCAGTACCCGATGCATTTGTTCCTCAACAACCACATTCAACAAATAGTATGGCTGAGAAGTAAAAGGACGACGCACAAGCAGATAACTGCATTTAACAGTTATGGAACTTCATCCTATACGATACTCCACCTACCCGAGAGAATAGAAAAACACCTGGAAAGATCAGATTCATCTGCTACAGCAAGCAAATGCACCCAGAGACTCCATCTGGTAGTTAAAGCTGTTGGTGGTCAATTATGACCCCTCCACCCTTAGAATGGCAGAGTGCCTTTGTAGTGAAACTCTATATATACCCAAAAACAAGATGTAATCAAGGTTGATGGTTGATGTTTTGATGTAAGGTTCAACTTCTGGAGACTGTAACTACTTTGATACTTGCAGCATCTCGTCTTCATTTTCAGCTAATACAAGCTTCTTTGGCTGTTAATTGCTCACTTTTCATTTTTCCTCTATTCCAAGTTGTGACTGATATGTTGTATTTCTGAGCTCTTCATGTTCAGCACTAGAGAAGTTGTCATCCTATCTCTGTGTTAAAGTCTTGTATGTATCGGTGAATGAGTTATTCAGGTTTCTTGTCACCTAGTGCCAGAGAGCTGTCATCATGTCTGTACATTAGGGAGTTAGATCTGCAGACTTATTTATTGGTTGCAGCTAGCCATCATATGGTCTTGTGCATCTGCTGGTGTGGTTAGTATTCTCCATATTCACCTGATCCTTAAACTGTGAGTAATTGGTGGTCTAAAGCCTTGTAATTTGGAGGTGTTCACACATGTTTGGAGTCAAGCAAAGTAGAAGTGGTTATCTAGCTTGAAAAAGCATAATTTCTTCCATTCATCCATTTGCAAGAATAATTTGAATTTATATGTTCCTGAGCATCTCTAAGCTACAACCTAGGAGAGTTTCTTGGGGTGATAACACCGTCAACCGAAGGAGGAGGCCACATGGATCCAGCTGGAGCTCAATTTGTATATCGCAGACTTAAAATTGTAGGTTCAGCCATCGACGCCACCAGAGGTCACTGAGCAATGCAAAAACATCCTTACCTTTGGGCACGAGATACTCACCCGTTCAATGAAGGAATGTACTAACCTATTAACACAATTGATTGTTACGCTCACCTCCCTCCAGGAGGATCCAACACTTCAGCGATTGGAAACCAAGGCCAGGGAGCTCCAGCAAGCCTATGATACAATCAAAGGAACTGTGCAGACCGTTGCTATTACGCAGTGCTTGGCTAAGATAAGGGAGTCCCAGGACTTGAAAATTCAAGCTGACGGAGCTAGACAAAAGAAAGCAATGATTAAAGCCCATCTCCAGCTGTGGCTAGATGAGGCCTTTGCAGTCTTGACCACCATAGAGTGCAAGGTAGCACACATGCAGACACAATATGCCACCATGGAGACAGCAGAGATAGAGACTGATTTTTCGGTGACACACATGGAACTGATCCAGTGCATGATGGAAGAGTTTGCTGCGAGTACAAGCAAAGCATAGAGGCTGCTAACTGACCTCCACATGAAGATTTCCACACCAACTAAGTGACTCGAGACGAGTCACGATGACTGTGTTGGGGGACTGTTGGGTAGCAGAAGCCCCGCGTAACAGTCATGGGGCACAAAGCCCAGAATTTTGGGTAAAGATAGGGTAAAGACTCTGCGGGATGCACGGAGCGCAATTTGTAAAAAGTTGAGTCAAAGGGTAGTCCACTCAAAAATAATGTAAATAAATGTAAGTTAAGTCAGCTCACCCATGGATCACGGTCCAGGGAAATGTATAAATAGAGTGAGGCTCTATGGTTAGAGTTAATTAGTGTTTGGAGGATGAATGATCTGTATTGTAATGGGTTCATGAGCTAAGAAGTTTTGCAGCATCTGTAAGAGTCGAGAGTATTGGGTAGTGGATAGAGGCTCTGTAGCTGTGTGCATAGAGGCCTGGTAGAGTCCGCAGCTGTGTGCGCGGACCCCTGCAGCTAAGTGCGCAGGGTAGATCTGGATGTATTGGTGATAAAGTGGAAATAAAGATAATTTGATTTTGAACTACTGTGTTAATTACAGATCTGGTTAATGTATGACTGATATTTCTATTGAATCTTTATGTGTATACTTATGCTCTAGGTTAATGCAAATATGTATCTTTGTTAAATGCGCACACTGGTTATCTTGAATTAAATGTTTGTTTAAACACCCTCATAAGTAGATCTGATCTATAATAAATAATTAAAGAATTAGTATTGAGAAGTAGCCCTATTTCGAATCTGCACGGAAGCAGAGTAGCACGAGACTACAGAACAGTGTGCCAAACCTCTAGACTACATCTAGACATCCCAAGGATGCGGAAACCTAGTTGTAGCACCCTCCCCTGCTACCACGGGTGAAACCTCAATCCGCGCTCCGCGGGTTGTTGCCGAAAGGGCCGGTAGCTACAGGATTTGTTTGGCTAAATAACTCTTCTGAACCTAGGTCAGGCCCATATGAGCCAACACCCACTCAACTACATGTATTACTATTTCCAAACCCAAATACTCTAGTAGCTCAACCCTCTCACAATGTTGAGGTACAAAACTTCCAAACAAATCCCCTTGATTTAAATGGTATTCATCTTAGATGAGGAAGAATATTAAAGATATTTTTGTGATTTCATTGGAGAACAACATCTATAAGAAGAATATCCAAAAGAATCATGTATCACATTTTATGGAGAGGAACCAGTGGAGCCTGAGATTGAATATTTTATGTTATGCTTACAATTAGATCCTTTATGTGTGCAATGAAATAATCAGAAAAGAGTAGAAGATTTGAATGTCACAGATAAATAAGACATGAATAATGATCCAGATGTGTAAGAAAACCAAGGGAATGAAATTTATATTGAGGTTTGGTTCCATAAAATCAACAAGTTAGAGCATTACTCTCTTTTTCAATAATGCTTGATATCATCAAAGTCAAAGAATTTGGTCTTTAATATTTATGTATATAGCAAATAATATGTTTCAAGCCTACATGAGTTTATCTATCATCTTGATATGCACATGGATCCATTGAAAGTATTTCGACACTTGAAAGAGATTTTTTTTTGTTCAAGTAGAGTAGGATAAAATCAAGAAATACAAAAAGAGAAAAAAGATAAAAAAAAAATACAAGAAAAGTAAAGAAAAAAAAATGTCACATGAAAACCTCCTTTGAGTCACCTTATATTTTCTCATTTCTTGAAAACCTCTGTGAAGTATTCAATGGGTTGGAAAAAAAAATAACTAAGATCCTAGGAGAAAACCCCTTCTGAGGTGCCTAAGCAGACCTACTAGTTAAAAACCTCATTGAGGCAACTAGTAGGCCTAAAGAAAAAAAATGAAAAGAAAGGAAAAAAAAGATAAAAGATGAAATGGAAAATATATTTTTTTGCATTTTCATATAATTAATTGCATTCATGTACTCCTCCACCTACATAATGAAAATAAACAAATTAGTTCCACAAAAATAGAATAAAGAAAGAAATGAGCAACGAGGCAAGCAAAAAGTCAAAACCAATCAACCTTGGTATCTTACCTTCTATGAAAACGACTCAAGAAGGACCAAGGACATGTAAATCCATCATCGTCATCCATTTCCATGACATTTCCCATCATTCCCTAGCCTTTCCCAGTCATTTTCTTCATTGTCCTGAAATGATACAGGATGGTTTTGTTTTTTTACAGGAGGTCAATATACACAGGGAAAGAATTGTTTCTACCACATCTAAAAAAAATCAATTGATTTATTTCATTGGGAGATGCATATGGATGATGGTAACCTTATCAAGAAATTTAATAAAATTCCAATGCACACTTGTTGAGAAATTGACCTTCATCACCTACAACTATTTTTATTTTTTTATGAGATTCGTGCATCCATTGGCAAAGATTGTTTATGGGGAGGTGCATAAGGATGATGACAACATGATAAAAAAAAATTATTTCAATCTAGTCTAAGGTTTGTGAGATATTGATAGAACAATTATTTTATAGGATATTATCCCGAAATGTTACATGAGTAGCCATAATTTCTCTAAGAGGGACTAGAATTGCTATAGGAGTTTGGTCGGCATAGAGAGAGGGGTCAGATCCTATGTTTTCCTTGGTGGAATGAAGAAATAATTCTACCACTCCTCCATCATCCATCCTCCACACCATTTATTTTCTTATCCATCCAAAAATTCATCTTTGTCCATGAAGAATCCTCATTTTCACCCCTTCTTTCATTACTTTCACCACAACTAAGGTTTATGATCCTTGTCCAAAGATTGATCATGAATTATCGATGATTTTGGAGTCATTATCTAAAGGATTTGGTTGTTATACAAAGGTTTTTGTGACTACGATAGGAATAAATGCATTCCTATAGAAGTCTTCAATTACCTTACAAGACTAAAATTAAGAGCAACAGAATGAAGAAACAATCATCATGAAGACATTGGAGAGTCCTTTCCTCAAATTTTGGCCAATTACAAGACGTTTGCAAATTGATACAATATCAGTGTTCATCCCCAACAATAGCACTTGATCCACCATAAAAAAATGTGTTGAAATGCATCTATCAGTCAAGTACATGTCAAAAAATATTTAATGCATAGAGAAACAATCATGGGAATATAACACCATAAGGAGGAAAAAAATCAACCATTATTCTTGAAGCAACATGCAAAGGCAATGATATCTCAAAAGACACTCAATAACAACCTCACTCATGTCCAGATCTACCATGCAACCATCAAAGGATCAACACATCAGCAAGAAACCTCTGACAACACGAATCAATGATGAATTAAGCCACCATATAACACTTGCAACACAGTATTTGGCTCCAGCATCACCTGCAACAATGCACTGAGGGTAAGGCTCATGTATCTAATCCTCTAAAAATTTCCTATGAACTTGTTTTAGCTTGAAAAAAATTGCAAGCATATGAAGGAAAATGTTTTTTTATATCCAAAATTAGTAGGAAACTAACCTCGGCCTTATCTAGTAGATAACTTCACCTTTCCACCAACACACCCACATGTGTGGGAGAGGAAGAAGACAAAAATGAAGAGGACTTGAGAAAGCGGGTTGTAATCATTTAGTAGTGATGAAGGACAAGGAGTGTGAAGGGGTAAGTGAGGGCCAACTTAGTTAAACCTAAGCACATTGAGTTTATTTCGCATGCAATAAAAAAAGAGAGAAAATTTTGAAAAAAGAAAAAGTAATGAAAAATAAAATGAATAGAAAAATAAGAAAAAAAGAAAAAAAGGGTGGACCCATCACCTCTTGGCATGAAAGGAATATATGCTACAAGATTCGAGTTGGTTGTTATATGAGAAAACAAACTTCTACAGGAGGAACAAAACTGCTACAGGAAAAACAAATTTGCTACAGGAAGGGCATAATCTCTACAGGAAGGAACAAAGCTGCTATAGGATATAGATAGATTGCTACAAGAAGTTAATAGAGGGCTACAAGAGAAATTTTTTGCTAATATGGTGTTGTATAATTATTAATTAATTTCTACAACGTACAAGAAAACACAATAGAGCTACAAAGGATTTGCTACAAACATGGTACATTCTCCAAGGGTGAAAGGTATCCAAGTCACTAGTTTGTTCATAAAATCATTCCTTTCTTTTTCTTCAGTATATTGACCATTATTTCTCTCTCTATAAGAAGAAATAACTTTATTTTAAGTGTTTTCAATTCCATAATTTAATGAGAAAAGTGAATTTAGATTTCTAGTTAAGGGTGTTCATAAGATTTTGATGGATAATATGATGTGTCGTGACCACAAATTTGTATCAGTAGTAAGAGGCTTGGACTTAAATGAGAATTAAATTAGTAATGAGGTAATATATGACAATAAATATTTATTTTAACAAGGATAAGTTCTAGAGGAATACCAAGAATACAAACCAAAACAAGGGTGTTTCCCTCACAAATAAAAACCATTACAATTGAAGAATCACCTAAAAAAAATAAGCAACCTAAACCTACATTAGAAGTTCCGTGCAAGACAAGGATAGGGGAAGAAATTCAATTCGAAGAGTAGAAAGAAGATAGGTAGGAGGAAAAACATAGGGACCTACAAAGAGAGAATGAAATAGGTCATCATACATGCAAAACCACAGGGAAAGGAGGATGCATAGGTTGCTTAGAGGATGAACAACAATTTCTGTAGGGGGGTATTATGGGCCTACAAATTTGACACAAATTAAGGCCAATATAACCTTTATTAATCACATGAATCTTATATTAAACCTCTCCTTATACACTTAATAATGTTATTTTTAGCTTTACTATGTTCTTAGGAAGGTTTAGAGATAGCTGCATATTATGTGCCTAATATTATTGTTATTTTTTACAATATTGAGAGAATATTGGGAAAATTATGAATATTTGGAGGAGGAAATAATCTAGGGACTTCCTCCCTACTACAGTAGGACCAATATTGCATAATAAATGAACAAAATATCATGAAATTATTGAAAATTTTTGGAGCTCTAGTGATTGAGAAAATCTAGGAATGTGTTCCCTGTCATTTAATGCAAATTCCTAGTGTTGAGAATCAGATCCACTATTTGAGGGATTTTGGAGGGGAAAGATTTATCATTTCAAGGATAATGCTTCCCCATCAATTTGTATAAGTACCAATTCTAATTTTACTCTAGGGGCATGTATTTGTTAGTCTTTTTGTGGAGAAAACTTGTTGTTTAGTAGCTCCACTTCTATTTCTAGCTTGGATGTACTTGGATTAATCAAAATAATGAAGGTTGGTGACATTTTATCTTCTAAATATTGGTTTCCTTCATAGAAATCTAATTTTCCTTGGGCTTGGCTATCTCAAGAGCCTTAGAGTCATCTTGTACAATTTTGTTATACCCTTTGGATGTCTTTATCACTCGCGTCTCTTATTTATGTTTTTACAATTTATGCTTCTTTTGTTGTAGGTTACATTGGTTAAATGATTGGAGTGAGTTATTTTTCAGGTTATTTATAGAGTCACATGCATGGTTCAGCCTCATAAAAACTTTTAAAAGTCATATTCATCATTGTGCTACTTGTATTGGTCTACTAGTTCACAAATCTAGAATTTATGGAAATCCCTTGTAAGGAAATAGTAGTAATTTTCTATTATTTTTTAGAACATGTTGATGAGATTGATTTGAATTTATTCCACTTGTGATGATTAATAAAAAAATTCAAATTAAAAACAAAATTTACCCCATATCATTTTCACTTGATTAGGTTAGGGATTTAGTAGGTTAACTAGCTCACTAGTTCTGGAATTTCTAGTTTTTAGAGTAGCATTTCTCAGTTACTTTTTAGCACGTGTTAACAAGGTTATTTTCGATTTATTCCACTTGGAATGGAGTCCTAAGACATCCTACGTAATAAATAAAAAATTCACATCCCATTTGTGTTGTTGGAAAAAGTATCTATTCAGAACGCCCCTATCCCACTCTAAGGTGTGATAGTGCCTTAGCAACAAGCAAGGAAAACTACTTGAGTATTCTTCTTTATGAAATGTAAATGAAGAGGAAGGATGTAACTAACCTGTGTCTTTCGCTAGTTTGTTGATCCAATCGCTCGTCGCTTCAATAGCTCCCAGCTCCCTGCTCCCTTACCGGCCCAGCTTCACCGAATTCCTGCAAGATCACAGAAGAGAGAAACTACACGAAGATATAGATTTACATTCATAAAAAGCTTAGGATCAGATTAAGCTAAACATGCAAATATAACAAAACATCATTGATACACAGCATGTAGGAGAAACTCAAATAATTTTATTGATATGATAATAAAGTCCAAGAGGAGATACAACCAAGTGAGTCCCGATCCAGCATCTACCTCCTAGCAAAGGAATCCCTTCCTCTCCTCCAACAAAGCATAAATCACCCAATGTACTAAACTCAATCTCAAACCAACAGCAATTCTCTGCAAAGTACAAAATTCCAGCCTCTGGATCTTTGGGATGAGGGATCCATATATAGATGTAAGCAGAGAGGATGAGTCAGCTTATGTTTTGACTTGTGGCTTCTCTCTGTCAGTTCTTGCTTCCACTTGGAGACTGAGAGCCTCTTACTCAACACTGGTCGAATTCAGTGAGGCAAGTGTCATTGGAGAAGATTCTGGAAGCTTCCATTATCTCTCCACCTCATTGAATGACTTTGCCACTTGTCATTTCCCGCTCAGCGCACCTGGGTAGTGCATTCAAGTGCGTTGCAACGCACCTAGCCAGTGTATTTGGGTGCTTTGCAACGCAGGCAGCTAGTGGAGCTTCTGAATTGATCCTGATTTGACTAGTTCTGAGTAGTTTTTGGTGGAGAACTTCTGGGAGAAGCTGTCATTGGTTGACGTTGTTCCTTTAGGGGCAGGAACAACACTTTTAGGGACTTTGGATCCCTTGGATTATGGACATTTCATGCTTAGAGCTATAAGGCACAAAAATGTCTATAACAGTTGCCCCCTAAAGTATGAGGCCGTTTATCGGGTGAAATGCTTTATTAGGAGGATCCGAAGTTCTTTCAAAGCTGGGAGGAGACCTGTAATAAGATACAATACAATACATTATTTTTCATACTATTTTCAAGATCTAGCTGAGGCGGGCATTCCCATGCTCAGCTTTATAAATTCATTTTTATGTACATAGGACAGACAATCGTCTGATGGTAGACTGATGATTCTGATGAAATCATCATCCTTTTGGTAGGATGATTATCTGTTCTGCAATGCTGTACATGTTAATGTCTTTATTTTTCCTGAATATATATCGCAGCCCCGATGGATGAAACTAGATCCGGGGTCTTCAATCTCGTCCGATCTTCACTCGAAGTACAAGTCGATCCATGTGAGAAATGTTTTTGAAGTCGAACATGGAAAGACATCGCTTGATTACCAGTCAATGATGTAAACTGTTAACAAGCGCGAGAGGAATCACCGATAAGGATGATGACCCTCAAGGTACTGCAATACAATTCACGTGGTGTGAATAAAGGACTTAGCGTCGAACACCACGCAAAATCTTTCGGTCGAAGGTCATTGATGTATACCTATCACCGGAAGTGAGAAACTTGCCATTGAGGCATGCAAGCTTCAAAGTACTGAAGGGGGTGTTCCTAGATCAAATTCTTGGATAATAAGCTGATGTCGATAAGAAGCGATCCATCAAAGGAGGGCCTTGATGTATCCCACATCAATGACACGGAACGGAGCAAATGATTTTGATGGAGGTGAAAACGATCTGATGATATATGGTTCAGGGTGGCGGTCATGAAAGAATGAAGTATAATGTATGGTAGTGGATGGGACACGGGTGACTTCTCTGGATGACTTCTCTTGAACATATCGGCGACACTTATATGATGGATTGGTAGCATTTACCCCAAAGGTGGATGGTATGGCGAGACCATGGTGATGTGACCGGTGAATGAAACAACCCAACCCGACTCAGGCACGGAGTGGAAGTGTCATGTTCAAGAGCGACTTGCTACCAATAAAGGTTCTTTGAGTTTCTTCCCAATTTTTCCCCAATCATTGCTGACCAGTACCTCTTTATTTTTTTCAAGCTTGAGGAGGATAACATATGCTTGTTCTATAATTTTCCCTTCGGGCAAACCCATCGCTATGTTTTAACGAGCCTAGCGATAGTGAAACTCGTTCTCGTCTAAAGAGAAGTTTGTCGCTATTAATCTTTTTAACGAGTCTATCGACAAAGATAACTCGGTCCTTTTCATTTTTAGAGAGTCTGAAAAGGTACGTAAAGTCAACTCCGGAATTCCTTTTTCGTCATCTAATCCCTTAAGTCCGAAAAAGTATAAAACAATATAGAAGGGATGAATTTTCGATAGTTTTAACGAGCCGAACAACACAAGCGCTCGATCTTTTTGTGCAATAATCCCTTAGGTCCAAAAAGATCAAAATCTAGAGGAGGGATAGCACTTCCGGTCGCTTTAACGAGCTGGAAGGCCAAAACTCGACAATCTTTTCATATTTTACGAGTCAGATGAAAAGAGCTTAAATAAGACTCGTCTTTTGAGGAACGAGTGATAAAATGGGTAGCAGCTGATTCCAGGTAAGGGTTGGAATTTTCCAATCACAGCAGTGTCACAAGGATGGCTAGTGAAATCATTCTTCGCAGCTGTTCCTCAAAATGGGTAAACAATCAAATGGAGGTGAATGATCGGCTAATGGAAAAGTGGAGGTGACGGTGCAAACACGACCAAGGCTTTAATGGTTGATAATGTTACATTCACGGTGGTTATTTACCAGAGGATAGTTCATTTTTTAACGAGCTTGAACGCGGATTGAAACACTTGCTTAGTCTTATGTTTATTTTTTAACGAGCATGAACTATGTGCTAAAACTGCTCGATTATCCAGTCATATGATAAGAATGTCTCATATAAGATGCCATTTTTTATGGAGCTTGCGCCTTACAAATCTTTGCTCCGCATCCTTTCATTATGCAAGTTCGGAAATGACTAATCCTACGAGTTTAAAGGGTTAGCCTACAGGTTTAAAGGGAGGACCTAAAAATTTAAAAAATAAATAGCCGCCCCTTGCTTGCACTCCAAAAGGTTTGCATGCCGGCAGGTATAAAATACGATTTCAAGGTTACCCCTCAATTTGCAGACAAAACATTTGTTCTATTAGGAAAGGCCTACCTCTTTCAGGTTATTCAAAGGCTATTTTATTCGCGGTGCAAACAAAACACTTCTTCGACGATGTCTACCAAGATAAACAAAGGTAAGCGGCGCCGACCCAACTTACATAACTTTGACAAAAGAATCTTATTCTAGAATAACCCCTCTTCCAATCACGGACGGGGTATAGACTAGTCATATTCTCCCTGCAGAAACCTACCCTATACCCGAAATTTTCCTGCCGAAGCAGACCAGGACGCATGCCCCCTGAGTTCCAGTCATATCCCTCCGAATTACTCGCACTCATCAGGAGGACGGACCATGGGTTGAGACATTTCTTGCGCGAAGAGACCATTTAGTGATGGTATATGACTATTTGCGATGCGTGATCCGGGAAATGAAAGCTGGTCCACGAGCTTGACCACTCTTCCTTCGTGCGGAAAACACATTACTCTAAAGAGTGAGGAGACGATGGCTCCCATGCAATATATATAGTCTCGTCCAAGGAGTAGGTTATAATCGAAGGGTCCTTGAACGACCATCACGTTCATTTGAACGGTCTTCCCTTTCAATGTTATGGGCACATTGGGGAGGATCCCTAAAGGTCGACTGGTTCCTTTATCAAAGCCTGTCAGATTTCTCATCTCAGGGAAAAGCGATGGCGAACCAAGCGCTTTCCAAGCAGTAGAGGACAGGATACTCACAGATGCCCCCTCATCAATGATGGTGCCAGCCATGACCATTCTGTATATTTGGACGATAATTCGGAATGGTATGCTTGCTGGCAAACGGGGTCTGCCTAGTTGATTCCAGTTGAAGGATACAACTAGGTTGCTTGGTGGTGGGACCGAATAGACGGCCGGGTATGGCTCTGACGAACTTCCTTCCTGCGATAAAGGAATGGGTGGGTTGCCCTCGTGTTCGTCGGAGTCTGTGTTGATGAAGAGAATTTGGACGGTGTCATCCTTATTCTCCTCAGTGACTGTATCATTCGAAGATAAAACCTCTGAAGGCAAGACCGGGTCAACTGCCGCCTCGACCTTTTGACTTTCGTCGGGTATGGATTCAGTTGGTTCATCTTCAATGACCGGTGCTTCAACTGAACACTTGAGCGGGCCAGCTGGATTCTCAACTAACGAAGGACTCAGCAAGAGTTTTTTATATCCAGGAGGGAGTCGTAACGGTGAAACCGGACGATCATCCAAGACTCTTTTAGCCTTGTCTAAGAAGGGACAACGGTGGAGGGCATGATTGCCTTCGCACAGTCTACAGGGAGATCTATCTCTCCCTTTTTTTCCTAGGACTTCACTTTCGCTAGTTGACGGTGTGCTTTCAACATGGCTATCAGAGGTTGACGCCACCCGATTGTGCAAATGGGGAGACCAGTCCCTTAGTATCCGAGGGATGCAGGGACAATCTCTGTGAAAGTGGTCTCCCTTGCAAATGACACATGGCGATTTAGGCCTGGTCAGTGCAGTGTGTGGATTTTCGTTAGACGACACTCATTTGCCCCCAGTCGCTTTTGGCTCCTTCTTCTTCTTCTCTTTCTTCTTCTTTTCCTTCTTCTCCTTAGGAACTTGACTTTTGGCTTTTCCAGCCCCATCAAGCGAAGAGGAAGGAGGAGAGGAAGAATTAGAGGAAGTAGAAGGCTGGTGAGTAACTCTGGACTGGTCTAACTGCTGATTCGACTGTTCAGGAATGGTGGTGTTCTGAACGACATTGGTTGAGAAGAGCCAGACCGGCAAGCCAATTGTCAGTCCTGGAAGCGACAATGTGGCCATATGGGGCACACCAACATCTCCCCAAGAGGAGAAGGGACTAGGATTTCCACCAAGGGGAATTCCTTGGTTGGTAGGCTCCATTTTCTCAACCTAAAGATCAACGCAGGAAAAAGGGTATGAATATTCCGTTTAAAATAAATTTTAACGACGCTTGGACACAACTTGCTTTTTTAATTTTAAAGAGTTGAGAAAAAGCAAAAGATGACTCTAGTCTCCTTCGATTTTTAATGAACCTGAAGTGACAAGTGCTCAGATGGACCTTTTCCGTTAAGGAGTCTGAAAAGGAACGAAGGGGACTGCTCTGGAATTCTAGGTAGAGGGTGTGCCAAACCTTTTGCAAAACCGCAGAATACTTTTTAAGGTACGGGCAGTCCATCTTCTCGAATGCTGCGTTCAGTGCATTGCGATCAGTAGGGCGGCCGACATGGCTTCCTATGGATAAAGGTTTTATGCCTATAGGGGTCTCCCAATATATACTCGATGGTACGTGGGAGCACAATCCGTACTGGCACTTATCGTCTCTCACGAGGAATCACCCAACCATCAGTGAGGCCGACAGTCACCAGGTTTTACGACGCCGGAACACGTCTCTAGCCTAGACCTCTATGTTGTGCGTTAAGTTACAAAGCATTGTTAAGTTCATTCAATTTATTTTAGGTTGATCTTTCTTAGAAGTTTGCCTTTTTGGATCACCACGAGATGTAGATACAATTCCTAAATGCAGTCTAAAGATGATAAGCAAGCTTTTATCTCTTTTCAACAATGAAAATCCTAGCTACAAGGGGAAAAGAAAGACACAATCTTTTCTCAAAGAGCATAGAGCACACTGTAAATGCACTTTTCCTAAATCAAACCATACAAATTATCAATATGCAAATGCACAAATGCCTGTATTTGTTTTCACTTTCTTAATATTGATGCCTAAAAAGAAAGCTGTTGTACAAATTTGAATTCGATTTCAAGTGAAAACACAAACAAGTTTCTTTTTGAAATCAAAATGATGATTACAACACTTTATGATTTTGAATTAAACACTTGTTTCGACACTAGAAATTCACAAATTCAAACCAAAAGACAAAAGTAAAAGTGCAATCAACTGATAACAGCAAACAAACTTACTCCTAAGATCAAAATGACACTTACGACAGGTCTAGATTTAAAGGCGACAGTATGACTAGTTTACTTTTGTAATGGGAAACTGCAAATGATGTAACAAATACACAAAAACAAATACAGTTTCTTTTATTCAAATGAGGCAGAATTAAGGAAAAGAAAAGGGGTTTTCAGATAGGTACACTCACTGATAACAGGCTGCAAAAATCAGAGATAAAACTGAACAAAATGAAGCAAAGAACCACAGCTGCACAGGGCAAAGGCTGATCAGCACACCTGTTGCACAGAGAAACTGAATTGTAGTGCAGGTAGCCCTCTCGGGACCTGCATTGAAATGCAGAGTCTCTTTACAGAGCCTGCGCTGAAGCAAAAACGAGAATTGTCTCCGGGTTCTAGGTCACAGTTTGCAGTTTGATCTAAGGTTTTTGGCCGGATAAAAGTTATCAACAAGGTACAATTAGAAGGATGATTTAAAGGAGGACTAAGAGCTATCACAAAGTGCAGTTAGAGCATTTGTGGATTAGCTTGTTCAGATCATAAACAGGCCCAGTGAATGGACTAGAGTAGCAGATCTCTACTTTGCATTTGTAAATGGCAAATGCAGTTCGATTCGCCACTCCTAAGTTTATGAGAAGAACAACAATAGAAACAAAAATAAACTAACTAGATTCGATCCCCAGTGGGGTCGCCAATTTGTTGTTGGGAAAAGTATCTATTTAGAATGCCCCTATCCCACTCTAAGGTGTGATAGTGCCTTAGCAACAAACAAGGAAAACTACTTGAGTATTCTTCTTTATGAAATGTAAATGAAGAGGAAGGATGTAACTAACATGTATCTTTCGCTAGTTTGTTGATCCAATCGCTCCTCTCTTCAATAGCTCCCTGCTCCCTGCTCCCTTACCAGCCCAGCTTCACCGAATTCCTGCAAGATCACGGAAGAGAGAAACTACACGAAGATATAGATTTACATTCATAAAAAGCTTAGGATCAGATTAAGCTAAACATGCAAATATAACAAAACATCATTGATACACAACATGTAGGAGAAACTCAAATAATTTTATTGATATGATAAGAAAGTCCAAGAGGAGATACAACCAAGTGAGTCCCGATCCAGCATCTACCTCCAAGCAAAGGAATCCCTTCCTCTCCTCCAACAAAGCATAAATCACCCAATGTACTAAACTCAATCTCAAACCAACAGCAATTCTCCGCAAAGTACAAAATTACAGCCTCTGGATCTCTGGGATGAGGGATCCATATATAGATGTAAGTAGAGAGGATGAGTCAGCTTATGTTTTGACTTGTGGCTTCTCTCTGTCAGTTCTTGCTTCCGCTTGGAGACTGAGAGCCTCTTACTCATCAATGGGCGAATTCAGTGAGGCAAGTGTCATTGGAGAAGATTCTGGAAGCTTCCATTGTCTCTCCACCTCGTTGAATGACTCTGCCACTTTTCATTTCCTGCTCAGCGCACCTGGGTAGTGCATTCAAGTGCGTTGCAACGCACCTAGCCAGTGTATTTGGGTGCTTTGCAACGCAGGCAGCTAGTGAAGCTTCTGAATTGATCCTGATTTGACTAGTTCTGAGTAGTTTCTGGTGGAGAACTTCTGGGAGAAGTTGTCATTGGTTGACCTTGTTCCTTTAGGGGTAGGAACAACACTTTTAGGGACTTTGGATCCCTTGGATTATGGACATTTCATGCTTAGAGCTGTAAGGCACAAAAATGTCTATAACAATTTGAATTTGATTTACTTGGGAATCTGACAAGTTATCTCCTTTTGTAGCAAAATAGGGTCTCTTGTAGCATCTCTTATAGCACTCATGTAGCATGTGTAAACTTGACCAGATTCACTCCAAAAGATTGATTTTCATCTGTTACTCTTGAATAATTACCCCTAGTCTATAAATCCATTATTGGATAATAATAAACACCACTTAGGAATTTTATTTTTACAAGATAGATTATGCCTATTTCTTTGAATTTATGCTCTTAGGATTTCAGTTACAAATTGTTGTTCTTGCATAGGATTAGTTTTTTTTCAAGAAACGTTTTTACATTTTGCAATTAGAATAATGATTCAAATTGTTACAAGTATCACAAGGTTTACATTTTACAAATAGAAAAGTACTTTGGTTTCTACAATGAGCATAACATTTACCTTCTTGCAATTAGGACTAGTGTTTACATTTGAGCAAGTAGCATTTCCATTTCATCGAAATAGAGTAACATTTGCATTTATGCAATTAGTTTAGGATTTGGTTTCATGAAATTCACTACATTACATCATATCAATGAAATAATGACACATTTTATGTTGCACATATAGCGTCGATACCTCTTAATTTTGTACAAACCTTGGGCTGATAATTTAAGTTGGTAGCCTGTGGAGTTGGAACATTCTTTTTGCAATACCGGGGCTCATCATATTTCATATAAAGAATTGGCGATCATACTAGGGATCAATGTACTCCATTTTTGGTTTATTTTTCCATTGTTCCTTTCTTTCCACTTCTTCATACCTTTACAATCTTATTTAGTCAAGAACGGACCTAGGAAAACCTTTCACTAAGTTTTAATTGCAATCCTTATGTCAAAAATTTTGCATCCCTTGACCATGCACCCTCTGATCTTAGGACAGAGTGTTGCACCTCATTTAAGACTTATTTGTGCCTAAGTTGCATAGAACTGATGCCTTGTTTACACCTACATTGGCCCATGTTCATGAACAAATTTTCTTTTCTCTTCATTTTCTCTCTAGTTCACCTTTTTTGAGCTACTCTTCCCGAAGTCTTTGAGTGTATTATGGTTTATTTGAAGCCTCCATTTGTTTTATTTCATCTTTTTGTCCCTTTGGTAAGGATTTTTTTAGATTTTCCTTTGTTCTTATCATTAGGTCATTTGTAAACTGATTTTGTTTGATCATTGAGTGCTTATATGAATTGGTGTTTTAGTCGTCATTCTAAAACGTTTGTTTGAATCAGTGATTAAACTTTGCATCTTAGTTTTCATCATTTTTGAAAATTAAGTGATTTGAAAAGAAAACTATTGCATTTCCATTTAGGGTTTTGTGTGTGCAACAACATTGGAACACTTGCATTAAAATGAAATTGTACTTTGCACATTGTTTGCTGCATATTTTTTGTTGTGTACTCTTTGTCACTTCCCTTCCTTAGATATATTTTCATTGAATCAGAAACATTTCATTTCCTTAGCCTAGTTTGCATCTTAGGATATTTAGGTGACATTTGTGATGAGCCCCAAAACTAAAATTTAATTGAAGATAAACATTAAAATTTATTGAATCAACCTATGGAGAATTTGTAACATTTACAAAAACATTGAGAGGTCTAGGTTAGAGACATGTTCCAACATCGTTAAACTTAGGAGTCATCATTGCTTGCCAGTGTTTTATCCCAGGGATGAAATCTCTTTCCACATACATGAGTATATATGATTGTTCTCCACATACCTTCGGGTATATTGGACAATGCTCTACACACATGAGGTACATGGGAACACTCCCATTGAATGATTACGCATTAGACAAAACTATTACAGACTGCACTTCCATGTATTGTCGAGTATATTTTGGAAGTCCCCTATAGGTTTCTATCCTAACCATAGGTACCTAAGTTGTCTACCTTATGTATTGTGATACATTGAACACAACATTTAGGGAGATTGCCTACATGTAAGTTAAGTCCTTGGTTTTCCACGATGTATATTACAGTTCACAGTTGCTTGGTAATTATTGATGCCTAGATTACCCTCTTTGTGATCTATTTTTGTGTTAATTTCTAAAATTTACTATCCAATGTGGAAGAACAAAATTTCCCACTCCATTGTTCACTTAGAAACAAAAATAAGCCTCCTCTTCCACCAAAGGATTCTCGTGCTCATTGTTAGAAGCATACGAAGGCACAAACTACCGATTTGATAAATTTAGGAACTACTTCTCGTCCTCCTCCTGAATATAATCAACTAGAATCATCTTTCCCTTTTAGTAGTGAGCCCCATATTACCTCTACTTTTGTCAGTGAATTTGAGAGAATCAAAACAAAAGTAACTAAGACTTTCTTTCCTGAGGCTATTGAGCCCGACCTTCTTGAGTCAGAAACTTTATTACTCGTGGTTATTGACCCTGACGTGCTTCACCCATATTCACTTGTTACTTAAAGTCCTTCCCCTTCTCTTCCTTTATCTCAGACAAAACAACCATTTATATACCTTGGACCTGACGGTGAACTTCTTCCATATAGTCTTGTGAGAAATGAAGAGATCCCACAAGAATAGGTTCATCCTTATACTCATGTCCATTAGACTGGACTCCATTTTTATCAGACTCACCCTCTTCTTGCTCTTCAAACTCTAACACAAACTAATTTACTTGATTATTTTGACTCACCTGTGGATTTCTTGTGGCAATCTTCATTGGGATTGTTAACCATGATTGGATCCAATATGACTTCCCAACTAGTGTCGACCAGAATGGTTGAGACATCAAATGTTTCTTCCTCATCCATGTTTGCAGCATCATCAAAGGCACATATATATGGTGGTTCATCCGTCCCACCTAGATATCACTCTTTATCTATTACCTTCGATGGTTTTTATTCCAGCCCATGGACCTCTCCCACATCATCTATCTCAATAATTCCATCTAGCGCTTCCCTTATGAGTGCTACTCAGCCTACTCCCTCTCCTCTACCTACACCTACACTTGAACAACAAGCTAGCCCTTATGTTAGTGGGAAAGTATATATTCAACAACCTAATTCTCCTTATGTTGGGTACCCTCCACTTAGGGTATAGTTTCGTCCATCATCCACTTCTCCTATGGAAGGGGGGAACATATTGTTGGTATAACTAAAATAAATAATAAGCCTTATTATAATCCTCCTTATCCTGGGATGGTTGCGAGTGCTTGAAAACCTACATTTCTCATCCAACTTGGTTTGATTTTGGACCCATTGTTGAATTCTCAACCTGTTCCTTCTTCATCTCAAATTTGTAGGTTTTAACCTTGTACAAAAATTATCTGTAAATGAATTCTTTAAAACAAAAAATATACAATCGCGAGAAACACAAAAAAATACACAGATATTTTCCCCTTGACCCCAAAACTAGGAATACTAGACTGATTTTTTATTATATTCCTTTTAATGCTACAATACATATATATACATGTCGAAACAGTCATAAACCCCAAACCATTAACCTTGGATTAGAACATAACTGTAGTTCCCTTGACGAAATCTACAAAATACCATAGGCATAAAACCATCATGGCCAAAACCATGTGCGAAACCCATGAACAAAACCATAGGTAGGTCCAGCCACCTAATATAGGGTCCACCTTTTTTTTACCAAGGGGGCTACAACCCCCATTTAACTCCCGTATGTGTGCCTAATCATGGAAAGAATATAGCACATAACCAGAAACATTTATATCCTTCAATCTATACATCAACAAGCTTAAATACATGTAAGTCAACCTTTATAGGTTGTTATTGCATCTCAACCTATTCCATCAATATCTGCTACCCCTCAAGTTCCACTTACCTAAACTTTACAAGGTACCTTGCAGTCTTAACCATTTGGGCAAGGTGTTCCTCAAATTATAGTAGGACATAATGTGTATGGTATGGAATGTAATAGCCCAAAATAAACATGTAATTAATCTACTAATTAACATCAAATTCAAACTATGAGTAGTACTTACATGTGGTTGAAGTATGCCTACTGCAACAAGGTTTTGGGGACGACTCTCCACCCAACCGTAGGATCAATTGCACAAGGACTTGCTACAACTGGCCACGCCTGAGCCCTCAATCAATGTACTACTGGCAGTGACTCCTCTGTCTTAGAACACTATTCTTCCAAGAGAATGAATGATAGAATCTTGGAATGATGGAATGCCTCTCATCTTCCTCACCATCTATTAAATAGAGCAAACATTGGAAGGGGAACCACATGCACACACTCCATGTGTCTGCATGCAACTTTATTTCTTTCTTTTTTTATTTCGTTGGTTTCTACTTTTTGATAGCTATACTGATTTTTACTGCTTTCTTGTTTTATTTCTTTTTATATTTATTTAGCTTTAGTATTGTTATTTATTATTTTATTATTATTTATTTACTATTATTATTTATTTATTTATTGTTTATTATTTATTTTCTTATATTTTAATAGTATATTATATTATTTATTATTATTATTATATATTATATATTATTTTTGTTATTTATTACTTCATGTTGCCGACACCCTCTGCTGAACTAGTATAACCAGTAGGCATCGAAAGTTTCATGACACCTGGGAAATCCCAAGAAATCTCTTTCCTTTTTCCCACTTTCAGCACCAAGCATAAGCCTGAACTTATCTGTATCCTAGTCCAAGGCTGGCCCTAAGGCTCGTGCCTGACTCAAATTTCATCTTCCCCAAGGCAAGCATCCAATATGGTACTCAATGACTCCAGGCATCTCACAAGGCTGGCCCACTCCCTCCACAACTACTAAGGTGCACAGCCCCAGGCATTGAAGTCCTTACACCCCCACCAGACTTCGACATCCCAATCCAATAATAGGCACCTAGCCTAGAACATCAGGCACTTGGCCTCCTCAAGATGGTCCCATAGCCCTTCAAGGGCTATCCATCAAGAGCTAGACAAGACAAAGGAACCACTGGCATATGTAGTGTTGATAGAGTTTGTCCCCAATCCATATGGTGTTACTTATTCTCCTTCGTGCGTATGGGCTCGCACAAGATCATCAAATAAACTGACCCTCTCGGCCCATCACTATGACCATTACCAATCATGTTTCTTGGTCCACTCGTCAATACCCTTAAAAGAACTTTCTTCTTGATAGAACATCCCTTCATTTCCTAGTCTTAATTTCCTAATATTCCATGTCTACTAGCTTCAAAATGGAAACTTCTTCACTTCATTCTATTTTATTAAATTGACTTTAATTTCTCACCTCCGGTAATTGTGGTTTATTTTCCTCCTCTCTTAAAAACTTAGCACTGATATAGTTTGGAAATGTTGTTACTATTTCCCAACTTGGGTAATACCTGATAAATAAATTCATTAAGATGGCTACCAAATGTAATCCACTTATCATTTCCTATTTTAAGACATCAATATAATAAAATTACCTGATCATACATCTTGTTATCCATAATTCATTCATATAGTTAGTCACCTATGGAAAACTTTACAATGTGGCTCTCCCATTAGAGGGAAAACTATTATAGATGTTGTCATGCACACAACTTATCTTCTCCAATCATTCTATTTTATCATACCTTCCAGGTTCCTTAAAAATGACCTTCATTATTACCATGATTATTCAACTTCATTAGTTGATTTCCAATATTTTCTTCTTTATGTGCATCATCCTTAGATAGACCTTATAGTGATACCTTTAGAGTCCCAAGTTATGATTATACCAAACTCTTCCATTATGTTCTAAAATAGGTTGCCTCTTCTTACTGATTTCTTACCCTTGTTGTGACACTTCCTCTCAACCACCATAAGTATCTATCTAGCACCAAGTTGGCCATAATCACATGATCTATCATTAGTTATTATCCTTAGAAAATTTGCAAGTTTTTCCTTTCCACTTTTCCTTAGACAACTTTATCCAATATATTCAATTAACCTTGAATCACGAAATCTCATGTAACATTATACTCAACATCATGACATTTAATCAAAATAAACTGAAATCATAGTGTACGATTTAAAAGTATCATAAAGTTTAAGAAATAAAACATGATTTAGATGCTCCATAAAAAAGTATATGTCTTAGCTAAGTAAGCACTCCTACTTAGTTCATCACATCTTAATCATCAAGGATTTTTTGTCATCATTAGAAGATCATATTCAAATAGTTGTGTTCTTGAAATAATAGACTAGAGAAATGCCAAGCAAACTACTATCCCTAAAGGACAATGAGAACAATAATCCAAAGTGAATAATGATCATCTAAAGGTAATAAGATATCAGTGTTTATACCATTGTGAATTGGAACAGATTTCACTATTTTAGAGCACTTCAAATGGTGATGATATTACAAATTCCAACATCAATTATCCGCATACTTCAAACACTATGTAAACTATGTTGTAAATGAATCGGTGGGGAGTAGTTAAGAAAATACACCAATATTAAAGATTTGTTCCTCCACAAAACATGCTAGTATCAATAGTGCTCAAAATTTTTAGGGAAAATGCCATCCAATGTGGATTGAATCATGTTAGTTGGTGTATTGTTCAATCACAAGAAATGAATGTTTAGGATGTGAAATTAAGTTGTTTACAATGTTCTAAAACGACCATCATTCAAGATATGTTTAACATCATAGCATGGTATCACAGGATTATCAAGGAAAAATTCATGTGAAAATAAGCTGATAGACAGAAAAAGGTGTCAATCAATAATCACTAATTTTATAGTATTATACCATGGAAAACATGAGTTTGAAGGTAATAATGATGTATGAATAAAATCAAAATTCGAATGAATAAAGCTTAAGAATATTGGTGGCATTATTATTTTAAGAAGGTACTTGAATTCTAAAAGAAAATTTATTTACCAGTGACTTTTGAAATTATATGTCACACCAATATTAAGTCTATAGATTCATGACCTTTATGTGCTAGGATAAATTGAAATTTTGTGCTGTAGAGTGAAATATTTTGAGTATCTATTTAAGCAATCATAAATTATGTTAGAAGAAAAATTAAATGGACTGCCTTTAACAAAATAAATCGTTAAAAAAATTTATTGAATGTATCTTGGGATTATTATAACCATTAAATGATTACTCTAAGGGACTTTAAGAAATCAAAAAACCAAAGAGATATTCCAAAAGAAACACACCATAAACAAGAAGAGACACCACCACTTGACCCAAAACCAGATCGGATGACTAAGAAGGTTATCCCTCTCCAAAAGACAAAATAAAATCATTTTATTAATAAGATGGCCGGCCTGCAAGCTCACCCATGAAGGAAACACCATATCAAACCCTTAACAAAGCATTAATAGCTACTGGGTTTTACTTTCATTAATTATATCATAAATATCGAAACAATACCAGGAAACTCTGAACAAACCTATTGGCTATAATACATTTTAGCTATAATGATTTTAGCACTTTGAATTCTTGACAAGAGAAGGAGCTTCGTTTGGTGCTTGGACTTGAACAAATATTCACTTCATTTGAGGTAACCTTGTGGATCATATTTATCTGTAATGGTTGTAACCTGGATGCTCCACAAAGAGATTACACAAATCTAAATTCCAGCAGTGTTAGTATGATTTTTTTGTTAGCAATATATCTTACTTATAACCATAATCATTAGCACTATCCAATTTCAGCGATTGAATGAACAGGCAGTAGTTCAGTTAAGTTAGCCTTGCTATGTTTTCTGCTAATTCAATTTATTAATATTAATCTCTTAGACGTAAATGGTTACCTATTTCACAATTTCATCATAGATTAAGGGCATCAAGAACTCTTTGATATCATACATATCATTATCCTTATGCTTTTCATATATAGTACGCCGTGCCTATGAAATTTGTATGATCCCAGATTGAAATTAAAAATAAAATGAGCTATGGGATTAAGCAGTGTATTGTTTTAATTCTGTAGCTTGTCCACTTTGTTAAAAAAAAATGAACTCAGCAATGAGATCTTAATAATAACAATTGTCAAAACTATAGATTAAAAGTACATAAAAGCTATAGTTTCTAGGATTGTACTTTGGTACAAAAAAAAATCTCCTTATGAGACGTTGTCTATCAAGCCCACTAGAAAGAACTAGAAAGATGAATGCTTTAAGCTGGAAAATATGAATGATTACATTTATCTTATTCATAATCTATTTGAAAATTGATTTTATTCTACCTGTATTTTTCTTAATTAAGATGAGAGATGGCAGGAATGTAAGATGTAGCTGCTGAGAAAAAAAGTTTTTCTCACTATTTCAATGCAATGATGAAATGAAGTTACAGCTCTAAAGCTGGCAAACAATCTCATGTTTTGCATCTTAGCCATTAGATAATATATGATGTTCTGCCTGTGTTTTATCAAATACGGATAGCTCATACCAGCTGTAGCATTAAATTTTATGTAACAGAGTCGATAGGGCCCATCGTGAAAGTAGGCATTATCATAAATGAAGCGGTAGAAATTTTTTATCTCGTAAGAATGTCATGTACGAATTTAATGTGAACCTTTCCATGAAAGAAATGGCTGTATGTTATTGTCGAGATAGTATGAACTTCACGTGGAAATGTTGTCGAATGTTTTCATTTACCTAGTTATGAGATGATGAGACAGGACACCTGTATATCAATAAATTCCTACACACTAAACTATCTTTGTTTAGAGATGTATTAATAAAATTTGTACACTCAACACTCTTTTTTTAGAGATTGGCTATGTAATACACTGAAGTGCCAAACTCAGAACTGGCATGGCCAAGCCCAATTCATCTATGACAGGATTATCTAGCTAGCGTACATTTTGGAGTTTTTGCTAGAATTTGGGAAAATAATTATCTAGGAATGTAAGATGTCTGCATAATAATCCTGAAGGTGACCATCTCCCAGATTATGCTCCACAACCTGTGATTGTTCTCAAAATGGAGGATAGAAGCGATCTTCTTCTTCCTATAATTGTTTGTACTTTTCTTTTAGAGAGTTTGCTATCAATCACTTCATATTTCTATCCCAAACTATGAAAGCTAAAGGCTTAAATGGGCAATAGTTTGTGTGGGCAAGCAATAAATTTTTGAATTTGTTAAAAGCATTAAAAAAATTACAGGAATGCCATTTAATTAGAAAGCACAGGTGAAAAAATTTAAACAATCTACCAGAGTGGATCTGTAAATTTAGACGCCAATTCGTCGAATGAGCAGGGGCCTTCTAGAAACCCTGAAAGATAAATTAGTCACTGATCACGATTTCGAATCTCGCAGCCAGCCTTCGCATTTTGAATCTTGCGGCCAGCCTTCACTACTACCCTTTACACTACATATTGGATGGTAGTGGTAGAATTCCAGCCTGAAATCCCTATCATATAACAGGAACAACTCACCCGGCTTTACTTTTTGTGTTGTTAATTTTAATTTCGACTACTGGTCCTTTTATGTGGCATTGCCATTACATTTGCCCTATATGACAACATGCCAAGCATTTTACTGGGTCCCTACAAATTCCTCATAAATCCTCTTTCTGGAAATCTCCATTCTTCCATCAAAAACCATTCATAGCGAGCTACCTCCGATCCCGAAAACCTTCTCTGCATAATTCTCGATGCCAGAAAAAGTCCAGAGCATCCCCGACCTAGTGATCTAATTTGAAAGCCGCTAAGAATCCATTTCATTCCCAAATGTTCCTTCAAATTTAAACCCTTGAGTTCATCTAAAGATGTGGGAAACCATCTCAACCCCAAAGGTGAAGTAGACAATGAAGGATTTGGGTGAATTCAAAGCTTATTACAATTAGCTCAAGTCCAGATTTGCAGGCTTTCCTACCAAACTTGATAGAATTTGGTTTCGGTGACTGGGGAAATCATGCGTAGAGACATGCGGTTGTGTTTTCAGTAGTGTTTTAGAGGGGGTATTGACTTACATGAAAGAGAAAGTGACAGAATTTAGAGAAAGAATGGATGGCTCATATGGAGATTACGGTCAAAAAGTAAACTATGTGTTTAAGATTGTTCTAATTGGTGATTCCATTGTTGGTAAGTCACAGCTGCTTTTCAGGTTTGTGAGGAATGAGTTCAGCTTGGATTCAAAGGCCACCATAGGAGTTGAGTTCCAGACCAGGACTCTTATGATTGATCATAAAACAGTCAAGGCACAGATATGTGATACTGCTGCCAATGAATTCAGATAGAATAAAATAATGGTATGGGTAGTATTGATATCGAAGAAGCTACCACTTAATCAAATGGCTAAACTAACCTCTGTTTCTGGTATCTTCACACACAAAGAGAAGATGAAGCTAAAGAGACATTGTCATTTTGACTTGTCCTCATGAAAATAAGGATAAACATTATCCAAATTCAATGCTTTTATGGGGTAGAATATTTCGCAGAAATTTAGTTGTTCTGAAATGGAAAAAAATGATTAGTTGATATAGGTTTGCAACCATTCATTAACCTTTTTGCTACTCCCAACCAACCCTTTAAACCACATATTGCCTATCTTCGTTGGGTTGTTGGTTAAAGGATCATTTATCTAAGTTGACATTACATGATATCTATCCATTTATGATTTAATACCTATTATAACCCAATTCGATCCAAAGATCAAAGCTGTGGCTATGAGTACTACACTATTTATCCCCACCAATGGATAAACATGCTCGCAGAGACATGGTTTGTATGTGAGCAGTTGTTAACACCCATCACCAACCAAAATTCAAGAAAATAGAAAAAATGTTGAAATTCAAAACGAAAATGGTCCCACATAGATGTTGTGTATTTCCAACCATGAGACCAATTTCTGGCACACGCACACAGATATATCAGAAATAAATAAAAAGAATTTGCTATTGTAATTTCCTTGGAGATTTCTATGTCAAGAAACCAAAGTGATATATGGAGTGGTTGTACTTCAAACTCCACAATGCATGGTGCTTCAAGAAACAGATTCATAATTTTATTTAAATATGTACATGATAAGACTTGCGATGGAAATTACTCATAGGAATGAGTTTAAAAATGATTGAATAAAATTTTTTTACGATGCCCATAGGCTCTAAGGGTTGAACTTGCTCTGATATCATATGTAATAGCCCAAAATAAACATGTAATTAATCTACTAATTAACATCAAGTTCAAACTATGAGTAGCACTTACCTGTGGTTGAAGTCTGCTTACTGCAACAAGGTTTTGGGGACGACTCTCCACCCAACCGTAGGCTCAATTGCGCAAGGACTTGCTACAACTGGCCACCTTTGAGCCCTCAATCAATGTACTACTGCCAGTGACTCCTCTGTCTTAGAACACTATTCTCCCAAGAGAATTAATGATAGAATCTTGGAACGATGGAATGCCTCTCATCTTCCTCACCATCTATTAAATAGAGCAAACATTAGAAGGGGAACCACATGCACACACTCCATGTGTCTACATGCAAATTTATTGCTTTCTTGTTTTATTTCTTTTGTTTTTACTTTTTGATAGCTTTACTAATTTTTACTGCTTTCTTGTTTTATTTCTTTTTATATTTATTTAGCTTTAGTATTGTTATTTATTATTTTATTATTTATTTACTATTATTATTTTTTATTTATTGTCTATTATTTATTTTCTTATATTTTAATATTATATTATATTATTTATTATTTATTATTAAGGGACATTACATGGAACAACATCAATTGAATCTGCCTTATGTGGGGATGATGAAAAATCCCACGAGGAAACAATATAGACCTTATCAGGGCATTCCTCATGTTCCTTTTCAAAGCCAACACATCCAAACTCAACCATTCCAACCTTTATAGGGTTATCCTAGAGTTGGTCAACAAGGTTACATGTATGATGGTTACTAGAATCCTCCTTATTGTGGTTCTGAGGTTCCTCTTTATCAAAGCCATCCTTATCCGGGGACGTAAGTACCTATTTATCATTCTATTCCCTCCTATTTAGGTGTTGACGGTGCTGGATCCGCCAACATGTCAAGGGGATCTCTTCAGTAAGAAATCCCAATTATACTATAGAAATTTTTCCACAAATCAGATAGCTCTGATACCATGTAGAAATTTCACCTGTAGATCAAACTGATATATGCAATGTCCTAAAGCATAATACTTGATCTAGTTCTACAAAACATTAAGTGGAAGAAAAATCGATTTTATGAGCATCGTCAAGCATAAACACATATAACTGATCAAGGGAAATAATCACACATAACACAAGATATATCACTGGGGAAAGCACCACCATAAAACCTCAACACTATATTATCAAGCAAGTGTAGATCCTCAACAACATAAAAAAAGAATCAGCTTAATAGCTATCGTACTGTCTCTATAATTAGAAGATGAAAATCATGGACTACTCAGGCCTCATTATATAGGCCGAAAATTGGCCTAATCATACCTATTGTCACCTTAGGTCCACCTACGTAGTCAAAGAAGAAAATAGATTTCTTCCTCATGTAAGGAATACTTACTAGAAATATCCTAGCATTTGATAGTACATTGTCCCTCATTTGATCTCAATTGGGTCTTTGTCTGAACTACCATGCATCAATTATTCATGAGAAAATACTCAGTTATCTGAAAATAATAGTTGTCACATGCATGCAAGCATTAACAAACTATATTTCATTATTTTAACAACTTGTTAAAATAATCTAACTGGACTTGACTAAGTTAAACTAAGTCAATTAATTCTCTCATTATAGAACTAGACCTTATCTCCTTTAATCAAGGGATGAATTCCTAAATCAAGGGAGAAAATAATTGCATGATCTCACAAAGACTTCAAGTTTAATTTTCCATAACTAATTAACTCATGGAGATTGATTAATTAATATTTTAAACTGCTGGTAAGACCAAATTCGTTTTTACTTCCTATAGTTAGACCAGGGACTGCTAAAAATAGGAAGGGGCCCAGAAATGCTATTTTTAGAACTTTCTATTTTCAGCAGTTTCACCTCTCACCCAAGGTGGCCAATGACCTCCCTAGCCAAATTTCTATTTTTAGGAGTCCTATTTTTAGCACATTCTAAATTTAGCGTTTCTTATTGCACATTTTTTTTCAACACTCCCTCTCAACAAGAAAAGGATTATCAGCAACCCTAATCCTGTCTCTATAGAACTCAAACTTGCCTTTTGACAATGCCTTTGTCAAAATATATGCATCCTGTTCCTCGATCGAAATGTACTGCAATACCATGATCCTCTTGACCACACAATCCCATAGATGATGATAGTGGATATCTATATGCTTGGACCTGTCATGAAACACTGGATTCTCAGAGAGTTTAATGCAACTCTGATTATCACAATATATCACTATAGGATCCATCATTTGACCAAATAATTCCACTAGAATCTTTCGCATCCATATGGCCTCACATGCAACCTGACTAGCTGCCATGTACTCTACCTCCACTATGCTAAGTGCAATTGATCTTTGTTTCCTGCTATACCAAGAAACTGAAGCTAACCCAAGGTTGAAGATTCCTCTAGAAGTGCTCTGTTGTCTGATGGACTACCTGCCCAATCTGTATCCATGAAGCCTTCGAGATTCACTCCCTCTGTCTGCCTGTACCATAATCCATATTGTGTAGTGCCTCTGAGATATCTCAGCACATGCTTTGTTGTCTTCCAAAATAACTTGGTTGGCTGAATGATAGCTTGACTCAGCTAGTTCACGACAAAGCACAAATCCGGTCATGTGTTCACCAAATACATGCGTGAACCCACAAGCCACCTATAAACTGTAGCAGCCACTACCTCACCTGAAGTAGCATCCTCCTTCCTCCAGTTTCGTGCCATAGGAGCCTCCATGGGCTTACGCATCTCCATGTGGAAGTGCCTGAGTATATCATTGGTATACTTGCCTTAAGACACAAATACTTCCCCATCTCTCTGCCACACCTCCATGCCTAGAAAGTAGTGCATGAGGCCCATGTCGTTCATCTCAAACTCTCTTGCAAGGTCCTCCTTGCAAGACTTGATCAACTGATCATCACTTGTCAAAATCAGATCATCGACATAAAGTACAATAATCGATAGCTTACCTTCTACAATTATATGGTAGAGGTTCGCATCCGCTTCACTCTTGGTGAAGCCCAACTCGGTGAAATAGCTGTCGATCCTGGTATACCAAGCACGGGGTGCTTGCTTCAGCCCATACACTGCTCACTTGAGATGACACACATGTGACTCACAATTGAAGGTCTCAAATCCCTTTGGCTGCTCTATGTATACCTCTTCCTCAATCTTCCCATTAAGGAATGTTGTCTTCACATCCATTTGATGGATCTTCCAACCCATCTGAGCTGATAGTGCTAAAATCGATCTAATTGATGAGTACCTTGCAACAGGAGCAACGGTCTCATCATAGTCAATCCCCTCAACCTGTGAGAAACCACGAGCAACAAACCTTGCCTTTTATTTCTCAATACTACCATTAGTTGCCTGCTTTACCTTGTAAAGCCATCGGGAAGTAACCAATAACTTGTCCCTCAATCTAGGAACAACATCCCACACACTGTTTCGCATGATAGAATCATACTCCTCTACCATCACATCAACCCAAACTGGTTGCTGGACTGCCTCCTCAAATGAAGAAGGCTCAGTCGCTACACATTCCCCAACCAGGGCCATGTAGCCAGTGTATCTCTCAGGAGATCTCCTCTGTCTATGCTGAGAGGATGGCTGCCCCACATTCTCTCTTGCATCCTACATCAATCTGTCAGCTTCCTGTGAATGTTTTCGCCCATCTCTGGAAGACTCTCCAACAGTGGTGATCTCCACTACTGGAATCTCTGCATGCGACTGATCTGCATCATGAGGAGGCTCCTCCCCCTTAGGAACTAATAGTTCCTCATCATCACCATGTAACTTGAGCTCCCTCTCAAGTGACACTTGCATGGCTCGTTGCTCATCGAACTTTAGATCCCTGCGCACTACAGTCCTCTGACTGGTAGGTAGAAACACATGATAGTTGTGAGGTGTATCTGTGTACCCTACAAGTATTCCCAACTCAGTTGTTGGGTCTAGCTTCCTCTGAGCATATTTGGTGACATGATAGAAGACTAGTGATCCAAATATGCGGAAGTGACTCACATCTGGTCTCTTCCCCAAAAAAGCCTCCATAGGTGTCTTCATCCCCAAAATACGATGAGGACTTCTGTTCTGAAGATATACTACTGTATTTCATGCCTCAGCCCACAGATGTGGTAGGCCTTTGTCATGCAACATCAATCGAGCTATGCCCACAATAGATATGTTCTTCCTTTCAGCCACCCCATTCTGTTGTGGGTTATGAGGTGCCGTGAGTTCCCGTTTAATTCCTTCTGAAGCACATAAGTCCTTGAATTGCTGGGAAACATACTCTCCACCGTTATCACTCTGCAAGGCCTTTATCTTCCTCCCTGATTCCTTATCTTCCAAAGCTTTGAACTCACGAAACTTCAAAAAGGTTTGATCCTTATTTTGCATGAAGTAGATCCAACATCTACGAGAAAAATCATTTATAAAAATAACAAAGTACCTTTGCTTAACGATGGAGGCTATAGAGAAGGGTCCATATACATCTAAATGAACTCGCTCCAGAAATACTACTGCTCTACCGTCCCGATCATGAAAGGAAGATTTTGCATTCTTACACAAAGTAAAACCTTTGCATGTGCTCATTTTCTCTAGTTTGCACTTGGGTAATCTGGTAGAAATCTCCTACATGATCTTCAAAGCCCCATGATGCAAGTGGCCCAGACTCCTATGCCATAACTCGCCAATATCTTGGCCATGCATCACCTTTGCTTTGGTACTCAAAGTAGCACAGTCTTCTACCTATAACTTATAGAGATTCTTAACTTGAATCCCTATCTGTTTGGTCTGTCCAGTGATGATATGCCTTAGGAAAACCTTTCCCAAGCTAAAGAGTACATCATAGCCTTTATCCTCAAGCATAGCAGTAGACACAACATTATTTTTCAGCCCTGGTACATACATAACATTAGAAAGAGAGAGGGGAGAGCCATGCTCCCTCTGAAACACAACTGTACCTTCACTTGAGACACGGTACTTTTTGTCATCGCCCATCTCGATCTGTATCTGGAGATCCTTCTCCTCCAAAGTGCTGAAAATATTCCTGTCACCTGACATGTGGAAAGGGGCTCCACTATACAAGTACCAAACACATCCCATGTTGGATGAAACCTTGCATGAAATAAGTGATAAATCCATCTCAAACTGTGAAGCTAGTGCATCACCATCAGATTCCTTGGAGGAACCCTTCTTGGAATTCTTCTTTGGGCAACTAGTAGCATAGTGACCCAACTCATGACAATGAAAGCATCTCACTTTCGACTTGTCAAACTTCTTCCCTCCTTGAGAAGACTTGGATTAGGATGACTTCCCTTTCCCCTTCTTAGCTTTAGATGTTAAATCCAAGTTCTCTTCATCATCATGCTTTGATGAAGAAGCTCCATCTCTGGTGTTCCGTCTGATGTCCTCTTGCATCAAATCCGACCATAGTCGTTCCCAATTTGGAAATTTGTCCCTTCCATTAACCAAGTCCTGGTAACTTTGCTAGCTCTTAGGAAGGCCAAGAAGTGCTAGACTAACTATATCATCATCAGTGGTAGTGATCCCTATGCTTGCAAGCTCATCTCTGCAGTTGGTGAGCTTGTTCAAGAATGTAGTGATCGTATCGCCCTTCTCACACTTGATCTTTCAAAGCTTGTCTTTCAGTTCCATCTTTCTCTGATCACTGCTATTCTGATATAAATCTTTCAATTTTTTCCACATTGCAAATAGAGTCTCCTTCCCATGGAGGCTCGAGACAATGTGATCTCGAACTCCCTCCAAGATGATTCTCCTAGTTCTATCCACATTCTTTTTCCAGTCTGCAACCTGAGTAGCATCAGTGGGCTTAGGGACATCTTGATCAATGTAGTCCTTAATGCCATTATCTTCCAATACTTCTTCCATGTGATCCTTCCAAGATATATAGATTGAGCTACCAAAAAGGGCATACTCAAGCCTCAAACCAGTGAAGGCCATCTGGATGAAATCTGAACTGTGATGAGAACTAGATATCAATATCCCGAATAACAAACTTTGAATTCCTTTCTCTTTCTTGTATACTATTCCTTGCTCTATTACCAGTGCTTCGATACCATGTAGAAATTTTTCTACAAATTGGATAGCTCTGACACCATGTAGAAATTTCACTTGTAGATCACACTGATATATGCAATGTCCTAAAGCATAATACTTGATCTAGTTCTACAAAACATTAAATGGAAGCAAAATCAATTTCATGAACATCATCAAGCATAAACACATATAGCTAATCAAGAGAAATAATCACACATAACACAAGATATATCACTGGGGAAAGCACCAGCATAAAACCCCAACATTGTATTAACAATCAAGTGTAGATCCTCAACAACATACAAAAAGAATCAGCTCAATAGCTATCCTGCTCTCTTTGTAATCAGAAGATGAAAATCATGGACTACCTAGGCCTCACTATATAGGCTGAAAATTGGCCTAATCATACCTGCTGTCACCTCAGGTCCACCTATGTAGTCATATAAGAAAATAGATTTCTTCCTCATGCAAGGAATAATTACTAGAAATATCCTAGCATATGATAGTACATTGTCCCTCATCTGATCTCAACTGGGTCTTTGTCTGAACTTCCATGCATCAGTTATTCATGAGAAAATACTCAGTTATCTGAAAATAATAATTGTCAGATGCATGCAAGCATTAAAAAACTATATTTCATTATTTTAACAACTTGTCAAAATAATCTAACTGGACTTGACTAAGTTAAACTAAGTCAACTGATTCTCTCATTATAGAACTGAACCTTATCTCCTTTAATCAAGGGAGAAAATAATTGCATGATCTCACAAAGACTTCAATTTTAATTTTCCATAACTAATTAACTCATGGAGATTAATTAATTAATATTTTAAACTGTTGGTAAGACCAAATTCGTTTTTACTTCCTATAGTTAGACCAGGTACTGCTAAAAATAGGAAGGGACCCATAAATGCTATTTTTAGCAGTTTCACCTCTCACCCAAGGTGGCCAATGAAATCCTTGCCCAAACTGCTATTTTTAGACATGCTATTTTTAGGAGTGCTATTTTTAGCACATTCTAAATTTAGCATTTCTTTTTGCACATTTTTTTTTAACATATACCTCAGACTGTTTGGTGTAGGATTCCTAGCAGTGGGTCGTAAGGTAATGCCTTGATCGTGATGTTACATAGAGGAAAGTATAATAACTTTGTCAGCAACAAGGATGTGACTGATGCAATGAGTTGAAGAAGGCGTATGAGAGGTTTCAAAATTCTGAAGGGGGGAGGAGGTGAATGTGAGTTCCAAGTTGAAAGGGATCAGTCCCAACTCGGCTAGGAACACACAACACAAAGGACATGCACAACTTTTTGTGGAGCAGTCCACTTGGATGTGGCAGTCACATGATAGAAGGTAAGATAATGCATACAACACTCATGGATTAGTCTGAGATGAGTGCGACGATTGTTATGACAAGGTTCAAGTGAAAGGTCTGTCTTATGTCCAGCAAAGAAGTCAACGTGGATAATGACAACATCAATGACATATGCAACACATTACCAACAAAATTCAAATAATTACATGTGAATCAATTCATACACAGGTACGTAAGTTAAACAACATATATCATTAAAGAAATCGGAGAAATCCAACTACAATAAAAACATATGCATGAAAATGTGATGGCTCTTATTATATAAAGAAGTGTAAGTCACAATCATATAGTACATCCATGTAAACCTGCTAGCCCCAACAATGGAATGTTACATCCACATCCTCCTGCTCCTCCAAAGAGATGTACTAGCTCCATGTAGTGGATAAGCCAAGGCACGTTACAATATTGTCCAAGCCTTCTTCAAGATAGTCTTAGTAGAAGATTGGCTGACCAAAAGCCTATACAATGAGTTATGAGGGACTATTTATAGAAATGGGTGGGGTGACCCTTGACATTACACTTTGTGAACATTCAACTACCCTCATGACTCTTCACCTACTCTATGATTGTTACAACCACTCTTGACACTTGACTTACACTTGACATTACTCAACATTACAATGCACATCTACCCATGTGAATAATGGCTTGCACAAACCAAAATAGACATCATTTAGATTTAGAAAACCATAGGAGTCCAACTACTCGGCATCCTCATACTGATTAACAATGACATATTGATGCCAAGATTGGTAGTCCTTGAGAGTGTCCATGTGTTCTGCTGTGACATCCTTCTGAAACTTGAACCTTGCCTTGATAACATCTGGGTACATTGCTCGGTCTCTTCAATCCAACTTGTCTGCAAACATTTGCATCATTTTCTTCAGTGTGGTTGGACCAACAACGTACTTGCATATAATGTATGCAAAGATAGGCAAGTCTACACTGGTGGTGGTGCACATCAACTCGTCGAAGTATGAGTCAAGCTTGTGTCTGACCTACTTCTTGGTCTTCGCTTGGGTGAGAGTTCCAAGTTATGGGATCACAGATGTGTGCACTATAACCTCCATGCTTTTGAATACTCATGCATGGGAATCCTACATGTTAGTGATGAGTTGCGGTGGGTCTTCATAGTTCTAGACCTAACTCCGGATACGTGCTTATAGCTCGACTGCATTGGCCTTCATCATATTTGGAATGTGAAGAGGGGCTCCCTTGTACTTCATCATCCATGCTTACATGTTATCAATAGTAGTATGTATGTTTTTCAAGATGCGTGCTCTTCTTGCACGTCGCTGTTGCCATCTATGGAGATGAACGACTACTTGATGAACGATACCAAACTTGGAGTAGAATGCTTGCATAACTATGTCCAAGGAAAATACTTCATCTAGTATTTCCTTCTTCAGTTCAGCTCGAGTGAAAATTGTCACCAAGTACCCTCCCTGCTTGGCCACCTGTAGTTCCTTTTCCATTCTCTCACTCTCAGCTATGAGAAAATGAACACTTGAGCTAGTGGCTTTGGCATACACTCTAGTTGTATCGGCCAAAGCAGCTAGATGCTTGTTCACATCAACCACAATCATTTTCTATTCAAATTGTATAGGGGATGTTTGGTCATCCAGAGTTGGTACCCTCCGAGGCTGCACAACTCTATGATGAGATTTGTCAAAGGAGATGTTGTGCATCTCTGCTTCCAGTTAACCACCAAGGATCTCAGTGCCTCTATGGTCATTCAAGACTTTCTCATCATCGGGATGTAATGAAGTGGGTGATTCGACCTCTTTGTGGTGGAGCATGAGGTCGGTATCTTGTTCCAACTCTTGTTGCTCCATGTCTGCATCAAACTCTTCAAGCACCTCTTCTATCTCATGAGAAAAGTCTTGCCCCTACAATGGTTCATCTTGTTCGCCTGATGCTAGTTGTTCAGATGAATCAACTACTTGTATGGGCGCTGCTTCGTCTGTCTACATGTGATGCGCCCCCCTGCTGAATCTGCTATTGTTGCACTTCCTTCTCCTATTGGCATAGCTCTTGTGCTTTTTGATGTTGTACCCTCAACTCACGCAACTCCTTCTCTACTTCTTCCATTCTCTTCTTATCCCTCTGCTTTTACACAATTCACTTGTCACGATGCTGCCTCTTTGCCTAAATAGCCATAGCTGCTTGTTCTAAAAGTGGATCTACTCGAAACTTGTAGCTTTTCTCTTCCTCCATGCGGTCAACAATCTTCCCTTCCCTTTCTTGTGCACAGGTATGCTTGGCTCTCCTACCTTTGCTGCTTTTGCTACATTTTCTACTGTTGGTGCTCTCCATGATGCTGCTTCATGGTACTTTGCTAACCACTCTACATTGAAATTGACCTACTCAATGGGTCTGGAGGAATTGTAATAGTATCTCCATTAGTTCTCCTCAGCCCAATGACATGCCCCATGGATCCAGTTGAATTGAATTCTCATGTAATGATCCTTCACAATGGAATGTGGGTCATATGGGTTGAAGCTTCAGAGGTTGAAAGGATACTTCCTCATCTACTCTACTTCGACATCCGCTTGCCTGGTACTCTGGATCTCATATAACCCAATCCGATATGGAAGAGGGGGCCAAGGTGCCTTCTTCTTCCGTTGTAGTCTAGTTGTCAATCCTACCGAGATGTGGTACACAACTTCCTGCACAGGGAAAATTTTAAGAACCACACTAAATTTATATGTATAATAAATGGGCTAATCCCCATGATACATAGGAAAAATGGGAGGTGATTTTATCAATAATATAATATGTATATGTAATTTTTTTGGAAAGTATCTCACCAGATTATATTATCTTGTACAGTGATGGAGAATCTTTCACTGAATTATAAAATCTTGTAAGATCTTGGCAAATATTTTACTGAATAATAAAACATTGTGAAGTCTTGGTGAATGTTTTGTTAAAGTACGAAACCATATATGATAATAATAAAAAATATTAATTAAATTGTAATATACTAACATACATGTTTGGAAAAAAGAAACATAATTTTCTCTTCCTACAAACAATGTTCCAAGTTTCAGTGGCCGTGTTTGTCAAGGTTCTTACAATACACTCTTTCATATCCTTCTATTAGTTTTGATAATATTCCACAACAAAGTTCTTGTAGGTGTTGATATTGACCACTAGTTCTGTCAAGGTAGGAGAGATTAATATTTTCTCTACAACTTTTGTCAAGCTACCACTTTTTTCAAGTTATCAAATTTCTTTCTTATTCCATAGACTCCAATTGCGAGATAAAAAAACACATCATGTTTGTTTACCCCAACATGCCAACAAGTAGCAAGCCCCAACTATATTATATAATAAAGTATTAGGTATCCCAAAGGCTTGAAGGGGATCTAATTGAAAGAAGTGACCATTGTGAGAAGTCTTCCAATCAATATATGAGTATATAAATGTAGATTTATTATTATTATTTTAATTGGAAATCTTCAATTAAATAATAAAATTTAATTGTGTCTGCCAATCTAAATTTCTTATTAGCATAATTCACTACCCTCATACGTCTTCCATTTTTTAACAGCGTTGTAACATGTAGATTAATTTCCTTTTTGGTGAACAATCTCCACCTTTTAGGAAAATATGGTGCAGTGGGTCCAACCCTTACAAATCATTGGGAAAAACTAAGAATAGCACAAGATGAAAGGTTGTACAAACCAACTTATTTTTCAAACAACTAATCCAACATTAGTACCTAAACTTTTTCATGAAGATATCATATTGAGAATGTTTGAAATATGGTGGGAAATATTCTGTGAGGGTGATGTAGAAAGAGTGATAAGGTTTCGTTGTTTTGAATTTTTTTTTTGTTAAATCAGAAAAACCAATATTAATGGAGATATTGGTATTTTTTACTAAATTTTGTGAAGTGACTAAATGTAGCTTTAACCATTCACCTTAAGATGTTTTTACAATATAATTTCCTAAGTCTATTTAATATCTTCGTTATCATAAAAACCAACCTATATCCATCTTAACTCCACATCTACCACTCTTAGAGGGATGAAATCTATTTACCCCTCTGAGCACTTGGTAGACCCAGAATTAAGATGGATCTAAGATGATATAATTTCCCCTTTAAATATTCTATGCTCACATGAATACCATGGTATTACCATGGGTCAATACCATGGGTTATCATAAACCTGGAGCTTAAAAATTACTATTAGTAATTTATAAAAATTAATAAAATTAATAAAATTAATAATTGATTTTTATTTTAACCAAGTTAAAATGTTTAACATACATTAAATTACAACATCCATTTTTAGTCTCGATCCACCATGCCTCGAGAGGGATCAAATATTTTTTCACTCTATGCTAGTTTGCATATCACGATATTTGATCCCTCTCGGGGCTTAGTAGATCCAGAGTAAAAATGGATCTATGCTGGTTTAATCCCCCCCTTTAAATAGGCTACATTCCACGTGAATACCATGGGTCAATACCATGTGCCATTTTTATTTTTATTAATACTAATATTAGGGTTAATACTGTTTTTTTGCATGGTATTAATAATAATTTAGCCCATGGTATTTGGCCCATAGTATTTTGCCCATAGGTTTCACCTAAATATAACACATTTTTTGAGTGTTCGTAAATATAAGGTGACTTATGGAGTAAATATAAAAAAATGTTTTATTTATTTACCATACCTCTCATTTATTTATATTTTTATTAATTTACCATACCTATTTTACAAATATGGTATTTGGCCCATAGGATGCACTTAAATAAAACCTCTTTTTTGAGCGTGTTAGCACCTAAATCTGCCTTAGGCTGAAGGAAGGAAAAAATTAGGGTAACCACAAACCACGCTTAGTCTGGTAGCTAGCCCTACCAGAATAGGAGAGGGCTCTCTCCGAGTCATGCTCAGTGAATATACAAGAAAAAACGGTTTGAGATGACTTACAGTGAAATATTGATCTTAGGCTAGTAAGTGAATAGGGGTACAAGAAACCATTTTCATGAATGACCGAGCTTCTGGGATGGTATGGGACCAACGGTCAGCAAGGAACAGAGAATTTAATACAAAGGCACAGATTATTCCATGAGGCAAGGCAGGCGGAAAATGTAGCAATTTAGTTTGAGGTAATGCGGAATGAATAGATTGCTAGAGAAAGTGAAAAGGGCATAGGAACATGAATCCTTTTCAACAGAAGAAGAACACTGAACATGAAATTTTCCCATAGGCAGAGGAATAAAATTGAATTCTACCTAATCTCACTCAGAAAATTTCATTGGAAATGAACATGAATTGAATTATGAAACATAAAGAAATACATATGAAAACATAAGAGACAGATTTGCTACACTCACAACCACAAGAATCTCATGAAACAGAGCCGCTACCTTTCATTAATTCTCTATAAAAAATACACAGTGAAGAAACAGAGTTTCTTTCCCATAGTTTCCCATAAGTTACAAACCAACCAACCCTTTGCAAATAGATTGCATAAAATATATAGAATGTCTAAGGAAGAGATAGAATTCCCAAGGGTTGGGGAGTTACTCGAATCATTACAAAATGGAGATGAAGAGCCAACCATCAGCTACAGGTGCAACGCTACAAACATGACATTTGGCTTGGGTGACCGTTTGCCTTCCTTCGCCACTTGGAAAGAAGCCAATATGGAGAAAAAATACTTTAAATGCTACCTTTTGTGCCAAAAAACTGAAGTGTAAATGAGCGGGTCCACTTGGAGAAGTCGCGAACTGAAATTTCGCGAAACGGAAGCAAATTTGGCAATTTTTCCTTTGTGCGCCGTGCCATTTTCTCTGTGCATCACGCTACTTCGAGGCCTGTTTTGGGGCACTTTCAGGTGTCCAAAATGTGCCCAAGTGGGGTTGTTGGAAATCCTATCCTGTCTACTTTCTAACCCCACTATAATTTTTGAATTTGGTGCTCATTTGGGCCTCCAAATCTCCATTCTCCCAAGACTGCTTCCTGTGTGTCAAAAAAGGGGCAGAGAGGCCATTTTTGGGTGTTTTTTGACCTTTTGGAGACTCATATCTTGTCAAAATTTCTTGTCCAGACACCAGTAGTCGTGATTTTCCATGCTAAATCCAAAAATGCAAACCATTCCTCATTTGGAGCTCTAGAATTTTAGCGTCGCGCGCACAGGGAGAAAAACCCTGTGTTTTGCCCAAAAATTTGTCATGTGACCCAAAATGCCCCAAAAATGCTCCAAATTTCTTGTTCAGGCACTAGTAGTCATGATTTTTCATGATGAATCCAAAAATGTAAACCATTCCTCATTTGAATTTCTATATTTTTAGCCCCGCGCATAGGGAAGTGGCACGACGCACTAGGCTTGAGGCGCGGTGCATATAGCCTGTGCGTAGTGGTTTTTTCAGGAGACTTTTGGAGGCCTTCCCAGTGTCCAAATTGGGCGCAGGATAGATCGTTGGAAAGGTATTTGAATCTTATTTGCAACCCAATTATAATTTTTTAATTTAGAGTTCATTTTCCCTATCAAACGTCAAATCTCCCAAGACTGGTCAAAATGTGTCAAATGAGGCTGCCTAAAGGCAGGGTTCTGTTGCAGTCAACTTTTGAATGCCTTCCTCAACTCCAACTTGAGCTCATGGTAGCTCATTGGAAATATATTTGTGTCTAGTTATCACTTGATGCATCAAGCAAGTGTTTTGGCCAACTGAGCTAGGAGAAAATTTGATTTTCCCAAGGTCACTTCAGAGGTGCATCAATTCTTCCGAGGAAACTATATTTTTGACATTTCTCCAAAACCATGACACCTGTGTAAAACGTGAAGGAGGATTTTCTTCCTTGGCATGTTTTGGAAAAAAACCTCTCTCAATTTTCCCAAATTCATCTTTTATTTCTCAGAAACATCATTTGAGTGAAACCTATCCCGATGTGTGAAACAAGAGATTTGTCGAAATGAAGCGAAATGAAGGGGATAGGGAGCTTCTAAATTCTTGAGGAAATTTTGGGAAGTAGGGAGGGATGTTAGAAAGTAGGGAAAAGTGAAATCGCAGAGATTGAGTGAGGGGAAGGGGTCCAAAAAGGCAAAACACAGGTCCAACCTAGAAAATTGCCAGGTTGTAGCAAGAAACTAGGGTTTGTGCGAAAATGAGGAATTTGGGGGATTTTAGTGATGGGAAGTTTTTAATAAGGTAAATTATGGATAGAGAAAGGTGTGTGAACATCAGGATACAAGTGTTTCCAATGATTTGACCATCCAAGAGAAATTAGCTTCAAAACCCTAGGAGAGGGAAATGAACCTTGCCTAGGCGCAACTGAAGCATGAACAAGGTGTAAAATGGCCCAGTGGAACTTGACATGATGATGACAACCCTTTTAATGATGGTACACTCAGTTGAATGGTGACATCGAATGTCATTTGGACAACTTTGACAAGGGTAAAATCAAACCCTAGACCTAATGCCTAGTGACCAAATTTTGCTTGAAGACTCACTGAAATGACAAAATTTGACCTTGACACTTTAAAATCACTTTGTAAGAGCATGTTTAATCACTGGAGGAAGGCTGCAAAGACTGACACTAACAGAACATTCATAAATAGAAATAGGGTTATGAACTAAATATAAAAAGAGGTTTTATTTATTTACCATACCTCTAGTTTATTTATATTTTTATTTATTTACCATACCTCCACTTTATTTATATTTTTATTTGTTTACACCCTAAAAAATGTTTTATTTATTTACCATACCTCTCATTTATTTATATTTTTATTAATTTACCATACCTCTTTTATAAATATGATATTTGGCCCATAGGAATCTATTAAATAAAACCTATTCTTGAAAATTAGGGCGAATGGAAGGTTGTAACTCCTAATTTCAAGGGATAAATTTACCTTTTTTACCCTCTCCCTTAAAATAAGGTGGGCTAACCTCCATACCTAATTTTTTTATAAAATAAATTTGAGGTGATTTGTAAAAATGTACTATGATACAAAATATTCGCCCACTAAAAATTCAAAACCCCTTAATTTCGCCTAAGGGCGAAAATTCGCCCCTAAAATTTTCCATGTTCCTACATGACAAGCACTTCCAAGGCAAACTTTGGTAGAATAGGCAGAGACTTCTCTGCATTGAACACTCAGATGAACGTGTTGGACAATGAGGCATACCAATCTGCAATCCCTAGCAATGCCTTCATCGCTTCCTTTGATATGTAGGGTGGATCCTGTTTGAATACCACCCTATATACTAGGGTGACAAAATGGTCGGACAACTGCATGATCACTCCTCTAAAGATGCATTCGGACAACCGCTTGAAATTTGTGTTCACAATAATATCTGTCAGTGATCATGCCCACTCCAAGCCTAGGAACTCATGTCGGGAAAAAAACTGCATCTAGAATGTAAGCATACATATAAATCTCTGCATGCATACCATCAGGTGACTATCGAGCCTTTGTGACTTGCTTGTTTAGCTGGTTAACTAGTATGTTGGATTAGTTGCATGGTCTTCCTTCTCTAGCCAGTTGGTCCAACGTGATCACCCAACTTTTAGGGAAGGTCTCAGTGCTTGCTTGGCCACTCAGTCAACATGCGAATATGACCAAGTATTGGTACACCTTCCTCAATATCTTTGTCTTGTATATCTGGTTGGGCATCATCCTGAAGTGAGTTGGCTCCTTTACCTAATGCTTCAAAATGTCTCTAGAGTGAGCTCTACTGTTAGGGAAGCTGAATGGAGGAGTCATGATAGTCATGGGCTTGGTCATCTGACATATTTCATTGTAATCTCGTGCCCAGAAGGTTTCAAGCTTCGTCCCATTGACACTGCTCAAGGTCATAGTCTTGGGGTTAGTGTGGGAAATGATCGAGTGAATAATGTTCTCGCATGGGAACACGGGGTATCTACATGCAATCTGATACAATCCAGACGTATGAATGTTCATGTACACCTGACGGTCTTTGAGGCCTTCACCAAAAGTATCTGCGAATGTTTCATTCACCTCTTTCCACTTTAGTTTGATGTCCTCATCTAGATACAATTTCTTATCTTCGTAGATCGACATACTAGAGGACACCTGCTCAACTGTTGCTCCAACTGCAATACCATCAGTGTCCTAAGATCCTATTCTCTTAGAATTCATTGAGATAGATGAACACCTAGAAGATCTGGAAAGAGGAAGCATGCATGGCAAGAAATATGTCAGTGAAAGCAAAGCAAAACAGGGAAGGACACAGTACATACCTAGGGAACTGATGAGCAAGATTGCATAAATTTTACTGGGAGGCTGGGTGATTGGTTGCCAGACCTACGTAAAAGGTATTCTAGGTTATCTAGGAGACTGGACTGGCTGTTGGATCTACGAAATCCACAATCTAGTCTCGCAGTTGGCTGTTGGGATTACAAATATGTGCAATTCTAGCTGGGAAGGACTACTAGACCAAGGAAAAATTTCCGCAAATTTTTGGGCCAAGTAGCCACTGTCCTCTAGAAATGCACAAAAGATTCCTGGAGGCTAGTGCTGGTCAAGAATGCACAAATCTGTAGAGGAAGGTTAGCCTTCCTTCCCCAGATTGCGTAATTGTTGGCTTGTTGGGGCCTGACCCAGGTTCATATTTAATTAGCCAAATGAATCCAGGTACTACTCACCCTTTTAGCAATATTTCATGGAGCACGGACTGAGGTCTTACCCGAAGTAGTATGGGAGGGTGCTAGAACCAGGTTTCTGCACCTTGGAGATGTCTGAGAAGTTCGACGGGTCCATTGTTTGTTCTTGTGCATAGGTTGTTTCATGCAGTTCCTTGTCCTTCGTGGCTTGATGCACTGCCTTCGTGCAGCCCTACCCTTATATACCAGTTAGTTATCCTCATGTAGATAGAAGCCTTGTATTATATTTATTTATACATCACATTCATATAAGTCTGCGCAACACTTAAATAGTAAACTTACAAATAATACCCAATAACACATAAAGAAGAAAAAGATACACATAAATATTGTTAAAACTTCTCTTTATTGATTTTCCCTTTGGTTACAGACTCGACTTGCCCTATGTACTTAGTTGTAGGGGTCTGCACACTCATCTGTGGACTACTAGGCTACTGTGCACACAGTTGCAGAGCCTTCTCCTACTCTACGACCCACAAACACACTTTACACCTTGACTTAATCACTTAGAATTCTCATGCTCTCTTAGTTCTTCCTTATTAGTTATCTTCTACACTTAGAGCCTCTCTATATTTATACAATCCCATCGTTTGCGGACCATGGGTAGGTATATCCAGCCAACATTACATTGCAAAACTAGGGTGGACAACCCTGTGACTCTGATATGACTTCATGCTTCGCGCCTGCAATTCACGGAGATTTTACAAAAGATTTGGTCAAAACTTGGCCTTTAAGCACCAAAACATGCCTTGGGGGGTTCCATGCCCAACAGGCCCCCAACGCAAACATCGTGACTTGCCCTCGAGTCACTCTGTTGGTGTAGAGTCCCTTCAACTTTCCTCGAACTGCGATAAGGTCAGTAGTGCACTAAGCTGCTGCTTGTTGGATTTGTTGCATTCGTTGTTCTAAGACCTATATTTCAAGAGTGCTTCTTTGCATCAGTACATGCATCCCTTGCATGTGTGTGAGCATGCCTTCAATTTTTTCTGTGATGGTGAAGGCCTCCTCGATCCCAGGTTGAACACATACCTTTAGGACTACTTCCTTATGTCGTGCCGCGTCCACCTGTTCTTTCAATGCCTTGGCCTGCTGCATCCGCACAAGCATCTAAGACAGGACCACCGTCTACACAGTTCCTCAGATGCTATCATACTTCTGTTGGAGTTCTTGCACCTTTATCTCTAAGCGATGGATGTTGGGGTCCTCCTACGGATTTTTGAGGACCTTAAGTGATTCTTCCAACATGATGATGTGTTAGCTACTTGCGGCCTGACCCAGGTTCCATAGTGAGTTTAGCCAAGAAAATCCCAGTACTATTGACCCTTTCAACAATAGTCTTTAGTACGCAGATTGAGGTCTCACCTGAGGTAGTATGGGAGGGTGTTGGAACCAAGTTTCCACACCCTAGGGATGTCTTGATGAGGGTTTTGGAAGTGTGCAATCCCAACCTGCGCGCTACTACCCTCGTGCAACTTTGTAAGGGCGCGAACAAAGTACTTCCTTGATCTCTATTATTGTTCTTATTATATTAATGCTTACTTAAATTGTGTGATCCCAATGTTCTTATTACTCATTCAACATATAAATAAGTGTGCGTAACCATAAACAGGACAAATGCATAAAGATAAACAGAAACACAGATACACAATATGCCGAATCAAACTTATCTTTATTATTCTTTAGGTTCTAATTATAGATCCAACTCTTCCCTTTGCACACAACTGTAGGGGTCTACGTACTTGGCTGTGGACTCTACTAGGCCTCTGCACACTCAACTACAGAGCCTCTACCTACTACGACGACCCAATACCTTCAGATCTACTTCTATTCTCTAAGCAGGCCTTCTTATATCGCTATTTCATTTCAAAATTCGCTAAGACTATCTTTACACTTAGAGCGTCGCTCTATTGATACAATCCCATGGTCCGCGGACCATGGGTAGGCTGACACACTCTACATTAATTTACATTATTTTAAGGTGGACAACCATAGACTCTCACACTCTGCGCCCGCATTTCGCGGGGTCTTCACATTATATTGACCAAAACTTGGGCTTTATGCCCAAAAAACTTACTATGGGGTGATCCACTTTCCAACAGGCCTCCAACGCAATCATTGTGACTTGTCCCGAGTCACTTGGCTAGTGCAACGATATTTGCATGAAGTCCATCCAGGAGGTTGTACATAGCTTGGGTATTCGCAGCACACTATTTGGCTATCTACTGTATCTGCTACATCTAAAGCTCTGAACCTTCGTAAGCAGTGTCACCTTCTTGTCCAACTGAAGAAAGTGCCTGCATTTGTGCCAACTTCCCTTCAATGGTAGTTGTAATAGTGAACGCTTCATCGATCCATGGTTGGATGCTTTCCTTCAGCATGGCTTCATCTTGGCGCACAATGTCTAATTGGTCCTTTAGTGCCCTTGCCTACTGTAGTCGGGCGAGTCATTATGTAAGGGCAACCATCTGCACGGTACCCCGGACACTATCGTACTCCCACTGTAACTCGTGCACCTTGGCCTCGAGATGCTACAGATTCAAGCCTTCCTGTAGGTGCGTAAACATGGTGAGTGCTTGCTCCAGCAGCCCGGTGCAATCCTATGTTTCCTGGCCAATTTCCTCCAACCCCATTTGGATAGCGTGGGCGTGTTGCTCTCTGACATCTAAGGGCATGGAGGGCTATGCCTTCAATCACAGCTCGACGATCTGTAGGTTTAGCTCCAACTAAACCTTTGTCGTTTCCTCCTGGGCCTCACGAATTTTGGCCGCCAACATATAGACCCATTCTATTGCTGGGAGTTCTATTGGCATGGCCAACTCTGGAATGCTCATGCATGCCTCCTCTATAGCCTTTTCCAGTCCAAAAGCCTACGCAACCCACTCATCCCTTTGGACACTAAGCTGGTCCATGTGGATTTTTTTCTCTTACAGGACCTGGATAGCTCACCCGTCCTGGGCAGGGAGCTCTCTGATGACCCCATCCTGCAGCTAGTACAAAATATCATGTGGTAGGGCAGCCAAGTTCAAGCCAACGCCTTTCATGCTGCTCATTGCAGCCCAGTCATTCTTGCTTGTTGTTGCTAGCATGCCTCCGGGCAAGATGAAGGTGTTACGCATACAAGCGCACAACATCTTTTCGGCTTCAACGGTGCCTACTGCGTCATACTGGGCCATTGTGCCTGCTTGGGGGTGCTGAACGTGTAGACCTTGGAGCTATGTGTTAAGCACCCCCAACATAGTGTTCTGCTCCCTCTGTAATCCTTGGAGTGCGTCCTGGGTGACCTCGCGCAATGTTTTGCTAATATCCAATAGCTCACCTTCTATGAGCGTGATTGGGTCGTCGACCATATTTGTGGCTTTTCCCTTCTTCTGGGGTGTTGTTTTCTCAGGGCCGCATGACCACTTGAGGTGGGTCAATGCAGAATCGGGCTCGACGTGTTCCTCTGTGTTGTCCCCTTCCTAGGTTTGTTTCCCTGTGGACATCTCCTTGCCCTCCTCAAGTTCTCTAGTTGGTGCGATTATGGTTTCTGCCATCTGCACTGCTATTGCCTTAGCTGCCTGCTACTGCATGGCCACTTCGTGTTCCTAGCGCCTCCTCTCAGCTAGTTGTGTGATGCGCAACTTGGTGTCCTTCTTTTGTTGCTACACTACGATCTTTTCCATTTTTTCCATGTATGGGGCATGCCACTCTAGAGGCCATTACTCCATTACTGTGAATATTGCATCATCCATTGCAATGAATGGGAGCTTCACCCATTTTCACGCGAGATCCTTGCATGCCCAGATATACAGGTTATTCACATTCGCCTTAAATTCTGCTGTGCTCTACAAGCTGTTATGTAATGTAGAGGATAAGCGTGGCATGCGATTGATCCATGTTCGTATGCTTGCCTCTAAGAACACCTAGAACACCTTTATCTCACGAATCCTTGTCACATCTTTCGTGGCCCAGAGCGAGGTGTACCTCGCGGCTTCGGGTAGGTCACCCTCAACAGTGGGAAACTGGCTATCCTTTGGTAGCTCCCCTACAACCAACAGGATGGATAAGAGAAACCATGAATAGTGGAAGGTCTTACTCTACTCCTGGGTTTCCCTACAATTATTTAAAAATTCATTGCAGAGGAACTGTGCCCAGTTGAACTACACCCCCTTCTACGCATTGCTCTACTAATGCAATCATGGGCATTGATGCTTCGTCGGCGTGGAATTTCCTCATTAACTTGCCAGCCAGTAGCTGGGTGGCTACGCACACCCCTTGATCTTTAATGCTTGCGATCACATACCCTTGCTTTCCTTTTTCTAGCTTATACTTGGCCTTCATAGCCTTTGCGAGAGCCAAGTCACTGCTTTTTCCTGTGATGGTCATAGGGTTGTTCCCTTTGACTAGCAGTCGAGACAGTTGGTGAACTAGATTGGCCATGATGGGGATCGACTCTTCCAGCCAGAGATACCCAACATGCCCCAGGCACAACAACTACCTGATGACAAAAATGGTGATGGGCGTGCAATGGTAGTGGGGTATCCATCGCAAATGGAGTAACCCAAACCTCTCCACACTGTACAACCATTTCTGCTTCATTAAATTCTCTGCGACCAACAATGGGAACTTCTCGCTGTCGGTGAGGTCCCAATCCTCAAAATTCATTGTCGGTATTCTTCCCAATAGTAGACCATAAAACCTTATCTCATCAGGGAGGAGTGGGGTCTAGGGAGCACTCTTCATGGCCTCCAAGTCCTTTGGTATCTAGGCTTTTCCCTTCCACAAGGGGATGTATGAAGATAACCTTGTCGCGGAAGGAATTTGGGAGACAACATCCTCTTCATCATCCCACGCCTCTATTTGAGAAATTAGAGCCTATAATTCTTCCTCCTCCTCCTCTGATTCAAAGGTAACAGCTTTGCATTTCTCCTGCATTAACAACCTACCGAATCGTGGATTACTAGGGGAGACACGGGCTCATCCCATCATCTACTTATATTTCTTCGTCTGTAGTGTACATGGTGATTTTTGAACTTCTGGCATAGCTGTCCCCTCTCCAGGCTCCTCATGGGCCATACGGGGCTCCGTGGTAACTTCGGCGAATCACACTCTTGTTCTTGTGACCATCATCATTTCTACACTGGATACGTTCCGTTGAGTACTCAAGGGTGGCAAGAGTGCTTGACGCTCAATGCTCTGTACTAGCTCAATTCTCTAACAACCAAGTGTTTCCTTGAGGCTATCCCAAGGGGTTTTATAGTATTGTTTGAATTTTAATTTGACAATTCCCTCCACTTCTGAGTCATTAATACCTTCTTGGCAGCAGATCATCCCAAATCTAGCTCTTAATTCATGTCTTAATTGCCCACCGCCCACTCCTTTTTGCCTTAAATTGGACCTCTTGTTATGAACAGTGACACCAATGGTCACCTTCCAGCCTACCCTCGCAGTAGTGCAGCCCCCTATGTGCGACTACGACCCCTCTGACATATTGATCCTGTGCATAACCTCCTTATCGCGCAGCTCTTCTACCTATTCGTTTATAGTCCCACACTCTCTTTTAACTACTTGGAGCACGAAGACTCTGCTCTCTACGGATAGTCAGGTGGTCGTGCCTCCAGTGTAAGGCTTCAATTTACCTTTTAGCTTGGTTCGCGGGTACCCCTTGATTACCCTTGCATTAGTCAGAACTTCATGTTTGTTATATGGTGAGCTCCCGTGCTTACTTTATCGATTAAGGTGCAACCTCATCCCTGGTAGTAGAGCCATGAATTTGGGGCAGAAATCATCTACTACAGTAGTATGGATTCCTACCTCTTGTCCTATCATGCTTAATTTCTTGGCATAGCATGCTAATGTGATCTCGGTTTTTAGTTTGTTGATTTCTTTGTCCAAGATCTTGCTTTTCTTCCTCAGCTATTCTTGATCCTTTTCGAGTTCATGAAGTTTCAAGTGCCCTCGTTGAATGGCTCCCTGTAACTACATATGTTCAACTATGCGTGGCGGCCAAATTTCTCTGGGCTGGTCCTTGCGTATTGTTCCAACTATGTGAAGACTCCTTCCTCCTAAGACTATGGCCTCGGCTCTACCCATCATCTTTGGGATTGTCTCTATGCTTAGGTTCTTGTACATGGCCCTAGAGGCCCATCGAACTGCTAGTACGCATAGGTCCCAATCAGTTTGTCTGACTTGGTGAACCTTGTTCAGGATCCTGCATGCCTCTCTATGGAATGTTTGTGGTGCATGTCACTTTTCCTGCTGTTGCAGTCTATTCCGATTATCGATCCTTAGTCTAGGGTGTGCTGGTGTGGACTGCACAACCCATGTCTATACCCATTCACACAAGTGAGCGCGCAAACTTCTCTGTCCTGGTAGCCCAATTTTCGTTCAACGCTAGAGGTTTCCAACCCATAATTGCATCTACCTTTTACCTTTGCACTAGTTTATCATGGTCTCTTGATGTGTACTCCACCCTCATGTAGGTGTTGCACACAGTGCTCCTTCTAGCGCAACGTACCACTGCTATTCTGGTACTACGCTTTCAACTTTGTCCAAGAATTCATCTGCTACTGTCACCTCATCATTTGTTAGCAGTTCCCTTGCCTCTATCGTCACATACCACAATGATCTAATCATCATGTTGAAATTTAGCGTCGTCTCCTTGTGCAATTGGTTCTGATAGCTCTCTATTTCCTCATCTAAATCCGAAGTGCAGGAGTTGTCACCCTCCCACGAGATTCTTCCATCCGTGGTTGGATTCACCTGATATTGATCTTGTGCTGTTATTTGGTAAATTAAATCCAGCTCATCGTCGCTTTCATCGTTGCGCACGGGTTTAGTGTAGTGCACTCCTTCAGATGGGTCTAATGGGACTACCACGTGTACTGAATTTTTCCTGAATATCATCTTCCTCTTCTTTAGGTTGATGACTCCATTCATATTAGTCACCCAGTCTATTCCTAACAACGTGGGATAAGGATTGCTGTCAACTACAATCTCCATCACTTCAAAGTTCATCTATGTGCTCACACCTTCGATATTAATTGTTACTCCTTGCAACCTCCCCATGGTCACAATCTTTTGTTGGTTTGCCATTCTTAATTGAATAGGGGACCATTGCAATGCGGGCCTACCCATGTGTTCCCAGGTTTACTTAGCTAACACATTTGCGTCTGACCCCAGGTCTAGGATTAGATGATCCATCTCGTACTCACCAATTTGCACCATCAATCTCATCTCCCTCCCAGTGAGAAATGTATGCTTTACCAGTTTCCGAGCTACATGCGGTTCTCCCAACCTTGCGCACCTAGTGATCAGCTCTTGTAGTCCTCTAACTGCCTTATTGTCACGCAAAAATTTCATGCATGTCTCTAGAAAGGTAGTAAGCATAAAAGGATCCACTCCCGGCTCTGTTTGTTCCTTACTACCTGAAGTGGAGGGCTTCGTGAAGCTCTTCTTAGCTTCCATGAATGTCTCCTTTGTGTGTTCTAAGTCAAACTCAGGTTCCTTTGTAGGAGCCTTGCAAACCCATGTATCTTCGTCAGGCTGCTTCCCCTTATCTTCCCTTATGGTTGCACCGCTTCTGAGCATCATGTTCACATTTGGGTCTTCTTTGCGTGGTTCAGACCTCATCATTTGGATATTTTGAGTCAGAGGCAGCTAGAGTACCCCTTTCTCATGCATTTGTGTGATCAACATAGGACAATATATCATTTCATGATCAAACTAAGCACAGTACGAACAAGATATTCTCATCAGGTTAGTACAATCACAAGCATAGTGCCCTGGTCCTCCGCAATTGTAGAAAATTAGTTGTCCATGGCCCCTTCTTGGTCCTAATCCTTGTCGTCCTCGACCTTGCCCTGAAATCTAGCATGCGCCATCCCCACAACTGGGTCAAGGGCTCACGTTTCTGTCTGCATTCTATAGGCTGGGGTCCGATCCATCATTAGCTCGTAACTATGACAAGTGCGCTTGTTGTGTCCTACGAACCTACAAGAGTTACAAAACAGTTGCAGGGGAATCTATGTATACTTATGCAGCAAGTGAGAATTATTTGTCGTGTGCTTTCCTCCTATTGGATAGATCGCGCACCATAACATGGGTGTCGCGCTCATCCCTACCTGTGCTTCTAGTCTCAATGGCATTGGTCCCCCTCCTACCAAGTAGTTCACGAATACTGGACAGTGATCCTTGTCGTGGCCCTAACCTTTACATTTTAAGCACCATACTTCCTCGTGTGCCTCTAGCTGTGGTGCCCTATCCTACTTCAAACTTTGCATCTCTAGGCATAGATTATGTAGTTGCACGTGGATTTGTTGAACTCCCAACCCAGGATCCTGTATCGGGGTCTCATGCAACCTCATCGCCATTTCCAACACTTCGGCCTGGGTTGAAAGCTTCTGTTGTGACAACATTGTCCATAAGTATGGTGTTAGGGATGCTACAAACCATACGTGGTGTTGTGAACCAGTTAGCGTCATATTAGCCTCGTGGATCATACTCTTCAATCGCTGATCTAGATCCCAAGGGGTCTCACCCGGTAGCATCGCAATCTCTTTAAACACAATGATTGACTATGTCTCTGATTTCGGCTGACTAAATTCTATGTTCAATGCATTCTAGATCTCTGTTATCCCTGTGTTTGGGTGATCGTTAGAGTGCTTGATATACCAATTCAACGTGTGATCCTGCAACAAACTCACCAATGTAGCCTTCTTAATGTTATCATTCATAACCCCTTGCGCTTCCCATATTTCTCTTACCACGAACTAGAACTAGTCCGGATCCTCATTTCTAACTCCTTTGAATATGGGTAGTTTGATCACACTTGCCATGCTAAACTGTGGAGTTGATGGAGGTGGGGTGCGAGGTGCTGGAGGTGAGGGAGGTGAAGCGAGTGGTGGCATGGGTGGAGGTGGTAACTGCGGAATGCGCTACTTTATCAAACTGATCACACTTCTTGGAGAGAACTGAGCAAGCTCTTCCTCGCTCTCTCGTGAAGGTGAAATCAGGGGATTGTTTTCTAATTCCTCGCTACCTTTGTAGATAATTCTGCTCCGCATCGTCCCAAACATTAATGTATTGGCATAACCCTCTTTTCACATAACAACATCTCTAGGTATTTGTCACACAGAATCAGTCAACAGTGCGGACACAACTGACCTTCCTAGAAGTCTAAGACTTTCTAATGACAAACAAGACAAAAGAGAACAATCCTTCTCTAAATATGCATTACAATATGAGAAATCAAGTGTTTAGCTCTTACCTCTAACCAAGAGCTGTTGTAGTAGTCCACCCTCGTTGATCCGGATGAGATCCTCCTTCTCTTCGAAACCTGCATTCACCAACAGTCAAACCATTAAATAGCACCTGATTATAACATAAAACAAAGCATATTCAACATATAGACCAAGGAGTATATGAAACAACTCATAAATAACAAGTTATTGAGAAGAATGGACTAATTTGTATTAAAGGTAACAAAAGAAACCATTACAACCTGAGCCTTGGTGTTGTGCAGGTCCCTCCCAAGGTCCAACAAGAGTTCTCCTTTACTCTGATCAGCTCACCCACTTCCAAATGAAACAAGAAAGGATGGGAATCTCTCCTCACAAGCTTCTACAAGGATGTCTTAATTCCAGCAGCATCTACCCTTAGGAATTTTCAGCTTTCAACCTCTCCTCCCTCTGGCCCAATGCCTGTATTTATAGTGCTTTGGAGGAAGTTAATTAGTTCCACCATGAATGGGATAAGCCCCTCTTTCAATGGGATAGCTCCCCTCTTTCAATGGGATAGCTCCCCTCTTCATGGGATAAGTTCCTCTTTCTTTGGGTACATGAACCATCTGGAGGCGCTTCATACACGTCAAACAAGCTTCTAGAATGCTCTAGAAATGACCACAAGTAACTTTTTTAAGATGAAACTCGTGCCTTTTGACCTTTACAGGGGTACGCACCCACCCCTTTACATACAGAGCGTACATGTACGCAGGTATTGTGAACTTGGGCTGCGTACCCGCAGGTAAGGCTAAGAGAAACTGCGTACCATAGATAATTGACTTTAAATGACTTTTCTCTTCTTTCTGGAGTTTGACATGCAGAGCAGAGGCATGAGACTTGCCAAGGAGGATAGTATGACAGTGGATGGAGCCATACTAACTGCAAATAGTCATGGTGACATTTTTTAGTGTAACAGATTGCCCCCTAAAGTGCGAAGCCTGTAGTAGATTAGGGTTTCATATGATTTAGGAAGGGTGAAGTACTTTATCATTTCGAGTATCTTGCGGAGAGCCCGGTCAGAACCTGCAATTATTCAACACTAAAGACATATATAAAATGATATCATCACTGAGGTAGGCACTCCCATACTCAGATTGCAAACTTTAACTAACAATCTAACTATTACTCTGATACAAGAATGATTTTGCAGTACATGACAATCATAGACTTCTGTAGACATAGTATGGACGCAGCCATCTGTTTATGATAAGTCTACTATATAATGAATACAAAACTCCTCGCAGCCTGGATGGTGGAAACTAGATCCAGGGTCTTCATTTCTACTTCTCGAATTGATACGATTCTATCCATGCGAATAAATGAGTTGATGTCGAGCATGGTAGAAACCACTTGATTACCGGTCAATGATGTAAACCGTTAACAAGTGTGAGAGAGACCACCAGTGATGTCAATGGTTCTCAAAGTACCCAGTACAATCCATGAAATGCGAATAAATGAGTTGATGTCGAACATGTCACGGAATCCCTTGATCGAAAGTCAATGATGTAAACCGTCGTCAAAGGCGAGAAACCTGCCATTGATGCATGCAGACTTCAAGGTACTGACGATTTCTAAGTCATCTTTCTAGATAATGTGTTGATGTTGATAGAAAGCGACCCGTTGTAGGCAAGCCCACAACACGAAATCATTGTTCAAGTTGAAGAAATGTTGCTGTAAGGACTGACTCAGGGATGGTCAAATGGACGACATGTGTTTTGCGTATGAATGGTTTATTTGCAGAGACCTCTTGAACACATAACGACACGACAGATGGCTTTGGTGACGATTGACCCAAAGTTAATACCCAAAAATGGTTGAATATTTTCAAAGAGGTTTAATCAACTTTAAGGCAAAGGATTTCCCAACCCAGGTGAATGAAAAGTGTCGTGTTCAAGAGCGGTGATAAGGTTCTTTTGCGGCAAAGGATAACAAATAGGTTCATTCTTCTCTCTTTTCCCCCACCATTTCTGGCAAGTACCTCTTTATTTTTTACAAGCTTGAGGAGGATAACATATGCTTGATTATAAGCTCATCCTTCGGATGAGTCCAACTTAGTTTAGATTCGGACCCTAAGAAGGAGTGGTCCGTTCCTGTTTGTAATCGAACAGGTCCTTTACTGTGAAATTTTAACGAGTCCAGTATAGGAGAAACTCGGTGTTTTTCAATTTTTAGAGAGTCTGAAAAAACTAAAGAAGACTCCAAGGTGAACTTTTTCGTAAGTTTGTGTCTCTCAAGCCCGAAAAAGTATAAAATCATACCTGAGAGAACCGCTTGATCTTGCGACCAAGGAGTACTTTCATGATTAGTGCCTCTGACCTGAAAAGTAAAAAGCGATCAAGGACACGTCGTTTTATTTCCAATATCGAATTTGAAACGACAAAAATCCGGCAATCTTTTCGTGTTTTTACGGTCAGAAAAGGGCTATAAGAGGACCGTCTTTTAATTCCATTTTAACGAGTGTAAAAGAAACGCTCAGCAATCTTTTCATTTTTTAGGAGTCAGAAAAGGGCTTAAAGATGACTCTAAGGTTTCACTTTTTCGTAATTTTTAACGAGTTCGAAAAAATGATAAAAATGTACTCATATGGCCGACTTTCAATTTAATTTACGAGCAGGAAAAGATGGAAAGAACTCGGCATTTTCATTTGTTTTACGAGAATGAAAGATAGCAAAATAATCTCGGAATTTTCATGAGTTTAACGAGTCTTGAAAATAACTGAAATTGACTCGAGATAGGTTTCATTTTTACAAAAGCTTGAAACAGAGAAAAACTATGCTTCAGAGTAGTTTCATTTTTACACAAGCTTGAAACAGAGAGGAAACTGTGCTTGATGCCCCCTAAGCGTAACTGCTAGAGCGCGCAAAATAATCTCGGAATTTTCATGAGTTTAACGAGTCTTGAAAATAACTGAAATTGACTCGAGATAGGTTTCATTTTTACAAAAGCTTGAAACAGAGAAAAACTATGCTTCAGAGTAGTTTCATTTTTACACAAGCTTGAAACAGAGAGGAAACTGTGCTTGATGCCCCCTAAGCGTAACTGCTAGAGCGCATGCCCCCTAGCTTCATTTCATTCAATCTGTTGGATGAAATGAAGGCTGAGTTACGAGATCATTTGAAAGACTCGACCTAAAACTTGTAAGAAAATTATGCAAAAACTGAAATAACTAACCTAAAAATACAACCTAACATTTATGAGGTCTAGTCAAACTCTCGACTCAATTAGAGGAGGATTTGTTTCATTTTTTAATGAGCTTGACACAGGAAAAGAACTACGCTCGGATTTAGTTTCATGTTTACGCAAGCTTGAAACAGAGAAAAACTATGCTTGTTATAAGTTCACATGCCCCCAGCATAATGACGCAAAACGAGGGACATGCCCCCCAAGCTTCACTGCATTCAATGAGGTGGATGAAATGAAGGTTTACTTTCGAAATCTTGGAAAGTGGGAGTTGTTTCATTTTTTAACGAGCTTGACACAAGACAAGGAACTATGCTCATAACTACTCTCTACAATCTACCTAACAGTAAACTCTACTCTAAAAACCTTCATTCATTTTTTAACGAGCTTGACACAAGACAAGGAACTATGCTCTAAAATCCTTGATTCATTTTTTAACGAGGTTGACTCAGTAACAGGAACTATCCTCATACCTGATTCATTTTTTAACGAGGTTGACTCAGTAACAGGAACTATCCTCAAAATCCTACTTTCTACAATCTACCTACATATCCTAAAATCTAGCTGATTCATTTTTTAACGAGGTTGACTCAGTAAAAGGAACTTTTCTCATTGCAACCTGTTTCATTTTTTAACGAGGTTGAGAGAGGAACAAACTATCCTCGCAATCCACTGATCATGGCTTCCAACTGGAAGAAGGACATGTCAATGGACACACCTTGATCATGGCTTCCAAGAGGTCTTCATCAGAAGGAAGAATTGTTCTCTGGAAGGAACACATGTCAAGGGACTCAAAAGGGATAAGAAAATCGTGTTCAAGTAATCCCATAGAGTTTTCCATGTCAATTATCGGATCTAAATCGAAGGAAGATGAGCAAACAGTGGGAGGCTCACTTACATTGGTAACTGAAAACATGGGACCAGTTGCCACATAATTAACCCGTGGCAGGGTAGATACCACTTTAGAATCAGGAACATTTAGGGGTGTCATACTATTGGTAGTTGAAAAAAGACTAGGGAACGAAAGCTGGTCTACAGTCACAATACTGCCATTGTGAGGGAAAGACATCACGCGAAAGAGTGTCGATACGACAGCTTTCATTGCATAAACATAGTCTCGCCCAAGGAGTAAATTGAAATCCAAGGGACCTCGAACTATCATAAGATCAATACATACAGTTTTACCTTTCAAGGTAATAGAAAACTTAGGAAGGATCCCTAAAGGTTCACTAATGGTTCTGTTAAAAGCTTTCAGATTCTGCGTAATAGGCGCAAGCTGAGGGGAACCCAAAGCTTTCCAAACAGTTGAGGATAAAATATTAACAGAAGCACCTTCATCTACCTGAGTACGATGTATGTCCCTACCACCAGCCTTGACAATGATTTGGAAAGGGATGGAGGAAGGAAGATGAGGTTTTGTCAGTCTATTCCAATCAAAGGAAAAGACCTCAGTGCTTTGAGGGGGTTCTGTAGAAACAGGTGAAATGCCCCCCGGCATAGAAGAATCCGATGTAACGAGAAGAACATCAACGGTATGAAATTTACTCTCGAAAGGGAGAGTGTGATTGACCGAATGTGAAATTGAATCGACCACTTGATCAACTAATGGATCATCAACCTGAGTGACATGAGTTTCACTCTCCAATGGAAGAGTGTGATCGACTGTACTTGAAATTAGATCAATCACTCCGTCAGTTGACGGTAGGTTGGGAGAAAGTTTACGGTAACCAGTTGGAAATTCTTGCTGTGGAACAGTAAGGTTTTCCAACAAAGTTGAGGCTTCATCCATGTGAGGGAAAATGTGAGTTTGATGACTCCCTTTGCATAACTTACAAGGAAACCTAACTTTACCCTTTTTCCCAGGAACCTGACTATCACTGGTTGATGGATCAATGGAAAGTTGATGTGATTTTTCTGACCATACTTCCAAGACCTTTGGAATACCAGGATAATTGACAAGGAAGTGGTCACCCTTACAAAGCCTGCAAGGGTATTTGGGTTTACGATGCATGTTGGAGTTTTCCTCAACACAACTAACACTTACAGTCATGGTTGGCTGGTTGACTTCTTTCTTATCTTGCTTCTTCTTCTTATTTTTCTTCTTCCCTTTCTTCTTCTTCTTAGACACCTGGTTACTAGCATCAAGGCATTTACCAAGCGAAGAGGAAGAAATGGAGGAGGAAAAATTAGGCGAAGAAGGTAAAGGGTCAATAGAAGGTTGGTGATGTTGAGATTGTGAACTCTGTTGAGGTGAAGCATTCGGTTGAGATGGAACAATTGGAGTATTTTGGGCCAACGAAGTTGAAAATAACCATATCGCTAAACCTATTGTAAATCCAAGTAATGGCAGAGTAGCCATGTAAGGAGGACCAACATTTCCAAAGTAAGGAAAAGTACTAGGATTCTCGTTAGGAGGGGTTCCTAGGTTGATAAATTCCGGAACATTTGCCATTATATTCAACTTCAGTGAATTTTATTAACAATTTTTAAAACTAAAATTAACAATTCACAATTCACACCTAACAATTAAAATTCACAATTCACACCTATGGTCTCTAAAAGTAAAAACAAACAAATTAACACGCGCTATCAAATCTAGGAGTCAAACCACACACAAATAGTAGCCTTCTGGACCGAAAACACTAGTTGGTGATGAAATCCAACATCGCAGAATTCAGTACAGAAGTGGCGGGTGGAACAGTTACCCCGGCAACCTGCTTAATGAATAGACTGGACCAAGTTCCTCCACTTTAACTGTCTCGAGTGAAGTGAACCCCCAAGAAAATCCCAGTGAGTCTAGCCGATGTCCGCTCCAGGTACAGTGGGATCTTCCCTCCACCGTCACCTTGGGTAGAACCCTAAAGATAATGGTCACTAAGGTTACCAACAGCAACAAATATACTTGGGGGAACAGTCTACGACCCGATAGCACGCAAGGGTAGAGTAACAAGCTCAATCCCCTTGTCGGCTCCTTGACAATAATCCAAGGTTTACCGACAAGTGACCCCAGGCTCCTCGACAATAATCCGAGGTTTACCGTTTGTAGTACGTGCGTATCTGGCGTCTTTCCCAATGAAGGAGGATTGATCCCCTCACTGGTTCGGACATGGTCTCGTGCTTCTCCTTTAAGAGGAGCTTTCCCAGAGTATAAATGAAACAGTTGGATTTATCCTACCACAAGATGAGCTACTTGTTTGGTTTTGCTGTCTTGGAGAGTTTATTACTCTCCTACTCCAAGACACTAGCCTGATTTATATTGGTGTTTCAGAACCCTAGAAATGTAAAAATTACTAGATGAATTTTAATTAAGCGCTGTGTTATTAAGGCTGTTATTACTCAAATGGGTAAATGGATACGAAACCAATGGTGTTATGACCCGACTCAACTGAATGCAATCGAATATGATAATGTAATCTTTTCAATTCGATGAATCCTAACTAAAGTAAGGAGAGAGTTTCCATTCACTTCCAACAATGCAAAAAATTGATCACTAAGAGAAAATATAACAAATTCTCTAATGCACTAATTTTATCAAGAAAAACTAATGCAAATCAATTCCAAAATAATTTCTTTTATTTTTGTGTAAATTCAAATCAACGAAAACTGATCTAAATCTACGATTAATTTTCCAGAATGTAAACTATGAAATTGTAATCTATGCACAATTCACTTGAAAAGTATGCAAATGTAATCTATGCACATTTTTCATTCATATTCTGAAAATGAGAATTCTAATTATGCAAATGTGATCTATGCAAGAGAATTCTCAAACACAAGATGATTCTAATGTGATCTAAGAACCAATCAAGCGCAAGGCGAGAAAATTGGGTGAGAGTTCCAAAGATCAAAAAATAAAAACACTCAAAGGCGATTAACACTCATACACAATTTAGCCCCCCCCCCCGGCGAATGAGGGGGAAATTTTTTTTGCAAAAACAAAAGCAAAAAGATGCAAAATTGTGAAAGGACTGAGAGAAACCTCCAAGTAATGACCAAAGGAAAATAAATCAAGAATTTCTCAAAAAAGAGACTCAAAACACCCAATTGATGAAAGCTTAGAGCAGGAATGCCAATGAAATTAGCCAAGATGAAAGCTTCTGACAGGTGAACAGTGGATCTGGGCAGCAAAAACAAGCTATAAACAAAATCTAAAAGATAAAAAAGAAGAAATTGAAATTTTCTAGGCTTTTGACAGGGGTACGTAGGCAGCCTGTTTGCACAGGTGCGGCCACACTCTGTGTACACAACAAAAGTGCGTACAGGTACGCACTGTGCTTAACACAGAGGGTGCGTACTGCTAGCAAAACCAAGAAAACCTAAAATCTAATTTAACCCTAAGCTATTCCACCCAAATACACAGTCAGACAGCCAAAAACCAGAAAGAAATTGACTTTTCTCAAATCAAAATATCAAATCAAAAAGAACTCAAACACATTCATGGATTCCCCAGTGGAGTCGCCATTTTGTCACACGGAATCAGTCAACAGTGCAGACACAACTGACCTTCCTAGAAGTCTAAGACTTTCTAATGACAAACAAGACAAAAGAGAACAATCCTTCTCTAAATATGCATTACAATATGAGAAATCAAGTGTTTAGCTCTTACCTCTAACCAAGCGCTGTTGTAGTAGTCCAGCCTCGTTGATCCGGATGAGATCCTCCTTCTCTTCAAAACCTGCATTCACCAACAGTCAAACCATTAAATAACACCTGATTATAACATAAAACAAAGCATATTCAACATATAGACCAAGGAGTATATGAAACAACTCATAAATAACAAGTTATTGAGAAGAATGGACTAATTTGTATTAAAGGTAACAAAAGAAACCATTACAACCTGAGCCTTGGTGTTGTGCAGGTCCCTCCCAGGGTCCAACAAGAGTTCTCCTTTACTCTGATCAGCTCACCCACTTCCAAATGAAACAAGAAAGGATGGGAATCTCTCCTCACAAGCTTCTACAAGGAAGTCCTAATTCCAGCAGCATCTACCCTTAGGAATGTTCAGCTTTCAACCTCTCCTCCCTTTGGCCCAATGCCTGTATTTATAGTGCTTTGGAGGAAGTTAATTACTTCCACCATGAATGGGATAAGCCCCTCTTTCAATGGGATAGCTCCCCTCTTCATGGGATAAGTTCCTCTTTCTTTGGGTACATGAACCATCTGGAGGCGCTTCATACACGTCAAACAAGCTTCTAGAATGCTCTAGAAATGACCACAAGTAACTTTTTTAAGATGAAACTCGCGCCTTTTGACCTTTATAGGGGTACGCACCCACCCCTTTACATACAGAGCGTACATGTACGCAGGTATTGTGAACTTGGGCTGTGTACCCGCAGGTAAGGCTAAGAGAAACTGCATACCAGAGATAATTGACTTTAAATGACTTTTCTCTTCTTTCTGGAGTTTGACATGCAGAGCAGAGGCATGAGACTTGCCAAGGAGGATAGTATGACAGTGGATGGAGCCATACTAACTACAAATAGTCATGGTGACATTTTTTAGTGTAACAGTATTCAAATATTTGATGTGCTTATTTCGCGGTCCTTTGACAAAACATCGTTCAACTTCGTTGTAGCTCACAATCATGTCTACCGCGAACTTAGTGGTGAATCCCCCTACTATCCAGTCGAGGTAGTGGTCCACTGCTCGCACGATCTTGTCTTTTAATGCCTCTAGTCTACATACCAACTCCAGGGTCCACACTATCGGTTGGTTGAGCTTATACCTTCCTTGGCTATCGGCTAATATCACAATCCAATCATCTAGTTCTAATGGAAAGGATGCACAGAAAATCTTGTGGATTTCCATATACACGCAACGATCTAGCCACCTTTTCTCAGATAGTTGCAGAGTTCTATTTTCCTTTATTGCAAACTTCTGAATCTTCTGATCCAACCACTCTTCAATTTCCTTCTTTGTTGGGTTCCAATGGCATGACATCAGACATCCCTTAGGTAGATCCCAGTCTCAGCAACGGAACCATTTGTTGGCTACTTAGGGCCTGACCCAGGTTCAGCAATGAGTTTAGCCAAGCAAATCTCGGTACTACTGGTCCTTTTGGTAATAGTCCGTGGTGCGAAGACTAACGTCTCACCCAAGGCAGTATGGGAGGGTGCTGGAACCAGGCTTCCACACCCTAGGGATGTCTTGATGAGGGTTTTGGAAGTGTGCAATCCCAACCTGTGCGCTACTGCCCTCACACAGCTCTATAAGGGGGTGAACAAAGTACTTCCTTGATCTCCATTACTGTGCTTATTATATTAATGCTTACTTAAATTGTGTGATCCCAATGTTCTTATTACTCATTTAACATATAAATAAGTGCGCGTAACCATAAACAAGACAGATGCATAAAGATAAACAGAACCACAGATACACAATATGTCGAATCAAACATATCTTTATTATTCTTTAGGTTCTAATTACAGATCCAATTTTTCCCTGTGCACATAGCTACAGGGGTCCGCGCACTCAGCTACGAACTCTACTAGGCCTCTACGCACTCAGCTGTAGAGCCTCTACCTACTACTATGGCCCAATACCTTCAGATCTACTTCTATTCTCTAATCAGGCCTTCGCATCTCGCTATTACATTTCAAAATTCACTAATACTATCTTTACACTTAGAGCCTCACTCTATTTATACGATCCCATGGTCTACGTACAACCCTAGACTCTCGGGCTCTACGCTTGCATTTCGTGGGGTCTTTACATTATATTGACCAAAACTCAGGCTTTAAGCCCCAAAAACTTGCTATGAGGGGATCACCTTCCCAACATGGTGTAGTCTCGCATTGCACTGTCAATCTCGTGCATTCCCACTGTGATAGCATTAGCGCGCTGCTCTCTGACCTCCTGATGGGTGGATGGTTGCGCCTTTAACCGCGGCTCACCGATCTGAAGGTTCAGCTCCATCTGAACCTTTGTCATTTCTTCCCATGCCTCACGCACCCCTGCTACTAACCTATGGATGCGTGCGTCTACTGTTATGTCCGCTGGGATGGCCAGCTCCGGGATGCTTTGGTAGGCTTCATCGATTACCTGCACCAACTGTTGGTTCTACGACAACAATTCATCGCGGTGCAAGCTCAATTGTTCCATGTTTATCTTCTGTTCGCTGAGAACTTGTAGTGCGTAACTCTCCCTAGCTCATAGCTCTGCTGGTTATCCCATCCTACAAATCATATAAGTTCTCCTGGGGGAGTGTAGCCATGTTGATACCCAAACCCTTCAACATGCTCACTGTAGACCTATTGGCCTCATTTGTTGTCATGAGTGCCCCTTTCAGAAACACTATGGTATTTGTTACCTGCACGTGCAACGTCTATTTCGTTGCCTCTGTGCTGACTATGAGGCTAGTACCAACCTAAGGAGGGCACGCCTGTAATTCCTACAGCTACGCTCTGAGGGCCCCCAACACAATCTAGTTCTCCTCCATGAACGTTTGAAGAGCCGCAGAGGTGACATCACGCATTGTCTCGCCGATGTCATGCAGATCACCTTCAGTTAGGCTGATTGGGTTAATCGACAACTTCAATGCCTTAACCTTCTTACGCAACCTTGCCCGCTCTGTTGGGTGCTAGCACTTCAATTGTGTTGATGCATTTTGGGGGTCCATGCCTCCCTCTTCTATCTCTGCTTCCTTTGCTTCTTGCCCCGGTGATGGCCTTGTTTAGCTTTCGCCCACCTTCACGGCTGCCTCAGGTGCTGTTGCTACAAATACAACCTTTTCCTGCTCAACTTCTTTCTATACAACATCCTGTGATGCCCGCACTTGTCCTGCCATTTCTTCCTCCCTTCTCTTCTCTTCTAGCTGTGTGATGCGCAACTTCGCCTCTTCTTTCTCTCTCTATGCCACTGACTTTTTGATCTTCGCGATGTCTAGGGCATGCTACTCCAACGGCCATGTCTCTAGGATGTTAAAGATAACATCATTGGTGGCTACAAAGGGTAGCTTCCTCCACTGCCTAGTCACGTGCTTGCGCGCTCTCATATAAATGTTGTGCATGTCCACTTTGAATTCTGCAAAACTTTGCAAACTGTTGTAAACAGTGGGCAACAACCATGGCTTGCAGTTGATCCCCATTTTGAGATTCATCTCCATGAACACCCAGAATATTTTGTTGTCGCAGATCCTAGTGGCATACTTTGTGGCCCAGAGTGAAGCGTACTTCATGGCCTCTCGTAAATCCTCATCAATTATGGGGAATTGACTATCCTCTGGAAATTCCCCTACCACGAGCACTATGGGCAATAGAAGCCATGCATAGTGGAATGTTTTTCTCTGTTGTTGAGCTTCGTGGAAATTCTCTAAAAATTATGTGCAGAGGAACTTGGACCAGTTAAACTGGACCCCCTTCGTGCATTGCTCAGCCAATGTGACCACCGGCACTGGTACCTCATATGTGTGGCACTTTTACATAACCTTTCCTGGCAGAATTTGGATCGCCATGTGTACTGCTTTATCATTGATGTTAGAGATGGTGTATCCCATCTTCTTCTTTTCCAGCTTGTACTTTTTCTTAATGGCCTTTGCGATGGCCAAGTCACTGCTCTTTCCTTCTGATATGGCCGTGAGGTCCTCTCCTTTGCATGGAAGGCAAGAAATTTGGTGAATCAAGTCTGCCGTGATGGGGATGGGCTCCTCTAGCCACAGACATCCATCATTCACCAAGTAGAGCAACTGCCTGATGATGAAAATGGTGATTAGTGCACGGTGGAAGTGCAACACCCAGAGAAGATTCAATAGCCTGACCTTTTCCTCTCCATGCAACCACTTTCATAGCATTAATTCTATTACCCCAGCTGTGGTGTTTTTCTTAGGGTTCATGAGGTTTGAGATCGCAACGTGACGGAACTTCATGTGGTCAGTGAGATCCCAATCCTCGAATTTCAAACTCAGTACCAGTCCCAGGTGCGTGCCCTCAAAGATAATTTTGTCTAGGAGGAGCGAGGTCTGAAGCGAGCTCTTGGTCTCATCAAAATCCTTAGGCACTCTAGGCTTTCCTTTCCGTGGGGGGACATAGGCGGGAAGTTTTGTTGAGGGGGGGTGCACAGGCTCAGCTTTCACCTCCATGCCTTCTTCCTCATCTTCGGCAATGAGAAATTCCTCCAAGTTTTCTTCTTCCTCATCTGTTTCGATGCTGACGGCTTCACCCTTGTCCTCCATTGTCAGCTTGGTGCGCAGCGAGTTCTGCGGGGACACACATACGAGGACTATTACTTGTTTATCATTTTTGGGTCTTGGCTTGTGCAGTGATTTTGGGATTTCTGCCACAATCCTAGCACCTTCCGGAGCATCCCCTATAGTTAGGTCTTGCGGGGCCTCTTCGATGGTCATGTCTGTTATCTCCATAATGTCTCCTACTATTGTCATCATGTTCATCCAAAACTCTAACACTCACGAACTCAGGGGCTCAATCAATGCTCGACTCAAAAAAATCAAGGCTCTACTCAATGGTTCAATTCACAAATGACCAAGTGTTGTTTTCTTGGTAGCCCTTTGTAATTAATAGCACCCTTTGAATTTGAATTCAACCGTTCCCCCCAAAATCTGGTTCAATAATGCTCCCTTGGTGGCATATTTTTCCAAATTTTGCCCATAAATCGTGTCTTAAATGCTTGTTGCCTACTCCATTTGGCCTCAAGTCAAGCATTGCATTATGAATAGTGACTTCAATGGTCACTTTTTGGCCAACCTGCATGGTAGTGCTATCCCCCGTGCACGGTCGCGGACCTAGTGCCTCTTCGCTTCTTCGTGTAGCTCCAACATTGTGCAGTTCCCGGGAAGAATAGTTTATAGTCCCGCGCTTCCTTTCAACTGCCTGGAGTGCTAAGACTATTCTTCCCTCAGCTAGTCAGGTGGCCGCACCATGTATGTGTGGGTTCCCTTGGTCATCCATCATTCTTTGTGGGAAATACCCACATTTTACCATTACTAGTGATGTCATGCACCTTATCATATGCAGTGCATCACCCTAGTCAAATCTCTTAGTAATATGCAGTCCAAGCCAAGGCATCAAATTGATCCATTCGTGGTGATAGTCCACACATCTATGAACATGATCCTGCGCACCTTGTTTTATCACCATGGTCTTTTTTCATCCTCCAGCTTTTTGACTTCTACTTCTACAAGAGTGCTTTTCTTCCTTAATCACACCCTTTCTTTTTCAAGTTCTTGGAGCCCAAAATTTCGTTGTTGGATTTCCTCCTCATGTCCCAAGCATTCTGCTTCTTGTGGTTGTGTGATCCCTTTTTTCAAGGCTCCGCAAACTGTCATATCTACCAGTGTTACTATGCGTGGACTACACCTTTCATGCTCCATGGGGATTACAGTGTTCGCTTGATACTTCAGATTCGGAGGTGCTTACGCAGTCAGGGTCTTACACACGGTCCTATAAGCCCATAGAATCGTTGGTACACATAGGTCCCAGTTAGTCCGCTTCATATTGTGGACCTTGTTCATCGCTCCAGATACTTGGTTAGAGGCTTCTGTGAGGATATCCTTATGTGCACCTGGTCTTTCCATACTTCATTGTTCCAGTCACAGGGGTTTCTTACGTCGTTGTCTTGCCTACACCCGATTAGTGACCATGTCTCCTATTGTGAGGACTGTGTGCATTCCCACAAGTTTTGTACCATGTGCTTGCATCCACCTACAAAGGTTGGCACGCGAGTCGTTTCGTCCATCATACTTGTCTGTTAACCACATCTGAGGCTTCCCAAATCATAGGTGCAGCATCCTTTGGAAGTCGCACCAATCCTCAAAACTCTTCTAGTGCATACCCCACCATCTTGAGGGTGTAGCACATAGTACCCATTTCAAAGTGTCGAAGCGCTGTTGTTCTGGCACTTCTCTTTCGAATTTGTTCAGGAACCCATCCACTTCACCTAAACCATCATACATAGGAAAATCCCTTATCTCTATTGTGACACAGTGCAAAGATCTCGTCATCATGTTATAGTTGAGTGTGCTTACCTTGTGTAACCAATTCTGCCATCATTCAATCTCTTCATCAGAATCTGATGTACTAGAGATTTCGTGTTCCCATGAAATTCGGCCATCCACAGTTGCATTTACCCAGTCTTTCTCACACACATTTATCTTGTCGATGTATTTTAGATCGTCATCACTGTCATAGTCGTGAATTGGCTCTATGAAGGGTGATCCTTCCACAGGGTCTAAAGGTACTACTATGCATAGTGACTTTTTCTCAAAGGCCATATTGTGCTTCTTTATATTTATCACTCCATTCATGTCAATGGCCCAATCTATTAACAGTAGCGTGGGGTAGGGATTGATGTCATCAACAATCTCTATTACATCAAAATGTGCTAGTGCACTTGCAACTCTGATATCTACTATGATTCCCTGCAGTCTCCCCATAGGTAGGATCTTTTGTTGTTTCACCATTCACAGTTGAATAGGAGACCATTGTAACATAGGCCTGCCCATACATTCCCATGTTTGCTTTAGCAGGACGTTCACATCTGATCCTATATCTAGAATTACTTGATCCATCTCATATTCCCCGATCTGCACGGTCAATCTCATCTCCCTTCATGTTCACATTGTGTGCTTCCTGAGCTTCCAGACTATGTGTGGTTCTCCTGGCGTGGTCTCAGTGCATCTAGTTATGAGTTCTTGCAGCCCCTTTACAGCCTTACTATTGTGTAATAGCTTCATGCATTTCTCTAAGAATGTAGTGAGCATCAATAGGTCCATTTCCAGTTCTAGTCTATCCTTACTTCCTGAAGTGGAGGCATCCATGAAGCTCCTCTTATCTTCCATGAAGGTCTCCTTAGCACGATCCAAATAAAATTTTGGCTCCTTTGTTGGAGCCTTGTGAACCCAAGTACTTTCATCAGGCTACTTTCCTTTGTCATCCCATGTCGTAATCCCACTCTAGAGCATGATATTCACATTAGGGTCTTTCTCGCATAGCTTAGACCTCATCATTTGCAGGTTTTGAGTTGGGGAAGGCTAGACTGCGCGTTTCACGTGCAACCTTGCTATTAGTGTGCGACAGTCCTCCGTATCATGATCAAACTATGTACAATATAAACATGACGGTCACATTGGATTTGTGCAGTTGTGGGCATAATGTCCTAGCCCTCTATAATTATAACATAACAATTTTCCATGACCTCTTCCAAGCACCCTTCCACCTCGGCCTCATCCGCGCCCCTAAAATCCAGTGCACACCATTCCTGCATTTTGATTGAGGGGTCAGGTTTTGGCCTGAACTCTGTAGGTAGGAGTTTGATCCATCAGCAACTCATAACCTCTATAGGTGTGCTCATCATGTCCCACTTACCTATCGAAATTATAAAACAACTGTTGTGAATTCTACATATACTTTTGTAGTAGATGATAGTTATCTATAACATGCTTTCCTCCTATCTGATAGATCGCACACCATAATGCAGGCATCGCTCTCGATCCTACTTGTGCCTTCGGTCTCAATCGCATTGGTCCTCCTCCCACCAGGTAATTCACAAACACTGGGCAATGGTCCTTGTCATGTTGCTAGCCTTTGCATTTTATGCACCATACCTCCTCGCGCACTTTTGTGTGAGCTGTCCTGTCTTGTTTCAAACTCTAAATCTCAAGGCACAAGTTTTTGAACTACGTGTGGATATGTTGAAATCCAAGGTTAGGGTCTTGTATCGAGGTTTCATGCAACCTCATCGCGATCTCCAAGGCCTCAGCCTAAGTGGTTAGCTTTTGTTGTGACAACGCGTTCCTTAGATGCGGTGTTAGTGATGCTACAAACCATGTGTGGTGTTGCCCATCCATCAAGGTCATATTAGCTTTATGAATTGTACACTTCAGTCTTTGATTTAGCTCCAAAGGGGTCTCATCTAGAAGAATCGCAATTTCCTTAAACCCAATGATCGACCATGTCTCTAACTTTGCCTTGCTAAATTCTTTGTTCAGCACCACTTGGATATCTACGATCCCTGCGTTCGGATTATCATTAGAATACTTAATATACCAAGTCAGCACACGATCCTGTACAATGTTGACCAGTGTTTCATTCTTTATATTCTCATCCATGACTCCCTGTGCTTCCCATATAACACTTATCATGAACCAGAACTCATCTAGATCTTCATTCCCTACTCCCTTGAACACTAGAAGCTTTATCACGCTTTCCATATTGAATTGCGGTGGTGGAAGAGGTGGTATGGGCAATGATGGGGGTGAAGGTGGTGAAACTGTCAGTGGTGTGGGTGGGAGTGGTATGCGTGGCATTCTCTGCCTTATCAAACCAATCGCACTTCTTAGTGAAACCTTCACAAGTTGTTCCTCGCTCCCTCGTAGAGGTGAAATCAAGGGGCTATTTTGTAGTTCTGTGCTACATTCATTTCTATAGATCCTCCCACTTAGCATGGCCCCAAACATCAATTTATTCACATAACCCATTTTTCATAGAGTAACACTTTAATCCCTGTGTTCAAAGATTTAATGTACTTACCTCATGGTCCCTTGAGGAAGTGTCTTTCTGCCTCACTATAGTTGGTTGAAGTATCTATCACAAACTCGATGATGAATCCTTCTATAATTTGATCGAGCCAGTGATCCACAGTGCACACAATCTTATCTTCCGAAGCTTCCAGTATATGCACCAATTCTGGAGTCCACACAATAGGTTTGTCTAGTCTACACCTTCCTTGACTATCTTCTAGCTTCGTGATCCACTCATACAACTGAGTGGGGAAAGATGCAAATAAAATTTTGTGGATCTCCGTATACAAGTAGCAATCTAACCACTCTTCCTTTGATACTCACGAATTCCTATTTTCCTACATCGCAAACTTGTGAATTTCTCTGTCCAACCAATCTTTAATTCCTTTCTTTGTCAGATTCCAGTGATATGACATTAGACATCTCTACGCAGATCCTGGTCCCAACAATAGAACCATTTGTTGGCTTGTTGGGGCCTGACCCAGGTTTGGATTTAATTAGCCAAACAAATCCTAGTACTACTGGCCCTTTCAGCAACAGTTCGCCAAGCGTGGACTGAGGTCTCACCCAAAGTAATATGGGAGGGTGATAGAACCAGGTTTCCACACCTTGGAGATGTCTGAGAAGTTTGACTGGTCAACTTTTTGTTCTTGTGCACAGGTTGTTTTGTGCACTTCCCTATCCCTCGCAACCTGATTCACTACTTTTGCATAGCCCTACCCAAGGTTTGTGCACTGTGCTCTGCACTATTCCCTGAGATCAAGCTTATATACCAGTTAGTTATCTTCACATAGATAGAACCCCTGTATTATATTTATTTTTAGAGCACATTCATATAAGTTCGTGCAGCACTTAAATAGTACACTTACAAATGATACTCAATAACACATAAAGCAAGAAAAGATACACAGTTAAATATTGTAAAAACTTCTCTTTATTGATTTTCCCTTCGGTTACAGACTCGACCTGCCCTATGCACTCAGTTGCAGACTGCTAGGCCTCTGTGCACACAGCTGTAGAGCCTTCTCCTACCCTATGACCCACAGACACACTTTACACCCTAACTTAATCACTTAGAATTCTCATGCTCTCTTATTTCTTCCTTATTAGTTATATTCTACACTTAGAGCCCCACTCTATTTATACAATCCCATGGTCCGTGGACCATGGGTAGATCTATCCAGCTGAAATTACATTAGAAAACTAGGGCAGACAACGTTGTGACTCTATTATGACTTCGCGCTCCATGCCCGCAATTCATGGAGCTTTTAGAAAAATTTGGTCAAAACTTGGCCTTTAAGCCCCAAAACATGCCTTGGGGGGATCCAATGCCAACCAGTAATATAGCCTTGGTGAAGCCCGTGCTAAGGTTGGCCCGACTCACCGACGGGAAAATGAAAGTAGGTAAGACAATGAAATGCATGGAGACACTAAGTGATAGTAGAAGTCATTAACAATGCATGCAAAACATGAATGAGAGATTCAACAGAAAGATCAACATCCATGTATGATGTGGGTGAGGCAGTGTTGTAGGGAAAAGTATCCAATATGAAATGACCCTATCCCACTCTAAGGGTGACAGTACCTCAGCAACAACTGAATGTAAAGCTATTCAAGATTACTTCTTTATGAGATGTAAGAGAGAGGAGAAAGGGATCCACTAACCGTTGTCTTCCGCTAATGGTTGATCCAATCTTCCCTCTTTGCTGCTTGCTCCCAGCTCCTTGCTCTTTCACTGGCCCAGCTACACAAAGATCCTGCAAAAGCACAAGAAACGGAAACTACAAGAAGCATACATCCATAATTGATTCAAGGATTAGAATAAATCAAATATACAAGCATCAATTCGCCATAGAGACACATGCATATAGAAGAATCTCAAATACTTTATTAATGGAAGAAGTAAAGTTCTGAGAGTGTTACAACCATAAGAGGCCCAATCCAGCAACACCTCCCAACAGAAAGAAATCTCCTCTTCACCTCCTTCAAAGCAATCACCCAATAGTTCTATGCACAAACCAACAACACTTCCTTACATTCACCAAAATTCCAGCCTCCATAGACCTCATGAGAGAGCTCTATATATAGGAGATTTGGAGAAAGGATGAGTTAGCTTGAGGCTGGCATGAAGCTGAATAGTGTCCTCTCCCACTTCAGTTATACTTTAGTTCTTGAGTCCACTTGGAGTTTCTTGCTTCCACTTGGAGATCTAGATCCTCTTACTCATCACAAGGCGAATTCCCTAATCCAAGTGTCATTTTGGAAGCTTCCTGGGCATTTGACACCTTGCAGAATGACTGTGCCACTTGGCCAATCTCACCCAGCGTAGGTAGCCTTCATTAGATTTGACATTCAGCGCAGGTACAGAGTGGAGTAGTTGACATTCAGCGCAGATGCTCAGTGGAGCAGTTGACATGATCCAGAAATAGCTTGTTTTTGAGTGTTTTCAGGTGGAGAACTGATTTTCAGTGCTGTGGTTTGCTGACCTTGTTCCTCTAGGGGTAGGAACAACATGTTTAGGGACTTTGGATCCCTTAGATTATTGACATTTCATGCTTCATGCTGTTAGGCACAAAAAGGTCTATAACAGTTGCCCCCTAAAGTATGAGGTCGTTTATCGGGTGAAATGCTTTATCAGGAGGATCCGAAGTTCATTCAATCGCTGAGAGGTGCCCTGTAATAAAATACAATACAATACATTATTTTTCATTCTTCTTTCATGATCTAGCTGAGGCGGGCATTCCCATGCTCAGCTTTATAAATTCATTTTGGTACATAGAACAGACGATCGTCTGATGGTAGACTGATAATTCTCTGTTGAAATTATCATCCTTTGAGTAGGATGATCATCTGCTGCAATGATGTACATAACAAATGTCTTTATATTTCCTGAATATATATCGCAACCCGGATGGATGAAACTAGATCCGGGGTCTTCAAACTCGTTCGATCTTCACTCTAAGTACAAGTCGATCCATGTGAGAATTGCGCTGAAGTCGAACATGGAAAGACATCGCTTGATTACCGGTCAATAATGTAAACCGTTAACAAGCACGAGAGGAATCACCAATAATGACAATGACCCTCAAGGTACTGCAGTACAATTCACGTGGTGTGAATAAAGGACTTGGCGTCGAACACCACGCAAAATCTTCTGGTCGAAGGTCATTAATGTATACCTGTCGCTGGAAGTGAGAAACTTGCCATTGAGGCATGCAAGCTTCAAAGCACTGAGGGGGTTGTTCCTAGATCAACTTCTTGGATAATGAGCTGAAGTCGACAAGAAGCAATCCGTCAAAGGAGGGCCTTAATGAATCCCACATCAGTGACACGGAACGGAGCTAATGATTTTAGTGGAGGTGAAAACAATCTGTGAGATATGATTCAGGGTGGCGATCATGGGTGGATGAAGGATAATGTATGGCAGTGGATGGGACACGGTTGACTCTTTCTGAACAACATCTCTTGAACATATAATGACACTGATGTGATGGATCGGTAGCATTACCCCAAATGTGGATGGTTTGGCGAGGACCATGGTGATGAGACCGGTGAATGAAACAACCCAACCCGATGTGATACGGAGGACAAAGTGTCATGTTCAAGAGCGACTTGCTACCATTAAAGCTTTGAGGTTCTCCCAATTTTTCCCCAGTCATTTCTGACCAGTACCTCTTTATTTTTGTCAAGCTTGAGGAGGATAACATATGCTTGTTCTATAACCTGCCCTTCGGGCAAGCCCATCGCTATGTTTTAACGAGCCTAGCGATAGGGAAACTCGTTCTCGTCTAAAGACAAGTTTGTCGCTATTTAATCATTTTAACGAGTCTAACGACAAGGAAAACTCGGTCCTTTTCAATTTTAGAGAGTCTGAAAAGGTACAGAAAGTCAACTCCAAAATTCCTTTTTCGTCATCTAATCCCTTAAGTCCAAAAAAGTATAAAACACTACAGAAGGGATGAATTTTCGATAACTTTAACGAGCCGAATAAAACAAGCGCTCGACCTTTTTGTGCAATAATCCCTCAGGTCCAAAAAGATTAAAATCTAGAGGAGGGATAGCTCTTCCGATCACTTTAACGAGCTGGAAGGCCAAAACTCGGCAAACTTTTCATATTTTACGAGTCAGGAGAAAAGAGCTCAAAGAAGACTCGTCTTTTGAGGAACGAGTGATAAACAGGGATAGCAGCAGATTCTAGGTACAGGTTGGAATTTTCCAATCATGGCAGTGTCACAAGGATGGCTAGGTGGAATCACTCTTCGCAGCTGTTCCTCAAAATGGGTAAACAATCATATGGAGGTGAACGATTGGCCAAATGAAATGGAGGTGGCGGGTGCAAACACGACCAAGGCTTTTATGGCTAATAAATTTATGATCACAATGGCTATTTACCGGTACTGGGTTCATTTTTTAAAGAGCTTGAATGCGCCAAAACACTGCTCAAAAGCTTATGTTTATTTTTTAACGAGCATGAACTATGACGCTAAAACTGCTCGGATCTCACTTTTCTATTTTTTAACGAGCATAAATTCCGCGGTAAAACTGCTCGATGATACCAGTCATAAGATAAGAAATGTCTTCCTGCAAGATTCCAATTTTTACAGAGCTTGCACCTCACATAAGCTATGCTCCTTATTTGGCAAATTTTGACCTTTGCCCCACATCCTTTCTTTATGTAAGTTAGGAAATGATCAATGACCACTCTTTGCTTACACTCCAAAAGGTTTGCATGCCCCCAGGTATAAAATACAATTTCAAGGTTGCCCCTCCTCTCCTCCACCTTTGTTTTTCTTTGGGTGTTCACAGCTACTTGTCGTCTTGCTAGTCTAATGTTAACGATACTTGTCTTCTCGTTATTTTTAACGGGTCTTACGCGGTACTTGTCTTCTCGTCGGCCCAACCTTTAACAGATCTTTTGCAAGATCGCAAGAGAACAGCTACTTGCGACAAGAGAGCAGCTACTTGCGACAAGAGAAGAACACTACTCAAAGACAAAACATTAATGTTATTGAGGGAGGCTTGCCTCTTTCTGGTTACCCAAAGAATGGTGTTATTTGCTGCCGCAAATGAAACTTTTTTTATTTTTTCTTCGGCGATGTCTATCATTAGGTTACTCAAAGATGGTTACAATTTGTTGCAGCAAAGGAATCTCTTTCTTTGGAGGCTTCCCCTACTTATCCTTCAAAACATTTGTTTTAATGGGTGAGGCTTGCCTTTTACCCAAAGATGGTTACAGTTTGTTGCCGCAAAGGAATCTCTTTCTTTGGTATTGCCTACTTATTTAGACAAAGTTGGATGACCTTTGTCAAACAAGTAACCTTGACAAAAGAATCATGTTCCAGAACAACCCCTCTTCCTTCTTTCGGACGGGGTACGGACTAGTCATATTCTTTCGCGGAAATTCTACCTTATACCCAGGGTTTCCTCTGCCCGAAGCAGACCAGGATGCATGCCCCCTGGGTTCCAGTCCCATCTTTCCAAATCACTCGCATTCATCGGGAAGGAGGACTGGGGGTGGAGACATTTCTTGGGTGAACAGACCATTAAGGGTTGGTATTTGACTATTTGCGATGCGTGATCCTGGAAATGAAAGTTGGTCTACGAGCTTGACCATTCTTCCTTCGTGTGGAAAACACATTACTCTAAAGAGTGAGGAGACTATAACTCCCATGCAATATATATAGTCTCGTCCAAGGAGTACGTTATAATCCAAGGGTCCTTGAACGACCACCACGTTCAATTGAACGGTCTTCCCTTTCAATGTAACAGGTACATTGGGGAGGATCCCTAATGGTCGACTGGTTCCTTTATCAAAACCCGAGAGATTTCTTATCTCAGGTAAAAGCTCTGGGGAACCCAGTGCTTTCCAAGAAATAGAGGAAAGGATACTCACAGATGCCCCTTCATCAATGATAGTTCCAGCCATTACCATTCTGTAAATTTGGACTATGACTCTGAATGGTATACTGGCTGGTAACCGGGGTCTGCCTAGTTGGTTCCAATCAAAGGACACAACCAGGTTGCTTGGTGGTGGGACCGAATACACGGCCGGATACGATCCTGACGATGTTCCTTCCTGCGATAAAGGAATGGGCGCATTGCCCTGATGCTCATCAGAGTCGGTGTTGATGAAAAGAATCTGGATGGTGTCATCCTTATTCTCTTCAGTGAGGGTGTCATTTGAAGATGAATCTTCAGTGACGGTGTCATTTGAGGATGAAACCTCTGAAGGAAGAACCGGGTCAGCTGCCGTATCGACCTTTAGAATTTCGTCTGGTCTGGATTCAGTAGGTTCATTTTCAATGACTGACGCTTCAGCTGACCACTTGAGCAGGCCAGCTGTATTTTCAACCAACGAAGGACTTGGCACGAGTTTTTTGTATCCAGGAGGAAGCATTACCGGTGAAACCGGGCGATCTTCCAAAACTCTCTTCGCTTCATCTAAGAAGGGACAACGGTGGATGGCGTGACCGCCTTCACACAGTCTGTAGGGGGATCTTGCTCCCCCTCTTTGTCTTGAACCTTCAATTTCGCTGGTTGACGGTAAGCAATAAACATGGCTATAAGAGGTTGATGCTCCCGAATTATGCAACCGAGGGGACCAGTCCTTTAGTATCCGGGGAATACAGGGACAATCTCTATGGAAGTGGTCTCCTCTACATATGACACATGGCGATTTAAGCCCGGTCTGTGCTGTGTGTGGATTTTTGTTAGATGTCTTTTGCTTGCCCCCAGTCGCCTTAGGCTCCTTCTTCTTCCTCTCTCTCTTCTTCTTCTCCTTCTTCTCCATGGGAGCTTGGCTTTTGCCAGCCCCACCTTGCGAAGATGAAGGATTAGAGGAAGAGTTATAAGAAGTAGAAGGCTGGTGGGCAGCTCTAGACCGATCTAACTGTTGACTCGACTGCTCAGGAACCATGGTGGTCTGAACTACATTAGTTGAGAATAGCCAAATAGGCAGGCCAATTGTCAGTCCTGGAAGCGACAATGTGGCCATGTGGGGCGCACCAACTTCTCCCCAAGAGGAGAATGGACTAGGATTTCCATCATGTGGAGTTCCTTGGTTGGGGCATTCCATGTTCCCAACTTAAGATCAACGCGGGAATAGGAGGTGATTATGTTCCGTTTAAAATAAATTTTATAACGACGCTTAGACACAACTTGCTTTTTCACTTTTTAAGAGTCGAGAAAAAGCTAAAGATGACTCTAGTCTCCTTCGATGTTTTAACGAGCCCGAAGTGACAAATGCTTGGATGGAATTTTTCAATTATAGAGTTTGAAAAAGGCCAAAAGAAACTGCTCTGGAGTTCTAGGCAAAGGGTGTGCCAAACTTTTCGCAAAACCACAGAATACGTTTTACGGTACGAGTGGTCGATCTTCGTGAATGCTGTGTTCACTGCATTGCGATCAGTAGGGCGGCTGACACGGTTTCCTATTGGATAAAGGCTTTGATCCTATAGGGGTCTCCCAATATATACGCGACGTTACGTTGGAGCACAAGTCCGTATTGATACTTATCGCTTCACCGTGGAGGAATCACCCAACCACTCAACGCTAAGATATCACGTTTAATGACGCCGGAACACGTCTCTAGCTTAGACCTCTATGTGTTTGCGTTATGTTTCAATGCGTTGTTATGTAAATTCTATTCATTTTAATGTTGATCTTGTTTAGCAGTTTGCCTTTATGGATCACCACGAGATGTATAGTAACACTCCTAAATGTAGTCTAAGATGATAAGCAAGCTTTTCAATCTTTCAACTTTGAAAATCTTAACTACTGAGGGAAAAGAAAGACAACATCTTTTCACACAGATCATAGAGCACACACTAATGCACTTTTTCCTAAATCAACATGCAAGCTGTCATAATGCACATGCACAATGCAAGTATTTCTTTTCTCTTTCTTAATGTTGGTGAAATGCAAAAAGAAAGCTGTTGTATAATTTTGAATTCAATTTCAAGTGAAAGCAAACAAGCTTGTCCAAAATCAAAAGACACCTTAAGATTTACTTGTTTCGACACTAGAAATATATAAATTCAAACCAAATGACGAGAGCAAAAGCTCAATCAGCTATGAACAGCAAACAAACTAACTCTTAAGATCAAAACGACACTTTATCACAGGTCTAGATCTAAGAGGCCACAGCAAGACTGGTTCACTTTCGTTATGGGAAACTGTAAATGTACAAGAAATACACAAAGAACAAACACAGTTTCTTTATACAACCGAGGTGGAATAGTGACAAGGAAAGTTGGTTTCAGATAGGCCTACTGACTAGTAACAAACAGCAAAAACAAGAGTGAAAACAAGGCAAGAAACAGCAGGAAACCCCAACAGCACAAGGCAGGACTGGTCCAGCGCAGGTGGAACACTGCCTGTTTGACCTTCAGCGCAGGTAGCCCCTTCGGGAACTGCGCTGAAATGCAAACAGCCTTTGTACAGCCTGCACTGAAGAACGAAATTTTCGTTTCTGGTGGTTTCCGGGTCACAGATTGCTCAAAAATTCACAGTTTTTGCTCAAATCAGAAGCTATCAGTCAAGGAAACACTAAGGGATGACAAGGAGGATGAAAAGCTATCACTAAGAGCTTATTAGAGTCCTTGTGGATCAGTTCTTCAAATCATAAACTCGCCCAGAAACTGAGCTAGAGTAGCTGCCCTCTACTTCGTATTTGAATGATTCAAACACAGTTCGATTCGGTACTCCCTTTGTTTATGAAATGAATAACAAAAAACACAAACAACCAACAAGATACAATCCCCAGCGGAGTCGCCAATTTGTTGTAGGGAAAAGTATCCAATACGGAATGACCCTATCCCACTCTAAGGGTGATAGTACCTCAGCAACAACTGAATGTAAAGCTATTCGAGATTACTTCTTTATGAGATGTAAGAGAGAGGAGAAAGGGATCCACTAACCGTTGTCTTCCGCTAATGGTTGATCCAATCTTCCCTCTTTGCTGCTTGCTCCCAGCTCCTTGCTCTTTCACTGGCCCAGCTACACAAAGATCCTGCAAAAGCACAAGAAAGGGAAACTACAAGAAGCATACATCCATAATTGATTCAAGGATTAGAATAAATCAAATATACAAGCATCAATTCGCCATAGAGACACATGCATATAGAAGAACCTCAAATACTTTATTAATGGAAGAAGTAAAGTTCTGAGAGTGTTACAACCATAAGAGGCCCAATCTAGCAACACCTCCCAGCAGAAAGAAATCTCCTCTTCACCTCCTTCAAAGCAATCACCCAATAGTTCTATGCACAAACCAACAACACTTCCTTACATTCACCAAAATTCCAGCCTCCATAGACCTCATGAGAGAGCTCTATATATAGGAGATTTGGAGAAAGGATGAGTCAGCTTGAGGCTGGCATGAAGCTGACTAGTGTCCTCTCCCACTTCAGTTATACTTCAGTTCTTGAGTCCACTTGGAGTTTCTTGCTTCCACTTGAAGATCTAGATCCTCTTACTCATCACAAGGCGAATTCCCTGATCCAAGTGTCATTTTGGAAGCTTCCTGGGCATTTGACACCTTGCAGAATGACTGTGCCACTTGGCCAATCTTGCCCAGCGCAGGTAGCCTTCATTAGATTTGACATTCAACGCAGGTACAGAGTGGAGCAGTTGACATTCAGCACAGATGCTCAGTGGAGCAGTTGACATGATCCAGAAATAGCTTGTTTTTGAGTGTTTTCAAGTGGAGAACTGATTTTCAGTGCTGTGGTTTGCTGACCTTGTTCCTCTAGGGGTAGGAACAACATGTTTAGGGACTTTGGATCCCTTAGATTATTGACATTTCATGCTTCATGCTGTTAGGCACAAAAATGTCTATAACAGGCAGTTCGCTAGTTGGGCGAACGTCCATGCAAAATAGTTCCATGCATGCGAGATAGCAATGAAAAATGAAATAGAGATAGGACAAGGTGGAATATATGTAAATAACAGCAAGTGTTCAAAGAAATCAAGCAAACAACACTCACACAAGCGAAAATACAAAAGGTGACATAAATGTTGAAAAAGAGAAGTTGAGGCTACTTACCCATGAATAGTTAAGCAAGACATGTCGAAGAGTCTTGGATGTGTTGTGGGATGTCAGATCTCAAAGATCGATGTGAGTGAATGAGCTCTGATGTGTCAACGAAATAAGTTTGGTCTCATGATGTGCATGCCACAAATCCAGGAAAAGGCAACAGTTGGAAGGAAACTTCTAAAACAACTTTGCATGTAACCCTCAGCTGCTAAAAATATCTCCCTTAATCATGGAATTCCTTTTTCATGTTGTTTCTTTCTATTCTGGGAAGATCAAGTCATGCATGCATGCAAGTCAAGCTTCCTCGATCCCAAGTGGAACTGATTAACTAGACTATCCATGCATGCAAGTGATCAACTACTTGGAAAAAATGTGCATTCCTAACTGGGAACTGGGCTGACTGCCTGGGATGTTTGTGCAATTTCTGGGTATAGCAGCTGACTACTAACTTGATTGTAAGATGTAGCATCTACTAGGCCCTTGGATGATTGACACACATTTCAAGCCAAGGAAACACAGTTGTTTCGATTGGGGTTGAGGGGTATATAGGTTCACAAGCAATATAGTCTTCAGAGTCTTAGTTTCATCTCCGGAATTTCTCCACTACTAGCAGGCCTGGGCACTACCCTAGTGGATTCACATAGGAACACAAGCATGGCTTCACTGCCAGTGAGCCTATTCAGTACCCTGATGGAGTTACTTGCATCACCTCCCTACGCAGGAAGCCTTTCTCTTCTTTCACCTTATTTATTTTTCATTTTGAATTTTTTGACTTTTCATTTTTCATTTGCAATGTGCATAGCAATTATTCATTTCAGAGGCAGAAGAAAGATCCTAACTTATTGAAAGTAGATGAGGTTGCTCCAGTAAAGAAGTAGTTTATTATACCTTTAATGCGCCTATTAAGGTTTTCACCCCCACCTTACTCTACTTGACTGAGCCGAAAAGGGTTAACCCAAAGACAATCGACTAGAGAAGGTGACACTAGTGATTGCGCAAGCGTTGTGCTTACACCAAGGTTGACTTCGAACAGTACGTATTTTCCTTTGACATATCATGGACTAAGAGTAACAAGCTCATCATACAGAGGAAGGATGATAAATAACCAAGTAGTGATAGTTATACAAGTCCTCTTGTACTTTACCCAACTCGCTTCAAGAGTCATACATGGTTTCATGCAAGGCTAACTTACGAACGAAACAAACGAACCAACAAACATCAAAGCAAAGAAAAATAAGAAGTGAAAGAGAAAGCAAAGCATGTAAGTAAACAAGCAAGCAAACAAACAAGCAAACAAATCATATAAGCAAACAAGCATGCAAGCAAACAACTGAAAGAAAACACTTCTCTTACTCCTACACTAATGGTGCTTGAGCCTGATCATGTGAAGTGATACTTCCAATGCAACCACTAGCGCATTTGTAGACCCATGTTGGTGAAGGCTTGGTCTATGAACAACCCAGTGGTGTGAACCAACAAGTAAGAAAGATATAACAATGAAGACAACCACACTACGTGTCTCAAAGTGCCCACGTGACATAAGTGAGTGCAAGTGCATGACAGATAGTCTGTGGACTTCTCATGTTGTTGTGTGACACTACATGCAACTTTGAAGCAGAAGCACACTCTTGACTATGACATGCAAGAAAAAAAAGAAACAATTATAGCTTGCGTTGTGATCAAGTGCTTGCAATGTAAGACTCCTCTAATGCATGAGCAATGGGATTGTGCATTTTGAGTGGAGGAAGTCTGATCTGTGAGTGAGATGGATCTTCAATGCATACAGATGAGTGATGAGAAGCCTTGGGTGATTGAACAATTTCATGATCGGGAGTGGGACTAACCCCAAGAGAGCGATGGCCTAACATAACCATCACCTCGAGCTGAAGTTCCTTGACAACCTTGGGTGTCTCAACTTCATCATTAGGTAGATAATCATACACAGTGGCTTCAAAAGATGAACTGTGATAGATTCACGGTCATCATCAAGATTAGAAGCAAATGGATCATGACCACCACGATCAGAAAAATCAATGAATTCTTCGACATCCTCATGATCAGATGAATCAAACAAAGGGGTAGATGAAAAGTGAACCAACTCATCCTCTATGTTTCTGGAAATGGCAGATGAAGGATCAACTGGATCTTCAATGAATAACTTATCCTCTCCATTTTCGAATGATGGACTAACATCCGGTGAGTCCTGTGATTGGTCAACAATGGGTGCACTTGTGGACGAAGACACACATGCAAAATCATGGATGGCAGTTTCACCGAAGAGATTATGAAAGAATGGAGGGGGCTCGGACAAAAGGGAGTCATCCTTCATCGAGTATTTATGTTCAAGCTCCCACTAATACTCTTCATGAATGACAGTGCATGTTGGTTGTGAAACAACAACTCCGTCAGTGGTTTGTTCCTCATTCACAACAAGTGAAGAGTCCAAAATGGATGAACATAAGACAACATCATCTGGAGTAACACCTGAGTGCAAAGACGAAGGTCAAAAAAAAGAATGCATATGAGAACTCAAAAGACTCACAACTAGTGAAGGATGAACATGTGTGTGAGCATGATCCTCAGCATCACTAAGCAATGGTGGAGCTACTGAATGAGAGGGAGGCAGAGAGTCACTTGAGATAGTGCCCACTCCCACATGAGATTGTGCAGTTCCATCAATGAAGAATGTTGAGTGAGGCTTGATATTAAGCTTCCTCTTGGGACAAGAAGATTTATTAAGGAAATACTCGAACCGGTCCCAAAGATAAGAAAACTTCATATGGCTCCTTAGAGCTTGAAACTGCAAGTCACAGAAGCACTGCCAAAAATAAATAACAAATTTGTCTGAAGCCCTCCGTTACTGTAACAATTTCTGGTTAAGATGGTCTGGATCAAAATGATTGAACGTTTCTTCACTAAGATCACAAAAGTGCTCATATGAGTGCATGGTGTCAGCTGGTAGGCTGAGCACCCAACGGAATGGAGATTCACGAAGTGTGTATGCTAGCAACAAACCAAGCTATTCATCAGAAAACTCATCTTCCTCGTGAATCATGGAAATAAATTTGTATAAGTGCTCAGGCCAAGCCACTTCATCTTCACCATCATACGTGTGAGTGGAAAGGAGATTGAAAAGCTTCCCTGATATGGAGACATCTTCACGATTCAAAAAATACCTCAGGGGAAGAAGAATGATAGACTCCATGAAAGATATGCAAAGGTTCAAAACTAGATGAGAGGACACTACTTATCATTAGGCCCTCCTTCTAGTGTGAGAAATGTTGATGGCGCTAGACCCACCAACATGTCAAGGGGATCTCCCTGGTAAGAAGTTCCAATTAGACCTCAGACTCTTTTGTGTAGGAGTCGCAGCAGTGGCTCTTAAGGTAATGTATTGATCGTGGTGTCGCAAAGAGGCAAGTAGAATAACTTTGTCAGCAACAAGGGTGTGACTGATGCAGTGAGTTAAAGAAGGTGTATGAGAGGTTCGAACACTTCGAAGGGGGAAGGAGGTGAAGGTGAGTTCCAAGTTGAAAGGTATCAGTTCCAACATAGCTAGGAACACAAAACATAAAGGACATGCATAGCTTCTGATGGAGCAGTCCACTCGGATGTGGCAGTCACATCATACAAGGTAAGATAATGTGTACAGCAATCATGGATCAGTTCAAGACGAGTGTGATGGTTGTTATGGCAAGGTTCAAGTGAAAGGTTTCTCTGATGTTTGGTAGAGAAATCGACACGGATGGTGACATCATTAATAACATATGCAACACATTAACAACAAGATTCAGATAATTGCATGTGAATCATTTCATACACAAGTACGTAAGTTAAATAACATATATCATTAAAGAAACCGGAGCGGCCCAACTATAATAACAACATATGCATTAAAATTTGCTAGCTCTTATTATATAAATAAGTGTAAGTTACAATCATACAATACATCCATGTAAACCTGCTAACCCCAACAAAGGAACATTACAACCACATCTACTTGCTCCTCCAAAGAGATGTACTAGCTCCATGCAGTGGAGAAGCGAAGGTGTGTTACAATATTTCCCAATCCTTCTTCAATATTTTTTTAGTAGAATGTTGGCTGACCAAAAGCCTATACAATGAGTTATGAGGGACTATATATAGCAAACGGTGGAGTGACCCTTGACATTCCGCTTTGTGACCATTCAACTACCCTCATGACTCTTCACCTACTCTATGACTGTTACAACCACTCTGGACACTTGACTTACACTTGACATGACTCAACATTACAATGCACATGTACCCATGTGAAAAATGGCTTGGACAAGCCAAACTAGACATCATTCAGACTTAGAAAACCATAGAAGTCAAACTACTCAACATCCTCATGCTGATAAATAGTGACATATTGATGCCAAGATTGGTAGTCATTGAGAGTGTCCATCTATTCTGCTGTGACATCTGTCTAAAACCTAAACCCTGCCTCCATAGAATCTAGGTACACTACTAGGGCTCCTCTATGCAACTTTTCTGTGAGCATGTGCATCATTTTCTTCACTATGGCCAGACTAGCAATGTACTTGCGCATGATGTCTGCACTGATAGGAAAGTCTGGGCTGGTGGTAGTTAGCATCAACTTGTCGAAGTACGTGTCAAGCTTGTGTTAGACCTGCTTCTTGGTCTTCACCTGGGTGAGAGTCCCAAGTGATGGGATCGCATGAGTGTGCATTATAACCTCCGTGATTTTGAATACTTGTGCATGTGATGCTTGTGTGGTAGTGATGAGTTGCAGTAGGTCTTCATAGTTTTGGATCTGACTCTCGATACATGCTTACTACTCAACCACATTAGCCTTCATCATCTTTGGCAAGTGAAGTGGGTCTCCCTTGTACTTCATCGTCCATGCTTGCATGTTATCAACAACACTATGTATGTTCTTCAAGATGCATTCTCTTCTCACACACCACTGCTGCCATCTGTGGAGATGAATTACTACTTGATGCAGGGTACCAAAGTTGGAGTATAATGATCACATAGTTGTGTCCAAGGACAATACTTCATCTAGTATTTCCTTCCTCAGTTTAGCTCGGTGAACATTGTCACCAAGTCTCCTCCCTTATTGGCCACCGTAGTTCCTTTGCCATTTGTTCATTCTTAGCTATGAGAAAATGAACACTTGAGCTAGTGGCTTCTACATACACTCTAGTTGCATCGGCCAAAGCAACTAGATGCTTGTGCACATTAGTCATGATCACTTGCTCTTCAAATTGCGTAGGGGATACTTGGTCCTCCAAAGTCGGTACCCTCTAAGACAACACAACTCGATGATGAGATTTGTGAAAGGGGACGTTGGGCATCTCTGCTTCTAGTTGACCACCAAGGATCTCAATGCCTCCTTGGTCACTCGAGACTTGCTCATCATCGAGATGTAATGAAGTGGGTGAGTCAACCTCTTTATGGTGAGGCATGAGGTCGGTATCCTATTCCAACTCCTATTGCTCCATGTTTACATCCGACTATTCAAGCACCTGTTCTATCTCATCAGCAAAGTCTTTCCCCTGCCATGGTTCACTCTTTTCCCCTGATACCAACTGTTCAGATGAATTAACTAATTTTATGGGAATTGCTTCATCTGTCTGCATGTGATGTGCCCCCTGCTAAATCTGTTGTCGTTGCGCTTCTTGCTCCTATTGGCGTGGCTCTTGTTCTTTCCAGAGTTTCTCCCTCAACTCATGCAAATCCTTCTCTACTTCTTCCATTCTCTTCTTATCCCTCCACCTTCACATGATCCTCTTGTTGCGTTGCTGCCTGTTTGCCTGAATAGCCATAGATGCTTGTTCTACAAGTGCATCTGCTCGAAACTTGCATATTTCTTCTTCCACCATGTGGTCGATAATATTCCTCTTCCCTTTGTTGCACACAAGTATGCTTGGCTCTGATGCCTCTGTTTCCGCTCCTACTGTTGCTACTGTTGGTGCTCTCCATGATGCTGCTTCATGCTACTTTGCTAACCACTCTACGGCAAAGCCGACCTGTTCATTAGGTCTAGAGGAATTGTAATAGTATCTCCATGAGTCCTCCTTAGCCCAATGACATGCCCCATGGAACTAGTTGAACTGAACTCTTGTGCAGTGATCCTTCACAATGCAATGTGTGTCATACGGGTTGAAGCTTTGGAGTTCGAAAGGATACTTCCTCATCTACTCTTCTTTGACATCCACTTGCTTGATAATCTAGATCTCATATAAACCAATCCACAATGGAAGAGTGGGCCAAGGTGCCTTCTTCTTCTGTTGTAGTTTAGATGTCAATCTTGCCGAGATGTAGTAAGCTACTTCTTGCATGAAAAGCACGTCCAAGGCAAAATTTGGCAGAACATGTGGAGACTTATCCACATTGAACACTCGGATGAATGTGCTTGGTGGTGAGACATACCAATTTGTAATGCCTAACAATGCCTTTATCGCTTCCTCTGACATGTAGGGTGTATCCTGTTCGAATATCAACCTATATAATGGGGTGAAAAAATGGTCGGATAGCCGCATGATCACTCCTTTGAAGCTCCATTTGGACAACAACTTGAAATACGTCTTCACAATAGTCTCCGCTAGTGGCCATGCCCAATCCAAGCCCAAGAACTCATTTCAGGTAGAAACTACATATAGAAAGTAAGTGGAGATATAAATCTCTACATGCATACCATCGGGTGACTATTGAGCCTTCTGGACTTGCTCCTTCAACTGGTGAGCCAGTATGCCGAACCAATTGCATGGTCTTTCTTCTCTATGCAGTTGGTCCAACGTGATCACCCAACTTTGAGGGAAGGTCTTAACGCTTGCCTAGCCACTTACTCGACATTTGAATATGACCAAGTATTGGTATGCCTTCCTCAATCTCTTTGTCTTGTAGAACTAGTTGGGTTGCATCCTGAAGTGAGCTAGCTTGTTTACCCAATCCTTCATAATGTCTCTGGAGTGAGATCTACTATTGGGAAAGCTGAATGGAGGATTCATGAAAGTCATCGGCTCAGTCATCTGATATATCTCATCATAATCTTGTGCCTAGAAGGTTGCAAGCTTCGTCCCACTGACACTGCTCAAGGTCATCGTCTCAGGGTTAGCATGCGAAACAATCCAGTGAATCATGTTTGCGCATGGGAATGCAGGGTATCTGCATGAAATTTAGTACAAGCTAGACTTATGAATGTTCACATACACCTGATGGCCTTCGAGTTCTTCCCCAAAAGTACCTGTGAATGTTTCATTGACCTCTTTCCACATCAGTTTGATGTCCTTATCTAGATACATCTTTGTATCTTCATAGACCGGCAGACTAGAGGACACTTGCTCAACTATTGCTCCAGCTGCAATACCATCAGTGTCCTGAGAACCTGTTCTCTTGGAATTCATTGAGACAAATGAACACTTTAAATATTTGGAAACAAGCAGCAGGCATGGAAAGAAATATGTCAGTGAAAACAAAGCAAATTCGGGGAAGGACACAACACATACCTGGGGAACTGATGAGCAAGATTGCGCAAATTTCTTTGGGAGACTCAATGATTGGCTACCATAACTATGCAAAATGCAGTTTGGGAGGTTTGACTAGATGTTTGATCTGCAAAATGCGTAATCCAGTGAGGAAATTGGATGTTGGTATTGCATAATGTGCAATTCCAGTTGGGAAGGACTACTGGCCAAGGGACATATTTACACAAATTTTTGGGCCAAGCAGCCACTGTCCTCCAGAAATTGGCAAAAAGGTCTTGGAGGCTAATGCTGGTAAAGAATGCACAAATATGGAGAGGAAGGTGAGCCTTCCTTCTCCAGATTGCGCAATGCAGCCTTGGTGAAGGCAGAGCCCCGGCCAAGGTTGGCCCGACTTGTGGACAGGAAACTGAAAGCAAGTCAGACAATGAAATGCATAGTGACACTAAGTAATAGTATAAGTGATTAACAGTGCATTCAAAACATGAATGAAAGATTCAGTAGATAAATCAATGTGCATGTGGGTGAGGTTGTTCGCTAGTTAGGTGAACGTTTGTGAAAAACAGTTCCATGCATGCAAAAATAGTGAGATAGAAACGAAAACTGAAATAGATCTAGGACAAGCTAGAATATATGTAAATGATTGCAAGCATTCAAAGAAATCAAGAAATCAACACTCACACAAGCGAATACACAAAAAACGATAGAAATGCTGAAAAAGACAAGTTCAGGCCACTCACCCGTGAATAGCTGAGCCAGATGTGTCGAAGAGTCCTGGATGTCCTATGGGATGTCATAGCTCCAATATCGATGTGAATTAATGAGCTTCGATGCGTGAATAAATAAGTTTTGTCTCATGACGCACATGCCACAAATCTAGGAAGAAGCGACACTTAGAGGGAAACTTCTAAAAAAACTTTGCATGTAACCCCTGACTGCTAAAAGTAGCTCCCTGAATCATGGGATTCCTTTTTCATGTTGTCTCTTTCTATTCCAGGAAGATCAAGTCATGCGTGAATGTAATTCAATTTTTGCCGGTCCAGTGTCAAACTGGTCAATCAGACTATCCATGCATGCAAGTGCTCAACTGCTTGGTGTTTTGGAGAACTTAGTGTCTACGGATAAATACTAATTCCCTAGATAAGTAGCCATATCTAGAACAACAATTTAAAGCATTTTAGCCGTTTCCTATAAGCAATAGATAAGAATAAGATACATTCACACATATAAGCATCATATAACAATACAAACATATGGGAAAAAGGTTCAAATACTTTATTGAACAGAAGAAGGAGTTACAACCATCATGTCTGATTCAAAGTCACACCTCCATCTTGGATCCCATCTACATCACATCAAAAGCATGACAAAATTGTAGCATAACAATACTTATCTCAAAGCCAATTCTCATAGCAACATTATCTCCTTACAATTAAATATAGTCCAGCCCTTGATCACTTAGATGAGTTTTCAATCTATATGGGGGTGAAGGAGGCTATGTCATAAATGGGGGTATTGAATGGACTTCCATACTTAGAATTAGTTCCATGGAGGAAGGGATGAGAGGATAGGATGGATCTTAACTCATTCCTCGTCCATTTTTGACCTCATAGGAGTTCATAAGTGAGGGAAACTTCTATATCACTCCAAGAGATAAGAATATTCCCCAAATCCTATGTGAATTTCACTCAATATTGCCCAGTGTAGGTGAATGAGGGCCTAAATGCTTAGCAAAGCACCCTCGCATGGACTCAACTACTCTGCAGCATACCTTTGCATGGGCCTACCTGCGCTGGTCCCTTTAGATGTCATTTCAGGATGTCTTCAAGTCATGAAACTGTCTAGGAAGGAGGCATTCAAAAGAGTGACTGGTTTAGGGCATGTAGCAACTGAAATTAGGGTTTGATGAGCCCTAAAACATTGATCTGGATGATTGGAGTGATGTGCCCAAATGGATCTGTAACAGCTTCCTCCTAAAGCATAAAGTCAAAAATTTAAATGTCAAATGAAATGCTTTACAATATGATGAGGAGGTTTCGAAGTGGAAGGTGACCTACATCAATTACAATACATATATCATGATATTTTGATTTTTTACATGAAATTGCTGAGGGAAGGAAAACCCATGCTCAACATATAAATTGTCATTACACATACATAGACATACGTCTACAAATATAGACGCATGATCAGAATGACCATCAATGTAAAGCCATTGTACATATCATTTAGTGTAGCCCGAATGGATAAAACTAGATCCGACGTCTTCTATCTCATTCAATCATTCGCTCAAGTATGAGTCTAACCATGTGAATATGTGATTTGAAGTCGAACATGGGAAGGCATCATCTGATTACCATCCAATGATGTAAATTGTTAACATACGCGGGAGAAATCACCGATAATGATAATGATCCTCAATGTACTGTAATACATTCTGCATGGTGTGAATGGATGATTTGATGTTGAACACCATACAAAGTATTTCGGTCAAAGGCTAGTGATGTCAACCTGTTGCCGGAAGTGAGAAACTTTCCATTGATGTATGCAAGCCTCAATGTACTGGAAGGGTATTTCTAAGTCAACTTCTTGGATAATGTGCTGATGTAAAAAAGAAGTCACTTGTTGCAAGAGGGCCTTGATGTACCCCACATCAACAACATGAAATGAGTGTAATGATTTTGGAGACAGAATTTGACTGATGACACAAGGTTCAAGAATGGTGGTCATGAAAACGAAGGTTTTTGTATTGCAAAGGATGACTTTTAACTAAATGACTTCTCTTGAAAATGTCAATGACACTAAAATGAATTGGTAGCATTGACCCAAAACAAAGTGATAGATGGTATGATAGAACAATAATATGATAACCATCAAGATAATAACCCAACCGAAATAGTCATGGTGATGGAGTGAAAGTGTCATGTTTTTGAGCGACCTGATACCATAATGTGATTTTACCCTTTTTCCCATTTTCACCAGTCATTGTTGACCAATACCTATTTATTTTTATCAAGCTTGACGAGGATAACATCTGCTTGTTGTATAATTCCACCCTTCAGGAGAATCCATCACTATGTAATGTTTTAATGAGTCTAACGAAGGTGAAACTTGGTCTTGTCTACATGGACAAGTTTGTTGATATTTGATGTTTTAACAAGTTTAACAACAAAGATAACTTGGTCCTTTTCATGTTTAGAGAGTTTGAAAAGGAACAAAAAGAAAACTCCATAAGTTCTTTTTTGTAGATTTGTCTCTCAAGTCTGAAAAATCATAAAACAATACGAGAGAGAAACTATTGACCATGTTCGGTCAACGTATTACTTTTTTGTAAATAAGTTGTCTGAGCCTGAAAAAGGGTTAAAATTATATTGAGTAGATGTCATTTCCAATCTGTTAACGAGCTGAAAAGGACAAGTGCTCGACAATATTTTCATATTTAGGGAGTCTAAAAAGAGATTAAAGAGGACTCCAATTTGAGGAACGAGTGGTATCTAGGATAGAAACTGGTTCCAGTGATGTTGGAACTTCTCAAAACATGATTTATGTGAAGAGGTGATTTGTTAATGAAAAAGGTATTACAGACTATGTGTGAATTTAATTATGTTACTTAGTCCAACAGATCGAAAATATTAAGAATAACGTAAACACATAAACAAGTTGAAAACAGATTCAAACACATCAACACAACCAAATTTAATAAAGGAGTTCACTAGACTTCCTGGCTATGTCTCCTGGTCCTTTTTCTTCCAGTGCTGACCTCTTTATTTTTCATTTAAATTGTTGTTACAGGTATGAGGTCAATAACAGAGTCTCAAATAAGATAATTAATCTCACCACTTCCTTTAGCTCGAAATTTTGAGTCAAACGAGTATAAAATTTACCATATTTGGCCATTGTGACCTCCAGACCCATGGAATGGTCCAAAACCACCTCTGTCCCTGCAAAACCACCCTCTGTGTGGCAAAAAAAACCACTCTGGCCTGCATAAAACCACCTCAGACTACGTGCTGGTGGTAGGGCTTCAACATGTTCTTTATGTTTTGGTGATATGGTATTATATACCATATGTAGTTTCAATCTGCAGTGAATGTGGGATAATGCGATAACACAAAATCAAAGGATAAACCAAAGGACCGACAGGCGTGGGGTTGACTCGGACCGGCCAACCTTTTCCTGGCATAGATCCTAACACCAAACGATCCAACGACTATCACGTCACCTACTCACCAATTGGCTTGGCCAATCTCCACTGTCGATCTGTCCCATCTGATCTGATGGCTATCGCACAATCTCATGTGAAATTAAGCTCAACCGATATCAAATCAAGAGCGCACAAGAAAAGAAGTTTTCTTCTGCTACGTGTCGCTCGCTAGGGGTGATTGTGTGAAATTTTAGAATACTTCTTCCCACCTTTAAGGTGCACTAAATATTAAACTTATTTTTAATAACCACATCGCATCTGTTTAAAATATTAACCTTCTTGCTTGTTCTGACGCGATATGCATCAATCTCTTCTGATGGGATGATCACCACTCTCATTCATTGATCTGACTGATCCAACAACTATGGTGTGAACCAATCACAAATTGCCATGTCACCTTCTCTACTGACATCATCTAGAACCCGTGACTCATTCTCGGGTTGCCACGTGTCTTTCTGACGTAGGCATTGACTGTTGACCTTTTATTGGCTCTAACTTCTCCATCCAGACTTGGATTTGCGCGTTTTTTGCACCTTTGGACTCGTATCATCGAGCACTTAAACTTCATCCCACTTTCATATGCATTTGAAGACTTTCTTCTAGAGGCAAAACTAAATCCTCCCCAATGGAAGCTTTTGGTCCACAAAAAGTTAGTTTTAGCTGTCAATTAAGTGAGGATAAAGTTCCCTCACTTTCCAATCTCTATGCATCGTGCTTTACTTGGATTTGTACCTGTGAGTCCAATTTGAAGATAGTCAACATTTCCCCGTCGTGAATTTCTTATCCTCCTGTCAAGAATTGTGTCCTCCTGTAGCTCATTGAGATACTCAGGAAAAATATCTTCAATGGAAGGTAGCTAACCTTGCTCTTCGGGATCTTCAATTAATGAAGGTTCATACAATCGCAAGTTTTCAATGTTTACGAGGGAATAGATATGCACATAAGGTGGTATTTCTAGGCAGAAAGCATTTTCACCAATTTTATCAAGTATTTTGAAAGGACCATATCTAATTGGTTTCAACTTTTTACCTTCCCCTTGCAGTCTTTCTTTGCTGATATATAACCAGACTTGATCACAAACTTGACAACTATGACCAATTCAATGCTTGTCATATCGCACCTTATACTTTGCTTGGTTTCTTTCCAGCTGTTCCTGTACTACCTGGTGAATTTCCTGGATTTTTTCAATGAACTTAGTTGCTTTTTCCATTGTCCATCAACTATTATGTCTTTACCAAAGACAAAATCCAAGGAAGACTTCGATATAAAACCAAAACAAGTCTCAAAAGGAGATCTCTCAGTAGAGGAATGTTTTGCATGGTTGTAAGCATGTTTCATATAATGCAAATGCTCATCCCAAAGTTTGGGATGCTTGTTGCAATATCCTCGAAGAAACTGTATCACTGTCTTGTTGACCACTTCTATCTAACCATCTATTTTCAGATGAAATGTCATGCTCTTCTTTAACTTTGTGTCCATTAACTCCCATAGACTTGACCAAAATTTCCTGACAAATCAAGAATCTTGATCATATACAATAGAAGTGGGTAACCCGATATGAACCCATACATTTTGAAAGAACAACTTTGTAGTTTGTTTAGCTATGACTTGTTCATTACATGGTGTCAAAATAAACATATTACTAAACCTATCCACAACTACATACAAATAATCATGACTCTTTCTAGACTTTGGCAATCCCCCAACAAAATCCATGGAAACACTTTCCCAAGGATGAGAAGGAATTGGAAGTGGAGTATACAAGCCTAATTTTCTATTAATTTGCTTGCTTGTAGCACACATATTACATCCTTTAATATATCTAGAAATTTTCTCATTCATTCGTGGCCAATAGTAGAATCTTTGTAATTGTGCAACTATTTTACTTACACCAAAATGACCCAATATTAGAGAAGTACGTGCTTCACGAATTATATTAACTCTTTCAGTTAGTGGAATGCATAACTTTCCCAAATGATATAAGAGTTTTTCCTTTATGAAATAATCCAATTCTTTTACCTTCTTTCCATGACATAAAGTTGCATATACATCCTTAAAATCCGTGTCTTGAGCATATTGTTCAATGTAACTTTCCTGAATTATTGAATTATGCTTAAGTATTGTAGATGCATTTATAATTGGTCTTGGTAACATTTTTGCAACATTATTATGTATGCCCTTATTATAACTAATAACAAGATGAAATTTCTGTAGAAAACCCATCCACCAATAGTGTCTTGATTGTTGCAATTTAGTTTGTGAGTGTAAATATTGAAGTGGTTGATGATTTGTGTGTATGATTCTTTCTTTACCCATTATGTAATGTTTCCACTTTTTAACACTTTGAACTAATGCACACAATTCTTTATCATATGTAGGATAGTTAACTACTGTTGATGTGAATGTCTCAGAATGAAAGCATATAGGCTTTCTGTGTTGCATCAACACTGCCCCATGGCATATTCACTTGCATCTATTTTGATCTCAAATGTATGCTGAAGATCTAGGAGTGCTAGCACTGGTGATTTACTGATCCTTTCTTTCAATGTGTCAAAGGCCTTCTGCTGTTTGCCTCCCCACTAAACACCTGTTTCACACTTGTCAAAGAATGTAAAGGAGATGAAATCAAAGAAAAGTTAGCAATAAACTTTCTCCAATATTGCGCTGCCCCTAAGAAACTTCTAACTTCTGTAGCAGTATTGGGCTTAGGGCAATTTACAATGACTTCGATCTTAGAGGGATGTATCTTTGATTCACCACCCCCTACAATATAACCCAAGTAATTCAAAGATGTTTTGCCAAATTCACATTTTGATACTTTTACATAGAGATTTTCTCTTTTCAAAACATCTAAAATCTGCTTTACATGCTCTACATGTTCATCACATTTTCTACTGAAAACAAGAATATCATCTAAATAGGCTATTAAAAAATCATCAATGAATGGTCTAAATACATCATTCATGACTCGTGTGAATGTAGCTGGAGCGTTAGTTAAGCCAAAAGGCATAACCATCCATTCATAAAGTCCTTGCTTCATTTTGAATGTAGTACTCCATACATCTTGTTCTACAACTCTTACCTGATGGTAGCCACTTCGCAAGTCTAATTTAGAGAAGTAAACAACATCTTTTAACTGATCTAACAAATCATCAATACAAGGCAGAGTATAATGATTATTTATTGTGATTTTATTTAATTCTCTAAAATCAATGGAAAATCTCCACAAACCATCTTTCTTTCGCACTAACACAATAGGTGATTCGCACGGTGATGTGCTTGGTCGAATAAACCCTTGATCGAGCAACTCCTATACCTTCTTCTTTATCTCCGCATTCTCTAGAGCTGATAACTTGTACATTCCAATGTTAGGTAGTGGAGCATCTTGCTGAAAATAAATCTCATGTTATAGCACTCGCTTGGGTGGAAGCCCTTTAGGCTCTTGAAACAAAATATCATAATTGGAAACAACTTTATCTAGGTTTGATTTATGTTTAGGATTATAGCCTTGGAATAAATCAGATTTATCAATATCCTTTGCTTTTACAATCATAAGTAAAAATTGTTTACTTTAATTTACAATTCTTTTCATGTGTCCTAAATTTATGAGAGAGAAGTTATCTTTGATTTTATGAGCCCTTACAATATATTGAGTTCCATCCTTAGTAAGTTGATACTTATTTTCAGTTTGATAGAAGATAGCATTCACATCGTACAAGTATGGACTTCCTAATAGAGTTCCACATATGTCCAATGGGACTATGTCTAACTCACCTTCATCTACAAACTTTGACCCAATAGCAAAATGAAATTTACATTATTTCGTAACTTGTAGCTTAGTTTGATCACACACCCAACCTAATGGATATGGCTATTTATGAGGTTTTGTTTTTAGACCCAACTTCTTTACAATTGCTTTAGAAATCAAATTAACTTGTGACCCACTATCAAATAAAGTATCAATTTTAGTATGCTTGGAAATGACACTAATGTGAAATAGCTCATTTCCTTTCCTCTCATCATTATCATTATCAATAGAATGCGAAGAAGTACGTGTAGATGCTTTAAAATCTTTACCTTTTATACCTATAGCTGTAATCATTGTCTCATCACCTAAATCTAATACCAAGTCCTTTTGAATAGCAACAACATTCTTTTTCTCTTTACTCCCAAACGTCTTAGGCTTCAATTCCAAATGCAATGACCAACAGTGTGCCTCATCGTGTCCTTCCTTATTACAATGAGTGCATGAAGGTTTATCCTTCTTCACTATGTTTTCTTTCTTCTCTTTCCATTTCAGTTTCTTCTTGCCTTTATTCTTTCTTTCAATAGGTTTGGATGATTTCCCAACATCTTGGGTTACATTTTTGCCTCTAGCTTCTAGATGAGTTCCTTGAATTGATACATCATCTAAGCTATTTGGATTAAACATAAGTATGGTATGCCTAAAATAACTATGAAGACCACCTATGTATTTCAACAATGTCTCTGGTGAGTCCAATGATATGCCTAATTCTAAAGCTCTCTTATGAAATTCCTGAGTATAACTTTGAACACTTAAATTGACCTTTTAATTGACGTAGTGTTTGGCAACTCACCATTTCTTTTTGCATATAAGCCAAAGGATAAATTGTTTTTTAATATCAGAAACAAATTCATTCTAGGTTGAAATGATTTTACCATGCTTTTGGAGATCTGCTTGTGTCTTGCCTTCCCACCATACAAGTGTGGTTCATCCAAGTCGAAGGGTAGCAAGCTGGATCTTCTTCCTTTTTGAAACAACTTTCTACACCCTGTGATACACTTCAATTTGTCTTATCCAATTATCAATATTTTCAGCATTAAATTTATCCATCATAATTTGGCAAATCAAATTTTACATCTAATTTGATCAAAGCGGATTTCTTTTTCTTCTTATTAGAAGAACTAGTTTTAGGAGAAGAAGAGGATGATGACAATGATGGTGATGATGGAGGAGATGGTGGAGGAGGCATTTCTCCCTTTCCCTTATCTTCCTGATCTCTAGGTGATGAAGTGCCTTCACCTTTACCCTTTTTAAACTCATTATACATCTCTTCCACCATTGCACATATTGTCATGAAACTATCCAAGAATTGGGATTTTGATCGAAGTGTATTTTCATCTGTCATCCTTCTTTGTGAAAATACCCTTCCAATCTCTGGATTCAGCTCAACAATTTCACCTTCACCTCATCTGAGCCTCAACCTAGTCAGCATTAAAATCTCCACAAAAACTTGTCAAACCATAAAAACCTTACTACTCTGATACCACTAGATTCGTTAGTGAAAAAGGTATTATAGACTATGTTTGAATTTTCTTATGTTACTTAATGCAACGGATCAAAAAGATTGTGAATAAAATAAACACATAAATAGGTTGAAAACACATTCAAACACATCAACATAACAAAATTTAATAAAGGAGTTCACCAAACTTCCTAGCTACATCTCCTGGTCCTTTCACTTCCAGTGCTGACCTCTTTATTTTTCCTTGAAATTTTTGTTACAAGTATGATATAAATAATAGAGTCTAAAATAAGATAATGGATCTCACCATTACGTTTAGCTCAAACGTTTTAGCCAAACGAGTATAAAATTGACCATATTTGGCCACTGTGACCTCCAGACCCCCTGGAATGGTCCAAAACCACCTCTGTCCCTGTAAAGCCACCCTGTTTGTGGTAATAAAACCACTCTGGCCAACATAAAACCACCTCAGACTGCACGCTAGTGGTATAGATTTAGCATGTTTTGGTGATATGGTATTATATACCATATGTAGTTTCAATTTGCAGTGAACATGGGATAATGCGATAACACAAAATCAAAGGATAAACCAAAGGACCGGCAGGCATGGGGTTAACCCCAACTGTCTGGCATTTTCCCAGCAGAGGTCCCAACACCAAATGATCTAACGGCTATAGTGTCACCTGCTCCCCAACTGGCTTGGCCAATCTCCACTGTCGATCTGTCTCATCCAATCTTATGACTGTCACACAATCTTGCATGGAATTAAGCTTGACCGATATCAAATCGAGAGCACGTGAGAAAAGTATTTTTCCCATGCTACATGTCTCTCGTAAAGGGTGATCGCATGAAATTTTAGAATACCACTTCCAGCCTTTAGGGTGCACGAGAAACCATTTACCACTTTCCTACTGGAACTCAAAGAAGTTAAACTTTTTTTTAATAACCACATCGTGTCTGTTTAAAATATTAACCTTCTTGTTTGTTCTGATGCGATATGAATCAATCTCCTCTGATTGGACGATCACCGCTCTCATTCATTGATCTCATTGATCCAATTTTTGTGGTGTGAACCAATCACAAATTGCCATGTCACCTTCTCTGCTGACATCATCCAAAACCCGTGACTCATTCCTAGGTTGCCATGTATCCTACTGACGTAGGCAATGACTGTTGACCTATGATTGGCTCTAACTTCTCCATCTGGAGTTAGATTTAAGCATCGTTTGCGCTGTTGGACTCATATTTTCAAGCACTTCAACTTGATCCCACTTTCATCTGCATTTGTAGATTTTGATATAGAGGCAAAGTTGAATCCATTTTGGATCAAGAGGCTAGCTAACTAGCTCTAATTATCGATCAGTTAAAAAATAACAAGTGCCCATTCACAATAAAATCTATTTAAACAACTTACTAACAATTCTCCTAAATTAGAGCCTAAGATATGACACATTTGTAGAGATATCTTTTTACAACAATATTCTAATTCCAAATGTCTACATTTAATAATTAAATATTCTAGATTAATAATTATTAATTTAAAATATTAAATTAATAATTATTTTCTTCTAACTTTATAACCTATGATAATATTGTATTTTTGGATCATCTAATATTCCCCACTATGATCCAAAGATACATTACAATAGGTACCTAGTTCATCCCTGAACTTATTAAATTTTATTTTGCCAAGAGGTTTCGTGAAAATGTTAGAGATCTGATCTTCTGAAGGGCAATAAATTGGCTTAAGGACATCCTTGGCAATGAGAGAGCTGATATGATGATACTTGGTGTCCACATGCTTTGTCTTTGAATGACAAATTGGATTCTTGGCAAGCTTTATGGCTGACTGGCTGTTGATTAATAATGATGTAGCTTCTACTTGAGGAATGCCCAAATCCTACAAAACTTTGCGCAACCAAAAATTTCACATGCTACTTCCCATGCTGAAATGTACTCTGCTTCTGCTGAAGAAGTGGCCACCGTAGCTTGTTTCTTACAGCTCCAAGACACTGCTGCTAACCCCAGATCATTAAATAACCTGATGTTAATGCTCGATCATCAATGCTTCCAGCAAAGTCAACATCTGAAAAACCACCAAGTACAAAGTTTTTAATCTTTTTGTAAAGAAGACCAAAATCTTTTGGTTCTTGGATATATCGAAGAACTTTTTTCGCTGTATTCTAGTGGCTATATCACGGTTCCTGCATAAAATGTGAAATAATATTGACTGCATAAGATAGATCAGGGTGAGTGTTTGTCAAATAAATCAAGCTACAAATCAACTTCTATAAGTAGTGTTATCCACAATCCCCCCCCCCCTTTCAAATTTTGAAAGTTTCAAGTTTTGTTCTGTACGGGTAAGAACGAGCTTGCAATCCTACATTCGGAAGCATTGAAGAACTTTTGCTGCATACTTACTCTGAGAAATGAAAATATGATGTGGACGTTGGAAGACTTCAACTCCAAGATAGTAGTGAAGTAGTCCCATGTTTGTCATCTTAAAACCTACATGTAACTCCTTTTTCACTTGTACAATATGATCATCATTGTTTCTAGTAATGATCAAATCATATACATACATAATAAGAATCACCTAATTTTGACTCTATTGACGTACATACAAAGTATCATCAGATTCACTACGTTGAAAACCAAATTTCCAAAGTTATTCATCCATTTTGGCATACCAAGCTTGGGGAGCTTGTTTTAAGCCATATAAAGCCTTGATCAATTTACAGAGTTTATGTTCCTTCCCTTCAATTTCAAAACCTAGTGGTTGTGTCATATATACTTCTTCCTATAAATCCCCATTAAGAAAAGCACTTTTTACATCCGCTTGATGAACTTTCCATCCTTTCTGAGTGGCCAATGCAAGTGTTAATCAGATGGTGCTCCATTTAGCTATAGGAGAAAAAGTTTCTTCATAATCAATGCCTTCCTGCTACACAAAACCATTAGCCACAAGTATTGCTTTATACTTTCAGGTTCTCCATTTTGATTGTGCTTAACTCTGTAAACCCATTTACATCCTATGGGTTTAACATTTTGAGGACAATAAACAAATTTCCAAGTGTTTTTTTAATCAATTATGGCTTGATATTCTTCAATCATAGCCTGTTTCCATTCTTTCTGTTTTACTACTTCGTTGTATGTGGAAGGTTCAGTAAAATCATTTGTTATCAAGGAAAAATTTCCTTCACTTCTGTGTGACATCTTTTTTCCTATTTTATTCTAATCATCAGGCCTTACATCTTTCAAACGTTGAACTACCCATTTTGGTAGTTGATGCTCAATTGTTTGAGATTCTGAAAAGTCACCATCATTGTAAAGAGGATTAATGTAAACTAATGTTCGTCGATCAATTAATGATTCTGGAGGTGGAGAATCACTACCAGAAGAACTGTTGTTTCTTGGAGATAAGGATGAACTACTAGAAGATCCAGTGATGTTGCTGAAGTAGATGGACTGGATGAATCATCTTCAAATGAAGGAAATTCAGGTTCATACCAATTTGGTGAATTTGGTTGACTTTGCATCTTTCCTTTTCTTTGACTTCCTTTAGTTTCTAACTTTTGAAGAAGACTTGCTATTTCTTCAAAAATCTTACTCTCTGTTTCATCAAAAATGACATCCCTTCTCTCAATAAATTTTCCATTAATTGAAATATGGTACCCTTTCTTCTCATCCGAATATCCAATCATTGTGCATTTCAAACTTCTTGAGTCAAGCTTAGTCATTTTTTCTTTTGGAACTAAGACATAACATACTGATACAAAAACTCTAACATGTTTAACTCGGGGTTTGAAACCAAACCAAGCTTCATAAGGTGTGATTCCGTCTAAAGAAGCATTTGGAGATATGTTTCTTAAGTAGACAACTGTATGAATTTCTTCTGCCCAATATGTTGGATTTAACTTTTTGAAAGTTAACATGGATCTCGTCATTCCTAATGAGGTGCGATTCATTCTTTCTACTACTCCATTTTGCTGTGGAGTGTCAACATTTGTGAGATGTCTTCTTATGCCATTATTGCTGCAATAAGTTTTGAATTCATTTGAAGTGAATTCTCCCCCATTATCTATCCTGAGAGTGCCTATCTTTTCTTTGACTTCATTTTCAACAAGTTGGTGAAAAATTTTAAACTTTTAAAATGCTTTTAACTTTTGCTTCAAGGAATAAACCCAATTCATTCTACTGAAATCATCAATGAATAGTAAGAAATATTTCCAATCACCTAATGAAGTTTGTAGTGGTTCACAAACATCACTGTGAACTAGTTGTAGCAGCTTGTTCACACACCATGATCTTGTTGGAAAACTTTCTCGACTTTTTTTTCCATAAATGCAAGCTTCACATTTTTCATTTTCCTTTTTGAAAGTAGGAAGTCCCTTAACCATCCCTTGTTTTTGAAACTGAGAAAGACTTTCAATATTTAAATGTCTGTATATTACATGCCACAATCTTATAGGTGAAATTCCTGTAGTCACTACCCCTGCAAAGCCAGAATGCCTTGGAATAACTGTCCCTTTCATTCTTAACAATTTTCCATCTTCATAACTTGTCATCACAGTTTACAAGATCTATTTCACTGAATTAATCTTAACTAAGCCATCTTCCATAATTACCTGATGTCCTGCTTGTCAAATCGTGAATAATGATAACAAATTCTTCTTAAAGGTTGGTACCTACCATATATTTGAAATCATTTTTTCTCCAATTCCAGGGAGAGAAACTTTACCTGCACCTTTTCCATAAGTAGTATGTTTTATATCATCTGCAAGAAACATGGAATTAAGTTGGCAATCTTGAAAATTCCAAAAGAAGTCTCGTCGATAAGTCATGTGCTGAGTTGCTCTTGAATCCAAGATCCAAGCATCTTCATAATCACTTTTAAGATAGGAGGAAAGTTGTAATGCCGACGAAGAAGTAAAGACATATTCTGAACCATCATCATCTTGATCATTTGCAAATTGTGCTGAGTGCTGATGAAACTTGGGTATTTTATCAATAGAAGTTCGACAATCTTTAGCATAATGTCCAACTTTGTTACATCTTTGACACACAATTTGATTTAAGTCTCTTCCTCTTTTGGGAGACTATCCTCTAACTCTGCTTTGACTTCTCTTTTGAGGTTGTCCTCTACCTTGATTATTTCCTCTTCCTTGAAAAGAGCCTCTTCCTTGGCTGTTTCCTCTCCCTTGAAAATTACTCCTTCCTGAACTGTTGCCACTGTTAAAGTTGTTTCCTCTACTTTGGCTTCAACCACGACTTTATACATTATGAGCTGCTTGATTCTGATTGAAATTCCCTTTGCCTCTGCTTCTAGAACTGTCAGTTGATGATTTACTAGTGTTGGCCTCTGTTAAAAAAACATCTTCACCAACTTTCTTTTTCTTCCCAAAGGTTTTATCATGTTGGGTCAACATTTCGTAGAGCTCATCAAACTTTAGCTTCTCTAACTTTCCAGTTAATTGTAGAGTTTCCAAAAAATGTGTGTAGGAAGAAGGAAGTCCAACAATTAAAATTGTGACCATAAAACTATCATCTACTACTTGAAAACTAGCATTAATGATTTCCTGTTTAATATTTTTAAGCATGGAGATGTATTCGAGGACATCACCTCCTTCAGTAAATTTTTGTTGCAACAATTTTAATTGTAGATCAAATTTCTTTGATTTAGGCTGAGTATCAAGGAAGTCTTTAAAAATTCGCAAAGCAGACCATGCATCTGTAGCATTTTTTGTATGGACATACATTTCATCATTAAAAGAAGATTTAACGAGAGCTAATACTTTGGCATTCTTAACTTCCCATTTTTCTAGTGCAACTACATCTATGGGTTTATTTGGCTTAATATCACCTTCACATATATCATGTCAAAGTTCATTATAAATGAGAGTGCTTTCAATGAGGCGTTGCCATGTTTTGTAAGATTCTGTGCCTTCACGTTTGTCGGAATCAAAAAACAAATTAATCATCTTTGACATTGTAGTGTTGAAGCTTCACACCAAGAATCAGGCTCAGGAAAAATATCAAAATGGGCAACACAACATGCAACACACCATGCAAAAAATGATCTATCGAGACTTGGCCTTGACCCTCGTATAGTCGTTGGAGGAGAAAATTGACTGAGCTTTGCACTTGACTCTAGTCAATTTCTCTTAAAATTTTACAATGAAATCTTTCAAAATTTGACTAATATACAACCCTTGCAATGTTTGATACAAAATGTACTCTAACACCCCCTCAAAGTAAAAAATTACTTTTAGTTACAATGTCACATTTATCTCTCCAAATAAAAAAATACAAATAGAATCTCCTTATTACTCCAAAAAATTTACTGGGACAACATTTACAAATAATAATTCCCAAAATACAAAAAATAATCACTCCAAGGAAAAAAATACCCCACCCACCTTATTACTCCATTACAAAAAATTCAATGTCAATAATACTTATCTCTCCATTTAAAAAATTACCATTATTCCTTATCTCTCCATTTAAAAAATTACCATTATTCCTTATCTCTCCAAAACAATCCTCACTCTATTAATAAATTCTAATTCTTTTAAACTCACGTTAAAAACTTGAGTTAACCTCATAACCAATATGGACTTTTTCTACCCTTGCGTCAATAGTTTTCTGGATTGTCACAACGAGGGGCATCTTAAGGTTGATGTTCATATCCTCAGCAAAAAACAATCCACAATGGATTATTACGTGTCACCCCATATCTCAAACTGCCAGCTGGTGGATTTGCAGCATCGTCCACTGGGGTGGTTACTATGTAGATTTGTCCTTCTTTTCTGCAATTAGATGCTACAAAATTAAAAAGAAAAAATCAAAACCGTAAACTCATATTCAAGACGGTTGAGAAATATATCAAAGAGTACAGGGACTAGGGGTGGGATCTCATCAGATGGAAGTGAGAAGCCAAACTGAGTGGAGGTTTCTATGTTGATTCCTGTGTGGAGATAGCCAAGATATTTTTCATTATTCGCATCTATGGTATTAATGATATGCATCCAAATACATGGAAGATCTTACAACTACTGCATTTAAGGAAGATCTTCAATGGCATCTTCCTTATCACAAGGTCTTGGGATTGAGTCCAGGGCACAAAAAAAATGATGGGTCATTATTCTGTTAAGTGCACTGGCTTCATGCTAGTTGACTTCGATGTATGTAACTCCTGGCTGGTCAAGACCATTTCTGCACGAATACAACAACATTCTATCATTGCACAATGGGCATTCTTCTGGTTTATGATGTGACTGACAAATCATCTTTCGACAATGTGAATAAAATATTAGTGTTGTCCATGGACGAGAGCAAGAGGGTTGTCCCAACTGCGTGAGGAGAGCTTAAGTGTTGCAGGTTCTACTTTCAGAACTAAAGTGATTCACATTGTTTGCTTGAGATCTTTGAGGCTGAAAATGGTAGGTTCTCTAGCTCTGTCCATAGTCATTATTATCTGTGTTTGCAAATATTCTGCCATAGTTACAGGGTGACAGATTCCGTGGAGTAATCAGGGGCCAAAGGCCTGGAGCGTATTGTACAACAATTCTAATTATGGAAAGTTTCAACTTAACAATGGAGTCGGCCAAACCTTGCAGATGTGATGGAGAATTGATTCTTTGATCTCATTTTGGGGTGGATGAAGTGGCACAATAGCAAAAATTCAATCTGCAGAGGTAAATTTTTTGATAATAATAAAAAACGTTTTTTAGATTTAAAAATCTAAAATCAATAATAAAATTTCTTTTCCTTCAAAAAAAACTGGACAAGTTCCCTACCAATCATTTGTTGATCAATTCAATGGAGTTTTCCAAGAACTTGTAGAGCTAGAATATCCTCTTCACATCAGTTGCATTACAACCAAATTTGGACTGGGAAATGAAAGTTGGTCAACGGTGACAATTTGCCTTCATGCAGGAAACAAATCACTCGAAAGAGTGTTGAAACAATAGCTCCCATGTCATAAACATAGTCACGCCCAAGAAGTAAATTGTAATCTAAAGGGCCTGGGTCTACCATCTCATTCATATAAATGATTTTTCCTCCCAAAGTAATAGGCAACTAAGGAAGGATCCTTAATGGTTGACTAGTTCCTTTGTTAAAAGTCAATATATTCTGGTAACAGGCACAAGTGGTAACGAACCAAGCACTTGCCAAGCAGTGGAGGAAAGGATACTCACAGATGCACGTTCATCTATAATAATGCCAGATAAAACCATATTTCAAACCTGTACTATGATTTGGAAAGGCACATAAGAAGGAGGACGACATCCTGCCAGTTGATTCTGATCAAAGGAAGTGACCAAACTAGTTGGAGGGAGTACCGTAGAAACGGGAGAACTAACCTCTTGAGTTACAAGAATGGGAGGATTTTCCTCCTCACTTGAGGAACAAGAGGGTTGCCTCCAAGCTCATTCCAATCTGAAGAAATAAAAAGAACCTGAGTGGTATCATATTCACTCTCTATGAGAAAGGTTCGATTAACTAAAGGAGAAATCGGGTCAACTGTTTCCATGACCTGTTGATTTGGGTCAGGTATAGACTCATGAAATTCACTTTTAGAGAGAGTGGGTTTGACTGATGGTTGATTTTGGTCAGTTAATTCATCAACTAATGAAGGATTAAGGGAGAGTCTCCTGTAACCAGATGGAAGTCATTGCAGAGAAGCAGAACAGTTATCCAACACTATTTTGGCTTCATCCAGATAGGGATAAAGGTGAATGGGGTGATTCCCTTCACATAACCTATTGTTGGTTACCAAATTGGGCCATCTTTCTGACCATTTCCACTACCATTTTTGACCTTTTTTTCACTCATTTACCTATGTTGTTATGTTAAACTTACAAGGTAAATTCCTGCTTACTTGTCCAATTGGTGTATTTTAATTAATGAAGTAAAAAAACATGGATTTTATCTATTTGTGGTACTAAATTATGTGTCTGACCGCAACATGAGAACATGAACCCTCACTTCAGTGTATTGCAACAGATTTGGTAATGACTAGCCAGAAGGAGGTTGCACAGCTCAGGGACCAGGCTCCCTAAACTATTCTTAGGCCTTCTTTCTATCTCAGACATCTGATCAGTTGATACCGTTCCAATCGATGTACATCTTTGTATTCTTTGTATCTGTAGTTACTATGTTTCCAGGAGATCTGTTAACCTCCCTCGCTATGTATAAATTGCAGGTCGTTCCTGTGAATGGGGGTTCACCCATCAGTATTGTAAACATCTGCTACCGAGTAATAAAAGATCATCTATTTTGTTGTTCTAGTCCTTTCTATGGCTAACGCAGCCCTGATCAGAGAGTTGGGCCCGCTCTTCTGATCAAGTGTTGTCTTTGTGTGTGTGTGACTTATCGGTTCATGTTTGTTGTTGCAGTTCTTTACTGTTCATAATTATTTCTGTAATTCTATAATTTATTAACCTTATAGTCATGTTTTGAATGTTAAACCATGAACCCTTGGTTGGAAAGGATTACGCGTCTGCCCCTGCATATACCTTACGCGTTGCCTTGCAAGGATACCCACCTAGATTGATAAAATTAATGTCAGAACAAGGTAGATAAATCACCCCTACTTGGACACCAACATTTTTGCGCCATTTTCGGGGAGGATAACAAGGTGAAAACAATGATCTAGACTGACTAGAGGGTCAATCTCTCATCCTGGGGAGAGAAGGAGTTTTCTCACTCTGCTTCAAGTCCTGAGCATAGGTACTCTTTTTGTTTGTTTGGTTAGTTTTGTTTTTCTGATTATTTTTGGCCATTCTCTTGTCCTAGGGAGGGAGGAGTCTTTTGATGCCCTACTCCAGGCCTTGAGCTAGAATTATTTTTTTTCTTAACCTATGTGTGCTTTCTTTTTGGGAAATCCCTAGCTTTTACCCTGGGGAGGGACAAGTTTTTTGACACCCTACTTCAGATCTGGGAATATTAGTGTTATAGACATTTTTGGGCCCTACAACCCCAAGCATGAAATTTCCATAAACCAAGGGCTCCTAAGTCCCTAAAAGTGTGGTTTTAACCCCTAAAGGAACAAGGTCAACAGATTACAGCTTCTCCCAGAAGTTCTCCATGAAAAACTGCTCAGAATTGGTCAAAACAGGATCATTTCAGCTGCTCCACTGGCTAAGTGTGTTGCATCTCACCTGAATACACTATGTGGGTGCGTTGCATTTCAAAAATCCCTTCTATGGCATGTGATGGGCGAGAAATGACAAATGGAAGTGTCATTTTGCGAGGTAGAGAGGCAATGGAAGCTTCCAGAATCTTCTCCTGTGACACTTGCCTCACTGAATTCGACCAAGGATGAGTAAGAGATCATCAATCTCCAAGTGGAAGCAAGAACTATCAGAGGGAAGACACTAATCAAATCATGAGATGACTCATCTCCATTACAGATATCTATATATGGATCCCTCATCCTAGAGATCCAGAGGCTGGAATTTTGCATATTGTAAGGAATTGCTGTTGGTTTCTTGAGACAAACATCAGATTGTTGGGTGATCTAAGCTTTGTTTGAGGTGAAGAGGGGCTTCTTTGCTGCGAGGTTGATGCTGGGTCAGAACAACTGGTTGTAACTCCTCTTGGCTCTTTTCTTGTTTATCAATAAAAGCTATTCAAGTTTTCCTCCATGCTTTTGTGTCATTGATGCTTGCTACATTTGTATGGTCAATTTACATCTGATCCTAGATTGTTTATGATTATAGATCCATGTCTTTGTATAGTGCTATGCTTCTGTGATCTTACAGGTACTTTGTGAAGCTGGGCGTGCAAGGGAGCAGGTAGCTGAAGACTATCAAAGAAGAGAGGAATCAAATCAGGAGATTAGCGCAAGACAGAGGTTGGTCTTTCTGTTCCTCTCTATCTATAATTCATAAAGGAAAAACGAAAGTAGCTTTTCTCTGTTTGTTTCTAAGGCAGCTGTCACACCTTAGTGGGATAGAGCAGTTCTATATAGACACTTTTCCCTGTAACAAAATGGCGACTCCGCTGGGGAGATAATTAGTTGGTTTGTTTATCATTCTTTGTTGTCTATTTCATAAACTTACAGGTAGCATTCGAACTGCATTTGCCATAGCAAATGCAAAGTAGATAACTGCTACTTCAATCCATCTACTGGATATGTTTATGATTTAAACAACTGATTCACAAACTATCTGATTTCCCTTGTGATAGCTCTTAGATCCTCCTTAGATCTATCCCTGATTGTTGCATTACTGATTGCTTTTTGCTCGACCAAAACCCAAGAACTGAACAACAAATTATTACCCGGAACCCGAACAGAGTCTCATTTCTGGCCTAGCGCAGGTACTGTTCAGAGAATCTGAATTTCAACGCACTTCCCGAGTGGACAAGCTACACTGCATTTCAAATTCTCTGTGTTACAGGTGCGCTGATCAGACTAGCTTTGTGCAGTTTTGGCTTCTGTGATTCATTCTTTCCAGTTCTATTCCTGAATTTTGCTGCCTGTGATCAGTATATGTCTGTTTGAAACCCCTTTTCCTTGCTGTTATTCCACCTCCTTTGTACAAAAGAACTGTAGATGTTTTTGTGTGTTTGTTGAGTCATTTTCAATTCTCCTTTGCAAAAGTAGCATAATTGTACTATCGTCCTTTGATTTGAAACTGTCGCAAGTGTCGATTTCAATCGTAGGAAAGAGTTTGATTGCTGTTGATGGTCGATTATCCTGTTACTATTGCTTTTGGTCTGAATTTGTAATTTTCTAGTGTCGAGAACAAGTATTCAGTTCAAAATAGTAAAGTGTTGTGATCGTCTCCATTTTTTGATTTCGAAAAGAAACTTGTTGATATTTGTCGCTTGAAAAGAATTTCAGATTTGTGCATCAACTTTCTTTTTAGCATTCATATACTAAGAAAGTCGAAAACAAATACATGCATGTGCATTTGAATATAGACAGTCTGATTGGCTTGATTTAGGAAAGTGCATTTAGAGTGTGCTCTTTGCTCTTTGTGAAAAGATTATGTCTTTCTTTTCCTTAGTAGCTAGGATTTTCATTGCACAAAGAAGATAAAAAGTTTGTTTATCATCTTATATTGCATTTTAGGAATTACATCTACATCTCGTGGTGAACCTGAAAGGCAAACTTCATAAACAAGATCAACTTAAAATAAATTCAATGAATCTAACAATGCTTTGGAACTTAACGCGCAACATTTAGAAGTTTAGGCTAGACACGTATTCCGGCATTGTAAAGCCTGGTAACTGTTTTTCTCACTGATGGTTGGGTGATTCCTCCACTTCGAGACAATAAGTGCCAGTATGGACTTGTGCTCCCACGTACCGTCGAGTATATTTTGGGAGACCCCAATAGGCTTAATCCTTTATCCATAGGAAGCCGTGTCTGCCGCCCTATCGATCGCAATGCACTGAACACAACATTCAGGAAGATTGACTGTCGTACCATAAAAAGTATTCTCCAGTTTTGCAATTGGTTTGGTAATCCCTCTACCTAGATTTCCAGAGCAGCCCCTTTCGTTCCTTTTCAAACTCCTTAACAGAAAAGGTCCATCTGAGCACTTGTCACTTCAGGCTCATTAAAACTCAAAGGAGACTAGAGTCATCCCTTGTTTTTTCTCGACTCTTAAAAATTGAAAAAACAAGTTGTGTCAAAGTGTCTAAAATTTATTTTAAACGGAATACTGATTACCCCTTTCCTACGTTGATCTTGGGTTGAGAAAATGGAGTCCACCAACCAAGGAATTCCCCTTGGAGGAAATCCTAGTCCCTTCTCCTCTTGGGGAGATGTTGGTGCACCCCATATGGCCACATTGTCGCTTCCAGGACTGACAATTGGTTTTCCTGTATGGCTCTTCTCAACCTCTGTCGTTCAGAACACCACCATTTTTGAACAATCGAATCAGCAACTAGACGAGTCCAGAGCTACCCACCAACCTTCTACTTCCTCTAATTCTTCTTGTCCTCCTTCCTCTTCGCTTGATGGGGTTGGTAAAGCCAAAAGTCAAGTGTCCGAGAAGAAGAAGGAAAAGAAGAAGAAAGAGAAGAAGAAGAAGGAGCCAAAAGCGAATGGGGGCAAACGAGCGTCATCTAGAAAAAATCCACACACTGCACCAACAAGCCTAAATTGCCATGTGTCATTTGCAAAGGAGACCACTATCACAGAGATTGTCCTTGCATCCCTCGGATCTTAAGGGACTGGTCTCCTCGTTTGCACAACCCGGTGTCGTCAACCTCTGATGGTCATGTTGAAAACACACCGTCAACTAGTGAAAGTGAAGCTCGAGGACAAAAAGGAAAATATAGATTTCCTTGTAAACTATGCAAAGGTGATCATGCTGTCCACCATTGTCCCTTCTTAGACGAAGCTAAAAGAGTTTTGGATGATCGTCTGGTTTTAATGTTACGACTTCCTCCTGGATATAAAAAACTCTTGCTGAGTCCGTCACTAGTTGAAAATCCTGCTGGCCCGCTCAGGTGGTCAGCCGAAACATCTATCATTGAAGATAAACCATGTGAACCCATACCAGACGAAAGTCAAAAGGTCGACGCGGCAGTTGACCCGGTCTTGCCTTCAGAGGTTCCATCTTCAGATGATACAATCACTGAAGAGAACAAGGATGACACCGTCCAAATTCTTTTCATAAGCACAGACTCCAACGAACATGGGGGCAATTTACCCATTCCTTTACGGCAGGAAGGAAGTTCGTCAGAGTCGTACCCGGCCGTCTATTCGGTCCGACCTCCAAGCAACCCAGTTGTCTCCTTCGACTGGAATCAACTAGGCAGACCCCGTTTACCAGCTAGTGTACCATTCCGAATCATTGTTCAAATATATAAAATGGTTATGGCTGGTACCATCATAGATGAGGGGGCTTCTGTGAGTATCCTTTCCTCAACTACTTGGAAAGCGCTTGGTTCGCCATCGCTTTTTCCTGAGATGAGAAATCTAACAGGCTTTGATAAAGGAACCAGTCGACCGTTAGGGATCCTTCCCAATGTGCCCATAATATTGAGAAGGAAAACCGTTCACATGAATGTGATGGTAGTTCAAGGACCCCTGGATTACAATCTACTCCTTGGACGAGACTATATTTATTGCATGAGAGCCATTGTCTCATCACTCTTTAAAGTGATGTGTTTTCCGCACAAAGGAAGAGTGGTCAGGCTCGTAGACCAGCTTTCATTTCCCAGATCACGCATAGAAAATAGTCATATACCATCCTGTTGAGGGCCTCGAAATCGGGTCAACAACAAGGGGGATACCCACCCGGTCCGGAACCTGGTTGGCGGCTCCTTGCCTGTTTGCTGTAGCGGGTCCGACTGGGGATAATGGGACCAGCTTCCCAATCTAAAGGATGTGTGTATGTGTGTAGATTTTGATGATGCTAATTTAGAGGTAATTTTTAAGCTAATTTAATTCTAAACTCTAAACTGACTCTATACTACTGTAATATAACAAAAACAACACATCTAATCTATACTAACCCGGGGTAGAATTCTTTCATTATGCAATCTAAAAATATTTCATACAATAACTGGTAATAAAGATCATTCAGCTATCATAAGAATATAAATCAGTTAAGATAAACCATTTTGCATCAGAAGTTAGGCAAAACAGTTGTGAACAGCATATTGCATAACAGTTTATTCATATGTCAAGCACAAACAAATGACTCCACCGTACAAAAGTGCCAAATGGTAACCCACACATTCATACATTAACATATAAACAACTCAGCTGTATATCACTCTAAGAATATGAGCAGAAATTAATCAAGAGATAAAAGTACCATTTATGACTGATTTCACTCACAAACTTCAAGCAATAACGATTTATCTCTACTTACTTCTAACATCTACTAAGAGTACAGAAGTGCAACATCAGTAGCAGACATTAAAATGCAAACATAAATAAATCTCGATCCATCCATTCATCAAAAACCCCCTCCGAGGGTGCAAAAGTGCATGTTTTGAGGACAAGTTTTTTGACAAATTTCCAGACCCCTCTCCAAATGCCATGAGAAGGGTTAAATACTACTAACCAACTAATCTTAATTACACAAATTTAGGAAACGGCTTCAAATGACCGCCCTTTTACTAAAACAAATTTATTTCTAAAAATTGAATCTAATTTCTAACCGTTTCTGTATCTGCTCCTTAGTGCTGTAAGCAATGCAAGGTTCACCTGGAAAGAGTCGGCTGGTTGTCCTTTTCTTTTGCTCGAGTGATAAAAGTAGAAATAACAAAAGCTGGCACCTCTTTCTGACAAACTAGAAGATATTTTTGAAAATCTCCTTCTGGTTGGGTGTATTTGCTGTGTGTATACTTAGTATAACCCAGATTTCTTTCAAACTGATTGTGCTGTTGCTATTTCGGTTTCCGGCCGTGCGAATGACTCAATGAGTTAGGGATTTCATTGCCTGAACAATCTTCCATTCTTTGTTATAGGCTTTTCTGGAGCGTCCTCCCTCTTTAGCATTTTTCTTCTTGCTTTACCTAGTCTGAGCTTCAGGATCTTTTGCAAACATGCTGCTTTTGTGCGCCTTTGACTCTGTGTCTTGGATAGTCTATTTTCATCAGTGTCTGTTGAGTGATACTCTGGAATCCGCGGCCCTGCTGCATGCGGCATCCATGTGCGAAGGCATCTCCTCTCTGTTCTTCTAGTATTGGTGCTTTCCCCTTCTCCTTGGATGTTTCCTGCATATAGATTTATATTAGTTGCTGCCTTGTAGTTTACGCAAAGGAAAAGAGAAATGACGAAAAGATTGACATGAAAGCTTTAAGTTCTAATGAATGCATAATCATGACACTCGTAATGATTTGACTCTTCGAAAAACGCAACACGATCATCCTTGGATACTCAGGCATGCAATCATTAATTCCATTAAAGTGTGTGCTCAATTTTGGGTTTACAGATCATGCCGAAGAAACTTTGCGATGAGTGGTTTCTGCGATTCGCATCGCAACAATTAATAGTCTCATTCATCGCAGATCGCAAATCGCAGATCGCAGGTCGTAAGATCGCAGATCGCAATATCGCATTTTTCATTTGATCACTGTGCGCTGCTTATGCGACGTTGCGATATCGCATATCGGCCATCGGAAATTCCTTTTTGTTTTCTTTTATGGGGCGCTTTCAAAATATGCGATGCGATATAGCTTTTAGGGAGTTAAATACAAAAATTTCGATAAAAATATTTTTGGGATTTCTTGTTAAGGGTCCCCCTTTGCTTGATGTTATTGCTAATACCAAACAAAGAGGGGGGTTGTTGGTGACCACAACAATGGCGATTCACTGTGAAGAACCAGTTATCTCTGCTTTTCTATTGACATTTCCACTTTCGAAACAAAAAAAATTTCATATGTCTAAATTTTGTTATGGACAGATAGAGTAGATTACCCCTTATCCTGTCAATGATACTTTGTCTCAACCTTTCTTTTATTCCAATTGTCTGCTTCCTAAGGCTTAGTTCTTGCATTCATACCAGACATTACTCGGTCCTTTTTAAAGATAAAATAAAGTCTTCTCTGCGTACTAGATTTAAAATATGCTCATTTGTCGTAGGTAGAGCCTCTGCTTCCTGCAAGTGTCCATAGCCTCGACAGGGTTACCATGTTATCCAGCAATGATCCTTTTTCCTGCTTGAGGTTATTTACAACATTTCAGAGAAAAATCCTTTTTGACACTTTTTCCTTTTTTATTCTCTAAAGAACAATGTCTTGGTTTGGTGGCCAAATTATGACACAGTCATTCACTTGATTTACACTTTTGCTGAACAAGCTGGCTCGTGATGAGACCCCTTGTCTTTTGATTGCAACAATCTTTGAGTCGTTGCCCTGTTTTGATAGACAATATTGGAAAAGTCAGCAAGTTATAATATCTGTGATCATGATAAGCCGGCTCGTGATGAGACCTCTTATTCTTTGAGATATAGTGTTTTCTCGGATTGTTTCTCTGAATGCTGCGGTTTCCTTTAGCAGGGAGGAAGTCATTGTTTTTCCTTAAGAAAGCTCTGGATGACAATAATAGAGTTTGAAAAAAACAGCTTTATAGAGAATATTTATTTTATTATTGATGATACCTTTCATTATGCTGACATAAAACAATTTTTTACCAAAGGTTGTTTTCATCAAAGTTTTTTGAGAGGTTGAAACTAATATCATATTCAGGTTAAAGTTAACTCTATTTGTCAATAATAAAAATCAGATTTTTCGAAAAGTTTTGCTATTTGTACAAGTGAAATCAAAATCTGATAGAGAGTTGGTGTGCTCTTTCATGAATCCTTTTCAATGATCATTTACAACCGGTTTTATTTATAAGAAAGAGAAAAACAAAATAAAAGAAACTAAAACTATCCTACAAAAATAGAAGAATGATCTTCTATGGAAAATACATTTTAAGAATCTGTCCATTCACAGGCAAAGAATCTCTTCTACCTGCCAAATCCTGCAACACAAACGTCGATGGGCCTATGACTTCTACAATCTGAAAAGGACCAAGCCATAGCTTCTGAAATTTCGTATGTTTGCCCTTTTCTTCATGAGCCTTATCCCATTTCAAAACTAAATCTCCCATCTGAAAGTTCTTTCTGGTTATGATATTTGAGTCAAAAGAGGATTTTATTAGCGCTTGGTGATGAGCATGGGTTTTCTTAGCTTGTTCTCGTCGTTCTTCTAGTTTGATTATCTCCATTTGTCTCAATTGTAAGGAGGAAGTAGATACTTCATCGATGTGTTGTACTAAAGACAAAGAGGGAATGACTAAGTGAGTTGGAAGAACCACTTCTTTCCCATAAACTAAATTAAAGGGAGAAGTGCCGATTAAAGCTTTCTTCTTAATTTTATCTGCCCATAAAGCTTTTACCAGTGCTTTGTGCCAATTCTTTTGGTTTTGGTCGACTATTCTTTTAATAATCCTGATTAGGTTTTTGTTTGTTGATTCAGCCAACCCATTACCTTGCGGATAGTAATTGGGAGAATATTTCAGTTTGAATCCTCTTTTAAGTGCAAACTCAGTCATTGCATTTCCAGAAAAGTATGATGCATTATCAAACATTAAGGCCGTTGGCAATCCAAACCTAGTGATGATAAATTGATCTATGAATTCAATAATGTTTTCAGAATTAACTGTCTTGAGAGGAACTGCTTCTACCCATTTAGTAAAATAATCTGTTGCCGTGAGGATATACCTATGCTGCTTAGAAGAGTGAGGAACGATCTCACCTATTATGTCCAAGCCCCATTGGTTGAATGGTTGCTCGATGTTAACCGGCTGTAGTGGCATGGACGATTTCCTTTGTTTCCCTGCAGCAGTCTGGCAGATTTGGCATTTCCTTACATAATTGTATGAGTCTTTGAACAGCGTGGGCCAATAATATCCTGCACGTAATATCTTATGCGCGGTAGCTTCCCCAGCATAGTGTCCACCTGCTGGTCCATCGTGGAGTTCCTGCAAAACCTTTTCGGCTTCAGTTTTCTCAAGACACCTAAGAAGTACAGAATCGTAATTCCTTTTAAACAGAACATCATTTATGAGCTGGTATTGTTTAGCTTTCAATCTCAGAGCTCTTTTCTTGGTGTGATCCAGATGTGATGGAGCATACCTGTTCTTAAGATAATAAATGGTGTCCGCATATAATGATTCTGCGTCGTTTAGGCTTACCTCATATGTATGTACCTCTTCAGATGAGTTCTCAGGAATTTGCGATGCTCCAGCTAACATCTTGCAGAAGCCTTGACCTCTTACGATGTTTGCTGGCTTGATCTCAAGATCGTATTCTTGTAAAGCGGTAATCCAATTTGCTCTCCTTTCGCCCACATCCTTCTGTACTAACAGGTTTCTTACCGCTGGAAACGGTACTACGACTTTGGTGTGGGCCTTAAGTAAGAAAGGTCTGAAATATTTGATTGCTTTGAAAACAACATATGCCTGTTTCTCCACGTCTGAATAATTGAGTTCAGCACCTTGTAAGTTCGAGCTAAAGAATGTGATTGGAGCTTCCGCCTTCTCTTGATTTGTTTGAGTTAAAATCGCGGCATAAGATTTCTCTGAGGCAAAAGTGTATAAGATAAAAGATTCTGAAAAATTTGGGGTAGCTAAAGATGGAGCGTAGATGATAGCTTGTTTGATCAAGTTGAATGCTTCATGCTCATCTTGACCCCATTTAAAATTTAAATTATTTTTTATCATATTTTGTAAAGGAGAAATAATACGTGAAAAATCCGGGACAAAACTTTTTACAAAATTGATTTGTCCAAGGAAATATTGCATGGTCTTTTTGTTATGGGGCATGGATATTTCGGAAATTTCTTTGATTCTGTCAGGTTCAATGTGAATACCAGATTTCGACACTATGAATCCAAGCAATTTCCCTTCACTTAATGCGAAAAAAGATTTCTTTGGTTAAGTGAAATCCCATACCTTAAGCATCTTTAAAAGATTTGTTTCAAATCTTTGAGATGGTCGCTTTGCTTCTTGGAGTACACTGTTATATCATCTAGGTAAATCACTACTGATTTATTGACTAAACCTTTAAACGCGATGTCCATGGCTCTCTGAAAGGTAGTGCCGGCATTGATCAGACCAAATGGCATCTTCCGATATGCGTATGTGCCCCATTTGGTTCGGAATGTGGTTTTCAACTGATCATCGGGATGTACCAGCACTTGATTGTATCCTAAAAATCCATCCAGGAAAGACATTAATTCTAAGCCCACTACTGCCTGTAATATTTTCTCCATAGGTGGGAGGGGAAAATTATCTTTCTGACAGGCTTTGTTGAGATTCCAGAAATCAATACAGATCCTGATATCTCCTTTTTTCTTTCTAACGGGCACCATATTGGATACCCATTTGGAGTGTCTGACGGGGAAAATTATTCTGGCTCTCAGCAATTTATTTAGCTCAGTCTTTATCTGATTTTCTAAGTTGGGGTGGATTTTTCTGAGCTTCTGCTGGACAGGTTTTTCATTGTCAATCATAGGGATAGTGTGTTGAATGATAGAAGTGTTGTATGTCTTCAGCTCATCGTAATTCCATGCAAAAACGTTTTTATATTGTCTCAGAAGACGGATATATGCTGATTTTTCTTCAGGGGCTAGGTTGTGGCCTAGATTAACGTTTTGCGGCTTCTGATCGGTTCCTAGGTTCACTAATTCATAGTTCAGAGTTGAACTGTAGAGTTTAGAATTGGTAGACCTTTTAAACCGACTTTTCAAATCATATAAATCTTCTAACTTAACCACCGATTTAGGTATAGCATTATCGGTGCTATTTTGCTGAATTTGGTGATCATGATGGTCTTCGTCAATTATTTGATTTGAGTAGGAGCCTTCAGAAGTGAGGAAATTTACAATGTCTAGATCGTCGTTGAATACTCTCCAGTTGGTGATGTTTTCATGGATGGATGGTCTAAAGATTAATTCTATTGAAAACCTATCTGGACTGAAATCTTCGGAGGGAATAAGTCTAGAGGCTACGTTAGCTAACAGGTCTACGCTCGCATTTTGGAGTCTTGGGATTGACGAAATATTGAATGCTATGAAATGTGAAGTCAAATCTTGAACTAAAGATTGATAGTGCTTTAAATGACTTGACAGGCAATGTATGGTGTTACGTACCTGCTTGACGACAATTTCAGAATCTCCAAAGACTTGAAGATACTTAACATTCAACTCAATTGCTTTGTATAGGCCTTGCACCAAGGCTTCATACTCCGCTGTATTGTTTGTGCAATCGAACTCAAGTCTGCATGTAAGCATGATCTTGTTTCCATCTGGGCTAATCAGAACGCATCCTGCTCCTGCTCCCTCGTTAGATTTAGAGCCATCAAAATATAACTTCCAAAATAAAGATGTATTTACAGAGTTATCTAAAAAATTAAAACACTTTGAATCATCAGTTTGGGAAAAAATTTCCGCTTGGGACAAAACTGAATTTTCTAAGTAAGGTGAGGTGTGAGCATTGAAATTGTCGAGGAAAGAATCTACCGAGTAATTGCCTATGATACTGCTGTTGTATGCTATTGCTTCATTCTCTCCTTCCAATTCTGTCACTATGTACTTTTGGTGCAACTCTCATTCAACCTTTATTTGATTCGGTTTACCATTATAGGGTAACCACATGTGCGACCAGTCGGTTGAGAAATATCCGTGGAGTTTTTCGGACCAATCCCTGCTAAGAATTAAACCATAAAATTCAGGGATATTAGCTACTAGAATGTCGATAACCTGGCATACTTTCGGGTTAGACGACAATCTTATGGTCACCTGGTTAAGTTCACCAATCACTTCGACTTGAGATCGATCAAGTTGAACTATGCGCACTGCGGATTTTTGTGGCTGAACATTCAATTTAGCACATATTTATCTGGGTAGAATATTCGTTGAAGCACCAGAATCAACCAAGCAATTGTGCACGTTTTTATTGAAAATTTCATAAGTGAGAAGAAAAGGAGGAGTATGGGATCTTGACCTTCCTCCAATCAAGGCAATGTCATTCGGATCAACCTTATTGATCATGTTGGTTGGAGGTCTTCCCATGTTGTGGGAAGCTACAGCTGTAGGTAAAGATGTAGTAGGCACGACATGTAATTCTTTCATCATTATTTTCTGTTGATGTTTCAATTTGCTCAATTCGTAAAGAGTGATACTAGCCCTAGTCTTTTTCATGTCATCGATAATGTTATACTCCATTTCATCCGACACTATCAGTGTTCTTGATGGAGGTGCTTGATCTGATTGGACTGGGCTAAATTGGGTCGCTCTAGCAGTTGTTTTCTTTGTTGCGACCTTATCTTTTGTTGCAGGGCTTGCGCCCTTCTGTTTAGGGGTAGTTTGGGGAGGATCAAGTTGATTTTTGCTTCGTGTGCTAACCGGAAATGCTTCTTGATCCTCTTCTTGTGGGAGGATTAAATCCCACATCCCTTGTAGTTCCACAACTTCTTCATCATCGGTCTACCCTTCAGTGGTATTCTCTTCTTCTTCTTCTTCTTCAGATTCGACGTTTGAGACAGCATTGGGTGGTTTCACCTCCATTGGAGGATTTCTTTTAAAAGATCTGTAGGGCTTTTTTGAAGAAGTTTCTGCTACTTGTTTTCTTATGTCAATCATCTCATTGGACATGGCCTTTAACACCTTTTGCAATCCTTCCATATCAAAAGGATCTTTTGTTTGTTTCTTCTTGGTGTCTTCTTTGAAAGATATTTTATTAGATTTGCGTTCTTCTATTGCATATCTCTTTTCTAGGGCAACTACGCGTTTTTCTACTGCTAACGCCTCAATTAAGTTTTCAACTAAGGTCGTCTTGTTTTCCCTATCTACGAAGATAGCCAAGTTTGATGGTAAGGCCATGATGTACCATTCACATCTTACTTCCTCGCTGGGTTGAGAAGCAGCGGGAATTTTGTTGAGGATCTTATTGAACCGTAAATTGAAATCTTTAATGGGTTCTCTAGCCTCAGCTTTAAGATTAGATAGGTCATTGATCAATGTCGCTGTTGATCTGTCATCGCCAAACTTGGTGAGGAATTGACTTTGAAAAGTGTCCCAATTTGTGATGGACCCGGAAGGTAACGAAAAGTACCATGACCCGGCTGTTCCTTGCATTGTATAAGGAAAAAGCCGGACGACAACATCCTCGTTGGTAACTCCGTTGAGATTAACAGAAAGCATGAAATTATTGATATGCTCTTCAGCTAGCATGCCTGTTTCTGGATTGAACTTAGGTATCCATTTCTCAGGATGGGCCGGTATTGGGCTCAGGGGTGGAGGCATTAAAACCGCCCCAGGATTGTTCCATGGAGACTGGGCCATCGTTGAGCCGCTAGTTAATGAGAGTGCAGAAGACGGTCCCTGATGCTGAGAATATGAAGGTATTATGATCTTTGATGATTGAAGAGGAAGTGTTTTGGAAGATGGATGAGTGATTTGGGATGAGGATGTGGGTGGTTGACTTCACAGCGAGGGTGTTGAAATGGACGAAGTAGATGAAAGAGTCTCATGGTCAGACTCTGGTGGTGTTTTCCTTGCTCTTTTCCTAGTAGGGAGAGGGAGTTGACTTGGTTGAATACCAAATTTCTCACTCTTCAATCTGGTCAAGGGATGAGCAGGATTGTACTGCGAAGTCACGCTGTTGTGAGATTTATCAGACTTTTGAGAAAAAATAGAGAATCCCTGGAGTTTACGAATCAAAATTTGAATTTCCGGGGGTTCAATGATAAGTTGGTCTGATATATTAGGGTAGGTAGCAGTGGTGGATACTCGAGCGATTTCTAACTCCGGGTTTAACCGTACTGGAGAAGTCGGGGGAGTTGATGAGGGTGATTTACTCTCAGAATGGCATTTAGATTTTGACTTAGTTGCCATTCATAGTTCGTGCCCTCCTTCTAGCGCCAAATATGTTGAGGGCCCCGAAATTGGGTCAACAACAAGGGGGATACCCACCCGGTCCGGAACCTGGTTGGCAGCTCCTTGCCCGTTTGGTGTAGCGGGTCCGACTGGGGATAATGGGACCAGCTTCCCAATCTAAAGGATGTGTGTGTGTGTGTGTAGATTTTGATGATGCTAATTTAGAGGTAATTTTTAAGCTAATTTAATTCTAAACTCTAAACTGACTCTATACTACTGTAATCTAACAAAAACAGCACATCTAATCTATACTAACCCGGGGTAGAATTCTTTCATTATGCGATCTAAAAAGATTTCATACAATAACTAGTAATAAAGATCATTCAGCTATCATAAGAATATAAATCAGTTAAGATAAACCATTTTGCATAAGAAGTTAGGAAAAACAGTTGTGAACAACATATCGCATAACAGTTTATTCATATGTCAAGCACAAACAAATGACTCCACCGTACAAAAGTGCCAAATGGTAACCCACACATTCATACATTAACATATAAACAACTCAGCTATATATCACTCAAAGAATATGAGCAGAAATTAATCAAGAGATAAAAGTACCATTTATGACTGATTTCACTCACAAACTTCAAGCAATAACGATTTATCTCTACTTACTTCTAACATCTACTAAGAGTACAGAAGTGCAACATCAGTAGCAGACATTAAAATGCAAACATAAATAAATCTCGATCCATCCATTCATCAAAAACCCCCTCCGAGGGTGCAAAAGTGCATGTTCCGAGGACAAGTTTTTTGACAAATTTCCGGACCCCTCTCCAAATGCCATGAGAAGGGTTAAATACTACTAACTAACTAATCTTAATTACACAAATTTAGGAAACGGCTTCAAATGACCGCCCTTTTACTAAAACAAATTTATTTCTAAAAATTGAATCTAATTTCTAATCGTTTCTGTATCTGCTCCTTAGTGTTGTAAGCAATGCAAGGTTTGCCTGGAAAGAGTCGGTTGGTTGTCCTTTTCTTTCACTCGAGCGATAAAAGTAGAAATAACAAAAGCTGGCACCTCTTTCTGACAAACTAGAAGATATTTTTGAAAATCTCCTTCTGGCTGGGTGTATTTGCTATGTGTATACTTAGTATAACCCAGATTTCTTTCAAACTGATTGTGCTGTTGCTATTTCGGTTTCCGTCCGTGCGAATGACTCAATGAGTTAGGGACTTCGTTGCCTGAACAATCTTCCGTTCTTTGTTCCAGGCTTTTCTGGAGCGTCCTCCCTCTTTAGCATTTTTCTTTCTGCTTTACCCAGTCTGAGCTTCAGGATCTTTTGCAAACATGCTACTTTTGTGCGCCTTTGACTCTGAGTCTTGGATAGTCTATTTTGATCAGTGTCTGTTGAGTGATACTCTGGAATCCGCGGCCCTGCTGCATGCGGCATCCATCTACGAAGGCATCTCCTCTCTATTCTTCTAGTATTGGCGCTTTCCCCTTTTCCTTGGATCTTTCCTGCATATAGATTTATATTAGTTGCTGCCTTGCAGTTTACGCAAAGGAAAAGAGAAATGATGAAAAGATTGACATGAAAGCTTTAAGTTCTAATGAATGCATAATCATGAAACTCGTAATGATTTGACTCTTCGAAAAACGCAACACGATCATCCTTGGATACTCAGGCGTGCAATCATTAATTCCCTTAAGGTGCGCGCTCAATTTTGGGTTTACAAATCATGCCGAAGAAACTTTGCGATGAGTGGTTTCTGCGATTCGCATCGCAGCAATTAATAGTCTCATTCATCGCAGATCGCAAATCGCAGATCGCAGGTCGTAAGATCGCAGATCGCAATATCGCATTTTTCATTTGATCACTGTGCGCTGCTTATGCGACGTTGCGATATGCGACGTCGCATATCGGCCATCGGCGATTCCTTTTTGTTTTCTTTTATGGGGCGCTTTCAAAATATGCGATGCGATATAGCTTTTAGGAAGTTAAATACAAAAATTTCGATAAAAATATTTTTGGGATTACTTGTTAAGGGTCCCCCTTTGCTTGATGTTATTGCTAATACCAAACAAAGAGGGGGGTTGTTGGTGACCACAACACATCCCTAAATGGTCTTTTCACGCAAGAAATGTCTCAATCTCCAGTCCGTCCACCCGATGAGCGCGAGTGATTCGGGGGGACATGACTGAAACCCAGGGGGCATGCACCCTGGTCTGCTTCGGCAGGAAAACTTCGGGTATAGAGTAGGTTTCCGCGAGAGAATATGACTAGTCTGTACTCCCGTTCGTGATTGGAAGAGGGGGTTATTCTAGAACAAGATTCTCTTGTCAAAGTTATGTGAGTGGAGTGGCCTCCTTCACTCACCTTTGTCTATTTCGGTAGACATCGCCGAAGAAGCCTTTTGTTTGCACTGTGAATAGAACAATCTTTGGGTAACATGTAAGAGGTAGGCCTCTCTCGGTAAAACAAATGTTTTAACAGACTAAAGAAGGGGTAACCTTGAAACTCTGTTTTATGCCTGGGGGCATGCAAACCTTTTAGCTTGCAAGCGAAGAGCGGCTATTTATTTTTTTTAAATTTGTAGGTCCTCTAACCCTTTAAACTCGTAGGATTGGTCATTTCTGAACTTGCATAAAGAAAGGATGTGGGGAAAAACTCTAAAAGTTGTCTTTTTTATATGAGACATTCTTATCACACGACTAGATTAATCAAGTAGTTTTAGCACATAGTTCAAGCTCGTTAAAAAATAAACATAAGCCATGAGCAAATGTTTCCCCCCGCATTTAAGCTCGTTAAAAAATGAACTATTCACCGGTAAATAACCATCGTGAATGGAGTACTTCAGCCATTAAAGCCTTGGTCGTGTTTGCACCGTCACCTCCACTTTTGCATTGGCCGATCATTCACCCCCATTTGATTGTTTACCCATTTTGAGGAACAGCTACGAAGAGTGATTTCACTAGCCATCCTTGTAACACTGCCATGATTGGAAAATTCCAAACCTTACCTGGAATCAGCTGCTACCCATTTTTATCGCTCGTTCCTCAAAAGACGAGTCTCCTTTAAGCTCTTTTCAACTGACTCGTAAAATATGAAAATATTGCCAAGCCATTGGCCTCTCCAGCTCATTAAAGGGACAGGAAGTGCTATCCCTCCTCTAAATTTTAATCTTTTTGGACCTGAGGGATTATTACACAAAAAGATCGAGCGCTTGTTTTGTTCGGCTCGTTAAAAGTATCGAAAATTCATCCCTTCTATATTGTTTTATACTTTTTCGGACTTAAGGGATTAGATGACGAAAAAGGAATTTTGGAGTTACCTTTACGTTCTTTTTCAGACTCTCTAAAATTGAAAAGGACCGAGTTATCTTTTTCATTAAACTCGTTAAAAATATTAATAGCGACAAACTTGTCTATAGACGAGAACGAGTTTCACTATTGCTAGGCTCGTTAAAACATAGCTATGGGTTTGCCCAAAGGGCAAATTATAGAACAAGCATATGTTATCCTCCTCAAGCTTGACAAAAATAAAGAGGTACTGGTCAGCAATGACTGGGGAAAATTGGGAAGAATACTTGAAGAAACTTTGTTGGTAGCAAGTCGCTCTTGAACATGACACTTCCACTCCGTGTCCGAGTTGGGTTGGGTTGTTTCATTCACCGGTCACATAAACATGGTCCCATCATACCATCCACATTTGGGGTTAATGCTACCAATCCATCACATCAGTGTCACCGATATGTTCAAGAGAAGTCATTCAGGGAATTCACCTGTGTCTCACCCACTACCATACATTTATACTCCATTCTTTCATGACCGCCACCCTGAACCTTATATCACCAGATCGTTTTCACCTCCATTAAAATCATTTGCTCCGTTTCATGTCATTGATGTGGGATTCATTAAGGCCCTCCTGTGATGGATCACTTCTTTTAGACGTTAGCTCATTATCCAAGAAGTTGATCTAGGAACACCCCATTCAGTACTTTGAAGCTTGCATGCCTCAATGGCAAGTTTCTCACTTCCGGCGATAGGTTTACATCAATGGCCTTCGACCGAAAGATTTTGCGTGGTGTTCGATGCCAAGTCCTTTATTCACACCACGTGAATTGTATTGCAGTACCTTGAGGGTCATTATCATTATCGGTGATTCCTCTCGCGCTTGTTAATAGTTTACATCATTGACTGGTAATTAAGCGATGTCTTTCCATGTTCAACTCCAGAACAGCTTTCACATGGATCGACTTGTACTTCGAGTGAAGATCGAACGAGATTGAAGACCTCGGATCTAATTTCATCCATCTAGGCTGCGATATATATTCAAGGAAATAAAGACATCAAAGGTACATCATTGCTTCACAGATAATCATCCAATCAAAAGGATGATGGCTCTATCAGAATCATCCGTCTACACTCAGACGATTTTCTGTCCTATGTACATGAAAATGAATTTATAAAGCTGAGCATGGGAATGCCTGCCTTAGCTAGATCATGAAAATATTATGAAGATAATGTATTGTATTGTATCTTATTACAGGTCTCCTCCCAACATTGAAATAACTTCGGATCCTCATAATAAAGCATTTCACCCAACATCAAAAGATTAATGACCTCATGCTTTAGGGGGCAACTGTTATAGACATTTTTGGGCCCTACAACCCCAAGCATAAAATGTCCATAAACCAAGGGCTCCTAAGTCCCTAAAAGTGTGGTTCTAACCCCTAAAGGAACAAGGTCAACAGATTACAGCTTCTCCCAGAAGTTCTCCATGAAAAACTGCTCAGAATTGGTCAAAACAGGATCATTTCAGCTGCTCCACTGGCTAAGTGCGTTGTATATCACCTAAATACACTGTGTGGGTGCGTTGCATTTCAAAAATCCCTTCTGTGGGGTGCGATGGGTGAGAAATGACAAATGGTAGTGTCATTCCGCGAGGTGGAGAGGCAATGGAAGCTTCTAGAATCTTCTCATGTGACACTTGCCTCACTGAATTCGACCAAGGATGAGTAAGAGATAATCAATCTCCAAGTGGAAGCAAGAACTATCAGAGGGAAGACACTAATCAAATCATGAGCTGACTCATCTCCATTACAGATATCTATATATGGATCCCTCATCCCAGAGATCCAGAGGCTGGAATTTTGCATATTGTAAGGAATTGTTGTTGGTTTCTTGAGACAAACATCAGATTGTTGGGTGATCTAAGCTTTGTTTGAGGTGAAGAGGGGCTTCTTTGCTGGGAGGTTGATGCTGGGTTAGAACAACTGGTTGTAACTCCTCTTGGTTCTTTTCTTGTTTATCAATAAAAGCTATTCAAGTTTTCCTCCATGCTTTTGTGTCATTGATGCTTGCTACATTTGTATGGTCAATTTACATGTGATCCTAGATTGTTTATGATTATAGATCCATGTCTTTGTATAGTGCTATGCTTCTGTGATCTTACAGGTACTTTGTGAAGCTGGGCGTGCAAGGGAGCAGGTAGCTGAAGACTATCAAAGAAGAGAGGAATCAAATCAGGAGATTAGCGCAAGACAGAGGTTGGTCTTTCTGTTCCTCTCTATTTATAATTCATAAAGGAAAAACGAAAGTAGCTTTTCTCTGTTTGTTTCTAAGGCAGCTGTCACACCTTAGTGGGATAGAGCAGTTCTATATAAACGATTTTCCTTGTAACAATTAGGGCTTCTCGTGGTTTTTTATTTTTTTTGGTTCTTGTCCCTGGGGAGGGAGGAGTCCTTTGATGCCCTACTCCAGGCTTGAAACCCTAGATTTTTATCTATAGCTGCCTTTATTTTTGTGAGTTCTTTCATCTTGGGGAAGGAATGGTATTTTTGACACCTTACTCCAGGATTGAAGCATTGTAATTTCATACCAAGACTCTCCAGAAATCCAACCTTTGTTTGAACAAAGAACCAAATAAGAGGAGTAGAGGGAGAGCCCCAAAGAGGGGAAGACCAGACCTGGGAAGAAAAACTTATATACAATAGATCATAGCAAAGGCTGAATCCAAAGCATCGTCTCATGTAGCTGTGAGACCAGGAGTGAGAAGGGTGAAGTTAGAAGGACAATCAATGGAACAACCAGTATCGGCTATGGCATTCTATGGTGACTCAACACAACAGGTTCCTCCGACCATGAAGGAAACATCTAGTAGTAGACCTAATCTAGAGAATCTTGCGCTGGTGTTAGCAAAGGAGGAAGTTGAAAGTAGAGCATCGGTAGGATCAGACTGTTCTAGTAAAGGAAAGGGAGTTGCAGCCGAAGGATCAAGCCATCAGGCCATAGGATAAAGAGACAAGGAGATACTTACATCACCAAGAGACCAGGGAAGTGCTACCAAGTAGCTTGAATTCTGGTAGCAAAGAATCCTCATCCACCCTCTGCAGAGCCTATTGAAATCCCCAGTGATTATTGGAAAATACTCATGGCTCCTACAAACTCCACCATCGATTTCCATATTGGAGATCTGGGAACCGGTGTGCCTACAAAGCCTATTCCATTGGTAGCTCTACCAACCTCCCATGGGCTTATCTCGGAAGACCCCGACACATTTCTATTTGAGTTTGATATAGTATGTCGGGGGTATGACTATACAACATATGCCTAGAAGTTGAAGATTTTCCCTTCCACTCTAAAAGGGATGGCTCTGCAATGGTTCATGGGCCTTGGAGGAAAATCCATTTCTACATGGGAGGATATGCAGATGGCTTTCCTGGAGAAATACCAAGATTACTGTAAATCCTGGAACATTAAGGAGGAACTCTTCAAGTTCACACAGAAAGAAGATGAAAGCTTGGAAGATTGTGTGGAGAGGTTCAACTACACCTTATAGAGGTTAGGTCATTCTGACTTGGATAAGGAAATATTAAAGATTATCCTCCTTCGATCCCTTCAAGAAGACTCGATGGAACTATTGAACATTGTGGGAAAGGGAGATATCTCCAAGGAGAATTTCGAAGATATTTGCAAATTATGTATTCAGTGCTCAAGGGGGCTTGCGAGAAACAAGTAGGGGATCCGTTCAGTAAAGGGATCTGGCGGGGGTGTTACAAAATCAGAAATCGGAAATTTGCTAGACAACCTGAGAACAGATATCCTCGGTACCCTGTCAGCATAGATGGACACTTTACAAGTAAATCAAAAGCAGCTAGAGCTGGACAGGACTATGGCAGTATTTTGTCCGAAGTGTAGAAAGAAGCACCCGGAGAGGGAATGTCCACTGAATTCCATAGAGAAATGTGTGATCTATGAGCTCAATCATGTGACAAGCTCATGTACTTCCTTACCAGGCTTGAAAGCAGTATTTGAAGGAATGGGGGAGGACATGGAGCGGCTATAACTCATGGGATCTAGGAAGCCATGGCAGCCTCGACCATCGATGGGAAATCAAGGTATGTACCTGGATCCATCTCAGTATTTTAATAATTGTAATATGAATCCTCAGACCATGCCTTATCCTCCCATGTGGCCATAATACCAGTACCCACCTTGGTAGCAGTCGAATCCCCAAGCTAGTACGAGCTCTTCGTGGGCTCCAACCTAGCTAGGATCCACTCCTGGTTAGTTTCCTCAGCAGATGCCACCGAAAATGCCACAGCAGATGCCCTAGTAGCAGCTTCAACTACCCTCCAATGTGCCTCCTGGTAACCAGCCTACCCATCCTCAGCTCCCAATGCAGCCTAACCCTAACCCCAACAATAAGGGAGCTCATCAAGCCGATGTTCTTAACCTGCCTTCATATAGTATCTCCACTGCAGAGTTGTATGAAATGAATCTGCGATCAGGTCGGATAGTTAACATCTAACCTCCTCCATTTATCATTGAAAAACTTGATAGTGAAGGCAAGGAGGCAAAGTTGGTCAGTAAAGAGCCAAAGCGAACTGATAGAACCCAGATGCCTCCTATCAAGTAGCATCAATCTGAACCACCCTACCCAAAGAGATTAATCATGAGTAAACTAGGTCCTGAATCTGAATTTGATTTATTAGGAGAATTGCAGAACTTATTTGGTTAAATTCCCTTATTACAAGCTATGAAGGATGTGCCAATCTATGCAAAGAATCTTAGGGAATATTTTTCAAAGAAACCTGCGAAGAAAATTAAAAATCCCCTCACTATACATGTTATGGGAAAGTTGTCGAATTTTATGATGGGAAAATCAATGCCAGTGAAATATGGAGATACGGGGAACCCGATCTTGACAGTACAAATTAATGGGGTAGATATTCCAAATGTGTTGGTAGACCTGGCAACTGCCATCAATGTCATCACCACTGAAACTATGCATGCGTTAGGACTTCGTAATTTAAAGCATACACCTACATTACTGTAATTAGTAGATCAATCTACAATCAAACTTGTAGGGAAGTTGTAAGATGTGACAATTTGAGTGGATTCATGGCATTACCCCATAGACTTTCTGGTATTACATACACAATCTTTAGTGGGTGGTCATCCCCTAATTTTGCGTAGGCCATGGCTGGCCACTACAGATGCTTACATTTGGTGCCGCTCAGGGAATATGGTCATTTCTAATGGGCATAACACTAAGAATTTAGTGTTATATCCACCTGCAGAACCAAATTCACCTATAAAACCAGTAGGTGGTAAGAAGGCTATATTTGCGGTGGAGGTTAAAATAGGACATGAAGAAGTAAGACCCATCCTTACTGTCGGACAGGCCCTGCAATTGAAAATGGAATCAGAAGATGATGTAATCACTTCCTTCATGGATGATCCTTGCTCCATTTCGGAATCAAACTAGTAGATCCTAGAATCTATCCTAAGCCGTGAGACTCAGGAAACTATGGAAACAGCAGAAGGATTAGAAGAACCACCTGCTGGTGTAGCTCATGAAAGTATGCAAGTGGAATTGGAAGCTCGGAAAACCTTTAATATTAATCGGAACCTGTTAGAATCTCAGAAGGAGCAGTTTATAGACGTTCTACGGAAACATAAAGAGGCCTTTACCTAGGATTATGCAGATATGAAGGGAATCCATACCAACTTATGCACCCATAACATATACATCAAGGAAGATTGTCATCCTATAAGACAAACTCAGAGAAGAATGAGCCCTGCATTAAAGAATGTGGTGAAAGAAGAACTTTAGAAATTATTGGATGTAGGTTTCATCTACCCTATCTCAGATAGCCAATGGGTCTCACAATTAGTAATGGTCCCCAAAAAGAACAGAAAATGGTGGATCTACGTAGATTATCGAGAGTTGAATAAGGTGATGCAGAAAGACCACTTTCCCTTGTTGTTTATTGATCAAGTGTTAGACACATTGGCTGGTAAGAGGTATTTCTCTTTTCTGGATGGGTTTAGTGGATATAACCATATCCAGATTGCTCTTGAGGACCAGGTCAAGACCACGTTCACATGCCCATATCCAGATTGCCTATGTAATGCTCCTGCAACATTCCAGAGGGAAATTATGGGAATCTTCCCTGACTTGATAGATGACAGTGTTGAGATCTATATGGATGACTTTACTCCATATGGGGACTCATTCATGGTGGGATTGAAAAATCTGGAAAAAGTTCTTGCAATGTGTATACAAGTGTGTGTCTTTGTGAGTATAGTGAAATGTCACATGATGATGGAAGAGGGAATCGTTCTAGGACATTTGCTCTCAGTTGAAGGAATCGGGATGGATCCAGCAAAGATACAAGTAATTCTGCGCTTCCAAACACCTAAAACGGTCACATAGGTACATAGTTTCATTCGTTGTGCTAGTTATTATAGACATTTCATAGAAAATTTTACAAAAGTAGCACACCCACTGTTTCAATTACTAACAAAATATTCAGAATTTGTGTGGAAAAAAGATTGTGATGCAGTGTTTACAAAAATTAAAGAGTTAGTTTGTAGTTCTTTGATCCTTAGAGGACCTGACTGGGCATTACCTTTCCACATTCATATGGATGCCTCTCAGACAGCAATTGGTGCAGTATTGGGACAACAAGAGGATAAGGTACCTTACGCAGTCTATTATGTTATTAAAAATTTGGCTTCTACTAAATTAAACTACATAGTCACTAAGAAAGAATTTCTTGCTATTGTTTATGCCATCAACAAGTTCCAGCACTACATTACCGGGTATCCTACTTTTGTGCACACCGATAATGCAGCCATCATGCATTTAATGAATAAACCTGTTACCCCTGGTTGCATTACAAGATGGTTGTTGCTACTATAAGAATTTGATATGACTATAGTAGATAAACCAGGGAAAGACAATGTAGTCACAATTTTTTTATCTAGAATATAACATGATTGTAAGGAAACACCAATTGAAGATGATTTTCTGGATGAGCATCTTTTTGCAGTTTCTGCTAACACTCCGTGGTATGCAAATATTGCTAATTATCTTGCTATAGGTAAAGTGCCTCGTCATCTATCCTATAAGGAGAAAAGGAAGATCATTCACCAGAGTACCCAATATTCATGGATGGTAGGATATCTCTTCCATACAGGAGTTAATCAGCAGATTCGGCGTTCTGTCGCAAGAGATGATATTTTCGAGATATTAAAAGTTGCACAGGACGGACCCTGTGGTGGACATTTTCCAGAAAAGGGAACAGGTCATAAAGTACTACAAATGGGATATTACTGGCCCTCCATATTTCATGATGCTCAGGATTACGTGCGAAGGTGTGATAGCTGTCAATGGATGGGACAACCTAGGAAAGAAAATGAAATGCCCCTGTAGCCCCAGACAGTTCTTAAACCATTCGAGAAATGGGCCATTGATTTCATTGGTCCCTTCAACCCACCTTCACATCAAAAGGCTTACATCTTGGTCTGTACCAACTATGTAACTAAATGGGTGGAAGCTAGGGCGGTCACGCAAGCAATAGAGGAAGTGGTGGTAGACTTCCTTTTTGAAGAAATCTTTGCTAGGTACGGGACTCCAAGAGAAATTGTATCAGACGGTGGATCACAGTTTACATCTCATATGATAGAAAAGCTAATGCAGAAATATGGGGTCAAACATAGAGTGACAACCCCCTATCATCCCTAAGTGAATGGACAGGTAGAAAGCACAAATAAGGTATTGGAAAATATCTTGACAAAGACAATAGCAAGCCATCGCTGGCACTGGGCACAGAAACTTCTAGAAGCTCTATGGGAATACAGAACAACATGGTAGAATACAATAGGGTTTTATCCATATGAATTAGTCTATGGGAAATCCCACTTGTTTCCGTTGGAATTTGAGAATAGTACACTCAGAAGAGCTCTGGAAGTAGGCCTAGATTTATCAGAAGCCCAGAAACACTGACTGGAACAACTGAATGAGTTGGATGAGATTCGAGTAGTCGTTGTATAGAAAACCACTGTTGTTCAATAGCAGAGAATGAAATGGCATGATAAATTTATCAAAACTAAGGTGTTTCATGTGGGGGACTGGGCGTTATTGTATGACTCCAGATTTAAGGATTTCAAAGGCAAGCTCTACACTCACTGGATGGGCCCATATCAAGTGGATGCAGTGTTCGACAATGGAATGGTTAGACTAAGTACAATAGATGAAAACCATACCTCGTTCCTGGTAAACGGACACTGTCTTAAATTATATCACCATCTAGCCTCTAAAGATGCTTTTGTTAAAAATCTTTCTACTTCATCTAATTTAATGGTCATTGGAAAACAAGATATCCTCACTCTGTTCTAAAAAAACTAAAAAATAAAAAATAATATATATATATATATATATATATATATATATATATTGCTATTTACTTGTTTATCTTTTGCAAGAACAACAAAGAAATATGGCGAGGAGAAATGTAACACTCGGCACTGTCACTTCATCAGTCATTAAGATATTGTTATATTCCACTAGTGCGTACCACTAAGTGTTGTTATTTCATTAAGAGCTATTACTCCCTAACTGCCATTACACCATAGCTGTTGTTACTCGATAACTACCATTACACCGTAGCTGTTATTACTCTGCAACTGTCGTTACATCGTAACTGCTGTTACTCCATAACTGCTGTTACTCCATAACTGTTGTTACACCGTAGTTGTTGTTACTCCGCAACTATCGTTACATCGTAACTGTCGTTACTCCATAACTGCCATTACACTGTAGCTACTGTTACTCCATAACTGACATTACACCGTAGCTGTTGTTACTTAGCAACTACAGTTAGAGTGTAACTGTTGTTACTCCATAACTGCCGTTACACCATAGCTATTGTTACTCCATAACTGTCGTTACACCATAACTGTTGTTACTCCATAACTGCCGTTACACCGTAGCTATTGTTACTTCGTAACTGCCGTTACATAGTAGTTGTTGTCTCTCCATAACTGTCATTACACCGTAGCTGTTGTTACTCTGCAACTGTTGTTACACCTTAACTGTTGTTACTCCGCAACTGCCATTACACTGTAATTGTTGTTACTCACTGTTGCTTCTACTTCAGAACAGTTGTTACTCACTGTTGCTGCTACTCACTGTTGCCGCTACTTCAGAACAACTGTTACTCATTGTTGCTGCTACCCGTTGTGTTGTCACTCTACTAGGTAAGTCCGTAGGTACATCTCTGTCGTTTTATGGATTTAATTAAATATTCCAAAAAGGATAATTAAACGTGTCGAGGACAACCATCATTAAGTTGGGGGGGGAGGGGGGGAAACTGTCATAATAAATGACGGCGTACCACGAAAAATCATTTAGTGCACCTAAATCCCGCTTAACCAAATCTAATGATTTCAGTACTCCGTAATCATACTTTTAAAAGCGTTCAAATGCGGATTCGTACACGCCAAGTCGTATCGGTCATTTTCCCCACATGCCACATTTAATTTTCAGAACACACCACAATACCATCTTAACTTGCCATTATTTCCAAGTGTACTAGTACTAGACTTGTCATTATTCCCATACGTACCAGTATTGTTCGTCCAATCGTTCCCAAATCAACCATGACATTATTTCAATCTCCAATGGTTTGGAGACCTGTCACTCTCCCTTGCCAACCAGCTGCAGTCGATGTGCTGATTCCGCCTTCGTAAAAATGGGTGGCCGATCTATTCGACATGAACCTAAGAACACAAGGGAAGTTCAGAATAATCCAGAGGTATTTTAAGTTTTCCAGAACGCAAGATGGGATGTGTATTTCAATAGGTTGAGGGGGTTAAATGAAGAAATGACAGTGGAATTTGCATTGAACTTGGGAGAAGGAGGCTCTCTGGTTCGCAGAGTGTAGATCCCCGTAACAGAAGAAATCATCGTTGAAGTCAGTGGGCTTCCTCAAGTTGGGCAACAGTGGTTTGTGAGAAGAACTACCCTTACGGAATTCCCCGAGGCCTTCCTTCAAGCCGGAGAGAGTATAGCATAGAAAGGTCGGTGGTATGATAGAAATTTGCTACCATATCCATGGGAAGGAGTAGAAGAATTCATCATAAAATATATGACGTGTGAAGGAAGATACTCCACCATCTTCAAATACCATCTCTGCATAGTAGCTCACTTCCGATTCCCACAGGAAAAATATTTCTCCATGAATGTGCCCTACTTCCTGCTAAGGATCCTTCACTTAATGGCACATTCGGCTTAGGGGGCGCGACAGGTATTGTTGGTCATCACTCATCATGCGTTGGTTCGGTTACTAAAAATGAATGCCATTGGATAGATTCTGATTCTATAGGAGTTGTTTCAGGACTCCACGGAGGAACAAATAGCAACTGTTATGGCTGCTAGGGTAGAAGAAACTAAAGCTATGGAGGACGATCCTGTAGAAGATGATTATGTTGACCAGGAGGAACCAAAAGAAATGGAGATGGAAACAAAGGAACTAGGGGATGAGGTAGCTCCCCAAGATCAAGGAGAAATTATGGTGGCAATGGTAGATATGGGGGCTAAGGTAGAAAGGCACACTAGTACCATGAATGAGGTTGTCCCACAAGAACCAGCTTCACTCATGGAACTAGCAGAGCAAGTTGATGATATGGCAGTCACGGGAGTAGACCCACAACAGGCCAGCGTGGGCGAAGCGGTTGATATGGTGACCGAAGGAACCCCACAAGGATCTCCTGCCACCATGGAGATGATGGAGGAGGACAATCTGGTTGAAGAGGAGGTCATGACCACTCTGACCATGGAACTTAGAGAAGAGGAAGGACAAAGACAAGAAGGGCCCAGAGTTGAGGAAACCATGGGACCCATGGAGGAAGCAGCAGGAGAACCAGGGCATGAGGTTGACATTGAACCACAAGAACCAGTGTCAACTTCAGGGCCAAACATAGAAGATGCACCCCAATTCCCTTTCTTCACCTTGATTCCAAGAGGAGCGAGGGTAACTCATTCCCCTCGACAGGAAGAAAAAGAAGATTTTGCAATTCTGGTGGCTCTGAATCTTTTACAAAGGCCACAAGCTTACAGAGTGGAAGCCACTCAGGTGGTGGGTGTTAACACCTAGGTTGTTCCCTTTGACTCCCAAGGGAATACGGCCGGGGTAACCACTAACCAAACTTTGGATTATAGGTCCTAGCCTACCTATAATCAGAGAGGGCTCTCTCTTTAAGTTTTAGCTCTGTTTGTGAAGATTTTAGGCTAGTTGTGAATTTAGCTTTTGTTTTTAAGGTTTTGGTTGTGAACTGTTGTTTTGAGAAGGGCATGAAATGTTTGAGGGATTTTTTAGTCCATTGGGCATATGGAGTCATAAATTGAGTAGGTCCTGATGTCTGTGACGGAGAAGGATTAACTGTAGAGCTAGCCAGCTATTCTTGATACAAAATTTTGGTTTATAAATGAAACACAGTGAAATGGAAACTTATATATAGTGTGACTGTAAGTCGAAAGGAGCAGATTCTATTCATTAGCATCTAAGAATTACTGCACAGAAACTGTTAAATATTTATAGTGATTTGGAGCATTTAAGAATTCCAATTTAATAGATAAATATGAGGAAAACATTTATAATAAGGAAAGATTGAATTCAGGGTGTCTCCATGGACAAATCCTGAGTTATTCTTCTACTTTCTTGTTAAAATTAGATCACATACATGAGAAACGAAATAAACAAAAATTTAACACAGATAGAGATAGAGAAACTTATTGTATCAAACTACAGCACTAGAATTCCACAGCATTCAATGGTTCCAACACAGCATACATCAGAAAAGACAATCTCTGAGATCCCAAAGCTTCTTTGTATTATTTCTCCCAAAATCCAGCCGAGTTCTCTTTCTAAACAAGTAACAACAACCCCTGCAAGCTTATGCGAGGGGGAATATATACAATCGGTTCTACAAAAATATCTGAACCGCTGAGTCATCTGATAATTAAATACGCTCACCAACTTTACAAAATAGCAGATAAAGAAGTTATTACTGCTGTAAATACAAAATGAATGCTCTTTAATTCTGTCAGAAATCCTTTTGACCTTTGGAGGCCACTGAGTCGGTTTGAGCGTTCTGCATAAATGCTGAATGATGTGTCTTTATGCTTTGTCATGCTGTAGCTTTCTCAGCCCTATTATTTGCAGTTGTCAGTGTTGCTTTAGTGGCCGAATATTTCTGCTGAGTTAGCTCAGTCCATCTTTCTTCTCTAATCATACTGTGTGCATCACTTTTTCTGAAGGTGATGACTTATGTCTTTTGATGAAAAACCTTCCTGTTTACAACAACATCTGTATCATTTTAGTCCACCACTCCTATGTAGGCAATTGATGCCTCAAAATTGCATCTAAGGTCTCATCTGCCTCTGTGTATTTGTAGAAGTTTGGAGGCACTTCAAATAAATGTCTAATCTCATTCATAATAAAAAATAAGTTCTCTACTCTGTTGTAGAGACTTTGCCTAGATGCTGGCCCTGTTTCTTCTGAGGTGCTTGGTCTTTCAGTGATCTGATTGTTAGCAAATGTATTGACCCTTTTAGCATAGTTCTCATGTGAAAGTAGTTTCCCCGCGATGTTCAGTAAGCCAGGAAGACCTCTGCTTTGTAGTGCTGCAAACTTGTCCATGAACCTGTTGACTTCTGTTTGCATGTCCTGGCTTCTTCTGTCTAATGTTTGCACCAGGCTTTTCAATGTGAGGACCCTCTTTATCAGCTAGATGGTTTCAGTTCTATTGGAGATTCCCATTGCTGCCAGCTGAGGACCTATGCGGTTATTGAGCATATTTATCATTCTATTGGCTATCTCAGGCATATTGCCTAGAGATGCCCTTGATCTTTGCACTTCCTTGTGTGCTTTGGCTATGAGCTCTATTTGCTCATGAATAGTCTCAATGTACTGCCACTGGTCTGTAATTGATTGGCCAATGTTGGCCCATAAAACTGTCTTGAGCTGAGCCACCACTTTGTCAAGTGTAAGCTCTTTCTCCAGCTCCTTTATCTTCTCTTTGAGAACCTTGACTTCTCTTCCCTTTTCAGCTATGCTTTGCTTTGATTTGTCATATTTTTCATTGAACTTAGCCAAATTGTCCCTGGCTTCATTTAATTCTGCCATTTGGGCTTCTAAAGCCTGAATTTCATTCTTTAGCTTCTACATATCAAGGCTTGGAGCCTGCTCTGTTGTTGGTGCTAGTGCTGATGTAGATGGCGCTGTCTGTTCTGTAGGAGGAGCAGTAGTTTGAGGAGGTTCCTCAAGGTTGATTATTTGTGGAGGGGGCTGAGATGTTTGACCTCCTTCCTTCTGTTGCAGGGCTGCCTGCAGTGCAACCTCTGATTCTCCCAGTTTCTCTTGTGTCTCGATCAGCTATTTGTATAATGATACCAGCATAGCTGCTGCATCTTGGTCATGCCTTGGCTGGGCCACTTCTCCTGTTTGAGGATGAAAAGTTGCTGGGATCTTAACCATTTTTCTTAACGCTGCCATTTCTGCATCTCTTAATTTCAACAGCGCTTGTATAGCTTTAGTGTCCTTGGGATCATGCCCAAGCTCTATAATGATATCCTCCAATGCTTTGATTCTGTTGTCCTTTGCCTGGGAGGATGCTTTTTCCAACTCAAGTTGGGCAGCTGTGTTATTTAGGCTATTTTCCAGCCTATAATTCACCAATGTTTTGTCTGCAAGGGTAGCATATACCATCTCACCCATTTGCTTGTGCAATTCTATTTGAGCCATAGGGTGGATGTCCTTTGCAAGGACCTCAAGGTTGGTCCTTATGTAATCAGCTGCAGACTGTGGCTGTAATATGGTTGGCATGAAATGACTCATTACCATTTTGCCCTCATGTACATCATATGCAGACATTAATCTCTGTTGGTTTGTGGGAGCCATCTTCAATAAGTGGTTGTATAGCTGTATCCTTATTGGCTCATTCTTCTTTTTAATATCAATAAACTGTTGTTTGATGCCTATTTCAGCTCCCCTTTGCTGGCTTGAGGAGCTGACTTCTCCTCCAACTGTTCTTTCCTGTTCCTGCTGAAAGGAACTTGCAGATGCCTCCATACTCGGTGGGCCCATGCCCAAAGATTGCCCAATATGCATTTCTTCCTCAGAGAGGGGATTCATTCTGTGTCTTTTCTCCCCGTGAGTTGTGGAGGTGGTGAGGGGAGTCTCCTGCTCTCTATCCCTCTTTTTTCCCTTTTCTTCCTTTTGTGGAGTTTGTAGAACTGAGGCCTCCACTGTCTTTTCTTGCCTAGGAGGCACATTCTCTTGAGCCTGTTGCTCGGTGGATATTGGGGGTTCAGCTGTTTGTTCTTGCTGCTGTATTGGCTGCCCCTCTTTTTGCTGTTCTTTTTGCTGCTGTACTTCTTCATGAGATGGCTGTTCTGGCTCCATCTCTTTCTCTTTGCCTTTGCTGGAAGTCTGATCAGTAACTTTGGATGCTTGCTGATGTGCTGTAGAAGATGAGGCAGCTGCTCCCACTTGAGTGCCTGGGAGAGAAAATACCTTTGAACAAAGCTCTAAGTCAGCCATCTTTTGGAGATTTTTTACTGCACTTTGACCTAGTTCTTCTTGTGTGGCAGCCTCCTCTAAGGTGCCTTCCCTCCACTTTAGTTGATTTGCATATTTTTCTATGTGAGGCAACCTTATGTGGTCATAACCGGCCAGCCTATATCTGACCCTTCTTAAACTTATGAAATGATTGGGGTCATATGGTTTCCAAAGGAAGCTGGTCTGTAAGCCAAGGGCTTCTAGCATTCTATCTGCCTCTTGCCAACCTTCCTCCCTTTTATTGTAAATGGAGTGGCCTAATTGGTTTCTGAATTTGAGTTGTGCTTTCTTGCCCTTGCCTGAAAAATGGAGTACATCAGAATTCCCAAATTTCCTGAAGTACTCGAGGGCAAACAATCTCATAGGCACATATTTGGGTAATCTGTATGGGGGCAACTCACACCCACATATTCTGATGACTGTGTGGTTTTGGTAATAATACCAATCCCCAATGTTGTAAACCTTAGACAACTAGAGTCCTCTGCATCTCATCAATTAGTCTTGGAGGAGGTGAGCTCAGAAGCAGAGACATGGCTGGGTGGATGAAGAGGTCTATAAACTCACAATAAGTGTATGGAGAACAAGATCTGCAGTGGAAGGCAGAGGACCAATAAACCACTGACCTTGGATTACCTTGTGCATCCACTCTTTTCACAGGAAAAGGAAATTTTTCATGCTGATAATATAAAATTAAGTGGTAGATATAGGAGGTGTATCTGAACACCCTTTCCCTTGCTAAGTTCATCAATTGCTCATGTATTTTATCAGATATGTAAGTGGCATAGTCATAACAGATTGGGGACTTGCGAGGGGAAAACATGAGCATCATCACCAGCACAGTTTCATCAACAAATTCTATTGAATTATAGCCAAATATGGGACTAATCATGTCTACAAGGTCTCTGCCCAATTGGTTGAGGTATACATGAGAAATGGGAGGGTAGTGCACGGTGTCAGATTCAATGTACAATTGATTCAACTTGGTGACCTGAGCATCTGTCAGCTTAGCTCCTTGTTTTATCAGATCTACCAGTGATAAAGGAACTAGATTCTTATCAGTATTGAAGTGTAGCATCTCTCTGATGGCTTCAGGGGTGATATAAAAAACAACTGAGCCTGAAGGGTCAAGCACAGCCCTCTGAGTCGGGTCATAGCAGCCAGCACATCAGTGGATTAGGTCAGGAAACTGGTTGACCTGAGGGAGCTTGAAGATAGGGAGGAAAGAGTCCCAAATGCCCAATACATCCATTCCACTCTCATGTTTAATCTTCAATTCATTTAGCAAGTGAATGTGGTACTTGCTATGCATTAACATTTCCTCTGATATTTGATAATCTAGATCTGCTAATGCTTTCCACTCCAACTCTCTCTAAGGGGCATTCAATGGAGCAATATTCAGGGCCACATGTGCTACTGGTGCATCCATGGTTAAGTAGTATGGTGGTTTGTATTAGAACTGGTGTTACTGAACAGAGCAAGACAGAGGAGTATTTCTTGGAACAGAGAGGTGAATTACAAAGGGACAGAGGGTAAATGGCAGTGACAGCAATTGAAATACTGCACAAAGCACTGATAGAGCAACTGCTTGGCCTAAAAAAACTCTCTTCACGGTGAATTAGTGCAGCTCGGGTGCTTAGTTCACGAATGCACGAACTAACTGTGAATTTCGAGGAATCTATTTAAATGCAGGTTCTGGAGAGGAATTCCGACACAACAGTTGGAAAAGGACACAGGTTAGTGGAGGTTTGCTGGTAAATACAGTGTTTTCTCACTCTTCTTATGCTATCTTTGGACAATAATGGACAAAACCAGGCGCGGAGGGAATGATATCGATAAATACCTCTTCAATTGCCGGCAATGGCTACAGATGCAGGTGGATTTGATGCACCCACAGTCTCTGGGTCGATTTTTGTAGGTTGGCGATGGATTGGTCGTAAACCGCATGCAAAGCAGAGCAATAGTTGTTTTAACAAAAGTGACAAAAAACACGATTTTCGGCGAAAATATGGACTTTTTGGGATTTTGGCACTTTTTTTTTGGATGACGTCAGCATGACATCATCAGGTGGGGTCAGGGTTGGATGATGTCAGCATGATGTCATCGGGTGACGTGGCGGCCTGTGAGTGGTCCACGGGGACTGCAGAGGTGGAGGACACATCAGAGCGATGACGGGCGGTGGTGCTGACGCTGGCATGACCGGTCAGCGGAAAACCGGAAACGGTAAGCGGTATAATATCGCACCGCTCTATATATGGAAGCAGAATTGTCAGAGGGTGGCCTGATACAATTTGGGGGTGACGCGTGGCAAAGGCCTGACGTCACCCTCTGACAAATTTCGGAAGCTAACTGTAGTACATCGGGGCCGCTCCGAAATTGATAAGGGCTGTCGGATGGGAAAACCCAGATCCGACGGCTGGCGGGAGGCAGAGGTGGCCGGACGATACGGTCAGACGGGGCCAATAAAATAATGTTTTTTGTGAAATTCGTGCCCGGCGGAAACATTAGAAATGTGGGTTTTCAACTGTGTTACGGGACAAAGGGGTTATGCACAGGTTTATTAATAAGGCCGGATTAAGATTATTAACCCAAACAGATTTTGGATTAATCCCAGGATTAATTTATCGTGCTCTGTGGGTCGCGCTCAATGGTTTTAGCGCTTATAAACATTTGAACTGTACATAGAGCTATAATGCTCGGGGAAGGGGATATATAGGTATTTTGGGTTTTTTTTTAAATTTACATGGTAATAGGAGGAATAGGGGGTATAGGGAGTTAAATAGTAGAATTTAGGGGTTAATATGAGTGGAAGAGGTGGATGGGGAGTGGAAACACTAAGTTTTATGTGGAATCAACTTAGTTTAGGGAGTAGATCAAAATGAAAAGAGTTTTACACAAGAAATGTGGCTTTTAAAGAGACAAGAACCACCACAAGACCTTGATTTTCTTTCATGAACATAACTGGCAATGGGATGTTAGCAATGAATGTGAGGGGGGGAAAATAGGAAGTTAGACATGCTCCTCTGTATTGCTGCAAGATGATGGAGAAGAGGAACCTCTCTATCCACTGATGTTTCCTTTATTTTAAACCAGCAAAATTGATTTGAAAGGAATGACATTTCTGCAACTCCTCTACCTACCCATTAACTTTGCCTAGCATTTTTTTTTCTCTTCATGGAGGGTGCACTTAGACTTGCAGACCCTCATGTGCCTTTTCTTTTCTTTTGGCTTTTTCTTTTGATTTTCTATCTAGAATTACCCTTATTACTTCCAAGGCCCCAGATTAAGCAGTTGGGAACCTTAATTCTCTACCTAACTAGTGGTCTGCCAAGATTAGACAGTTTGGACAGACATCTTTCTCTATTCTACAACGAGAAATTGAAACATGGCATGATCCAAATTAGGCTGTTGGACCATCCATCAAAATTGAGTCAACATCAAACTTATGTACACACATTGTCTTCTCTTGGAAATATGGGATCTTTGCATCACCAAAGCAGAGCATATTTGGAACTTTCTTTGCCAATCATGAAATATGAAACCTATTGGTATAGGTATCTAATAGTGGCTCCACATGGGGATGGTTATTCCATTTGAAAGACCAAGAACAGTAGGTCAGAATGCCTTGGCCCTTGACTTCTTTCACCAAAACTTGGAGTTTTCCTCCTTTGAACTCTCAAAATTGTGCTCTGTCATACTTGTGGAACTTGTTGAACTAAAAGTCCTTTCCTGATTCTGCAACACCTTTCAAAGTGAGCTATTCACATGCTGAAAGAAAACATTATATACAACAGATTATGTACAGGGGAACAGCCATGCTATGTTCATGGAAAGTAGTCAAAATAGTGCTTCAACATCCTGCCATTCACAGGACCTTCATCCAAGTCAGTTTCATCCAGATTTTTTAGGAAATAAGTGTTGTTTCCTTGTACTGCTTGGATGACAAATGGTCCTCTCCAAAGGGAATGAAATTTTCCATGTTTTCCTTTATCTTCCCTTCTTGAATCCCACTTAAGGACTTTGTCACCCATGTTGAAATCTTCAGCCTTAGTTCTTCTATCAAAAGCTTTCTTTAACTTTTCTTGCAAAACTTGAACTCTGCTATAAACTTGGTCTCTAGTTTGCTGCAAACATATAATTTGATTTACCCTTCTTTGCACATCATTTGGTTCAGCCTGGCTTTCTTGAAGAAGTTTCATGACAGGGATCCCTAGTGATGAAGGAAATTTGGCTTCTAATCCATAAACTAACTCATATGGGCTGACCCCAATGGATCTCTTGGTTGTTAGTCTATCTGCCCACAAGGCATTGACCAGCTTCTTATGCCAATTCTTCTTATTTTCTTCCAACACCTTCTTTATGATGTTTACAAGGCTTTTATTTGATGATTCAGCAAGGCCATTTCCTTGGGGATAGTATGCAGTAGAATGGCCCAAGGTGATATGAAATTTGTGGCAGAAGTTCACCATTTTCTTGGATCTAAAGGCAGCAGCATTGTCTGTTATGATCTTATCAGGACAACCAAATCTAGACAATATATTATTTTCCAAAAACTGAATGATTGTTGAATCATTTGCCTGTCTACATGGGATGGCCTCAATCCATTTGGTGAAGTAGTCTGTGGCTGTGAGGATCCATCTATGTTGGCCTAAAGATGAGGGATGAATTTCCCCAATGAAATCCAAGCCCCATTGTTGAAAAGGTCTCTCTGTTGCAATAGGCCTTAAAGGAAGTGGCAGTAATTTTCTCTTTCCCTCAAACACTTGACATTTATGACATGAAGTGGTAATTTTTTGACATCAGAGAACACAGTGGGCCAATAGTAACCAGCCCTCAGTATTTTGTCCACAATGGACTTCCAATAGAGGTGTCCACCACAGTCACCTGCATGGAATTCTTTCATGATATTGTTAGTCTCATTCTCAATCAAGCAGTTTAACAATATACCCTCATGGTTTTTTCAAAGAAAATTGCCATCCATGACATAAAATCTTGAAGCTTTCATTTTTAGGAACCTACATTTAGTTCTGGACAATCCTGGGGGAGCACACAGGTTTTGCAATATATAACAGATGTCAGAATACCACAGAGATTGTTCAAAGGCTACATTGATCTTTGGAGTCGCCAGCTCTGGTTCACTGTCCAGTTGGTTGATGTCCAAGGCTTGGAAATTTGTTTCAGACATTAATTTGGCTAAACCTTGCCCTTTTATCAGTTTTGTAGGTTTTATTTCAATGTGAAATTCTAAAATGTTGGCAATCCATTTTCCTCTTCTGCCCTCTAAGTTCTCTTGAGTAAGTATATCTTTCACAATGGGACTTGGTACATAAGCTATAACATGGGAGTATAGGATATAAATCCTAAAGTCTTTGATAGCTTTGACCAAAGCATATGCTTGCTTTTCCATGATCTGATATTTCAGGGGTGCATCTCTGAGAGCTCTACTAAAGAAAGCAATAGGTCTCTCATTTCCTTGGTCATCTTTCTGTAACAAGACAGCAGCAATAGTATGCTGGGAGGCAAAAGAGAAAATGATAAACTCTTTATCAAATTGTGGATTTGTTAAGACTGGAGTTTGGGTAAGGGCCAATTTTATTCCTTCAAAAGCTTGATTTGCTTCTACTGTGCATTTTACTTTTGAATCCTTTTTAAGCATGTTATTGAGTAGTCTGCTCAATTCTGCCAAATTTGGGATAAATCTCCTTAGGAAGTTGATCTTCCCCAAGAATGCTTGTAATCCTTTAATGTTTCTTGGGTGGGGCATTTGCAAGATAGCTTGTATCCTGTCTGGGTCAATCCTAATGCGATCTTTTGAAATAATATGACCTAATAACTTGCCTCCTTCCAAACCAAACAGGGATTTCTTGGGATTTAAGGAAATTCCATATTTCCTACAAGTTATGAATATCTGCCTTAGATGTTTCAAGTGTTCTTGGTCAGATTTTGAGAATGGTGTGAGGTCATCTAAATAAATGACAAGGAAGTCATGAATCTCTTTGGCAAAAGCAATATCCATTGCTCTTTGAAATGTAGCCCCTGCATTTTTTAACCCAAAAGGCATTTTGACATATTTGAAGGTTCCCCATGGGGTTGTGAATGCTGTTTTGTCCTGATCATCAGGGTGAACTAAGATCTGGTTGAAACCTGAGAATCCATCAAGAAGAGAAATTCTTGAGGCCCCTACTACTCTTTGCAAGATGTGATCCATCTTGGGTAAGGGGTAATTATCTTTTAGGGATACTTGATTTAAGTTCCTTAGATCAACACAAAGCCTTATTTCACCAGTTTTCTTTCTTGTAGGGACCAAATTTGAAATCCAATCAGAAAACCTGATTGGTGCTATGATGCCAGCTTTAAACATCTTTTGTACCTCTTTTTCAATTGAAGGGAGAAGCATAGGATTGATTCTCCTCAATTTCTGCTTAAATGGCTTTTGATTAGGCTTGAGAGGGATTGTGTGTTGGATCACAGAGGTGTCATAGGATTTTAAATCCTCATAACTCCATGCAAATACATCTTGGAATTCTTTAAAGAGGTCGATGTATTTAGGCTTCTGATCAGGTGGTAAAGATGCAGACAACTTAATTATCTTGGGTTTTTCAACAGTTCCAATGTTGCACTCTTCGATGGCAGCATTAAGGGGCTGCAATTTCGGTTTTCTAGGGACATCATTTGAGTCAAAAATGTCCTCCAATGGGGCGAGGCCTGTTGGAAGAAAATTGTCTTTCCATTGTATAACTTCATCTTCAGCACCAGCTATTTCCTCAGAATATAATTGTTCAAGTTCTTGTATTTTCTCCTGGTAAAAGTTTGTTGGACAAAGCATTTGATTTGCTGTTTTGAGTGAGATATTTGTTTGGTGCTGTTCACCTAGTATTTGTGAATCACTTGCAGCCTCAGTATCAATGTTTAGTCCTGAAAATTCTTGCTGCAAGGTCAAGAAATTGTTTATTTGTGTATCATCCTCAAACACTTGCCAATCCTTGACATTGTTTGGGATAGAAGGTCTGTGTTTTATCTCAGCTGTAAAGCAATGGTGGGGTTCAAAAGGTAGTTTACAAGTGCTTGCAAATGTAGCCAAACTATGAGCATGAAGATTATGGGTTCTAGGAATTTTGGTAATTTGAAATTCAGTGAAAGTTTTAAGCATTTCAGTAGCAGCAGACCTATAAGATCTTAGTCTTTTGTCATTAGTGACAAAATTTCCCTTTACTTGTTGGATAATTAGGTCCGAGTCTCCTAGGATTGAAACTTTTATGGCTTGTAAGGATTTTACTAGCTTAAGGCCTAGTAAGAGGGCTTCATATTCTGCCATATTGTTGGTGCACCTGAAGTTTAGCCTATAGGCTCGGCCTTCTGCATGATTGTTTTGTTTATTATGTATCCAAACCCCTGCTCCTGCCCCTAATTTGTTGACAAACCCATCGAATTCAAGAAACCAGAGGACTTCTTGGTTAAGGGAAGAATTGTCAACTGTTATGGGAGTTGGCATCAACAACTTGGGATCTTGGCTTACATTTGGTTTTCCTTCTTGAACAATTTTGTTAATTGATTTCTCAAACATTATTTCTTGAACAATAGTTTCTTCATTTATATGCTGATCTTGTTTGAGTGTCTGGTTTTCTTCATCATTTGTGGGATCTATTTTATCATTGAAGAGAATATAGGAGTCTATGTCAGAATGGACAACATATATGGGAAAGTTTTGAGGTTTTTCTTCACTGCTGACCATGTATTTCATAAGTGACTCTCTATATAACCTCTTGGGTTGACCAAAGACTGAGATGGTGTTATAGACATTTTTGTGCCTTACAGCATGAAGCATGAAATGTCAATAATCTGAGGGATCCAAAGTCCCTAAACATGTTGTTCCTACCCCTAGAGGAACAAGGTCAGCAAACCACAACACTAAATATCAGTTCTCCACCTAAAAACACTCAAAAACAAGCTAATTCTGGATCATTTCAACTGCTCCACTGAGCATCTGCGCTGAATGTCAACTGCTCCACTCTGTACCTGTGCTGAATGTCAACTCTAATGAAGGCTACCTGCGCTGGGCGAGATTGGCCAAGTGGCACAGTCATTCTGCAAGGTGTAAAATGCCCAGGAAGCTTCCAAAATGACACTTGGATCAAGGAATTTGCCTTGTGATGAGTAAGAGGATCTAGATCTCCAAGTGGAAGCAAGAAACTCCAAGTGGACTCAAGAACTGAAGTATAACTGAAGTGGGAGAGGACACTAGTCAGCTTCATGCCAGCCTCAAGCTGACTCATCCTTTCTCCAAATCTCCCATATATAGAGCTCTCTCATGAGGTCTGAGGAGGCTGGAATATTATGAATGTAAGGAAGTGTTGTTGGTTTGAGCATAGAAATATTGGGTGATTGCTTTGAAGGAGGTGAAGAGGAGATTTCTTTCTGCTGGGAGGTGTTGCTGGATTGGGCCTCTTATGGTTGTAACACTCTCAGAACTTTACTTCTTCCATTAATAAAGCATTTGAGGTTCTTCTATATGCATGTGTCTTTGTGGCGTATTGATACTTGTATGTTTGATTTATTCTAATCCTTGAATCAGTTATGGATGTATGCTTCTTGTAGTTTCCCTTTCTTGTGCTTTTGCAGGATCTCTGTGTAGCTGGGCCAGTGAAAGAGCAAGGAGCTGGGAGCAAGCAGCAAAGAGGGAAGATTGGATCAACCATTAGCGGAAGATAACGGTTAGTGGATCTCTTTCTCCTCTCTCTTACATCTCATAAAGAAGTAATCTTGAATAGCTTTGCATTCGGTTGTTGCTGAGGTACTATCACCCTTAGAGTGGGATAGGGTCATTCTGTATTGGATACTTTTCCCAACAACAAATTGGCGACTCTGCTGGGGATCGTATCTTGTTGGTTGTTTGTGTTTTTTGCTATTCATTTCATAAACACAGGGAGTACCGAATCGAACTGCATTTGGATCTTTCAAATGCAAAGTAGAGGGCAGCTACTCTAGCTCAGTTTCTGGGCAAGTTTATGATTTGAAGAGCTGATCCACAAGGACTCTAAACAGCTCTTAGTGATAGCTTTTCATCCTCCTTTTCATCCCTTAGTGTGTACTTGACTGATAGCTTCTGATTTGGCCAAAAACTGTGAATTTTTTAGCAATCTGTGACCCAGAAACCAAGAGAAACGAAAGTTTCGTTCTTCAGTGCAGGCTGTGTGAAGGCTGTCTGCATTTCAGCGCAGTTCCCGAAGGGGCTACCTGCGCTGAAGGTCAAACTGCCTGTGTACCACCTGCGCTGGACCAGTCTTGCCTTGTGCTACTGGGGTTTCCTGCTGTTTCTTGCCCTGTTTTCACCCTTGTTTTTGCAGCCTGTTACCAGTCAATGGACCTATCTGAAACCAAATTTCCTTGCCACTATTCCGCCTCGGTTGTATAAAGAAACTGTATTTGTTCTTTGTGTATTTCTTATATCATTTACAGTTTCCCATAACGAAAGTGAACCAGTCTTGTTGTGGCCTCTTAGATCTAGACCTGTGATAAAGTGTCGTTTTGGTCTTAAGAGTTAGTTTGTTTGCTGTTCGTAGCTGATTGAGCTTTTTCTTTCGTCATATGGTTTGAATTTATACATTTCTAGTGTCGAAACAAGTAAATCTTAAGGTGTCTTTTGATTTTAGACAAGCTTGTTTGCTTTCACTTGAGATTGAATTCGAAATTATACAACAGCTTTCTTTTTGTGTCGCACAAACATTAAGAAAGAGAAAAGAAATACTTGCATTTTGCATTTTGCATATAAGTTTGTATGTTGATTTAGGGAAAGAGTGCATTAGTGTATGCTCTTTGATCTGTGTGAAAAGATTTTGTCTCTCTTTTCCCTCAGTAGTTAAGATTTTCATAAGTCGAAAAGATTGAAAAAGCTTGCTTCTCATCTTAGACTGCATTTAGGAATTTGTATCAAAACATCTCGTGGTGAACCTTGAAAGGAAAACTTTAAAAAGATCAACTTAAAATATACTGAATGAACCTAACAACGCTTTGAAACATAATGCAAACATATAGAGGTCTAAGCTAGAGACGCGTTCTGGCATCGTTAAACGTAGTGACTGTCGATCTCGACGAAGGTGGGTGATTCCTCCTGAGAGTCGGTGGCACTAATACAGACTTGTGCTCCCATGTACCGTCGCGTATATATTGGGAGACCCCTATAGGCATATATCTTTTATCCTTAGGAAGCCGTGTCGGCCGCCCTACTGATCGCAATGCAGTGAACACAGCATTCACGAAGATCGACCACCCGTACCGTAAAACGTATTCTGTGGTTTTGCGAAAGGTTTGGCACACCCTCTGCCTAGATCTCCAGAGCAGTTTCTTTTGGCCTTTTTCAAACTCTATAACTGAAAAAGTCCAACCAAGCATTTGTCACTTCGGGCTCGTTAATACATCGAAGGAGACTAGAGTCATCTTTAGCTTTTTCTCGACTCTTAAAAAGTGAAAAAGCAAGTTGTGTCTAAAAGCGTCTAATAAAATTCATTCAATTCGGAAACACAAATTTCCCCTTTTAATATTTTGGTTGATTGAGTAATCCGCAATCGTGGAAGAAATTCAATTGAAACCCCATCGTTCGCGGAGGCTTACGAGTCAACCGTCTTTGTCTCCGGAATCGAAAACAGTACGGGCAAAGCGAACTCGTTTAACCGGTTCAAAATATCCTTTAAAAGTTAGAACAAGTGTTCCAACTACATCTGAGGTTCCGGTTACTCCAAACATTTCTGGGAACCCTGCCTCTATAGAAGAAGTTCAACAGCCACAGAAGGACAGTAATACTGATCCTAGTCTGGGGGAAAATACTTGCATAACTGAACCAGTTCCATCTGTAACCGGTCCAGAGAGTTTTGTTCCTCAAACAACTGTCGCTGTCGAAGCAACCACTTCTTCGGCACCAGAAATATTTTACGGACCTGACGGTCTTCCTCTTCCACCAGGTTTGATTGCGATAGAGGAAATTGCAGAGGATCCGCAAGCAAGTACTCCAACTCATTTTGGAGTCGGGGTCACTCTATTTCCTTCATCAGAAGTTAATCCACCACAAGTGGAAGTTCCTGTAGAATCGCTAGGCAATCTATTGGATAGACTTAAAATGTCTGAACAACCGTCATCATCTAGGACTGTGTCAAATGACACAGTGACAGCAGAAGCCCCTGCCGTCACTCCGACGATGTTTGCCGGCATACCAGCTGTCCCAACTAGTTCTCAACAACTAGAAGGAGTCCACCAAGGGACTATTTCGACAGTATGGTCTGTTCCAGTTTGTTCATCCGGAGTAATACCCGGCAACTCTTATGTTGAAGCTCGACAGATTAATCCTCATGGAGGTCAATTTGGGCCATCCAGTCCTCAAGGACTAACAATCCCTCTCAGTTCCGGATTGCTACCGTATGGGGGGTAGTATGCCCTTTCATTACCTCCTTCGGGAGGATATCCATATGGCAGTTCTCAACCGTATTCAGGTTATACTGGGATTGCATCAAGTAGTTGGGTACCTATGCTACCTCAACAACCAAGGATTGTATATTCTATGCAACAGTGTGTACCTGTGAGGAACATCCCAACCACACCGGCTATTGTAACCGTGTCGCAAGTTCAAGCGATACCTGTTACATGTCAACCTCAGATTTCTCAGGTTGTAATGCAACAGTCGCTTGACCATGGGTCACAACCATAATCGCTAACTGGTGGGATGACACAAGTACAAACAGGTACAATTACCCCACACCTTGGTCCAATGGTTAGCATGGCACAACAGAACATGGCGTCACAACCATGGCTTGTACAATACCAACAACCGCAATTCCAGCAAGTGTACCAAGGTTCTGAGCAGCAGATCTTTGCGAACAGTGGACAACCGTATATCCAAAACGGTCAAAACCAACCACTTTACAGTGGTCAAGTCCACCAACCGTATCAGTCATACCAACATCAATTACATTATGCTGGTATGCAAAGACCCACTACTCAAGCGATTCCATCGTACCCCGGTTACGCTTTGCCTAACCTGAATCAACAGTTACCATTCGTGGCAACTTTAGAGTTACCCGATTTACACCGTTTAACCAACGATCCGATTGCTTATGCCCCTTGGTGGCCAGCAATTCCTCATAAACTTCCATCTGACATTCCTAAATTCAATGGAAATCCAGGTGAAGACCCGTCGAATCACGTGATGACTTTTCATCTGTGGTGTTCGTCGAACACCCTTAACGATGATTCGATAAGGCTTCGCCTTTTTCAGAGGACATTGACAGGTCCAGCGGCTAAATGGTATATTGAATTTCCAAGAGCCTCTTTCAACAATTTTAGTTCCCTAGCCACGACTTTCCTAACCCATTTTCAATTACCAATAAGGTATGAAACGGGAACAAAAATATTAACCAATTTCAAACAGACAACTGCTACCCATATATCTGATCATATACATGAGTGGCGTCGTCGTCGTAGGATGGTGAAAACATATGTTCCCGATCAGCTATTAGCTGAATGGTTTATAAAGTCGTTACTTCTGGCTATTACGGAAGATGTGGCCAAGGGGGGAGTCGTAACAGAGGAGCAAGTGATTGCTCGTGCACAATATTTGGACTTAGTTTATACTCAGTCCGGCACACTCTATGACAAAATACCTGATGCCCCTAGACCAGAGTTTTCAATTCCTCCCCCTCCTAAATCAAATAGTGACTCTCATGCCGGTGATGGTGCGATTGGCACGGCAAACACGAAATCGATAAATGCTTTGTCAAAGAAAGCCCATAAGAATTCGGATCAAAATGCAAAAGAAGAAATTCTTGCTTCGGAAGTAAATGCCGTATCAGAAGATAAAGGCAAAGAAACCAATCAACCAGGAAGCAAGAAGAAACAAAACAAAGGGAAGAAGAAGAAACAGGGTGAGTCATCCCCTGGAAAGAATTCTTCAAACCCTCCTGGGAAAGGGAAACCAAATTATCCATGTCTAATATGTGATGATAAGGATCATACCACAAAGAATTGCCCATTCAAAGCTGAGTTAAAGAGGTTCTTTAAAAGTTCCCAAACCTCAGCTGTGTTAACTGATCCATTTCCCAACCCAGGTCAAAATCTGGTTGATAGTGGAAATGCTTCCCCGTCGCAAGTTCTTATGTTGTCGGTTTCGAAACAGCAGAATGATGCTTTGATTTCGACAAGGAACAAAGATTATGGGAATCCTCAGCTGTCGAACGAAAAAGGTAAAGATCAACCAAGTAGTTCAACAACAACTTCGTCAGAAGTTGTAACGCCCACCATCCCTGAATTAACAATAAAACTGCCAAAGGGTGTAGTACACAAGTCGACATTTAATCCTCGCGCCAGAGCGGCGCAACATTATAACATAGTGGAAGATTTGGCCCAATCGCCATCCGCTATGTCGACTCTTGACGTACTACAAAATTGTCCAACCCAAAGGCAGGCATTGTTATCAGCAATTGGTGGGGTTGACCCTAAGGATCCAAATATTATATCCTTTGATCACAAAGGATATGATCCTCAATTACCAGCTCAGCTAGCTTTCCTTATTCAAGTGAAAGCACTCAACAAAACTGTTCACAGAGAAATAATTGATGAAGGAGCATCAACATGTATTATGTCGATGAGTTGCTGGAAAACATTAGGATCTCCAACCTTGTCGCGATCATCGACGACATTAAAAGCATTTGACGAAAGGACTTATACCCCTTACGGTATCCTTAATAACTTGAAAGTTGAACTAGGAGGAAAAACAATGGAAATTGATGTTGAGGTCATTGATGGAAATCTTGACTATAACATCCTACTGGGTAGACCATGGATTTATGCCATGGCAGCTGTCGTTTCGACTTATTTTAGGAAGATCGCATTCCCATTTGAAGGAGGGATTACGATCATCGACCAACAGAATTTCCTCCCTAATGGTTCACAAGTTACAGGAAGCATTCCCATGATCCATGAAAGCAACCATTCAATTCAAGATATCGGAGTAGGATTATTGAAAGACCCCACATTGATGGGAACTTTCGCGCTACCACCTCCTATTTACATAGGAAATGTACCATTTGTAGCAACCTGCAACATGATATCTTCCACGAAGGTCGACATGGATCATTCAATGGTTTTGCCCCCAAGCCCTTTAGAAATATTGTAGCAATCAATGTTTCAAGCATGGGAGGCGAGCCCAAATCAACGCTCGTCAAGCGTTTGGGTAGATAGGTCTAAAGAATATGGTACCCCATTAGATCCTTGGTCGAAAGTACATGGGACTGACGAAGGAATCTTACAATCAATGTTGATTGAGGGGGCACCATGGAATGATCACCACCATCGTTCCCTTCTTCCGGAATATGAAGAAGATACTCAAAGTGACCTTTATCACCCTTCAGTATTTGAATTCCTAACAAATACTGTAAATACGGTGGATTCCAAGCGAAACCTATCCAATATTGAAGAGACTATAGCAATAAATATCTCGACTAAGAAAAATGTTGTAGAGAATATTTATGTCGGCAAAGGTTGTTCCCCTTCAGAACTGGAAATATATACCGCTCTTTTTCGCGAATTCAGAGATGTCTTTGCTTGGTCATATGATGAAATGCCAGGCATTGACTCGAGTATCGTTGAACATGAAATTAAAATGTATCCTGATGTCAAACCAATAAGACAGCGACTTCGGCAAGTGCACCCGAAGAAAGCCGCTGCCATTAAGGCTGAAGTTGAAAAACTTCTCCATGATGGATTCATCTACCCGGTTCCTCTAACTGATTGGGTATCGAATATTGTCCCTGTTATGAAAAAGCAAGGGACGATTAGAGTGTGTGTTTATTATAGGGATGTAAACCAAGCTTGTCCAAAGGACAACTACCCTACACCCTTCATCGACCAGATAATTGATGAATGCGCCGGATGTGAAATTTTTTCATTTATGGATGGATTTTCCGGGTATAATCAAATAAATATCCGCCCACAGGACCAGTCAAAGACTGCATTTATCTGTCCGTGGGGCACATTCGCTTATCGAAAATTACCCTTTGGTTTAAAGAACGCAGGGGCAACGTTTCAGAGGGAAATGAATTATGCCTTCCATGACATCAAGAACATTGTTCAGCCTTATCTCGACGATCTTCCGGCTCATTCGCGAAAACGGACTGATCATCTGCAGCATTTAAGAGCGATATTTCTACGTTGCCGACACTACAAGATAAGACTCAATCCACAAAAATGTGTGTTTTGCGTCGGTTCTGGTCGTTTACTTGGCTTTGTAGTCTCTAAGGATGGGATTCGTCTCGACCCCTGTAAGGTTTAGGCAATCATTAATTTGCCTCCACCTTCAAATTTGCTTCAGATTCAGAAACTCCAAGGGAAAGCGAACTTTCTGAGGAGGTTCATTCCAAATTACGCAGAACTTGCTAAGGGTTATACTCGTCTTTTGAAAAAGGATGTACCTTTTGTCTGGGACCAGGTGGCGCAAGCTTCCTTTGATGCTCTGAAAATTTGTCTAGTAAAAGCATCATTAATGTATGCCCCGGACTATCAAAGAGATTTTAACCTGTATCTGGCTGCAGCAGATACGACCATTGCGATGGTTTTAGTTCAAGAAGTCGATGGAATTGAACATCCTATCTATTATTTAAGTAAAAACTTAAACGATACAGAAAGTAAATATTCTTATGGGGAAAAACTAGCGCTTGCAGCTGTTCAAGCGATTCAAAGGTTTCGACATTATGTCCTCTTTCGGAAAACTACCATCTTGTCAGATTGCAACCCCATGACTTATATACTGTCGCGACAGTTGCTGGGGGGCAAATATTCAAAATGGATAGCGATCCTTCAAGAGTTTGATCTGGAATTTGTGAAATCCAAATCAAAGAAAGCTCTAGTTTTCGCAGAATTATTGTGCGATCTCCCATCATCGTCCAACGATGAAACATCGGAAGAGTCAATCGTGGATGAAAGTTTGTTTCTAATATCTGTAAGTGATAAGTGGTATGGAGATATCATAGTTTATCTCCAAACCCAAAAGTTCAGACCTAACACCTCTCGCTCCGAACAAAAACGTATACAATACCAAGCAAAAGACTACATGATCGTTGGTGATACACTTTACCGTCGTGGTGTCGATACGGTTATGAGGAGGTGCCTTACCCATGAGGAGGCCGAAAAAGCCCTGAATGATTGTCATTCAGGCGCGTGTGGGGGGCATCAGTCTGGATATGAAACAACACAAAGAATCTTACGAGCAGGATACTTCTTGCCAACCATGTTCAAAGATTGCATAACCGCAGTCAGAAGTTGCCATGCTTGTCAAATTTTTGATAGCAAAACCAGACGACCACCCACACCTTTACAGCCGATAGTTGCTATTGGGCCCTTCGCCAAGTGGGGCATCAATTTCATGCAATGTAACCCCACCTCGACCGGGGGGCATGGGTATATTATAGTCGCTGTTGACTATTTTACCAAATGGGCCGAGGCGATGCCTACATTGGATAACACTGGTCAAACAGCTGCCCTTTTCTTTTTCAATCATGTAGTCGCCAGGTTCGACGTACCATAGGCTATAGTTGCAGATCATGGGTCGCATTTCCGCAATCACATGATGGTCGAATTAGCTGCCAAGCTAGGGCTATCTCACGACAGCTCTACCCCATATTATCCGCAAGCCAACGGACAAGTTGAGGTGATCAACAAGGTCCTGAAGCGTATGTTGCAAAGGATGATAGGGGTTCATAAAAGAAGGTGGCACCTAATCCTGTACTCAGCCTTGTGGGCTTACCGAATGTCGGTAAAGAACGCAACCGGGTTCACACCTTTTCAACTAGTGTATGGCCTGGAAGCAGTCTTGCCAATCCAGTGCGAAATTTCGTCGCTTAAACTCGCAATCGATCTTCTCCCCGGAACTTCAGAAGAAGAGGCTCATTTCTTGGAATTAATCCAGTTGGATGAAACCCATCGTGATGCCGCTTTGGCTAACGAGGCCCATAAGAAACGAGTCAAGGCTCAGTTTGACAAAAATGTCAAACCCCGTGTCTTCTCAGAAGGTGATTTGGTCTTGCTTTATGACCAAGAATCCGATAAATTGGGAGCAGGAAAATTCAAGTCCTTATGGATGGGCCCCTATATTGTTAAGAGGGTGTTAGCAAAAGGAGCCTACGAGTTAATGGATTATGACGGAATTCCACTGGCGCAGCCCCGTAACGGGCTGTACCTCAAGCGTTACTATGCTTAAATAGTAACCTGCAAGCTTTTGTTGTATTTTGTTTTCGCTAAAGTGTTTATTCTAGTCGAGTGATCCACCTTTTTTGTTCGTTGCAGATGTCGAACCTTATGGAGACATGTGTTGGATATGCCGATGGAGCGAGTCGTAGTTCACGGAACCTATCCTCCGCAGCCTGGGCCATTTTTGATCCAAGCGGCGAGTTAGTAAGTTTCAGAGGTGTATGTATTGGGAAATCAACGAATAACATCGCTGAGTATAGCGCGTTGATAGAACTACTCTCTGATGCCATCACAGTGGCATACACCGACTAATTGTCAGGCTAGACTCACAGCTCGTAATACTACAACTCAATGGTATATATTCTGTTCGCAATCCAGCTATTTATCGCATGTTTCTAAGGGTTAAGATCTTGGAAAGACGATTTGATTCAATTCAATATCAACATATTTCAAGAAACTTAAACACATTAACTGACTCATTAGCAAACTATGTGTTAGATAGACATTTGCAACACTTATAAAAAGGACACGTCATCAAAGATTGTACATATGAATCACGCAAATCAACCAGAATAAAACTCGAAAATCAAAATATATATAAGCTGTTTATATAAGTTCATACATAACGTTCTGTAACCAAGACAAAATTGGTCATATGACCTAAAACTCAAAAAGGTGCTAGGGGGCACCCTAGCCTAGTGGTGCTCATGATAGTACGTCACGGCCTGTGCAATCATGCGCAAGAGACGAGTCCATCGTCTAGGCACACCAATAGTATGCCGCTGCAGCTGTAAAGGTAACTCGTCAATCTGTACATCCGAAAGACCACGAGTAAGGCTCTCAACCTGCTCTTGCACAACTGTAAGGGTCTCAGTATCGTCAAGATCGCGAATAACAACTCTCCTAGCAGGCTCCACTGCCAGGGCAGCAACTGGCGATCTCGGACAAACTGCTGGACGAACAGGACCAATATCTGCATGCACCCAAGAGTACAATTAAAAGTCTTGATAGAATAAAGCATAGCAACATTATGAATAAGAACAGTAAGCAGTAATATGGTCAAGGAGTTTACCAATGGCACCCCACTGTTCGCCATCCGGTAGCACCAAATCCGGATCACCTCGGAAATCCATACCCACATATGGATACTCGGAAAACGCCATCTCCTGGCGCTCGAACCACCTAAAGAAGTCCTCAGAAAAAGTAATCTGAGGTTGACCAGCATGCCTAGACATGTGGTCGACCCACCTCTGCATGCATGGCTCGGTCGGAGAAGGCAAGTCGAGTATGATGTACTGAGGCTGCATCAGTGGGATTTTCTCCAAGGCGAAGGCAGTCAGAATAGAACCAAATCCAAAGTTCTTCAGCTTCCCGTCCTTTACCTTGGTCAATTGACTTTTCATCTGAACAAGTACTGCATCACACCAGTTGAATACTTTCGGTTGGAGACACTCCAAGGCGTGCTGCATATAAGACCTGTTGGCAACATGTAGAGTTGCACTACCGGCCATCCTACCAATAGTGAACAGAATGGACCTGAGAGCCCAATCAGTAATCTCACGGATAATAATCTTGTCGTCTCTGCTTGGCTGAGAACCTTCCCTGCAATACTGGCGGACATAATCTCTGGTGGAATCAGTCCCCCGGGCCGTACCTGACAAGGAAATGGGGGCACCTCGTCTTGACAGTCCAGTCAAGAAGTACATGTCCTCTATGGTTAAAGGGATGGCCTTTCCCCTAATCTGGAACACTTGGTTAACAGGATCCCAAGCATCAAGCATGTACTGCAGCAAAGAAATCTGTGCTCTCATACTAGAGATACGGAAAAACTTCAGCAGGCCACAGTTCCGCAACGCGTTCACCGTAACAGGGTCATGGAGGGCAATCATGTCCTCCTCTTCATGTTCTCGTTCTCGCCACGTTTTTGATGAAAAACTGGCGAAAAATCATCAAAAAATGACCTGAAAACTCAGTTTTCTAAGCCCAACGCAGGCAGAAGGTGTCCCTCCTGTGCTGAGGGTCAAGCTGCCTTAAGGCAGCTTGACCTTCAGCGCAGGTTTCGAAAGGGGATCCTGCGCTAAAACTAGGGCGATCTTGCAAAACCCCTGGGTCTCAGAAATACTGGGAAACAAGCCTAAAACAGAGAAATGAAACCATGAAAAGAAAGAGCTAAGGTTTAGCTCCTACCTGGTCCAGACGGCGCCGAAAATCGTCCGCAGAATCTCCCGGAATCAGCTGGTGAAAATCAAGGGGGAAGAGGCACCTCCAGAGCTCCAAAAAACCAAATGCAAATGAAATGGTAAATGAGAGGTAAAAACACCTTTTAATGGCTTTTTACGTAGTTCAAAGTGAAATATTAGGGTTATAACCTCATTTTCATGCAAATATTATTCATTTCTAACAAAGTTTGTTGCAGTAATTGAAAATGCAGTACTATATTTGAAAAGAGAAAAGCTAGTAATGGTAAAAATCAAAATTTGACCATATAATCGAGCAGTTTTACCGTGGAATTTATGCTCGTTAAAATATAGAAAAGCGAGATCTGAGCAGCTTTAGCGTCATAGTTCATGCTCGTTAAAAAATAAACATAAGCTTTTGAGCAAGTTTAAGCTCGTTAAAAAATGAACTTCCTGGTGAATAACCATTAAGAATGTACCCTGATCAACCGTAAAAAGATCTTGGTCGTGTTTTGCTGTAGCCATCACCTCCACCGTTCATTTGGCCGATCGTTTACCTCCATATGATTGTTTACCCATTTTGAGGAACAGCTGCGAAGAGTGATTTCATTTAGCCATCCTTGTGACACTGCCGTGATTGGAAAATTCCAACCTGTACCTGGAATCTGCTGCTATCCCTGTTTATCACTCGTTCCTCAAAAGACGAGTCTTCTTTGAGCTCTTTTCATCTGACTCGTAAAATATGAAAAGTTTGTCGAGTTTTGGCCTTCCAGCTCGTTAAAGTGACCGGAAGAGCTATCCCTCCTCTAGATTTTGATCTTTTTGGACCTGAGGGATTATTACACAAAAAGGTCGAGCACTTGCTTTATTCGGCTCGTTAAAGTTATCGAAAATTCATCCCTTATGTATTGTTTTATACTTTTTCGGACTTAAGGGATTAGATGACGAAAAAGGAATTTTAGAGTTAACTTTCTGTACCTTTTCAGACTCTCTAAAAATGAAAAGGACTGAGTTTTCCTTGTCGTTAGACTCGTTAAAATGATTAAATAGCGACAAACTTGTCTTTAGACGAGAACGAGTTTCCCTATCGCTAGGCTCGTTAAAACATAGCGATGGGCTTGCCCGAAGGGCAGGTTATAGAACAAGCATATGTTATCCTCCTCAAGCTTGACAAAAATAAAGAGGTACTGGTCAGAAATGACTGGGGAAAAATTGGGAGAACCTCAAAGCTTTAATGGTAGCAAGTCGCTCTTGAACATGACACTTTGTCCTCCGTATCACATCGGGTTGGGTTGTTTCATTCACCGGTCTCATCACCATGGTCTTCGCCAAACCATCCACATTTGGGGTAATGCTACCAATCCATCACATCAGTGTCGTTATATGTTCAAGAGATGTTGTTCAGAAAGAGTCGACCGTGTCCCATCCACTGCCATACATTATCCTTCATCCACCCATGATCGCCACCCTGAATCATATTTCACAGATTGTTTTCACCTCCACTAAAATCATTAGCTCCGTTCCGTGTCACTGATGTGGGATTCATTAAGGCCCTCCTGTGACGGATCGCTTCTTGTCGACTTCAGCTCACTATCCAAGAAGTTGATCTAGGAACAACCCCTTCAGTACTTTGAAGCTTGCATGCCTCAATGGCAAGTTTCTCACTTCCGGTGACAGGTATACATTAACGACCTTCGACCAGAAGATTTTGTGTGGTGTTCGACGCCAAGTCCTTTATTCACACCACGTGAATTGTACTGCAGTACCTTGAGGGTCATTGTCATTATTGGTGATTCCTCTCGTGCTTGTTAACGGTTTACAGCATTGACCGGTAATCAAGCGATGTCTTTCCATGTTCGACTTCAGCGCAATTCTCACATGGATCGATTTGTACTTAGAGTGAAGATCGAACGAGTTTGAAGACCCTGGATCTAGTTTCATCCATCCGGGCTGCGATATATATTCAGGAAATATAAAGACATTTGATATGTACATCATTGCAGCAGATGATCATCCTGCTCAAAGGATGATAATTTCAGCAGAGAATTATCAGTCTACCATCAGACGATCGTCTGTTATATGTACCAAAATGAATTTATAAAGCTGAGCATGGGAATGCCCGCCTCAGCTAGATCATGAAAGAAGAATGAAAAATAATGTATTGTATTGTATTTATTACAGGTCACCTCTCAGCGATTGAATGAACTTCGGATCCTCCTGATAAAGCATTTCACCCGATAAACGACCTCATACTTTAGGGGGCAACTGTTATAGACATTTTTGTGCCTTACAGCATGAAGCATGAAATGTCAATAATCTGAGGGATCCAAAGTCCCTAAACATGTTGTTCCTACCCCTAGAGGAACAAGGTCAGCAAACCACAGCACTAAATATCAGTTCTCCACCTAAAAACACTCAAAAACAAGCTAATTCTGGATCATGTCAACTGCTCCACTGAGCATCTGCGCTGAATGTCAACTGCTCCACTCTGTACCTGTGCTGAATGTCAACTCTAATGACGGCTACCTGCGCTGGGCGAGATTGGCCAAGTGGCACAGTCATTCTGCAAGGTGTCAAATGCCCAGGAAGCTTCCAAAATGACACTTGGATCAAGGAATTAGCCTTGTGATGAGTAAGAGGATCTAGATCTCCAAGTGGAAGCAAGAAACTCCAAGTGGACTCAAGAACTGAAGTATAACTGAAGTGGGAGAGGACACTAGTCAGCTTCATGCCAGCCTCAAGCTGACTCATCCTTTCTCCAAATCTCCTATATATAGAGCTCTCTCATGAGGTCTGAGGAGGCTGGAATATTATGAATGTAAGGAAGCGTTGTTGGTTTGAGCATAGAAATATTGGGTGATTGCTTTGAAGGAGGTGAAGAGGAGATTTCTTTCTGCTGGGAGGTGTTGCTGGATTGGGCCTCTTATGGTTGTAACACTCTCAGAACTTTACTTCTTCCATTAATAAAGAATTTGAGGTTCTTCTATATGCATGTGTCTTTGTGGCGTATTGATACTTGTATGTTTGATTTATTCTAATCCTTGAATCAGTTATGGATGTATGCTTCTTGTAGTTTCCCTTTCTTGTGCTTTTGCAGGATCTCTGTGTAGCTGGGCCAGTGAAAGAGCAAGGAGCTGGGAGCAAGCAGCAAAGAGGGAAGATTGGATCAACCATTAGCGGAAGATAACGGTTAGTGGATCTCTTTCTCCTCTCTCTTACATCTCATAAAGAAGTAATCTTGAATAGCTTTGCATTCGGTTGTTGCTGAGGTACTATCACCCTTAGAGTGGGATAGGGTCATTCTGTATTGGATACTTTTCCCAACAACAGATGGTGGCATATGACATGTCTAATTGTAGGGAACCTTGGAGTTTAGCCCCCCATGATCTTGATAAGAGCATCCCATATTTGGGTGGGATATCAGCAACTACAACATCCATTAGAATTGTTTTATTTGGGTACTGAACAAGGGACACACATAAGTCCTTTATTAAGCCTAAACACTTAACTTGGCTGGAGTCAAATGAGAATAGGTCCTTATAGGGTCTTGTAATGTCTAATTTAAGTCTCTCCATCACTGATTTAGGCATAAGGTTATGAGATGCACCTGAATCAAACATTGCATTGTGTAATATTTTATCATGAACATGCAAGCTGACATAAAAAGGTAAGATCCCTGTAACTGCTGTGTTTCCATCAACCTCTGGACCGAAAAGTAGTTCTGGGGTATCATCCAACACATTGACATCATCTTTATTATGGGTAAGTTGAAGGGACTTTTTGATTTGTTGTTTGTAAATGTCATGCTTGGCTAGCTCTGAAAGAGGAATGGCTATCTTCAATTTTCCAATTTCAGCTTCTAAGTCAAAAGGTTTTTCAGATTGGGCCTTGGTGTTGTGATTGACAACCCTTTCTTTGTTGTTCAAGTTTTCTTCTTGGTTTTCACATTGATCTTGAGGCTTGTCCTTGTTACTCATCTTTTGCAAAGTAATGCTTGGATTAGGCTGCAAGGGTGATGTAGCCATTGCTTGTTGTTTTGGGGAAGATGTTTCAGTTATTTCTTCAACTGTTACTTCCTTTGTAATGGGATCAGTTTTGTCAATTGGCTCTGTGACCCTGGTTTTCTTAGGCAGGGGAGTGTCCTTTGTTTTCTCAGGCTGTGTCACATTTACAGTTCTGCTCCTTAGCTTGTATTATTTATGAACTTCGTAGACAGCTGTGTCATAGCCTTGTTTAAAGTCAAATGACTCCCCTGACTTGGTTTGAAACTGTTTAGTATCATCATTCTTATGATCTTCTTGACTTAGGAAAACTTGTTGATCATCATTCAGGCCCATTAGGTTAATGTGGGTGTCATCTATTTGTTCATTAGAAGTGGATGCTTCTGTATAGTTTTCTTGGAATGGAGGTCTAATTTCTGGTTCAGAATTGGCTTTACCAACATTAGGATTTTGGTTTCTTCTGAAATTAGGATTCCTAACAGGGTTATTCTGTGGTGCTTCCCATGATGACTTCCTCTCCACTGATTCTACTCTGTCACCTAATCTCTTCATACCAGTGATTATTGCATCTAGTTTTTGATCCCAGCCTGAAGGCTCTTCTTTGAAGGTGGTCTTTCTCTCAGTTCTTGTCCTATTTCTCTTGGCTATCAGATTGGCTTCCACACTTACTACTATATCTTGCATTTCAGCTAAAGTTTTGGGATCCCTTTCCCTTAATTGATATGCCATATCTGAATCAAACCCATCAGGGAAGGTATATAGAGCTAGATCTGGTGGGGGTCTAAGATTTTGGGGAATAGCATTGTAGACATTGTTAAACCGGGCACAGTAGTCCAGGACAGTTTCTTGGGGACCTCTTTTGATAGTATTGTATTCAGATAATATATGGAGTGGATCCTTCTTCTTCTCCCATCTGTTGATAAATGTTTGATAGAGGGCTTCAGGGTCAGCTATGGAATTTGGTGTAAGTGACCTAAACCATGTTCTTACATCCCCCGTTAAGCTTTGCACAAAAATTTTCATCCTAACCCCATCATCATCTATTTCATAGTTTTCAAAGTAGTCCTGCATTTTCTTAGTATGCTGAAGGGCTGGATATGAGCCAGTACCATCAAAGTATGAGATCTTGCTTTGGTACTCTTGAGGCAGAGGAGCTGGATTGGCCGGTAACTACAGTGGTGCATATCTATTAGCCATGTTTGGTGGGACAACAGGGATAACAGGGATGAATGGGACTAGTGGAGGGAATGGGATGGAAAGGGTGTGTGTATTTGATGGAGTGGTTGAAAGGATACCTTGTGAAGTGGATGAAGAACTAGGAGATTGTGGGCCAGTTGTATGAGGATGTAGAGAAGCTTTAGCAGGGGTTGGAATGTCAGTTTGGAGACCTACTTCCGAACTTGAATCTGATAAAGTGCCTTCTGATTTGTGTCTCTTGAGGATTCTTGCAATCAGGTTTGGATTCTGAAACTCAGGTGCTGGCTCAGGATCTGGGTTTGATCTTGTGTAACGAGTTTTCTTCTTAGGAGCCAGCTTCTATAACTTTCTTTTTGAGAACTTCATAGAGGTAGTGATCCTTTGACAAGGGCTGGTCAGCTATAGCAGAACTATATGAGAATCAATACTGAATAAAGATTGACTGGGGCAGCTTTTATATACTCCTGCAAATGCAAAGCAGAGGTAGTTTCTAAGGCTGTCTGGCTGTCACTCAGGCTTTATCTACAGCATTAAGAACCAGATAGGAGATTGCAAAGTTTATCCAGGTCCCCAGCGGAGTCGCCATTTATGTTAACACCCAGGTTGTTCCCTTTGACTCCCAAGGGAATACGGCCGGGGTAACCACTAACCAAACTTTGGATTATAGGTCCTAGCCTACCTATAATCAGAGAGGGCTCTCTCTTTAAGTTTTAGCTCTGTTTGTGAAGATTTTAGGCTAGTTGTGAATTCAGCTTTTGTTTTTAAGGTTTTGGTTGTGAATTGTTGTTTTGAGAAGGGCATGAAATGTTTGAGGGATTTTTTAGTCCATTGGGCATATGGAGTCAGAAATTGAGTAGGTCCTGATGTCTGTGATGGAGAAGGATTTACTGTAGAGCTAGACAGCTATTCTTGATACAAAATTTTGGTTTATAAATGAAATAGAGTGGAATGGAAACTTATATATAGTGTGACTGTAAGTCGAAAGGAGCAGATTCTATTCAGTAGCATCTAAGAATTACTGCACAGAAACTGTTAAATATTTATAGTAATTTGGAGCATTTAAGAATTCCAATTTAACAGATAAATCTGAGGAAAACATTTATAACAAGGAAAGATTGAATTCAGGGTGTCTCCATGGACAAATCCTGAGTTATTCTTCTACTTTCTTGTTAAAATTAGATCAAATACATGAGAAACGTAATAAACAAAAATTTAACACAGATAGAGATAGAGAAACTTATTGTATCAAACTACAACACTAGAATTCCACAGAATTCAATGGTTCCAACACAGCATACATCAGAAAAGGACAATTTCTGAGATCCCAAAGCTTCTTTGTATTATTTCTCCCAAAATCCAGCCGAGTTCTCTTTCTAAACAAGTAACAACAACCCCTGCAAGCTTATGCGAGGGGGAATATATACAATCGGTTCTACAAAAATATCTGAACCGCTGAGTCATCTGATAATTAAATACGCTCACCAACTTTACAAATTAGCAGATAAAGAAGTTATTACTGTTGTAAATACAAAATGAATGCTCTTTAATTCTATCAGAAATCCTTTTGACCTTTGGAGGCCACTGAGTCGGTTTGAGCGTTCTAGATAAATGCTGAATGATGTGTCTTTATGGCTTTGTCATGCTGTAGCTTTCTCGGCCCTGTTATTTGCAGCTGCCAGTGTTGCTTTAGTGGCCGAATCTTTCTGCTGAGTTGGCTCAGTCCATCTTTCTTCTCTAATCATACTGTGTGCATCACTTTTTCTGAAGGTGATGACTTATGTCTTTTGATGAAAAACCTTCCTGTTTACAGCAACATCTGTATCATTTTGGTCCACCACTCCTGTGTAGGCAATTGATGCCTCAAAATTGCATCTAAGGTCTCATCTGCCTCTGTGTATTTGTAGAAGTTTGGAGGCACTTCAAATAAATGTCTAATCTCATTCATAATGAAAAATAAGTTCTCTACTCTGTTATAGAGACTTTGCCCAGATGCTGGCCCTGTTTCTTCTGAGGTGCTTGGTCTTTCAGTGATCTGATTGGTAGCAAATGTATTGACCCTTTTAGCATAGTTCTCATGTGAAAGTAGTTTCCCTGCGCTGTTCAGTAAGCCAGGAAGACCTCTGCTTTGTAGTGCTGCAAACTTGTCCATGAACCTGTTGACTTCTGTTTGCATGTCCTGGCTTCTTCTGTCTAATGTTTGTACCAGGCTTTTCAATGTGAGGACCCTCTTTATCAGCTGGATGGTTTCAGTTCTATTGGAGATTCCCATTGCTGCCAGCTGAGGACCTGTGCGGTTATTGAGCACATTTATCATTCTATTGGCTATCTTAGGCATATTGCCTAGAGATGTCCTTGATCTTTGCACTTCCTTCTGTGCTTTGGCTATGAGCTCTGTTTGCTCATGAATAGTCTCAATGTACTGCCACTGGTCTGTAATTAATTGGCCAATGTTGGCCCATAAAACTGTCTTGAGCTGAGCCACCACTTTGTCAAGTGTAAGCTCTTTCTCCAGCTCCTTTATCTTCTATTTGAGAGCCTTGACTTCTCTTCCCTTTTCAGCTATGCTTTGCTTTGATTTGTCATATTTTTCATTGAGCTTAGCCAAATTGTCCCTGGCTTCATTTAATTCTGCCATTTGGGCTTCTAAAGCCTGAATTTCATTCTTTAGCTTCTGCATATCAAGGCTTGGAGCCTGCTCTGTTGTTGGTGCTGGTGCTGATGTAGATGGCGCTGTCTGTTCTGTAGGAGGAGCAGTAGTTTGAGGAGGTTCCTCAAGGTTGATTATTTGTGGAGGGGGCTGAGATGTTTGACCTCCTTCCTTCTGTTGCAGGGCTGCCTGCAGTGCAGCCTCTGATTCTCCCAGTTTCTCTTGTGTCTGGATCAGCTGTTTGTATAATGATACCAGCATAGCTGCTGCATCTTGGTCATGCCTTAGCTGGGCCACTTCTCCTGTTTGAGGATGAAAAGTTGCTGGGATCTTAACCATTTTTCTTAACGCTGCCATATCTGCATCTCTTAATTTCAACAGCGCTTGTATAGCTTTAGTGTCCTTGGGATCATGCCCAAGCTCTATAATGATATCCTCCAATGCTTTGATTCTGTTGTCCTTTGCCTGGGAGGATGCTTTTTCCAACTCAAGTTGGGCAACTGTGTTATTTAGGCTATTTTCCAGCCTATAATTCACCAATGTTTTGTCTGCAAGGGTAGCATATACCATCTCACCCGTTTGCTTGTGCAATTCTATTTTATCCATAGGGTGGATGTCCTTTGCAAGGACCTCAAGGTTGGTCCTTATGTAATCAGCTGCAGACTGTGGTTGTAACATGGTTGGCATGAAATGACTCATTACCATTTTTCCCTCATGTACATCATATGCAGACATTAATCTCTGCTGGTTTGTGGGAGCCATCTTCAATAAGTGGTTGTACAGCTGTATCCTTATTGGCTCATTCTTCTTTTTAATATCAATAAACTGTTGTTTGATGCCTATTTCAGCTCCCCTTTGCTAGCTTGAGGAGCTGACTTCTCCTCCAACTGTTCTTTCCTGTTCCTGCTGAAAGGAACTTGCAGATGCCTCCATACTCGGTGGGCCCATGCCCAAAGATTGCCCAATAGGCATTTCTTCCTCAGAGAGGGGATTCATTCTGTGTCTTTTCTCCCCGTGAGTTGTGGAGGTGGTGAGGGGAGTCTCCTACTCTCTATCCCTCTTTTTTCCCTTTTCTTCCTTTTGTGGAGTTTTTAGCACTGAGGCCTCCACTGTCTTTTCTTGCCTAGGAGGCACATTCTCTTGAGCCTGTTGCTCGGTGGATATTGGGGGTTCAGCTGTTTGTTCTTGCTACTGTATTGGCTGCCCCTCTTTTTTCTGTTCTTTTTGCTACTGTACTTCTTCATGAGATGGCTGTTCTGGCTCCATCTCTTTCTCTTTGCCTTTGCTGGAAGCCTGATCAGTAACTTTGGCTGCTTGCTGATGTGCTGTAGAAGATGAGGCAACTGCTCCCACTTGAGTGCCTGGGAGAGAAAATACCTGTGAACAAAGCTCTAAGTCAGCCATCTTTTGGAGATTTTTCACTACTCTTTGACCTAGTTCTTCTTGTGTGGCAGCCTCCTCTAAGGTGCCTTCCCTCCACTTTAGTTGATTTGCATATTTTTCTATGTGAGGCAACCTTATGTGGTCATAACTGGCCAGCCTATATCCGACCCTTCTTAAACTTATGAAATGATTGGGATCATATGGTTTCTAAAGGAAGCTGGTCTGTAAGCCAAGGGCTTCTAGCATTCTATCTGCCTCTTGCCAAACTTCCTCCCTTTTATTTTAAATGAAGTGGCCTAATTGGTTTCTAACTTTGAGTTGTGCTTTCTTGCCCTTGCTTGAAAAATGGAGTACATCAGCATTCCCAAATTGCCTGAAGTACTCGAGGGCAAACAATCTCATAGGCACATATTTGGGTAATCTGTATGGGGGCAACTCACACCCATATATTCTGATGACTGTGTGGTTTTGGTAATAATACCAATCCCCAATGCTGTAAACCTTAGACAACTGAAGAATCCTCTGCATCTCATCAGTTAGTCTTGGAGGAGGTGAGCTCAGAAGCAGAGACATGGCTGGGTGGATGAAGAGGTCTATAAACTCACAATAAGTGTATGGAGAACAAGATCTGCAGTGGAAGGCAGAGGACCAATAAACCACTGACCTTGGATTGCCTTGTGCATCCACTCTTTTCACAGGAAAAGGAAATTTTTCATGCTGATAATATAAAATTAAGTGGTAGATATAGGAGGTGTATCTGAACACCCTTTCCCTTGCTAAGTTCATCAATTGCTCATGTATTTTATCGGATATGTAAGTGGCATAGTCATAACAGATTGAGGACTTGCCAGGGGAAAACATGAGCATCATCACCAGCACAGTTTCATCAACAAATTCTATTGAATTATAGCCCAATATGGGACTAATCATGTCTACAAGGTCTCTGCCCAATTGGTTGAGGTATACATGAGAAATGGGAGGGTAGTGCACGGTGTCAGAGTCAATGTACAATTGATTCAGCTTGGTGACCTGAGCATCTATCAGCTTAGCTCCTTGCTTTATTAGATCTACCAGTGATAAAGGAACTAGCTTCTTATCAGTATTGAAGTGTAGCATCTCTCTGATGGCTTCATGGGTGATATAAAAAACAACTGAGCCTGAAGGGTCAAGCACAACCCTCTGAGTGGGGTCATAGCAGTCAGCACATCGGTGGATTAGGTTAGGAAACTGGTTGACCTGAGGGAGCTTGAAGATAGGGAGGAAAGAGTCCCAAATGCCCAATACATCTATTCCACTCTCATGATTAATCTTCAATTCATTTAGCAAGTGAATGTGGTACTTGCTATGAATTAGCATTTCCTCTGATATTTGATAATCTAGATCTGCTAATGCTTTCCACTCCAACTCTCTTTGAGGGGCATTCAATGGAGCAATATTCAGGGCCACAGGTGCTACTGGTGCATCCATGGTTAAGTAGTATGGTGGTTTGTATTAGAACTGGTGTTACTGAACAGAGCAAGACAGAGGAGTATTTCTTGGAACAGAGAGGTGAATTACAAAGGGACAGAGGGTAAATGGCAGTGACAGCAATTGAAATACTACACAGAGCACTGATAGAGCAATTGCTTGGCTTAAAAAAACTCTCTTCACGGTGAATTAGTGCAGCTCGGGTGCTTAGTTCACGAATGCGCGAACTAACTGTGAATTTCGAGGAATCTGTTTAAACGCAGGTACTAAAGAGGAATTCCGACCCAACAGTTGGAAAAGGACACAGGTTAGTGGAGGTTTGCTGGTAAATACAGTGTTTTCTCACTCTTCTTATGCTATCTTTGGACAATAATGGACAAAACCAGGCGCGGAGGGAATGATATCGATAAATACCTCTTCAATTGCCGGCAATGGCTACAAATGCAGGTGGATTTGATGCGCCCACGGTCTCTGGGTCGATTTTTGTAGGTTAGCGATGGATTGGTCGTAAACCGCATGCAAAGTAGAGCAGTAGTTGTTTTAACAAAAGTGACAAAAAACACGATTTTCGGTGAAAATATGGACTTTTTGGGATTTTGGCGCTTTTTTTGGATGACGTCAGCATGACATCATCAGGTGGGGTCAGGGTTGGATGACGTCAGCATGACATCATCGGGTGACGTGGCGGCCTGTGAGTGGTCCACGGGGACTGCAGAGGTGGAGGACACATTAGAGCGATGGCAGGCGGGGGTGCTGACGCTGGCATGACCGGTCAGCGGAAAACCGGAAACGGTAAGCGGTATAATATCACACCGCTCTATATACGGAAGCGGAATTGTCAGAGGGCGACCCGATATAATTTGGGGGTGACGCGTGGCAGAGGCCTGACGTCACCCTCTGACAAATTTCGGAAGCTAACTGTAGCACATCGGGGCCGCTCCGAAATTGATAAGGGCCGTCGGATGGGAAAACCCAGATCTGACGGCTGGCGGGAGGCAGAGGTGGCCGGACGATACGGTCAGACGGGGCCAATAGAATAATTTTTTTTGTGAAATTCGTGCCCGGCGGAAACATTAGAAATGTGGGTTTTCAACTGTGTTACGGGACAAAGGGGTTATGCACAGGTTTATTAATAAGGCCGGATTAAGATTATCAACCCAAACAGATTTTGGATTAATCCCAGGATTAATTTATGGCGCTCTGTGGGTCGCGCTCAATGGTTTTAGCGCTTAGAAACATTTGAACTGTACATAGAGCTATAATGCTCGGGGAAGGGGATATATAGGTATTTTGGGTTTTTTGTGAAATTTACATAGTAATAGGAGGAATAGGGGGTATAGGGAGTTAAATAGTAGAAGTTAGGGGTTAATATGAGTGGAAGAGGTGGATGGGGAGTGGAAACACTAAGTTTTATGTGGAATCAACTTAGTTTAGGGAGTAGATCAAAATGAAAAGAGTTTTACACAAGAAATGTGGCTTTTAAAGAGACAAGAATCGCCACAAGACCTTGATTTTCTTTCATGAACATAACTGGCAATGGGATGTTAGCAATGAATGTGAGGGGGGGAAAACAAGAAGTTAGACATGCTCCTCTGTATTGCTGCAAGATGATGGAGAAGAGGAACCTCTCTATCCACTGATGTTTCCTTTATTTTAAACCAGCAAAATTGATTTGAAAGGAATGACATTTCTGCAACTCCTCTAGCTACCCATTAACTTTGCCTAGCATTTTTTTTTTCTCTTCATGGAGGGTGCACTTAGACTTGCAGACCCTCATGTGCCTTTTCTTTTCTTTTGGCTTTTTCTTTTGATTTTCTATCTAGAATTACCCTTTTTACTTCCAAGGCCCCAGATTAAGCAGTTAGGAACCTTAATTCTCTACCTAACTAGTGGTCTACCAAGATTAGACAGTTTGGACAGACATCTTTCTCTATTCTACAACGAGAAATTGAAACATCGCATGATCCAGATTACGCTATTGGACCATCCATCAAAATTGAGTCAACATCAAACTTATGTACACACATTGTCTTCTCTTGGAAATATGGGATCTTTGCATCACCAAAGCAGAGCATATTTGGAACTTTCTTTGCCAATCATGAAATATGAAACCTATTGGTATAGGTATCTAACAGTGGGTACCTTGGAGCAGGAGAGGAGAAAAGAAAGTCTGGAGGATGGAAAAATAGGAGGAATCCCAACAGACATAGCAGTAGGAGAGTATCACACCAGCACATCGCCAGTCATGGTGCGTGTGCACGAAGAGGAGATCGTTGTTGGTGAAAAGGAGGGACCAAGTGAAACGGTCCCAATGACTGAGCCAATGATATAGTCAAGTGAGGGGGCTATTGGGCACGAAATAATTGGAGAAGAGCGAGCAGGGAAGGAAAATCCCCCAGTTAACACAGCAGAAGATGTTTCAAGGGATTTACCTCTGGGTGAGGAAATATTAGTTAAGAAAGAGTGGATAGAGCTGTGTGAACAACGAAGGCTTCCATTGAAACAAAAGTATTAGTTGCAGTTCAAGGAAGCGATGCGGCTCAAAATGGAAGTAAGGAAACTGAGAAAGAAGGTGCAGAGAATGTAGAAACAAATAATGAAGCACAAGCGGCAAGCCAAAAAGGCCAAAACTATCGGGGTGGACGTAGAAACCCAAGTAGACTAGATAGTCATGACCTCTGCTGCCACTCAGACAGACCCGATCGAACGACTGTTTGAAGATCAAGAGTATGCCTTAATAGCTAAAATATAGTCCTGGAAATCTACTGCGGCTCAATACAAAAATGAGATCAGAAGGACGGAAGAAAGGGCCTCCACAACAATTTTTGGATATGTGGAGCGCGTAGATGTTATGAGGTTACAGCATGTGAAACAGTAACTCAAGATGGAGTAGCTGGAGAAGAAAGTGGCAGAACTGAAGGCTGACAAGGAGAAGATGTTCAATCTGGTGCAAGAGGTTATGGCATGTCATCCCCCTGCTTCTTGTTATTCCTTATTTTTGCATGAACATTTCCTTTTATTTTGCATGGAAAGTATTAAGAATGAGATCAGCTATGAGATGGAGGATGGTGTGCAATTCCTCTGAATTTTGAGGAGTCATGATGTACCAATGCAACATCTGATGTATGAGTTTTACTTGCACGGGTACTTACTACGGTTGGACAGAGATTTTAACCCAGTCCCGTATGTAGGGGACATTCATTTAAGGGCCCTCACCTCTTAAACTTTTAATCAGATTCACTGGCAGAAGGCTTGTAACACTTTTGAATCCAATCAAGTTACAAAGCCATTTATAATAAGAGGGGAACATGAGAGGTCAGACACAATGTTTAATAAGCACAACACCTTTCTAGGGATTGGGGGAAATGAAGATAGAATGGTGAGGACACAAAGATGGTGTCTTGATCTTTGTGTCAAGCAACTCACCACATTTCGAAAAGAGGCCCTTGGTTGCTATCAGAGGAGGTGGATGATGTCACCTACAGCTGTCCGGAATAGAGAACCTTTTGGGGCATCAAATTTTGCATGAGTACTTACTAGGGTGCCCAGGTATGAGGCATGTGTCCAGACATGTGGGACCTGGTGGATGGGGCTCCGGTTTCAGTTGCCTGTTCTCTAGTTGCCTACCAAAATTTATACTCCAGCTTATGATGTCCGAAAGGATTGGTGGAAGGAATTTGTCGTTTCGGATGGATTTAAAGTTCCAGGAATAGAAATGGTCGTGGAATATGATCTTGCCTAGATTCATGAAACATACATTCTACAGAACCCAGTCTTGCGAGGGCAACGGACTACATGAGGACATGCAGAAGGCTAGTTGGGGAGAGATGTTGGGTACCAAATCGGGCCATCTTTTTGACCATTTCCACTACCCTTTTTGACCTTTTTGCATTCATTTACCTATGATGTTATGTTAAACTTACAAGGTAATTCCCCCTTACTTGTCCAATTGGTATATTTTAATTAATGAAGTAAAAACACATAGAGTCTATCTATTTGCGGTACTAAATTATGTGTTTGACCATAGCATGAGAACTGGAACCCTCACTTCAGCTTATTGCAACAGATCTAGTAACAACTGGCCAGAAGGAGGTCGCACAGCTTAGGGAACAGGCTCCCTAAACTATTCTTAGGCCTTCTTAATATCTCAGACATTTGATATTGATACCATTCCAACTGATGTACATCTTTGTATTTGCAGTTACTATGTTTCTGGGAGATCTGTTAATCTCCCTCGCTATATATAAATTGCAGGTTGTTCCTGTGAATGGGGATTCACCCATCAGTATTATAAACATCTGCTACCAAGTAATAAAAGATCATCTACTTTTTTTGTTCTAGTCCTTTCCATTGCTAACACAGCCCTGATCAGATAGCTGGGCCCACTCTTCTGATCGGGTGCTGCGTCTTTGTGTGTGTGTGATTTATCGGTTCATGTTTTCTATTGCAGTTCTTTACTGTTCATAATTATTTTTGCAGTTTTGTAATTTATTAACGTTACAGTCATGTTTTGAATCTTAAATGATGAACCCTTGGTTGCAAAGGATTACACGTCTGCCCCTACATATACCTTGCACATTACCTTGAAAGGATACACACCCAGATTGATAAAATTAATGTCGGAACAAGGTGGATAAATCACCCGTACCTAGACACCAACACCTACAGGGAAACTTAACTTTACCCTTATTTCCATGAACTTTAGTACCACTAGTTGATGGTGTGTCACCAACATGATCTCCAGAAGTTGATGACATAGGATGATGTGAATGAGAGGACCATTCTTCTAAGGTCTGAGGAATATCATGACAATTTCAAAGAAGATGCTGTCCTGTACAAAGTTTGCATGGATATCAAACTTTGTGATGCTTATTCGATGGCTTCTCATCAGATGTTGCATTCAAAGCAATGGTTGCTTGGTTGCCCCTCTGCTGAATTTGCTTCTTCTTCTTCTTCCTAGCCACCTAATTACTAGTACCAATACTTTCACTAGGCAAAGAAAAAGAAGGGGAGAACGAAACAACCGAGGAATAATGTAAAGGGTCAGCTTTAGGATCAACTGGATGTTGAAGTTGCCCAGTTGGAGGTGTACTCGATTGCGGAGAAATCACAACATTTTGAACCAATGAGGTTGAAAACAACTATTGATCCAGATTTAAATAGGAACACAACAAATTACAGATTTAACCATAAACACAGAGATGCAATAGAAATCAAACTTCATTTCATTAATGTAAAATACCGAAATATGCTTACAAACAATAATGGAAATAAACCAACTAGGGTGATGGTAGCTTATCTCTGAGAAGAGATGTGGCAGCTACATGCCTTTGAATTGTGTTACAATGATTCTAGAAGGCCTATTTATTGTTGAGAAACAATGGAAAACCCTAAACATCCAAAAAACTAACCCTAGAAGATGAAACACCAAACTATGTGCCCCGTTTGGGTAAATTGGTACATCAACTTCCCCGGGTCGTAACTTTGGCATACGATCTCCATTTGACACACAATTATCTCATTAGAAAGATCTATCCGATAACTACATCTTTGGGAAGAGCAACATCGGTACATGGACCCATGTCCCTCCTATTTCTCCCAAAAAACGCCATTTAGGGCCTTAAAATGGCTCTGGAAATTCAGGACCCGAAAAAATGCTAAAAATAGTAAATTGTGCTACAATTAAGGAAACTGCAAAGCTGAAAGAAACAATGGTGGGGGTCCAAGTTAACTTAGCAGGTGGCCACTAATATCCACCTAGATCATTCCTCCCCCCCTTAGGAACTAATGGTCCCCATTGCATTGAGTTCCTTCGTGAGATGAGGAAACTTCTGTTGAGCTTGGTCTCTGGTGAGCCACTTGCCCTGGTGAAGGAGTTGGCCTAATTTGACAACTTGATACAATTGGATATTTTGTTGGCGAGTGTGCTTGATTTGTGTGTCCATGATCTAATCAGTTGCAACTTGTTTCATGCAATCTCGATTTAACTTTGTGGGTGTGAGTTGTTTTGAAATGTCAGATGTGTCTAGTAATGGTGGAAAGTATGGCCAAAGGCGGTGCACATTGAACTCTGGGTGTAGGCCAAGGAATGGGGGAATGCTAAGCTCAAATGCATTGTCTCCCATGTCCTTGGTAATGGTGTAAGGACCATATCGGAGTGGTCTGAGTTCATACAGGCTCTGGTAAGGCAATCCTTTTGCAAATGCAACTAGACTTTGTTGCCCACCTGAAACTTTTGTGGCACCCGATGTTGATCATGTCACTACTTGTACTTGGCATTTGATTTCTCCAGAATGTCATGGACCTGCTAGAGAATATGTTGGATGTGCTCAATGAAGCTGTTTGCCTTATCTATTTCCAACTGGACATGAGTTGAATATGCATGAGTAGCTACAAATGGCATGGCCACATCAATGGGACATAGTGGCTGGAATCCCAAGCCCACCTAAAAAGAGCTATGGCCAGTCAAGCTATGGAGAGCCCAATTGTAGCTGTGCTGAACATAGGGGAGGCTCTCGTCCCATGTTTGTGGATGCTTTGAGTTGTACATGCGTAGAATGTGTATGATCATCCTATTGACAACCTCTATCTGGCCATCAGTTTGAGGATGGAAGGCTATGGACTTATTGAGTTTGGTGTCGAGCATCGACTAGAGACTGGACCAAAATGTACTAAGGAACCCACTATCCTGATCTAAGATGATAGACCGTGGGATCCCAAAGTGTACCCACACTCGTTCAAAGAAGAGTTTAGCAGTGCCTTCTGTTATGATATTCTTCTTCCAGGCAGCTACAATGGCCATCTTCGAGACTCTATCAATGACCACAAAAAATAGTCATTTCCATGCTTAATGGAAGGGAGGCTTGACATGTAATACATGGAGATGGATTCCCAAGGTCGACTAGGGGTAGGCAGCGGGGTATAGAGGCCTTGCTTCTTGATGGTTAGTTTGTCAATGGCATAGGCAGTGCATGATCTGATGTACTTCCCAACATCCTGTTGAAGATTCAGCCAATAGAAATACTTCTGCAGTACTGCCACCATTTTCCCAACCCCGAAATCTCCAATATCCTGACTGTAGTGTGCTTCCCAAATAATCTTGGCACGTTCTCTCGAAGGAACACAAAGGTGACCCAAGTGGCATAACAGGGCATCATGGAGGTGAAAATCTGGAACATGTTGACCCTCCAAGGGTGTCTAGTATGTGTGGCCAAATTCTGGGTTTCTTTTGTAGAGAAGTGGCCAATCAGAAGTCTCGTGCCCACAAGAGTTGAGCACAATGGTTAACGCCATGATTGGTGGTCAACTGACACAATATGAAACATTATTGGTGCTACCTTTCTTATACTTGATATTCAAATGGAACTGTTGCAGGTATGTCGACCACTTCTGATGGTGATCATTCTACAATTTCCCTTGGGTCTGTAAGAACTGTAGGGGTCGATGGTTTGTGTGGATAACTGTTTCCTTCCCCAAAATGTAATGCTTCCATTGTCTGTAGGTCTGCACAATGGAATACATCTATTTGTCATAAGTGGGATACTTTCGGTCTATGTCTTAAAGTCTCTCACTGTGATATGCCATTGGATGCCCGTGTTGAGTAAGGACTACTCCAATAGCATAGTCAGAGGCATCTATCTTGACCTCAAATGGTTGTTGCAAGTCTGGTAATGCGAGCACTGGTGTCATGCAGAGGTGATCTTTCAACTCTGTAAATGCCTTTCGTTGAGATTCAGACCAAAATAATTTTTCTTTCATTCCTCCCTTCGTGACTTGACTCAAGCCTTCGTGACTTGACTCAAGGGCCAAGTGAAATGAGAAAATCCCAACACGAACCTACAATAGAAGTTGGAAATATCTAGAAAGATGCGAAGCTCTGTCAGAGTGGTTGGAGATGGCCAATCTGGAATGACTCGGACCTTGGATGGATCCACATGCACCCCCTGTTCATTAATAATGTATCCCAGATACTGAACCTGGGTCATGCCAAAAGTTCATTTCTCCAAATTGGCACATAACTTGTGTTGCCGCAGTGTTTGGAGAACCTATCAGATGTGGTGGAGGTGCTCTTCCCAACTCTGGCTGAAGATCAGGATGTCATCCAAGTATACCACTACAAATGAGTTGGTGAATGGTCATAATCTATCATCCATTAGCCTCGTGAAGGTTATAGGAGCATTCATCAATCCAAAAGGCATAACCAACCATTTGAAAGGCCCTCCTTGGCTTTGAAGGCAGTCTTCCACACATCGGACGGTTCGATTGGTACCTGGTGATATCCTAACTTCAAATTGATCTTGCTGAAATATTTTTCACCCTTCAATTGGTCCAAGAGGTCATCAATCCATGGGATTCGATACTTACTATGGACAATGATCTTGTTCAGCACCTGATTGTCAATACACAGCCTCCAAGTCCCATCCTTCTTCTGTACCAACATGATCGAGCTCCCACAGGGCAATGAACTTGGACCAATGTGAACTTTCTATAGGAGCTCCTAAATCTACCTCTTGATTTCATCATTCTCCAGAACAGAGCACCGATAGATTCATCCATTGGGCCGTGGTGCACCTGGGGTCAAATCAATGGAGTGCTTGACCTGAAAGTGCAGAGGAACCCCTGCTGGGGAGGTGAAGATGTCCTCGTACTCCTCCATGACCTTGTCATGTGGAGGGGCCTTGTCTAGAGGCCATGGCCACCGTCTTATTCTTTCCTTGAGGGCGTATCATCAAGAAAAAAAATTTCCAAGTTTTGGAAATGAGCTTACTGCATTGTTTTGTAGTAATCAAAGACATGGCGGTAGGCGGTGCTACCTCCGGTATCTAGTACAACTTATTTCCCAAAGTAACAATAATAGCATGGGGCCTTGATTCATACACAAGATGTTGCTTCCACAAGTATGGTTGTCCTAATAATACATCACAAACTTCAAGGGGAGTAATGTCACACAATACCTCAACCATGAAGGGCTTGATGTTGTATGGAAGGTGACACTGCTGGCTCACGCAAAGATCCATTCCTTGGTGAAGCCACCCAATGATGTATAGTTGTGGATGTGCTGTGGTCAGTAAGCCCAGCCGCTTCACGACCTCTGCCAAAATGAGGTTCTTTTGGCTCCCACTATCGACAATGAACTGTAGTAGGGAGCCCTTTACCCACATCTAGGAGTGGAAGAGACGCTCCTCCTCCTTTGGATCTTCAGGTTCCTCCTTCTAGATCTTCGTGGTGGCAATAGTGGCATTAGGCTCTGCATCGATAATCTGTTTCCCTTTGTCATTCCCCTTGTCAGGTTATGACTCAGAGTTGGAACATGCATCTAATTCTAAAACCTTTAGCTCAACCACTAGTGACTGCTTGGCCCAACACTCACTTGTGTTGTGAGTGGAGCTCTTATGAAACTCACACCACTTTCCAGTGTCCTCTTTCGGCTTCATGACACTGTCATTTACTACAACTTTCGCAGGTTGTCTTGGGCCGCCTCACCTTGGACTTTTCCTTTGTTCTGCAGTTTGGGAGCAACTTTCCCTTGCTTCAGATTCATAGATCCAAAGTCTCGCTTCTTCTATTTAAGCTTTTTCACGACCTTGATGGCATATCGGTATGCCGTGTCGAGTGAGGGGATGTTCAGGAATTCTATTTCTTCCTAGATGTACTTGTGCAGGAAACTGTAGTATTTGAGTACCAAATGCTACTCTCAATCCTTGATACCCAACTTTGTGTGAAGGGTATGGAAAATATTGGTAAACTCTAGCAGGTCTTGGTCCCTTCCCTGCTACAGCATGGTCCACTTTATGTATTGATCCTCATAGGTTCCGACAGGGTAGTACTACTCCTTGATGGCATCTTTGAATGAATCCCAAGTGGGTGCGGCTGAAAATAGTGAGCCTCTACTTTTATCCTTCAGCTCGTAGTAGGTTTCCCACCTGTCCTTGACGTGCGGGGCTGCTTTGAGAAGAGCGAGCATAATCTTTTCCCAATTGGAAAAATCATGAACAAAAAAATAACCCTCTAGTAGATTTAACCATTTATCGATGGCATCTTCGTCTATCTAACCCTCAAATATGGGGATTTCAAAATTAACTTTTACCTTAAATGGTGTGGTGTTTCCAAAGTAGTTGTTGGAAGCCGATGCATCACCCCTTGGTAGCCGCTGAAGGATCTGGGAAAATTTGTCCATCATCGCATTCCTTTGTTGCTCGATGGCTTCTTCGAGCAAGATTTTGATAGGATCTTCTACCCCCTCATATTTCTTTTCATCCGCCATGGTAGGCCATTAGGATTTGCGACGCTGGTCTTGCAAAGGTTCGACTAGTTCAAGCCCTAACTCCTTATATCTCAACCTCGTTGGGGACATGCAAAGAAAAAATAGAGAAAAAGCAGACTGCTTTGATACCACTAATCCAGATTTAAACATGAATGCAACAAATTATAAAGATAACCATAAACATAGAGATGCAGTGGAAATAATACTTCATTTCATTAATGTAAAATACTGAAATATGCTTACAAACAACAATGCAAATAAATCAGCTAGGGCGATGGTAGCATATCTCTTAGAAGAGATGTGGCAGCTACATGCCTCTAAACTATGTTACAATGAGGCTTGAAGGCCTATCTATTGTTTAGAAACAATGGAAAACCCTAAACATCCAAGAACCTAACCCTAGAAGATGAAATGCCAAACTGTCGGCCCCGTTTGGGTAAATTGGTACATCAACTTCCCAGGGTCATAACTTTGGCATATGATCTCCATTTGACGCACAAAGTATCTTGTTAGAAAGATATATCCCAGAAATACAAATTTGGGAAGAGCAACATCAGTCCATGGACCCATGTAAACAACTTTGGAAATTTAGGACCCGAAAAACTGCTAAAAATAGTAAACTGTACTACAATTAATGAAACTGAAAAGCTAAATGAAACAATGGCCAGGGTCCAAGTGGACTTGGCAGGTGGCCACTAATATCCACTTGGATCAAATATACTGGAAATCCAATGGTAAATCTTGGAAGGGACAATGTAGCCATATAAGGAGCACCAATATTTTCAAAATGAGGAAAAGGACTAGGATTCCCATCCAAAGAATTCTTTGATCGGTGAACTCTGGATTTGTTGCCATATGTCTCAACCTAAGATCAATTAAGGAGTGAGCATGGATGATGTTATCCACAATCAATTAAATTTATTTTAATCAAAGTAACATAACAAAACAAAAGAGGGATAATCTAGGCAAAAGGTTTACCAAGCAACTGTGAACTGTAGAATACCTCTCGGTGAACCAAGAAGTATGAGTAGGAAATCTCCCCGAATGTTGTGTTCAGTGTATCACATTTTACAAGGTAGCCAACTTGGTTACCTAAGGATGGATAGCAACCTAGTGTTGTCCTCCCAAATATACTCGAATGTATGTGGAGGCCCAATCTGTATAAGCGTTGTCTAATGCAAAATCGCATAGTGAGAGCATTCCCATATACTTTACGTATTGTAACACTGCCCTATATACCCGAAGGTACTTGGACGAGCTATGATATACTCACGTACATGGAATGAGGTATCACACTCAGGATGTATTGCAAACAAGTTAGCGACAACTGCTTTGTTTTACGACGCAGAATACGTCCCTAGCCTAGAACCACTAAATGTTTTTCGTTAGGTGACAATGCTCCATTAGGTAAATTTAGATAAATTTTAAGTTGATCTTATTTAGAATTTTCCTTTCAAATTTCACCATGTGATGTATATTTGCAATTCCTAAAATGAAACTAATATGATAAGCATTATTTTCATTCAATTAAACAATGAAAACCTTAGCTAGTAGGGATAGAGCAATCAGATGTTTAACAAAGAGAAAAGAGCACATCTAATGCAATTTCCCTAGCTATTCCTTTGAGGCATTCACAAAATATAAGATGAATGATGAAAGTTTTTATTTTTGAATCCCTTAATGTTATGATGAACAAAAAAGGAAACTAATGCACATACAATCAATCAATCTTTTTATAAGAATGAAGACTTTACGACAGTTCAGTTTCAAAGGAAAAGACGACTTTTATGACACTTTCTTTTGAACAAAGATTAATCGAATATAGTCTAACTTTGACGATGAATCGATAATGAAAAAGAAATAATCTAAGAAACATTAATCAATAAAGTCAAATTAGGGTTGTGTCAAGTGGAAAGAGTCAATTTTGCGGACAAAACCGACCTCCCTAGAAAACAAGGCTTTTCTAGTGACAAACAAAACAATCAAGCACTATCTTTCCCTAAATATGCATTTAAAATAAAAGCAACCAGGTGTTTAAGGCTTACCTCTAGTCCAACGCTGTTTGTAGCAGCCAAGCTTCTCTGATCCAAATGAGCTCCTTCTCCTTGAAACCTGCATTCACTAACAAGCAAATGATTACATAGCACCTGAATAACTCATATAATAAAACATATTCATCATAAAGACCAAGGAGTATATGAAACAAATTATATATAACAACTTGTTGAGAAAAATGAACTTAATTGTATTAATTGGAAACAAAAGAAACCATTACAATTAGTGCCTTGGTGTTGTGCAGGTCCCTCCCAGGGTCTAGCAAGAGTTCTCCTCTACTTTGATCATCTCACCCACTTCCAAATGAAGCTAAGAAAGGATTGGAATCTCTCCTCTCAAGCTCTATAAGGGAGTCCTAATTTCAGCAGCATCTACCCTTAGGAATGTTCAGCTTTCAACCTCCTTTGCCTCTGGCCCAATGCCTGTATTTATAATGCTTTGGAGGAAGTTAAACAGGTCCACCATCAATGGGATAAGCCCCTCTTTCAAAGGGATAGCTCCCCTCTTCATGGAATAAGTTCCTCTTTCATTGGGATGCATGAACCATCTGGAGGCGCTCAATCCACGTCAAACCATCTTCTAGAATGCTCTAGAATTGACCGCAAGTAAGTTTTTTGAAGTAAAACTTGCGCCTTTTGACTTTTACAGGGGTACGCACCCACGCCTTTACAGACAGAGCGTACAAGTACGCAGGTATTATGTACTTGAGGTGCGGGCCCACAGGTAAGAGTAAGAGAAACTGCGTAACCAGAGTTATATTGATTTTTTTAAAGGCTTTCTCTCTTTTTTGGAGTTTGACATGAGGAGTAGAGGTATAAGACTTGCCAAGGACGATAGTATGGTTGTTGATGGAGCCATACTGACTGCAAATAGTCATGGTGACAAATTTTAGTGTAACAGATTGCCCCCTAAAGTGCGAAGTCTGTAGTAGATTAGGGTTTTATATCATCTAGGAAGGGTGAAGCACTTTATCATTTCGAGGATTATCTTGTGGAGAGCCCAGTCGGAACCTGCAAATATTCAACACAAAATACATATATGAGATCATATCATCGCTGAGGTAGGAATTCCCATACTCAGATCAAAAACTTAACTAACAAACTAACTACTTCTCTTATATAGGAATGATTTTGCAACACATCATAATCATAGACACATGTAGACACAGTATGGACGCAGCCATCTGTTTATAATTAGTCTACTATATAATGAATACAAAACTCCTCGCAGCTTGGATGGCAGAAACTAGATCCAGGGTCTTCATTTCTACTTCCCGAAATAGTACGATTCTATCCATGCGAATAAATGAGTTGATGTCGAACATGGTAGAAACCTCTTGATTACCAATCGATGATGAAAACTGTTAACAAGTGAGAGAGAGACCACCAGTGATGTCAATGGTTCTCAAAGTACCCAGTACAATCCATGAGATGTGAATGAATGTGTTGATGTCGAACATGTCACAGAATCCCTTGATCGAAGGTCATTGATGTAACCTGTCGTCAAAGGCGAGAAACCTGCCATTGAGGCATGCAGATTTCAAGGTACTGATGATTCCTAGATCATCTTTCTAGATAATGTGCTTATGTCGATAGAAAGGGATCTGTCGTAGGCAAGCCCGCAACACGAAATCATAGATCAAGTTGAAGAAATTTAGCTGTAAGGACTGACTCAGGGATGGTCAAGATGGATGACAGATATTTTGCAGATGAATGGTTTATTTGCAGTGACCTATTGAACACATAACGACACAATAGATGGCTTGGTGACAATTGACCCAAAGTTAATACCCGAAAACTGGCTGAAGACTTTCAATGTGGTTTGATCAACTGTTAGGCAAAGAATTTCCCAACCCAGGCGAATGAAAAGTGTCGTGTTCAAGAGTGGTGATAAGGTTTTTCCAAGACAAAGTATAACAAATAGGCTCATTTTCCTCTCTTTTCCCCCACCATTTCTGGCAAGTACCTCTTTATTTTTTACAAGCTTGAGGAGGATAACATTTTCTTGATTATAAGCTCATCCTTCAGATGAGTCCAACTTAGTTTAGATTCGAACCCTAAGAAGGAGTGGTACGTTCCTGTTTGTAATCGAACAGGTCCTTTACTGTGAAATTTCAACGAGTCCAGTATAGGAGAAACTCGGCGTTTTTCAATTTTAGAGAGTCTGAAAAAACTTAAGAAGACTCCAGGGATGACCTTTTTCGTAAATTTGTGTCTCCCAAGCCCGAAAAACTATAAAATAATACTTGAGAGAACCGCTTGATCTTTACAACCAAGGAATACTTTCATGATTAGTGTCTCTGACCTGAAAAGTAAAAAGCGATCAAGGACACGTCATTTTATTTCCAATATCGAATTTGAAACAACAAAAATCCGGCAATCTTTTCATGTTTTTTACGGTCGGAAAAGAGCTGTAAGTAGACCATCTTTTAATTCCGTTTTAACGAGTGTAAAAGAAACGCTCGGCAATCTTTTCATATTTTAGGAGTCAGAAAAGAGCTTAAAGGTGACTCTAAGGTGTCACTTTTTCGTAATTTTTAACGAGTTCGAAAAAATGATAAAAATGTACTCATGTTTTTCACTTTTTTGTAAGTTTCAATGAGTTCGAAAAAATGATAAAAATGTACTCATATGGCTGACTTTCAATTTAATTTACGAGCAGGAAAAGACGGAAAGAACTCGACATTTTCATTTGTTTTACGAGAATGAAAGATAGCAAAATAATCTCGGGATTTTCATGAGTTTAACGAGTCTTGAAAATAACCGAAATTGACTCGAGATAGGTTTCATTTTTACAAAAGCTTGAAACAGAGAAAAACTATGCTTCAAAGTAGTTGCATTTTTACACAAGCTTGAAACAGAGAGAAAACTGTGCTTGATGCCCCCTAAACGTAACTGCTAGAGCGCATGCCCCCCAGCTTCATTTCATTCAACCAGTTGGATGAAATGAAGGTTGAGTTACGAGATCATTTGAAATACTCGACCTAAACTGTAAGAAAATTATGCAAAAAACTTAAATAACTAACCTAAATATACAACTTAACATTTATGAGATCTAGTCAAACTCTCGACTCAATTAGAGGAGGATTTGTTTCTTTTTTTAACGAGCTTGACACAAGAAAATAACTATGCTCGGATTCAGTTTCATGTTTAAGCAAGCTTGAAACAGAGAAAAACTATGCTTGTTATAAGTTCGCATGCCCCCAGCACAATGACACAAATCGAGATACATGCCCCACAAGCTTCATTGCATTCAAACAGGTGGATGAAATGAAGGTTTACTTTTGAAATCTTGGAAAGACTCGTGGGAGTTGTTTCATTTTTTAGTGAGGTTGACACAGGAAAAGAACTATCCTCAAAACCCTTGTTTCATTTTTTAAACGAGATTGACACAAGATAAGGAACTATGCTCATAACTACGCTCTACAATCTACCTAACAAGGAACTATACTCTAAAAAACCTTGATTCATTTTTTAACGAGCTTGACACAAGACAAGGAACTATGCTCTAAAATCCTTGATTCATTTTTTAACGAGCTTGACACAAGACAAGGAACTATGCTCATAAAATCCTTGATTCATTTTTTAACGAGCTTGACACAAGACAAGGAACTATGCTCATAAAATCCTTGATTCATTTTTTAACGAGCTTGACACAAGACAAGGAACTATGCTCATAACTACGCTCTACAATCTACCTACTTAACCTACCCTTGTTTCATTTTTTAATGAGCTTGACACAAGACAAGGAACTATGCTCAAGACTCCTTGTTTCATTTTATAACGAACTTGACACAAGACAAGGAACTATGCTCATAAAATCCTTGATTCATTTTTTAACGAGCTTGACACAAGACAAGGAACTATGCTCATAAAATCCTTGATTCATTTTTTAACGAGCTTGACACAAGACAAGGAACTATGCTCATAACTACTCTCTACAATCTACCTACTTAACCTACCCTTGTTTCATTTTTTAACGAGCTTGACACAAGACAAGGAATTATGCTCAAGACTCCTTGTTTCATTTTTTAACGAGCTTGACACAAGACCAGGAGCTATGCTCCTGAAGTTCACATGCCCCCAGCATAATGATGCAAAGCGAGGTACATGCCCCCCAAGCTTCATTGCATTCAACCCGGTGGATGGAATGAAGGTTTACTTTCAAGATTTAACTTGAAAAGGGAGTTGTTTCATTTTTTAAGGAGGTTGACACAAGAAAAGAACTATCCTCATACCTGATTCATTTTTTAATGAGGTTGACTCAGTAACAGGAACTTTCCTTTAACCAATTGGTTCATTTTTTAATGAGGTTGACACAGGAAAAGAACTATCCTCATACTAGCCTGCTTCATTTTTTAACGAGGTTGGTACAGGAAAAAACTATCCTTGCAGAATCCAGTTTCATTTTTTAACGAGGTTGAGATGGGAACAAACTATCCTCACCGCATCTAGTTTCATTTTTTAACGAGGTTGAGATAGGAAAAAACTATCCTCACCCCTGATTCATTTTTTAACGAGGTTGACTCAGTAAAAAGAACTATCCTCTGACCAACTGATTCATTTTTTAACGAGGTTGACACAGTAAAAGGAACTTTCCTCGAAACATTGATCATGGCTTCCAACTGGAAGAAAGACATGTCAATGGACACACCTTGATCATGGCTTCCAAGAGGTCTTCATCAGAAGGAAGAATACTTCTCTGGAAGGAACACATGTCAAGGGACTCAAAAGGGATAAGAACATCGTGTTCAAGTAATCCCATAGAGTTTTCCATGTCAATTACCGGATCTAAATCAAAGGAAGATGAGCAAACAGTGAGAGGCTCACTTACATCGGTAACTGAAAACATGGGACCGGATGCCACATAATTAACCCGTGGCAGGGTAGATACCACTTTAGAATCAGGAACATTTAGGGGTGTCATATTATTGGTAGTTGAAGCAAGACTAGGGAACGAAAGCTGGTCTACAGTCACAATATTTCCATTGTGAGGGAAAGACATCACGCGAAAGAGTGTCGATACGACAGCTTTCATTGCATAAACATAGTCTCGCCCAAGGAGTAAATTGAAATCCAAGGGACGTCGAACTACCATAAGATCAATACAGACAGTTTTACCTTCCAAGGTAATAGAAAACTTAGGAAGGATCCCTAAAGGTTCACTAATGGTTCTGTTAAAAGCTTTCAGATTCTGCGTAATAGGCGCAAGCTGAGGGGAACCCAAAGCTTTCCAAACAGTTGAGGATAAAATACTAACAGAAGCACCTTCATCTACCTGAGTACGATGTATGTCCCTACCACCAGCCTTGACAATGATTTGGAAAGGGATGGAGGAAGGAAGACGAGGTTCTGTCAGTCTATTCCAATCAAAGGAAAAGACCTCAGTGCTTGGAGGGGGTTCTGCAGAAACAGGTGAAATGCCCCCTGGCATAGAAGAATCTGATGTAACAAGAAGAACCTGAGCGGTATGAAGTTCACTCTCCAAAGGGAAAGTGTGATCGATCGAATGTGAAATTGAATCGACCACTTGATCAACTAATGGATCATCAACCTGAGTGACATGAGTTTCACTCTCCAATGGAAGAGTGTGATCGACCGAATGTGAAATTGAATCGACGACTCCGTCAGTTGACGGTAGGTTGGGAGAAAGTTTATGGTAACCAGTTGGAAATTCTTGCTGTGGAATAGTAAGGTTTTCCAACAATTTTGAGGCTTCATCCATGTGAGGGCAAATGTGATTTTGATGACTCCCTTTGCATAACTTACAAGGAAACCTAACTTTACCCTTTTTCCCAGGAACCTGACTATCACTGGTTGATGGATCAATGAAAAGTTGATGAGATGTTTCTGACCATACTTCCAAGACCTTTGGAATACCAGGACAATTGATAAGGAAGTGGTCACCCTTACAAAGCCTGCAAGGGTATTTAGGTTTACGATGCATGTCGGAGTTTTCCTCAACACAACTAACACTTACAGTCGTGGTTGGTTGGTTGACTTCTTTCTTATCTAGCTTCTTCTTCTTCTTCTTCTTCTTCCCTTTCTTCTTCTTCTTAGCCACCTGGTTACTAGCATCAAGGCTTTTACCAGGCGAAGAGGAAGAAATGGAGGAATAAAAATTAGGTGAAGAAGGTAAAGGGTCAACAAAAGGTTGGTGATGTTGAGATGGTGAACTCTGTTGAGGTGAAGCATTCGGTTGAGGTGGAACAATTGGAGTATTTGGGGTCAACGAAGTTGAAAATAACCATATTGGTAAACCTATTGTAAATCCAGGTAATGACAAAGTAGCCATGTAAGGTGGACCAACATTTCCAAAGTAAGGAAAAGTACTAGGATTCTCGTCAAGAGGGATTCCTTGGTTGGTAAATTCTAGAACATTTGCCATTATATTCAACTTCAGTGAATTTTATCAACAATTTTAAAACTAAAATTAACAATTCACAATTCACACCTAACAATTAAAATTCACAATTCACACCTATGGTCTCTAAAAGTAAAAACAAACAAATTAACACGCGCTATCAAATCTAGGAGTCAAACCACACACAAACAGTAACTTTCCGTACCGAAAACACTAGTTGGTGATGAAATCCAAAGTCGCAGAATTCAATACAGAAATGGTGGTTGGAACAGTTACCCCGGCAACCTGCTTAATGAATAGACTGGCACAAGTTCCTCCACTTAACCATCTCGAGTGAAGAGAACCCCCCAGAAAATCCAAGTGAGTCTAGCCGATGTCTGCTCTAGGTACAGTGGGATCTTCCCACCACTGTCACCTCAGGAAGAATCCTAAAGAATATGGCCACTAAGGTTACCAACTGAAACAAATGTACCTGGGGGAACAGTCTACGATCCGATACGCACGCAAGGGCAGAGTAGCAAGCTCAATCCCCTTGAAGGCTCCTTGACATAATCCAAGGTTTACCAACAAGTGACCCCAGGCTCCTCGACAATGGTTAATCTGAGGTTTACCATTTTTAATACGTGAATATCTGGCGTCGTTCCCAATGAGGAAGGATTGATTCCCACACTGGTTCAGACACGATCTCGTGCTTCTCCTTTAAGAGGAGCTTTCCCAGAGTATAAATGCAACAATTGGATTTCTTCCTACTGCAAGATATAGCTACTTGTTTGTTTTACTGTCTTGGAGAGTTAATTACTCCCTACTCCAAGACACTAACCTAAGCTATGTTAGTGTATCAGAGCCCTAGAAAATAAAAATATTACTAGATGAATTTTAATTAAGCGCTGTGTTATTAAGGCTGTTATTACTCAAATGGGTAAATAGATACGAAACCAATGGTGTTATGACCCGACTCAAAACTGAATGCAATCGAATATGATAATGTAATCCTTTCAATTCGATGAATCCTAACTAAAGTAAGGAGAGAGTTTCCATTCACTACCAACAATGAAAAAAATTGATCAGTAAGAGAAAATATAACAAATTCTCTAATGCACTAATTTCATCAAGAAAAACTAATGCAAATCAATTCCAAAATAGTTTTTTTTTTTTATTTTTATTTTTGTGTAAATTCAAATCAAAGAAAACTGATCTAAATCTACGATTGATTTTTCAGAATGTAAACTATGCAATTGTAATCTATGCACAATTCACTTGAAAAGTATGCAAATGTAATCTATGCACATTTTTCATTAATATTCAGAAAATGAGAATTCTAATTATGCAAATGTGATCTATGCAAGAGAATTCTCAAACACAAGATGATTCTAATGTAATCTAAGAACCAATCAAGTGCAAGTCGAGAAAAATGGGTGAGAGTTCCAAAGATCAAAAAATAAAAACACTCAAAGGCGATTAACACTCATACACAAAAACAAAAGCAAAAAGATGCAAAATTGTGAAAGGACTGAGAGAAACCTCCAAGTAATGACCAAAGTAAAACAAATCAAGAATTTCTCAAAAAGAGACTCAAAACACCCAATTGATAAAATCTTAGAGCAGGAATGCCAATGAAATTAACAAAGGAATGTTTTTGACAGGGAACAAGCAGGTCTGGGCAATGGCTAAAACCTATAAACAAATTCTAAACTGATAAAAAAGAGAAAAATTTAAAAGTTTTCAAATTTTTGACAGGGTAAGCAGGCAACCTGTTTACACAGGTGCGTCTACGCTCTGTGCACAAAGCAAAAGTGCGTACTAGTACGCACTGTGCTTAACTCAGAGGGTGCGTACCTCTCCCAAAATTATGAAAAATGAAAACTAACTCAAAATTAATTAAATTCACCCAATCCCACAATCATCAAGTCAAAAACTAGAACGAAATCAACTTTTTTCAAATCAAAGTATCAATCAAAAGAGAAATCAAACAAATCCATGGATTCCCCAGTATGGTCGCCATTTTTTCATGCGGAAAGAGTCAATTTTGTGGACAAAATCGACCTCCCTAGAAAACAAGGCTTTTCTAGTGACAAACAAAACAATCAAGCACTATCTTTCCCTAAATATGCATTTAAAATAAAAGCAACCAGGTGTTTAAGGCTTACCTCTAATCCAACGCTGCTTGTAGCAGCCAAGCTTCTCCGATCCAGATGAGCTCCTTCTCCTTGAAACCTGCATTCACTAACAAGCAAACGATTACATAGCACCTGAATAACTCATATAATAAAACATATTCATCATAAAGACCGAGTATATGAAACAAATTATATATAACAACTTGTTGAGAAAAATGAACTTAATTGTATTAATTGGAAACAAAAGAAACCATTACAACCAGTGCCTTGGTGTTGTGCAGGTCCCTCCCAGGGTCCAGCAAGAGTTCTCCTCTACTTTGATCAGCTCACCCACTTCCAAATGAAGCTAAGAAAGGATTGGAATCTCTCCTCTCAAGCTCTATAAGGGAGTCCTAATTTCAGCAACATCTACCCTTAGGAATGTTCATCTTTCAACCTCCTTTGCCTCTGGCCCATTGCCTGTATTTATAATGCTTTGGAGGAAGTTAAACAGGTCCACCATCAATGGGATAAGCCCCTCTTTCAAAGGGATAGCTCCCCTCTTCATGGGATAAGTTCCTCTTTCATTGGGATGCATGAACCATCTAGAGGCGCTCAATCCACGTCAAACCATCTTCTAGAATGCTCTAGAATCGACCGCAAGTAAGTTTTTTGAAGTAAAACTTGCTTCTTTTAACTTTTACAGGGGTACGCACCCACCCCTTTACAGACAGAGTGTACAAGTACGCAGGTATTATGTACTTGAGGTGCGGGCCTGCAGGTAAGAGTAAGAGAAACTGCGTAACCAGAGTTATATTGATTTTTTTAAAGGCTTTCTCTCTTTTTTGGAGTTTGACATGAGGAGAAGAGGTATAAGACTTGCGAAGGAGGACAGTATGGTTGTTGATGGAGCCATACTGACTACAAATAGTCATGGTGACAAATTTTAGTGTAACAGGTTGGAAAGAGGAAATAAAAGTTGATTTTAGAGACATACTACAATAATTGATCTTTTAGCAAGCATAAACAAAAGGAAATTTGCAGAAAAATCCCAATCCAAAGGTGAAAATTTGCCCTAAGGTGGATCAGAATAGGTCAAAGAGGGCCTAACTGTGCTACAGAGCACTGTCTCTCACTCAAGGGTGCTCTGTAGAGCACTGTCCCCTGACCAAGCCTGCGCGGATTCTTGAGAGAACACTCAAAGTCATCTAACCTCAATTTTTTGACCAAAAAAAACTTCAACAAGGCTGAAATACAATCAATGAAAGGAATTAAGGTCTGCTAGAGTGTACTAGGATGTGAATAAGCTACTTGCAATGATGATCATTCCCCAGTATGGTTGCCAATTTGTTTTGGAGAATTTAGTACCTACGGATAAATACTAATTCTCTAGATAAGTAGCCATATCTAGAACAACAGTTTAAAGCACTTTAGCCTTTTCTTATAAGAAATAGATAAGACAAAGAAGATGAGAAGACCTACTTGTAGTTTTTCTTTCCTCTTGTCTCCTTTGTATCGATCCCGTCACTCCTTCCTGTACTTATCATGCTTCAGAAGTACTTGTAAACAGAAGCAGAAGACAAAGAACCGATCAAAGCAAAAGATCTATTAAATACAAGTAAATGGAATCATATACATTCACACATATAAGCATTATATAACAATACAAACATATGGGAAAAAGGTTCAAATACTTTATTAAATAGAATAAGGAATTACAACCATCATGTCTGATTCAAAGTCACTCCTCCAACTTGGATCCCATCCACATCACATCAAAAGAATGACAAGCTTGTAGCATAACAATACTTGTCTCAAACCCAATTCTCATAGAAACATTATATCCTTATAATTCAACATAGTCCAAATTATGATCACTTAGATAAGTGTCCAATTCGTAGGGGGATGAAGGAGGTTATGTCATAAATGGGGGTATTGAATGACCTTCCATACCTAGAATTAGTTCCATGGAGGAAGGGATGAGAGGATAGGATGCATCTAAACTCATTCCTCATCCATTTTCAAACTCATAGGAGTTCATAAGTGAGCGAAACTTCTAGATGACTCCAAGAGATAAGAATATTTCCCAAATCGTATGTGAATTTCGCTCAATCTCGCCCAACGTAAGTGAAATAGGGCCTAAGTGCTCTGCAGAGCATCCTGGAATGGACTCAATTTCCCTCTAGCACACCCTTACATGGGCCTACCTGAGCTAGTCCCTTTAGAGGTCATTTCAGGATGCCTTCAAGTCATCAAACTATTTGAGAAGGAGGAATTCAAAAAAGTAACTTGTTTAAGGCATGTAGCAATTGAAATTAGTGTTTGATGAGCCCTAAAACACTAATCTGGATGATGGGAGTGATGTACCCAAATGGATCTATAACACTTGGGAAAAATGTGCATTCCTGGCAGGGAGCTGGGCTGACTGCCTAGGAGGTTTGTGCAATTTCAGGGTAGAGCAACTAACTGCTACCCAGATTTGCACAAATCCTGGGCTGAATAGCCTGCTGCTGGAAAAGTTTGCCCAATTCATGCTGGGAGGGTTGGCTGGCAGGATTACGCAAACCTCGAGCCCAGTAGGCTGTTAGAGAGGATTGCACAATTCCTCGACGAAAGGCTACTTTACCTCTAGAAATGCACAATTTTCAAGGGGAAGCTACTTAGCCTTCTGCTGGACCAAGTCTGGGTAAGCAACCTGTGAGGGGAATGGATCAGCTGTGATCGAAAGGCTTCCATTGTGTGACAAAAACATTGAAGCTTGAGTACTTGACAAAGCAAGACAAAGTGTTGTGTAAGGTTGGTAGGGAGGCTCCAAAACAAGCTAGGGAATAATTTTGGAGGGTGGTTGTAGCCGCTACAACACTAGGCCATCTTCCAATTTATTTTAACTGACAGTTACCTTTTGTGGCGACTCTCGAATTGTCAAACCTAACTCAACTCACCAATGATCCTATCACTGATTTTCCTTGGTGGCTGATAATTCCTACCAAATGTCCTTCTGATATCCCACAATTCAATAGGAATCCTAGATAAGACCCATCAACACATGTCATGATATATCATCTATGGTTTTCTTTGAACTCCCTTAACGATGATTCTATTTGATTTCATCTTTTCCAACATACTCTTACATGTACCACAACTAAATGGTAAATTGAGTTCGTAGATCTTCATTTCACGATTTTAGTTCCTTAGCTACCACCTTCCTCACAAATTTCCAGTTACCCATCCAATATGAAACTAGAACAAAACATTTGCCCAAATTTAAAAAAACTAAAGAAACTCACATCTCAAATCACATTCATGAGTGGAGACGTCGTTGCCAATTGGTTAAGACTTATGTTCCACATCAGTTTTTATCATAATGGTTCATTAAATCCCTATTGCCATCTATCACAAAGGATTTAGCTAAATTCAAGGTCATGACTGAAGAGAAAGTGATTGCTTGAGCCCAGTATTTGGACCTCATATATACCCAATCAGGCATGCTCTATGGAAATATATCAGATGATCTGAGACCTTTGAACTTTGTTCCTGCAGCTCTTGGTAAATAATCTCATGTTCTTGATGGCATCATTGGTTCTTCCAATTTGTAGATAGTGAATAGACCATATGGTGTTGCTCTCACCAGATCAACCCAAAACCCTCCATCCAATCCTCTTATAGCTTCTAATTCTGAGATAAATGTCATGTCATATGATAAAGGAAAATATCAAAATCAACCAAGAAGTACAAAGAAACAAAAAGGAAAAAGGAAGAAATATTCTTCACCACAGGATAAAAAAAAATTAGTCCTCTAATGGGAAATGGAATTCTCACCACCCATGCTTGATTTGCAAGGAGGAGAACTTTACTCATGACTGTTAACACTACATGGAATTGAAATAGTTTCTAAAATCCTCCACCTCTCCAACTATGTTGATTAATGCATTTCCCAGTTAGGATACTCATATGGTTTCTCGAGGCCCTACTTCCTCTAACATGATTTTAATACTTACTTCAAAGAAGCCTAAATATGATGTTATGGTGGCTACTCAGAATAAGGATTATGGTGCTAGAATCCTATGAATGGTTACGCTACTGATCAATATGCTAGTTTGGCATCAACTTCATCAGATCCGACTCCACCCATGATTCCTATAAATTTAACTATCAACCATCTGAAGGGCGTTATGCATAGCTTTACTTTCAACCCTCATACTAGGGCTGCTCAAAATTATAACATAGCTGAAGATTTGGCTTTGTTTCCATCAATTATGCCAACCCTTAAGGTTTTGCAAAACTATCCTGCCCAAAAGAAGGCTTTTATTTCAGTTATCGTATGTGTGGATCCTTTAAATTCCAACTTAGATGTTTTCATTCATGAAAATTATACCCCTTGCCTTCCGAGTCAATTGGATTTTATCATCTAGGTCATTGTCCACGGTATGAATATTCATCATTCTATTATGGAAAAGGGAGTCTTGACCTGTATAATATTTATGTATTTCTGGAAAGTGATTGGTTCTCCTCAACTGAGTGAGTCACCCACCACATTGAAAGATTTTGAAGGGAGAATATATAAACCTTTTGGTATTCTCGGATCCTTACAAGTAGAGTTAGGGGGAAAAAATGTATCCATAGAATTTGAAGTTATTTACAAACCTCTTGATTATGATCTTCTATGGGGTTGCACATGGGTTTATTCCATGATTTCTATCATTTTGACCTATTTCCATATGATCTACTTTCCTCATAAGGGCATTCTGGGCACAACCCAACTTGGTCCACATTTGGTAAAAGACTCCACACTTTGAGGATTGGAGCGTGCGGAGCATGCGAAGTTATACTTATCATGTGGTGTCCTTGGGGCTTCAGGATGGTTGAAAGCCCCTTATTTTGTAACTGGTATCGGGTTTTATGTATTTTTTTTGTTAGGCCCATTATATGTGGACCATGTTTTTTATAGCAATGTAGTATATAAAAAGGGATGTAATGATTTGTCGAAGAAGGGAATCATAGGGATAATTGATGAAAAAGTCACTGCATTTCTTGGTTTTAGTCTATATTTTGGGCCTTAAGGAAGGCTCTACCGTTTAGTGCATGGAGACCTTGAAAGAGTCTACAGCTTTGTGCACAAACCACTTGCAGTTGGGTGCGTAGTTGGAGAAGCTGAATGTAATAAAAGGATTCATCTTAACAAAAAGGAGAAGTTTTGGGCCATACTCTGTGTTCATATGTATTGTTCTATGTTGGCTTGTTGGGTGATCACCCAGGTTCAGAGGTGATTTAGGAAAACAAATCCCGGTACTACTGGCCTTTTAGGCAACAGCCTACCGAGCACAGACTGAGCTCTCACCAGAAGTAGTATGGGAGGGTGCTAGAACCAGGTTTCTGCACCATGGGGAGGTTTGATGGGTTCCAAGTGGTTTGCAGTTCAACCCTGTGCGACCTTTGCTGCGTGCACTTATCCATACCTTGCAGCCTAAGCTGCTTCCTTCACGCAGCCCTACTTAAGGGCTGAACACTACACTTCTAAATTATTACCCAAGATTTCACTAATATTCCACTGTTAGTTGATTATATTAGCTTATCTGTATGCTTTCATTTATACTTAACAATATTCACCATCCATACAACAATGCGGATTAAATAGATAATATAATTGCACACGATATCAAACATGTAATAACAAAAGAATAGATACATAGAATTTAGATAAACTTCTCCTTATTATTCTTCTTCCTTGGTTATATATTCGACTCCACCCTACGCACTCAGCTGGAGGGGTCCACACACTCAGTTGCGGATGCTACTAGGCCTCTGCGCACTCAGCTGCAAAGCCTCTTCCTACTACTACGACCCAAGAATACTTAGACTCTTACCCTATGCTTGAATCATTCGTACTCATCTATCTCTTTTTTCTTAGCTATCTTTACAACTTAGAGCCTCGCTCTATTTATTCAATCCGATGGTCCATGGACCATGGATAGGCTGACATGAGATTACATTACATTACAAAACTTAGGGCGAACAACCCTATGACTCAACCTATACTTCACACTCCACGCCCACAATTCGTGAAGTCTTATAATACACTTGACCCAAAACTTGGGCTTTGAGCCCCAAAACATGTTGTGGGGGGATTCCATGACCAACAAGCCCCCAACACAAACTCGTGACTCGCCCTCAATTCACTCTGTCAGTACAGAAATCTTGGCACGGAGTCCCTCCTATTGGTCCTGAATGACCTGAATGTCAGCAGCACATTGAGCTACTGTTTTTTGAACCTACTACATTCTTGCTTCTAAATTCTCTATTCCTAGCATGCTGCACTAGGTATGTGCATGTAGTCCTTGAATTTGTGCAAGCTTTCCTTCAATATTCACCATGATTGTGAAGGCTTCATCAATCCATAGCTAGACACACGCTTTCACAACTACTTCTTTGTGGTGTGCCACGTCCACTTGCTCCTTTAAAACCTTGGCCTACTGCACCCTTACAAGCCACTGAGTAAGGACTACTATCTGCTCAGTCCCTCTAATGTCATCATGTTGTTGCTAGAGTTCACATGCCTTAGTCTCTAGATGTTGAATGTTGGGGTCCTCCTGCAATGTAGTGAGGAATTCGAATGCCTACTCCAACATGCTGATACAGTCACATGTTGTACCTTCAATCTCTTCCATACCTGCAGTAATAGCGCTAGCGCACTATTTTCTTACCTCCAGGGGAGTGAAGGCTATTCCTTTAACTACAGCTTGGCGATCTGAAGATTTAACTCCAGCTGCACCCTTGTTGTCTCTTCTTGCACGTCGCGGACTCCACTTGCCAAATTGTGGATCCATACTTCTACTAGTATATCTGTTGCGATAGTTAGCTCTGGTATGTGTCGACAAACGTCATCTACCATGTGCACCAGATGTTGATTTTGTGACACCAACTCATCGCGCTACAAGCTAAGCTATTTTATGTTAATCTTCTTCTCACTCAAAACCTTGATTGTGCAGCTCTCTCTGGTGTAAAATTCTGCTGTTATCCCATACTGCAGCTGATAAAGTGTGTCATGGGGAAGGGCAACCAAGTTGAGGCCAATGCCTTTCACTGTATTAAGTGTCACCCTATCCATTGCACTCTCCGAGACTAGTGCTCCCTCTGGAAAGGTTATCGTATTGGCCATCTTCGCGCGGAGCATCTGTTCTGCTACTGTCATGCCTGTTGTGACGTGGGTAGACAAGATACCCTCCTACGGGGGCCACACCTGTAATTCCCGTAGCTACACCATTAGGGCCCCCAACAAAGTCTGCTTCTCCAACATGACTTTGTGGAGCACTTCCTTGGTGACATCGCGAACTGTCTCGCCAATGTTGTAGAGGTCACCTTTCATTAATGTGATTGGGTCAATGGCCAATTTGGAGGCTTTGACCTTTTTCCGTGGACCCAATCTCTCTATGACACATGGCCTTTTGAGTTGGGTGGAAGTTGTGTCTGGGTCTGCGCCCTCTCCGGCAGGGTCTGTATCCTCTGTCTCTTATTCTGTAGACAAATACTCGCTTTCCTCAGCCTGCGTTGTTGTGGCCCCTGCTATCTGCACTGCTGTTGCTGCTTTGATGGCCTTTACCTGCTCCGCAGCTACTATGCTGCCTCGCGAACTATCCCTACCTCAGCTGCCGCTTTTCGTTGTGCCTCTTCTTTGCCAACTGTGTGACGTGCAACTTGGCCTCCTCCTTCACTTTTTGTGCTGCCACCTTTTCCAATTTTGCTAAATCTGGGGTGCGTCATGTAGGAGGCCATGTCTCTAACACTGCAAAAATTACATCATCCATGGCGATGAATGGGAGCTTGGTCTACTGCTGTGCTGGATCCTTCCACACCCTGATGTAGACATTGTGCATGTCCACCTTGAATCCTACAGAGCTCTGCAGACTTCTATACACTATGGGGGATAGGCACGGCCTCGTATTGATCCATAGGCAGATGCTTGCCTCCATGAGCACCCAAAAAATCTTTGTTTCGCAAATCCACTTCACGTCCTTGGTAGTCCAGAGCGATGCATACTTCGCGGCCTTGAGTAAGTCATGCTCAATCTTTGGGAATAGCTATCCTTCGATAATTCACCCACAACCAACAAGATGGATAAGAGCAACCATGCATAGTGGAAGGTCTTACCCTACTCCCAGGCTTCCTTGTAATTGATCAAAGATTCCTCACAGAGGAACTCGACCCAGTGGAACTGGACCGCCTCCATGCATTGTTTGGCCAATGTAATCACCAATGCTGGTACTTCATCGTCACGACATTTTTGCATTACCTTCTCGGCCAGGAGTTGGGAGGCTAAGCACACCCCTTTATCTTTGATACTGGTGATGGCATAACCCCTCTTTTTATTTTCCAGCTTGTACTTGGCCTTCATGGCTTCTACGATGGCCAAATCACTTCTTTTTATTTCTATTGTTGCAGTGTCTTTTCCCTTAAAGGGAAGCTGGGAAATTCAGTCAATGAGAGCCACACTGATGGGAATAAGCTCCTCCATCCATAAGTACACATCGTGCACCAGGAAAAGTTGCTACCTAATGACAAAAAATGGTGATGGGCATGTAGTGAAAGTGTAGTATCCATAGAAGATGCAAAAACCCAGCCTTCTCCACACTGTGCAGCCATTTCTATGGCTCTAACGTAATTACTGGCCCCTCTGTGGTCTGCTTCATGAGGCTCTCGTTTCTAAGTGTGGGAACTTCTCGCTATCCACGAGGTCCTAGTCTTCAAACTTGATTGTGGACATGCGGCCCAGGGGTGAGCCCTCAAACACAATTCCATCATGAAGGAGTGGGGTATGGAGTGTGCTCTTTGTGGCATCCAGATCTTTTGGTATCTTGGTTTTCCCTCTTCGCAGAGGAATGTACTTGGAAAATTTCGCTGCAGAGTGCACTGACTGGATATCCTCCTCTACTTCCTCTGCTTCCTCTACCTCGACGATCAGAGCCTATAAGTCCTCCTCCTCCTCATATAACTCAATGGTGACAACCTTGCCCTTTCCTTCCATTGAGAGCTTAATGAACCATGGATTCCTTGGGGACAGGCGGACTAGCCCCACGACCTGCTTATCTTTCTTTGGTCTCGGTGTCCAGTGTGATTTCGGGATTTCCAGTGAAACCCCAGTTTCTTCGAAAACATTATGTATCAATTGGGTTGGCATAGCCTCACCAATGGTTCGTTCCTCAAAGCCCAAACCTGGCCTAGTAGCTGACATCTTATCCGTCCTATATGGGGTCTTTTGCGAACTTAGGGGCTCAAATATTGCTCTACTCTCAACACTCCATGTTCTAATCAACTGCTCAAATCTCAAGTGAACAAGTGTTGTCTCGTGGCCAACTTGTGGAGTTTTATAGTGCCTTTTGAATTCAAATTCAACCATTCCCCTCAATTTTGGGCCATTAATGCTTTCTTGGCGGCATATTTTTCCAAATATTTCCCATAATTCGTGTCTTAAATGCCTGCCGCCCACTCCATTTGGCCTTAAAGCAGACATATCATCATGAATAGTGACACCAATGGTCACTTCCCAGCTTATCCACTCATCAGCACTATCCCTCGTGCACGGGCACGAACTCTGCGATATGTTGATTCTGCGTGTAGGTCCCTTATCGCACAGTTCCAAAACAGACTCCTTTATAGTCTTGCACTTTCTTTCAACTGTTTGGAGCGCTGAGACTATACTTCCTACAACTAGTCAAAGGGTCACACCATCTGTGTGAGGCCTCAGCTTGTCTTCCTGTATAGTCTGCAGGGAATCCTCAATTATCCTTACGACAACTAGCATCGCACATTCTATCGTATGTAGTGCACTCCCCTGGTTACTGCATTTGGTGACATGCGGTCGTAGCCATCGCAGCAGAGTCATAAATTGTTGGTGATAGTATTCTAATTTAGTGGTATGAACATCCGCACCTTGCCTTGTCACCCTTGTTCTATCGACCTGACATGCTTGCTTGATCTCATTTTCGAACCTCTTGAACTCTACCTCTATCAAAAGGCTTTTCTTCCTCAGTCGTACCTGGTCATTTTCGAGTTTGTAAAGTCTAAGGTTCCCTCCCTAAATGGCTTCCTGGAGCCTTATGTGTTCAACCTCCCATAGCTGGTGATTTCTTCATCCTAAGCTTCGTGCACTGTCACATCTGCAGGTGTTATTATGTGTGGATTCCCTCTTTCATTTTCTTCAGAAATTATGGTCCTTACTTTGTTCCGATCCTTTTGAATAATTTCTGCAGTCAGGGTTTTGCACATGGCCCCGTAGGCCCATCGGACCACTGGTACGCACAGGTCGCAATCAGTGCATCTCACCTGGTGAACCCTGTTCAGTACTTCGCACACCCTATTGAATGCTTCCTTATGGATAATTGGTAACATGCATCACCTTCTCTGCTACTACGTTTTGTTCTGATTCTCTATTATGGGAGTACCCATCAGGAAATGTGGGCACGCAAGTTGTCCCGCCCCTGGTGACTGGCTCTCATCCTGAGCTGGGGTTTTCCAAATCATAGGTGCATCATCCTTCTGCACCCACGCTAGTCCTCAAAACTTCCTTGATGCGTACCCCACCATCGTGCAGGTGTTTCCCGCAATGCCCACTTCAGAGCACCGAACCACTGCTATTCTGGTACTGCACTTTTGAATTCGTTCAGGAACTAATCTACTGCTCTGAACCCGTCATACCTAGGAAGATCCCTTGCTTTTGTTGTTACATAGTGCAATGATCATGTCATCATGTTGCAATTGAGTGTGGTTACTTCGTGTAACTGGTTCTGCCATTGTTCTACTTCTTCGTTCGAATCTGAAGTGCAAGAGCTGTCGCACTCCCACAAAATCCTACCATCTGCTGTTGAATTCACCCAATCCTCTTCTCATGTGGTTATCTTATAGATGCAATCAAGATATTCATCACTATCATCGTCTCGCATCGGTTCAGTGTATCACGCTCCTTTGGATGGATCTAGCGGTACTACTACGCGTAGTGACTTTTTTTCGAAGATAATTTTGCACTTCTTCAGATTTATGACTCTATTCATATCTGTGGCCCAATCTATTCCAAGTAGTGCATGATAGGGATTACTGTCATTGAAAATATCTATTACTTCAAAATCCGCCTGCGCGCTCGCACCTTCAATATCTACTGTCACCCCTTGCAACCTTCTCATGGGCACTATCTTTTGTTGGTTCACCATTCATAACTGGATAGGAGACCATTGTAGCGTGGGTCTACCCATGCATTCCCATGTTTTTTTTGGAAATACATTCATGCCCGATCCGAGATCTAGGATTACCTGATCCATTTCATACTCGCCGATTTTCACAGTCAACCTCATTTCCCTTCTTGTTCACAAGGCATGCTTCCCAAGTTTCCAGACCACGCGCAGTTCTCCTAACCCTGCACACCTAGTGATAAGTCCTTGTAGCCCTTTTACTACCTTGTTGTCATGTAGCAGTCTCATGCATGTCTCCAGAAAGCTAGTGAGCATTGAAGGGTCCATTCCTAGTTCTAGTTGATCCTTACTACCAGAAGTGGAGGCCTCCGCGAAGCTCTTCTTGGCTTCCATAAATGTTTCCTTTGCATGTTCTAAATCAAATTCAGGTTCCTTTGTAGGAGCCTTCCAAACCCACGCAATTCATTCTAACTGCTTATCTTTATCCTCATCAGTGGTTGTATCGCTCTTGAGCATCATGTTTACATTCGGGTCTTCTTCGCGCAGCTCAGACCTCATCATCTACAAATTCTGAGTGGTAGGGGGATGACGTACCCCTTTTTCATGCAGTCTTGCTATAAATGTAGGATAGTCTTTTGCCTCATGATCAAACTGAGTATAGTATAAACATGATGTCCTTGTCGTGTTTGTAAAATCATAGGCATAGTGTCCTGGCCCTCTGCAATTGTAACAAATTAGTTGTCCGCAACACCTTCCTGGTCCCATTCCACCTCGTCCTCCATCGCGCCCCTGAAATCTAGCCCACATCATGGCTGCATTTGGGTCGAGAGCTCGTATTTTAGTCTACACCCTATAGGCAGGAGTCCGATCCATCATTAGTTCGTAGCTCGTGCAGGTGCATTCATCATCACCTACCGACTTGCAGAAATTACAAAACAATTGTTGGGATGTCTGCGTATACTTCTGCAATAGATGAAACTTATCTGTAGTTTGTTTTCCTCCTATCTGACAAATTGTGCACCATAAGGTAGAAATCGTGCTTGGTCCTGCATGTGCCTCTGGTCTTAATGGCATCAGCCCTCCTCCTGCCAAGTAGTTCACAAAAATGGGACAATGGTCCTTGTCATGCCCTTGACCTTTGCATTTTATGCACCATACCTCCTTACGCACCTCTGTCCATGGTGTCTATCCAATTTTATGCTTTGCATCTCCAGACACAGATTTTGTAGTTATGCATGGAATTTTTGGACTCCTAGACAAGGGTCTTGTATAGGGGTCTCATGTAATCTCATTGCCATCTTCAATTCTTCGGCCTGGGTGGAAAGTTTTTGCTGTGGCAGTGTCATCCTTAAGTGTGGCTTTAGTGACGCTACAAATCATGCGCGACATTGTCCATCCATTAATGTCATGTTGTTTTAGAAAATCATACCCTTCAATCTTTGGTCTAGGTCCCAGGGGGTCTTGCCCAAGAGCATCGTGATCTCCTTAAACCCAATGATTGATTTCATTTCCAACTTTGGCTTGCTAAATTCCCTATTCAGCACATTCTGGATATTTGTGATCCCTACGTTAGATGGTCATTCGAATGCTTGATGTAGCATGTCAACGTGCGATCCTACAATGCACTAACTAGTGTTTCCTTCTTGATATTATCATCCGTGACTCCTTGTGCTTCCCATACAGCTTTTACCATGAACCAAAATTGGTCTAGATCCTCATTTCCTACTCCCCTAAATACTGGCAATTTTATTGCGCTCGCCATATTAAACTGTGGTGGTGGCGGAGGTGGTGTGGGCGAAGCTGGAGGTGAAGATGGTGAAACTGGTGGCAGTGTGGGTGGGGGTGGTATGCACAAAATTCATTGTCTTATCAGACTGATCGCGCTCCTTGGCGAAACTCTCGTGAGCTCCTCCTCGCTTTCCCGTGGAGGTGAAATCAAGGGACTAGTCTACAATTCTTCATTACTTTCATTCCTATAGATCCTCCCACTTCGTGTTGCCCCCAACATCAATTTATTCACATAACCCTTTTTTCACACAGTATCATTTTAATCCAAGTGTTCAAAGACTTAATGTACTTACCTCGCGGTCCTTTGAGGAAACATTATTCTGCCTCGCTATAGTTGATTGTCGTGTCTACCACAAACTCAGTGATAAATCCTCCTATAATTCGATCGAGCCAGTGGTCCACAGTGCGTGTGAGCTTCTCTTCCGACGCTTCTAGTCTACGCACCAATTCAAGAGTCCACACAATTGGTTTGTTGAGCCTACACCTTCCCTGACTGTCTGCTAGCTTCGTGATCCACTCATACAACTTAGAGGGAAAGGACACAAAGAAAATTTTGTGGATCTCCATATATAAGTAGCATTCTAGCCATTGTTCCTTTGATACTCGCAGATTTCTATTTCCATGTGCCATGAACTCATGAATCTTCTTGTCCAACCACCCTTCAATTTCTTTCTTTGTTGAATTCTAGTGGCACGACATCACACATCCCTTATGCATATCTCGGTCCTGACAACGAAACCATTTATTGGCTTGTTGGAGCGTGACCCAAGTTCGAAGGTGATTTAGCCAAAACAATCCTGGTACTACTAGTCCTTTTGGCAATAGCCCACGGAGCGCAGACTGAGGTCTCACCCAAAGTAGTATGGGAGGATGCTAGAACCAGGTTTCTGCACCCTGGGGATGTTTGATGGGTTCCAAGTGGTCCGCAATTCAACCCTGCGTGAGCTTTGCTCCGCACACTTATCTGTACCTCACAACCTAAGATGCTTCCTTCGTTCAGCCCTACTTAAGGGCTAAACGCTACTCTTCTACATTATTACCCAAAAATTCACTAATATTCCATTGTTAGTAGATTAACTTAGCTTATGTGTATGCTTTCATTTATACTTAACAATATTCACCATCCATACTGTTGGACACCTAATCCTCAATGGGTTAGTGTGGAAGCCGAATGGACAAAAGGAGTCCAAGAGACCTTGGGATGTGAAACCCAACGGTCACATAATTTACTATAAATGGATATCTCTTGTTAATAAAAATTGTACTCTCATGATTTATCATTTAGATTATTCTTGCTTCCATGTGTGTTTAACATGGTATCAGAGCAGGCGTACTCCTGCCCTGCATAATTTCTTTGAACCATTTGTTTTATGAAGGTGTTGGATTTGAGTTATGAGCCTTAACTTGGTCGATTTGTGTATGGGTCAATTTCTGTGTTAAGAGTTGAAATGATGAATTTGCTGGTTTATAAGAGAAGAATTGTAATGTATGCTCTTCAAACATTAGCAACAATTTGCTGTGTGTGCATATGAGAGGAATTTTGTAATCGAAGTATGTTGTGTTTTCTTGGATGATGAGCAATATTTTTATTAAAAGATTGTAAGCTCTGCTTGTAAATGAGTATCGATTCATATCGACTTTGTTTGCACGTGTTGAGGAAAGGCATTTGAAGCTGGTTGAATTGCATGAAATGGGCAATCATAATTAAACTAAATGACAATGTTGTTGAGGTTAATAAATCGATTTTTGTGGAATCGAATTTCATAACAGGAAGACAGGATTTGTTGGGTCGATTTCTATTTGTGAGCATTATGCAGTGAATTCACACCTGGAGTTGCTTGGTAAAGTCGAGTGCTGAAGAATTACATATGACAAAGTCATGAATTAAAGCAATTTAATTTGTTTTAGCACTGATTAATCGATGTGCAGAGGTTGATCTAGACGTAGAATTTGTCAGGATTATGTCTGTCCTGAATCGATGAAACAATTCACGAGAAGGAATCGATTGAATGTTTTAATGAAGAATGTTTTGATGTCAGAACCATTTGATGAACGCCCAGAAGAACGCTTTGATGTCAGAACCATTTGATGAATGCCCAGAAGAATGTTTTGATGTCAGAACTATTTGATGAATGCCCAGCTCCCACTGTTTGATGAACGCTTAGTATTTCCTACTGTTACGCTTGGTATTTCCTACTATTACACTGCCTAACATGGAATCAAAGTAAAGTAGAGATCATTGAATCTGCGTTGAATGATGAGTGGTAGATATGCCACCATCGATGAAGGTCCGAAGTTTTCCAGCTCCTGGTATGCGGTATTGAATCATATTAATGCTATGTTATTGAATGGTATTAATGTTGTGGCTTTATACATATGCCTGTATTGCTTTATCGAGAAGCAACTCAACTGTCCCGTGGGTTTATACATATGCCCGTCCAAAATCTGTATATGCGTTGAACTATACAGCGCTCTGCAATTTTTAAAAAAATCATTTAAAATCATTTGAATGGTAAGCTTTGGTAGTTTTCAGGTGCTCATTGGTATTCTTTTGACTTGGCTGAGAAGAGTTTTGGTGAATACAAAAGGGGTGTATGCGTTGAACTGATTTGGTGTATACAGCGCTTTGGTATACAGCACTTGCATTCACTTGGTATATGCGCTGTTTAAATTTTATATGTCATGTTGAATGCGTTTGAATAATAACATTTGAATGGTATCTCTGCGTGGGAGATAGCTCCTGGTATCGACATTTGTATGGTTTCCATTTGAATGTGTTATTGAATGGTATTTGAATGCGGTATTAAATGGCATGAACGATGTTGGTATTTCAGAGAAGTTAAAGTGTTCCATCGATGCTAGCACTTCTATTCGGCAACCGTAGTATTGAAAACACCATGGAAGGAAGTGCCAGTTCAAGCCATATAATTATCATGGTATAGGAAATCGTGAATTGAAGTAATAGGAAATTGCATAAATATGTGGGTGTTTTCATGAATTGTCTTGCAGAGTAGAACTGCTCTGGAATGCAGATGGAATGACATTTCCAGCATTGATAAGAATAATCGTACTTGACAGAGAGTCTGGAAACGAAGCACATGACATACAATGTTTGTAGGATTGATAAAATATTGTCAGTTGATGTAATAAATCTGAATTCGATAGCGTAGATTGAGAAGTGTTAACCAACGACACTGAAAGTCGATGTATTTCGGTCATTGTTACAGGGAAAAGTGTCTATGCAGAACTGCTAATCCCACTAAGGTGTGGTAGCTACCTTAGAAAAAAACAAAGTAAAGCCACTTTCGTTTTTCCTTTATGAATGATAGATGAGAGAAGAATAAAGGAGACCAACCTCTGTCTTGCGCTTGGCTCCTAGTTCGATTCTTCTCTCTTCTGATAGTCCTTTACTACTTGCTTCCTTGTACACCCAGCTTCACAGACTACCTGTAGAATCAAAGTAGCATAAAACTATACAAGAACATGGATCTATTATCATAAACAATCTAGGATCATATCTAAATTGACCATACAAATGCATAAAACATAAACGACACAAGCGTATGGAGGAAAACTTGAATAGCTTTTATTGATAATCAAGAAAGAGCCAAGAGAGTTACAACCAGTTGTTCTAACCCAGCATCATCCTCTCAGCAAGTAAGCCCTTCTTCACCTCATAAAAAGCTTAGATCACCCAACACTATGATGTTGTCTCAAGAAACCAACAACAATTCCTTACAAGATGCAAAATTCCAGCCTCTGGATCTCTGGGATGAGGGATCCATATATAGATATCTGTAAGGGAGATGAGTCAGCTTGTGATTTGATTAGTGTATTCCCTCTGATAGTTCTTGCTTCCACTTGGAGATTGATGATCTCTTACTCATCCTTGGTCGAATTCAGAGAGGCAAGTGTCACAGGAGAAGTTTCTGGAAGATTCCATGCCTCTCCACCTTGCGGATTGACACTGCCATTTGTCAGTTCTCACCCATCACACCCCATAGAAGGGATTTTTGAAATGCAACGCACCCACAGGGTGTACTTAGGTGAGATGCAATGTACTTTTCCTATGGAGCAGGTGAAATGATCATGTTTTGACCAGTTCTGAGCAGTTTTTCATGGAGAACTTCTGGGAGAAGCTGTAATCAGTTGACCTTGTTCCTTTAGGGGTTAGAACAACACTTTTAGGGACTTAGGAGCCCTTGGTTTATGGACATTTTATACTTGGGGTTGAAGTGCCCAAAAATGTTTATAACAGTTGCCCCCTAAAGCATGAGGTCATTAATCTTTTTTGATGTTGGGTGAAATGCTTTATCATGAGGATCCGAAGTTCTTTCAAGCTGGGAGGAGACCTGTAATAAGATACAATACAATACATTATCTTCATAATATTTTCATGATCTAGCTGAGGCGGGCATTCCCATGCTCAACTTTATAAATTCATTTTCATGTACATAGGACATACAATCGTCTGAGTGTAGACTGATGATTCTGGTAGAGCCATCATTCCTTTGATTGGATGATTATTTGTGGAGCAACGATGTACATTTGATGTCTTTATTTCCCTGAATATATATCGCAGCCTGGATGGATGTAACTAGATCCGGGGTCTTCAATCTCGTTCGATCTTCACTCGAAGTACAAGTCGATCCACGTGAGAGATGTTCTGGATTCAAACATGGAAAGACATTGCCTGATTACCAGCCAATGATGTAAGCTGTTAACAGGTGTGAGAGGAATCACTGATAATGGTAATGACCCTCAAGGTACTGCAGTACAATTCACGTGGTGTGAATAAAGGACTTGGCGTCGAACACCACGCAAAATCTTTCGGTCGAAGGCCATTGATGTAAACCTGTCACCGGAAGTGAGAAACTTGCCATTGAGGCATGCAAGCTTCAAAGTACTGGAAGGGGTGTTCCTAGATCGACTTCTTGGATAATGAGCTGATGTCAACAAGAAGCGATCCGTCATAGGAGGGCCTTAATGAATCCCACATCAATGACATGGAATGGAGCAAGTGATTTTAGTGGAGGTGAGAATTATCTGGTGATATAAGGTTCAGGGTGGCGGTCATGAAAGAATGGAGCGTAAATGTATTGCAGCGGTTGAGACACAAGTGAATTCTCTGAGTGACTTCTCTTGAACATATCGGTGACACTGACGTGATGGATTGGTAGCATTAACCGCAAATGTGGATGGTGTGATGGGACCATGGTGATGTGACCGGTGAATGAAACAACCCAACCCGACTTGTATGCGGAGTGAAAGTGTCATGTTCAAGAGCGACTTGCTACCAACAAAGTTTCTTCAAGTTTTCTTGCCAATTTTTCCCCAGTCATTGCTGACCAGTACCTCTTTATTTTTGTCAAGCTTGAGGAGGATAACATATGCTTGTTCTATGATTTGCCCTTCAGGAAAACCCATCGCTATGTTTTAACGAGCCTAGCGATAGTGAAACTCGTTCTTGTCTGCTATGGACAAGTTTGTCGCTATTAGGTTTTAACGAGTTTAACGACAAAGATAACTCGTTCCTTTTCAATTTTAGAGAGTCTGAAAAGGGACGTAAAGGAAACTCCAAAATTACTCTTTCGTCATCTAATCCCTTAAGTCCAAAAAAGTATAAAACAATACAGAAGGGATGAATTTTTGATACTTTTAACGAGCTGAACAAAACAAGCGCTCGATCTTTTTGTGTAATAATCCCTCAGGTCCAAAAAGATTAAAATATAAAGGAGGGATAACACTTCTGGTCCTTTTAATGAGTTGGAGAGGCCAATGGCTCGGCAATCTTTTCATATTTTACGAGTCAATTGAAAAGAGCTTAAAGGAGACTCGTCTTTGAGGAACGAGTGATAAAATTGGGTAGCAGCTGATTCCAGGTAAGGTTTGGAATTTTCCAATCACGGCAGTGTTACAAGGATGGCTAGTAGGATCACTCTTCGCAGCTGTTCCTCAAAAGGGGTAAACAATCAAATGGAGGTGAATGATCGGCCAATACAGAGTGGAGGTGATGATGGGAACATGACCAAGGCTTTTAAAGGCTGAAGTATTCCATTCAGGATGATTATTTACTGGGAATTGGTTCATTTTTTATTGAGCTTAAATGCTAGGGGAAACATTTGCTCATTGCTTATGTTTATTTTTTAACGAGCATGAAGTCTGCGTTAAAACTGCTTGATTAATCCAGTCGTATAATAAGAATGTATCATATATGAAAACGACAACTTTTAGAGTTTTGCCCCACATCCTTTCTTTGTGCAAGTTAGGAAACGACCAATCCTACGAGTTTAAAGGGTTAGAGGACCTACAAATTTAAAAAAAATAAATAGTCGCTCTTCGCTTGCACGCCAAAAGGTTTGCATGCCCCCAGGTATAAAATAAAGCTTCAAGGTCACCTTTTATTCTACTGACAAAACATTTGTTTTATCAGGAAAGGTCTGCCTCTTTCAGGTTACCAAATATTGTTCTATTCACAGCGCAAACAAAACACTTCTTCGGCGATGTCTACCGAAATAGACAAAGGTGAGACAATCCACTCACATAGCTTTGACGAGGGAATCTTATTCCAGTCTAACCCCCTTTTCCAATCACAGACGGGAGTACAGACTAGTCATATATCTCTCGTGGAAACCTACCCTATACCTGAAGTTTTCCTGCCGAAGCAGACTAGGGTGCATGCCCCATGGGTTTCAGTCATGTCCCCCGAATCACTCGCGCTCATCAGGTGGACGGACTGGGGATTGATGAGACATTCTTTGTGTGAAAAGACCATTCAGGGATGGTATATGACTATTTGCTATGTGTGATCCGGGAAATGAAAGCTGGTCTACGAGCTTGACCACTCTTCCTTCGTGCGGAAAACACATTACTCTAAAGAGTGATGAGACAATTGCTCCCATGCAATAAATATAGTCTCGTCCAAGAAGTAGATTATAATCCAGGGGTCCTTGGACTACCATTACATTCATATGAACGGTTTTCCCTCTCAATGTTATGGGCACATTGGGAAGGATCCCTAATGGTCGACTGGTTCCTTTGTTAAAGCCTGTTAGATTTCTCATCTCAGGCAAAAGCGATGGCGAACCAGGCGCTTTCCAAGTAGTCGAGGAAAGGATACTCACAGAAGCCCCTTCATCTATGATGGTACCGGCCCTAACGATTCTATATATTTGAGCAATGATTCGGAATGGTACACTAGCTGTTAAACGGGGTCTGCCTAGTTGATTCCAGTCAAAGGAAACAACTAGGTTGCTTGGAGGTGGGACCGCATAGACGGCCGGGTACGACTCTGACGAACTTCCTTCCTACGGTAAAGGAATGGGTAAATTGCCCCCATGTTCATCGGAGTCTGTGCTTACGAAAAGAATTTGGACGGTGTCATCCTTATTCTCTTCTGTGACTGTATCATCTGAAGATGGAACCTCTCAAGGCAAGACCAGGTCAACTGCCGCCTCGACCTTTTGACTTTCGTCTGGTATGGGTTTAGATGGTTTGTCTTAATGATAGACGCTTGAGCCGACCACCTGGGTGGGTCAGCCATATTTTCAACTAGTGAAGGACTAGAAAAGAGTTTTTTATATCTAGGAGGAAGTCGTAACGGTGAAACCAGATGATTGTCCAAAACTCTTTTAGCCTCATCTAAGAAGGGACATTGGTGGACGGCATGATCGCCTTCGCACAGTTTACAAGGAAATCTATATTTTCCTTTTTGTCCTGGGGCTTCACTTTCACTAGTCGATGGTGTGTTTTCAACATGATCATTAGAGGTTGACAACACCGGGTTGTGCAAATGAGGAGACTAGTCCCTTAAGATCCAAGGGATGTAGGGACAATCTCAATGATAGTGGTCTCCTTTCCAAATGACACATGGCGATTTAGGCCTGGTCGGTGCAGTGTGTGGATTTTCGCTAGACGACGCTTGGTTGCCCCCTTTCGCTTTTGGCTCCTTCTTCTTCTTCTATTTCTTCTTCTTTTCCTTATTCTTCTCAGGTACTTGATTTTCAGCTTTACCAGCCCCATCAAGCGAAGAGGAAGGAGGAGAGGAAGAATTGGAGGAAGTAGAAGGTTGGTGGGTAACTCTGGAATCGTCTAGTTTCTAACTCGATTGTTCGGGAATTGCGGTGTTCTGAAAGACAGAGGTTGAGAAGATCCATACGGGCAAGCCGATTGTCAATCCTCGAAGCGACAATGTGGCCATATCGGGTGCACCAACATCTCCCCAAGAGGAGAAGGGACTAGGATTTCCTCCAAGAGGAATTCCTTGGTTGGTGGACTCCATTCTTTCAACCTAAGACCAATGTAGGAAAGGTGATGATTATTCCATTTAAAATAAATTTTAGATGCTTTGACACAACTTGTCTTTTCAATTTTAAAGAGTCGAGAAAAAACAAAAGATGACTCTAGTCGCCTTCGATTTTTAATGAGCCTGAAGTGACAAGTGCTCAGATGGACCTTTTCCATTAAGGAGTCTGAAAAGGAACAAAAGGGACTGCTCTGGAAATCTAGGTAGAGGGATTACCAAACCAATCGCAAAACTGCAGAATACTTTTTACGGTATGGTAGTCAATCTTCCCGAATGCCGTGTTCAGTGCATTGCGATCGATAGGGTGGCAGACACGGCTTCCTATGGATAAAGGATTAAGCCTATTGTGGTCTCCCAAAATATACTCGACGGTACGTGGGAGCACAAGTCCATACTGGCACTTATCATCTCAAAGTGGAGGAATCACCCAACCATCAGTGAGAACAACAATTACCAGGCTTTACGACGCCGGAATACGTCTCTAGCCTAGACTTCTAGATGTTGTGCGTTAGGTTCCAAAGCGTTGTTAGATTCATTAAATTTATTTTATAGTTGATCTTGCTTAAGAAATTTTCCTTTCAGGTTCACGTGTGGTGTAGATGTACAATTCCTAAAATGCAATATAAGATGATAAACAGTCTTTTATCTTCTTTGTGCAATGCAAATCCTAGCTACTAAGGAAAGAAAGACAGAGTTCTTTCAACAAAGAGCAAAGAGCACACACTATATGCACTGTCCTAAATCAAACCAATCAAACAGTCTAAATGCAAATGCACATGCATGTATTTTTTTTTAGCCTTCTTAATATGTGAATGATAAAAAGAAAGCTAATGCACAAATCTGAATTACTTTTCAAGCGACAATTACTAACAAGTTTCTTTTCAAAATAAAAAATGAAGACAATCACAACACTTTGCGATTTGGAAATGAATACTTGCTTTTGACACTAGAAAAACTAAAAATTCAGATCAAATACAATAGTAATAGGGTAATTGACTATCAAGAGCAATCAGACTCTCTTCTATGACTGAAAATGACACTTGCGACACTTTCAAATCAAGAAACGATAGTACAATTAAGTTACTTTTTTTGCAAATGAGAACTGAAAATGACTCAAAAAATACACAAAAACATTTATAGTTCTTTGCATAATGGAGGTGGAATATCAGCAAGGAAAGAGGTTTCAAACAGAGGTATACTGACTACAGGCAGAAAAATTCATGAATAGAACTGAAAAGAATGAACACAGAAACCAAAATTGAGGAACAATGCCTAGTCTGATCAGCGCACCTGTAACACAGTGAACTTGAAATGCATGTTGGACACAGATTGTCATTGATGTCAATATGGCAATATTCAAGAGGAGGAGACAGATCATATCGGAGCCAAGAGGAGCAAAAGGAGCCAAGAGGAGCGGACCAAGCCAGAGGAGCCACATATATCGGAGGAGTGCCAGAGCAAGAGGAGCCATATCGAAGGAGTGTCAGAGCAAGAGGAGCCATCGGAGGAGCTACAGGAGCAAACAGAGTGGACCGAGAGGAGCAGATGGAGCAAGAGGAGCGAGGAGGAGCAATATATATGGAGCAAATGGAGAAAATGGACCGAGAGGAGCAGATGGAGCAAGAGGAGCCAAGAGGAGCCATATATATATTACAAGCAAATAGGGCCATCGGAGGAGAAAACCCATATATATATGCCTTAACAATATCGGCGGGCACATATTAAAAACAACAATGCCAAAGGAAGAACTATCAGGAGTCACTCTCGAAACCCCCGATTGCCATATACGGTTGTGGACCCAACGGGAATATAGGCTGTGGCTTAATATCATATCGCATCCACAGTGAACACAAGTCATAAGGGATGGCACTATAATCTGCCGATTGCGATAGAGGCATGGACCCGATGGACTTATTAAAAACAGTCTATAATATATCACATCCAGAATGTCGGAACTGTTCAAGGTGCAAGCTCCGAAATCCGGAGCCAAAACTCTTATCAAGCAAAATAGAAATCATATCGGGTCCACAGAAATCTTGCATCGCATCGGAGCAGCGGAGGTAGCGATCAACAAAATCATCCGGAGCTGGAATTATATTTGGATCAGCCTAAAGGAGATCGGGTCCACAACCCATCAAGACTCGCCGATAAGGAATCCGCCGATATGACAGATCCGAATTCAGTTTAGGAAGAAATGTAAGGAGGCATCGGGTCCGCGTTACATCGGAGGAATGGGTCTATTGTTTACAGCAAACGTCGATGTTCATCCGACCCAAAACAATATTAAAGGGAGTATAAAGCCATATCGGGTCCGTACCTCGTCGAAGGTCTGGGCTTAAGAGTTATTGCGACCGCCGAAATCCGGACCCGCCGATAATTGTAAAGGTGGGTGCATAATAATTGAAGTCCGACATTTGAATTAGAGCGGGGGTTTATAATTTTTTCCGTGTATTATATGATACATGGCCGCGGGGTTAAGGTATATATTAAAACCTGTGTGATGGTTGATTATTGATAGAAAGCACCGAATAAAAGGTGGCTTCTGATGGTCGATTAAAGCGCTTGGTGATGGCTGATTAAAGGCTCGGTTGGTGGCTTCCGATGGTTGATTAAAACGCTCGGGTGGTGGCTTCAGATGGGTGATTAAACACCTCCGATAAAGCGTGTAAGGTATTAACCATAGGTCAAGGGCCGAGTTTTATTTAAAAAAAGGGGAGTTTGGGTTTTTCTACTCAGATTTTGGAACACTTGTATAGACAGAAGAAGCAAAGGAATGGAAGCCGAAGTGTCAAGCGATCAAGTGAGGAGGAAGCCAAAGAGCCAGCATGTAAGAGGAAACGAATGGATAGGGGCATGGAGCATATAAAAGCAGCAAAAACAGAGAACTGTAGTGGTTGTTCGTGAACGGTATAACCTGAGCATGAGATAGAGAAAGCAACAGAATAAAAGGGGGCAGCAAAAGCAGTGGAAGCTGAAAAGAGTGCAGCAGCACACCAGTGTATACCAAAGAGGTTGGAGCCTCAGAATTGAACATGATTGAAGTCCTTGGGAGTTGGTGCTCCTAAGTCTAAGATTGGTGTCTTGGCAAAATAGAGTTGGTGCTCAGGAGGTTGGAGCCTCACCAAAGTCCAAGTTGGAGCTTGGCAACCAATTGTGACAATCTATTTATTGTATTTATTTTTCTGCACAGTTATTTTAATAAAATCATTTATTCATGTTGTTCATTTTGTGTTCTGAACATATATGTTTTAACTAGTAAAACAATAGTGAGAAAAAGAAATATTGATTCACCCCCCTCTCAGTATTTCCAACAATTGGTATCAGAGCCGGCTTCTTCATTCTAGCCATGAACTCTATCACCAGTGGAATCACTGGTTCCGAGTTTACAAAAATCATGCACTGTAACTCTGCCAGAGAAATGTCGGAGAAGCTAGTTAGCTTGTACGATGGAGACTCAAAAGTCAAAAAGGCAAAGCTTCAAACTCACAGAAGACAATTTGAAAGTTTGAAGATGGAAGAGGAAGAAGATATTGCAGCATACCTCCTCCGAGTAGCTGAAGTGGTAAATTCCCTGAAAGGATTGGATGAAAAGGTTGAAGAAAGTACTATTGTACAAAAGGTATTAAGGTCCCTTCCAGACAGATTTGACTCCAAAATAAGTGCTATAGAAGAACCAAAGGATCTTGACACCCTCAAAATGGATGAACTCCATGGAATTCTCACTGCCTATGAAATGAGGAAAGGTGGACCTAGCTCCAAAGATGCAGCATTCAAGGCCTCAAAGTCAAAGAAAGGGAAAGAAAGGAATGACTGTAGTGATGAGTCATATGTGGAATCCGAATTGGCTCAATATGTATGAAAGCTGAAGAGAGGATCTAAGCTTAAAGGAAAGTATCCTCTTATCTGTTTTAAATGTGGTAAAATAGGTCATTATGCAGCAAAATGTCCTCATAAACAAGACAATGATGATGAAAGAAATTCTAAAAGAATGACATACAAAAAGAAAGGGTTCAATAAAAAAAACCTTCTCTCCAAGCAAGGTGAGTCTGATGAGGATGAGTTTATGGTCATCAAAAAGAAATCAGATGAAGAAAGCGATCATGATGAAAGCCAAGAAGCATTATTCATGGCACTTACAGATGATGATGACTCGGGGCCAGAAGGAAATGTGGATGAACTGTTAATAAGTGCCATTGAAGAGAACGAGAAACTGCGGAACAAAATTATCTCTCTCAAAGTGGAAAACGAGGAAATAAGAAGGAGAGAAGATCTCTTGGAAACAAAGCTTAAGGAAAAAGAAGAGACTTGTGAAGAACGTGAGGCCGAAGTAGTATCTCTGAGAAAGGAGTTGGAGCAAATTAAAAAGGGTTGTAAAAGCTCTCAAATACTTGATACTATTCTGAAAAATCAAAAACCTCAACATGATAAGTCTGGAATAGGTTTCAAGGGAGAATCCTCAAGCACTAAAAATAGTGCGAAAAGCTATACCGATGCACTTTCCTACAACCCAAAAGATGAAAAAGTATCTTATCAAAAGTGCATCCCAGATTCCAAGAATAAAGAAAGAGTTACTCCAAAGAAGAATGTGGAGTCGAATCATGGACACTACAGCAAATACAAATCTGTACCCCACCAAGGGCCCATCAAAAATCCAAAGGACAAGGGAGGAGTAATTCTCAGAAAGGAAAGCGAATTAAACCGTGGTTACTTCAAAACCATATTTCTTGGACACTGTTTTCACTGTAAAAACTTCGGTCACCAAGCTAGACACTGTATGGCTCGCAGAAGTGAGAAGACAACGCAAAAGGACCAAGTAATCAACTCATATGCTCCCAAAAGACAGGGAAAAATAAAAACCTTCAATTCATTCGATCCCTTGACTAAATTTGATCTGACTTGCTCTTTTTGCTACAATAATGGACACTATGAACAAAACTGCCCACTCAAAGGAAGAAAGACGAGCAGCAAGATTTGTACAATGGACAAATGCGGCCTAGCTCTATTTGCGCAAAATAATGGAAACCAATGGTTTGTGGATAGTGGGTGCTCCAGACACATGACAGGAGACAGAAGGAAATTTATCTCACTGAGCAAAAGGGAAGGGAATGTGTCCTTTGGAAGCGGAACTGGCAAAATTACAGGAAGAGGAACAATTACTCTGATCAATGGAAAAGGAAAAGCTCAAGATGCTCTGTTGGTTGACAGACTCAAACACAACCTTCTGAGTGTCAGCCAAATTTGTGATCAAGGACATAAGGTTGTTTTCAGCACCAAAGGCTGTGAAATAAGGAACTCTGCCTTAGGGAAACTTGTGGCAAAAGGAGTGAGAACACCAAACAACATTTACGTTCTGAACAAGATTCAGGAAAACAAATGCTACTTGAGTCAGGCAGATGAGAGTTGGTTGTGGCACAAGAGACTTGGACATACCAGCTTCGAAAATCTGGTCAATATCAGCAAGATCAAAGCTGTACAAGACATCCCAAGGTTGTCCTAACCAAATCAAGCAGTGTGTGGTCCATGTCAACATGGAAAATAGACCAGAACCAGCCACAAGACAGAGGAACACTATACATCAAAGCCCTTGGAGATCATACATGCTGATGTGTGTGGGCCAACTAGAAATCAAGCACTCCAAGGAGAAAGGTACTTTGTATTATTTGTTGATGATTATACTAGAATGATGTGGATATATTTCATAAAGTATAAATCTGAAACTTTTGAGTGTTTTAAGAATCTAAAAGCCCTTGTAGAAAATGAAAAAGATTCAAAAATTAAGTGTCTCAGAACAGACCAAGGAGGAGAATTCACATCAAACGAGTTGAGAGAGTTCTGCAATATTCATGGAATTAGAAGGGAATACTCGGTTGCCAGAACACCTCAGCAAAATGGGGTAGTTGAAAGATGAAACCGAACTGTCCAAGAAATGGCAAGAACCATGTTGTTAGCAGCAAACCTACAACCTAAATTCTGGAGGGAAGCAGTAGGGACAGCTGTCTATACATTGAATCGGACTCAATTGAGACCAAATTGTGACAAAACTCCTTATGAGCTGTGGAAAGGGAGACCTGCTTCAGTGAAGTATTTCAAAATATTTGGAAGCAAGTGCTTCATAAAAATAAATGATGGTTCACCTGGAAAATTTGATTCTCGGGTTGATGAGGGGATATTTCTTGGATATTCTCCAAGGAGCAAGGCTTACGAGTGCTACAATTTTCGACTGAAGAAAATAGTGGAAAGCATCAATTTAAAGGTTGATGAAGATCTTCCAGAAAAGGAAATTGAAGAACAAGATGACTTTCTCATTGAAGAAGAAGAATCTAAAGAAGAAGAGATAGATGATGAAGAAGAAGAAGATGAAAGAGAACCACCTCATACCCCTTCAAAGATGAAGTATGTAGAAAGATATCATCTAGAAGAACAGATCATTGGCGATAAAGATGAAGGTGTGCAGACCAGAAGAAGGATAACAACCTCACCCAAGAGAAAAGCCATTGCCCTCCTATCTATGATAGAACCAGAAACATTCATAGAAGCAAGTAAGGATCCTCATTGGGTAAAAGCAATGGAAGAAGAAATGGCCCAAATTGAGAAGAACAAGACATGGGAGCTGGTACCTCGTCCAAAGGAAAAAAGCATAATACGAACCAAATGGGTGTTCAAAAATAAAATGAATGAGGAAGGACAGGTTATCAGAAACAAGGCAAGACTTGTCTGCAAAGGCTATTCACAAATTAAAGGAGCTGGCTTTGAAGAGACATTTGCACCAGTGGCCCGTATGGAAGCTATCAGGATGTTCTTAGCATTTGCTTGCTCGAAAGGATTCAAAATCTATCAAATGGATGTGAAATCAGCATTTCTAAATGGCGAACTCAAGGAGGAAGTCTACATGGAGCAGCCAGAAGGTTTTGATCTGACAGCAGGAAAGGACCTAGTCTGTAAGTTGAAAAAGGCTTTTTATGGGTTGAAACAAGCTCCTAGAGCTTGGTATGCAAGACTGGACAACTTTCTCCAACAACAAGGCTTCAAAAAGGGAGTGGCTGGAAGCAATCTATACATAAAGATAGATCAAGGTAAGTTACTAGTTGCTCTTGTTTATGTCGATGATCTGATTTTTTCTAGTAATAATGATGAAATGAGCCATGAATTATCTCAAAGCATGGCAAAATAATTTGAGATGTCAATGATAGGTGAACTGTCCCACTTCCTTGGACTTTAAGTATCTCAAACCAGAGCAGGATTGTGTATATCTCAAGACAAATATCTAAAAGACATGCTCAAAAAATATGGAATGGAGGACTGTGCACCCATGAGCACTCCCATGACCACAAACTGCAAACTGAGCAAAGATGATGACTCCCTTCTAGTAGATGCAACTCATTACAGGTCAATGATTGGAGCCCTTCTATACTTAACAGCCACACGACCAGACATAATGCAAGCAGTAGGAATGGCGGGAAGATTTCAATCGGCTCCCAAACAATCTCATTTATTAGCTGTAAAAAGAATTCTCAGATATTTGAAGGGAACTTCTGATTTTGGTCTCTGGTACCCAAAGAGTTAAACATTGACTATAACTGCATACACCGATGCTGATTGGGCTGGAAACATAGATGATCGGAAAAGTACTAGTGGGAATGCATTCCTCCTAGGAGACTGTTTGGTATCCTGGCTCAGCAAAAAACAGTCATCCATATCATTATCCACAACCGAAGCCGAGTATATTGCTGCAGCAGACTGTTGCTCTCAGATACTTTGGATGAAGGAAGCGCTAAAATATCTCGACATATGTACAAATCAACCGATTATTGTCTATTGCGACAACACTAGTGCTATCAGTCTCAACAAAAATCCAGTGATGCACTCAAGAACCAAACACATACCAATCAAGTATCATTTCCTCCGTGAGCAAGTAGCTGAACAAAACATTGCTCTGGAATATATCAGTACTAAGGAGCAGATAGCTGATATTTTCACAAAACCTCTTCCTCGGGAAGCATTCAAAAATCTGCGACAAAAGATGGGGGTTATTTCTTTATCATCACTCAAGTTCATTCATAAAGATGCAGCAGGACAGGGGTAGCAGTTCGACAGGGGGAGTTCGCATGCATTCCTTTGCCATTGATGTCAAAGGGGGAGAAAGCAGAAGAATATTGCCATCAATAACAAAGGGGGAGATTGTTGGACACAGATTGTCATTGATGTCAATATGGAAATATTCAAGAGGAGGAGACAGAGCATATCAGAGCCAAGAGGAGCAAAAGGAGCCAAGAGGAGCGGACGAAGCCAGAGGAGCCACATATATCGGAGGAGTGCCAGAGCAAGAGGAGCCATATCAAAGGAGTGTCAGAGCAAGAGGAGACATCGGAGGAGCTACACGAGCAAACAGAGTGGACCGAGAGGAGCAGATGGAGCAAGAGGAGTGAAGAGGAGCAATATATATGGAGCAAATGGAGAAAATGGACCGAGAGGAGCAGATGGAGCAAGAGGAGCCAAGAGGAGCCATATATATATTACAAGAAAATAGGGCCATCGGAGGAGAAAACCCATATATATATGCCTTAACAATATCGGCGGGCACATATTACAAACAACAATGCCAAAGGAAGAACTATCAGGAGTCACTCCCGAAACCTCCGATTGCGATATACGGTTGTCGACCCGACGGGAATATAGACTGTGGCTTAATATCATATCGCATCCGCAGTGATCGCAAGTCATAAGGGATGGCACTATAATCTGCTGATTGCGATAGAGGCATGGACCCGATGGACTTATTAAAAACGGTCTATAATATATCGCATCCAGAATGTCAGAATTGTTCAAGGTGCAAGCTCCGAAATCTGGAGCCGAAACTCTTATCAAGAAAAATAGAAATCATATCAGGTCCACAGAACTCTTGTATCGCATTGGAGCAGCGGAGGTAGCGATCGACGAGATCATCCGGAGCCGAAATTATATTTGGAGTAGCCTAAAGGAGATCGGGTCCGCAACCCATCAAGACTCACCGATAAGAAATCCGCCGATATGACGGATCCGAATTCAGTTTAGGAAGAAATGTAAGGAGGCATCGGGTCCGCGTTACATCGGAGGAATGGGTCTATTGTTTACAGTGAACACCGATGTTCATCGGACCCGAAACAATATTAAAGGGAGTCTAAAGCCATATCGGGTCCGCACCTCATCGGAGGTCTGGGCTTAAGAGTTATTGCGACCGCCGAAATCTAGACCCGCCGATAATTGTAAAGGCGGGTGCATAATAATTGAAGTCCGGCATTTGAATTAGAGCAGGGGTTTATAATGTTTTCCATGTATTATATGATACATGGCCGCGGGGTTAAGGTATATATTAAAACCTGTGTGATGGTTGATTATTGATAGAAAGCGCCGAATAAAAGGTGGCTTCTGATGGTCGATTAAAGCGCTCGGTGATGGTTGATTAAAGGCTCGGTTGGTGGCTTCCGATGGTTGATTAAAATGCTTGGGTGGTGGCTTCTGATGGGTGATTAAACGCCTCTGATAAAGCCTATAAGGTATTAACCACAGGTCAAGAGCCGAGTTTTATTTAAAAAAAGGGGAGTTTGGGTTTTTCTACTCAGATTTGGAACACTTGTATAGACAGAAGAAGCAAAGGAATGGAAGCCGAAGTGTCAAGCGATCAAGTGAGGAGGAAGCCAAAGAGCCAGCATGTAAGAGGAAATGAATGGACAGGGGCATGGAGCATATAAAAGCAGCAAAAACAGAGAACTGTAGTGGTTGTTCGTGAACGGTATAACCTGAGCATGAGATAGGGAATGCAGCAGAGGCAGTGGAAGATGAAAAGAGCGCAGCAGCACACCAGTGTATACCAAAGAGGTTGGAGCCTCAGAATTGAACAGGATTGAAGTCCTTGGGAGTTGGTGCTCCTAAGTCCAAGATTGGTGTCTTGGCAAAATAGAGTTGGTGCTCAGGAGGTTGGAGCCTAACCAAAGTCCAAGTTGGAGCTTGGCAACCAATTGTGACAATCTATTTATTGTATTTATTTTTCTGCACAGTTATTTTAATAAAAGCATTTATTCCTGCTGTTCATTTTGTGTTCTGAACATATATGTTTTAACTAGTAAAACAATAGTGAGAAAAAGAAATACTGATTCAGTCCCCTCTCAGTATTTCCAACAATGCAGCGCACCTACTACACTCATGAAGTGCACTGAATTTCAGATTCACAAAACAGAGACTGCGCTGGGCTAGAGACGAGACTTTTCTTGGGTTCTGGGTCACAGTTTGCAGTTTAGTTCAGGGATTTTGGCCGAGCAAGTGGTAGTCAGTAAATCAACAACAAGGGTAGATCTAAGGAGGTTACTAGAGCCACCACAAGGGCAATTAGAGAGTTTGTAAATCAGTTTTTTAATTCATTAAAAAACCCTGGAGATTGACTGAAGCGACATTTATCTACTTTGCATTCGCATAGCAAATGCAGTTCGAAAGCTACCTGGCTCAACTTCAGGCTCTGTCTGTAAGTTTATAAAGTAAACAACAAGGTAGATAAACAAACAACCTAGTCGCTCCCCACCGGAGTTGCCATTTTGTTACAGGGAAAAGTGTATATGCAGAACTGCTAATCCCACTAAGGTGTGGTAGCTACCTTAGAAACAAACAAAGTAAAGCTACTTTCATTTTTCCTTTATGAAAGATAGATGAGAGAAGAATAAAGGAGACCAACCTTTGTCTTGCGCTTGGCTCCTAGTTCGATTCTTCTCTCTTCAGATAGTCCTTTGCTACTTGCTTCCTTGTACACCCAGCTTCACAGAGTACCTATAGAATCAAAGTAGCATAACACTATACAAGAACATGGATCTATTATCATAAACAATCTAGGATCAGATCTAAATTGACCATACAAATGCATAAAACATAAACGACACAAGAGTATGGAGGAAAACTTGAATAGCTTTTATTGATAATCAAGAAAGAGCCAAAAGAGTTACAACTAGTTGTTCTGACCCACCATCATCCTCTCAGCAAGTAAGCCCTTATTCACCTCATACAAAGCTTAGATCACCCAACACTATGATGTTGTCTCAAGAAACCAACAACAATTCCTTACAAGATGCAAAATTCCAGCCTCTGGATCTCTGGGATGAGAGATCCATATATAGATATCTGTAAGAGAGATGAGTCAGCTTGTGATTTGATTAGTATCTTCCTTCTGATAGTTCTTGCTTCCACTTGGAGATTGATGATCTCTTACTCATCCTTGGTCGAATTCAGAGAGGCAAGTGTCACAAGAGAAGTTTTTGGAAGATTCCATGCCTCTCCACCTCGCGGATTGACACTGCCATTTGTCACTTCTCACCCATCGCACCCCATAGAAGGGATTTTTGAAATGCAACGCACCCACAGAGTGTACTTAGGTGAGATGCAACGCAGTTTGCCTATGGAGCAGGTGAAATGATCTTGTTTTGACCAGTTCTGAGCAGTTTTTCATGGAGAACTTCTGGGAGAAGCTGTAATCAGTTGACCTTGTTCCTTTAGCGGTTAGAACAACACTTTTAGGGACTTAGGAGCCTTTGGTTTATGGACATTTTATACTTGGAATTGCAGTGACCAAAAATGTCTATAACAGTCATAGGCATCAAATATTTCATCTTTGATGCAAGAAGTGGTATATATTTGTTGGAAATTCTGTTGAACTTTTGAGGGCTGTATTGATAATGTGTTGTAGTGATTCTTGGTCCCTGGAGTGTTTCCTCCGATGTAAAATTTGCAGTGAAAAAGTGGCATATATGCAATAGTATGGTGAATACGGTGTCTTAACAATTTCTGTTGGATTGTGGTATTAGACAGTGTATGCTCTGCGTTTGTTAGAAGACTTCTTGGTATTATATGAAAAATAATATACGTTGCAGGCCGATATATTATTAAAATCAAATGTTTTAAAAGCATCTTCAAATCAAGTTCTATCAGTTTGTGTTGAGTTGTCCTTTGTGGGTAGATTTTATCACTATAAAAGAGTCAAATCTCCTTAATAATTTGCTACATATACATCTGAAGCAGGGGCGAGTATTCTCTAATCTCCTGGAGGTTTTCTTGAAACTATGCATAGTTGGAAGGCTTTTGAAAGGTCATGGTAAAATGCTATGGTATATATGACCATCACTATATAGTTTGCTAAGTATTTGGACATGTAAGGAGGTATATCATTGATGTTTCAGCATGCTAGAGATTCATTCCAATGCCCATGACATGGTGTTATAATTATTGAAGTTTTGATAGCCATAATTTCTGATTTCAAAGTGAAGGAGTACTTGAAGGATCCAAGCAAGTTTGCAGTTGTTGTTGCCCCAATTGTAGCATTGTATTTAAAACCCATTATAGTTTCTGTCTACATATATATGCATTGATTCCCTGATTCATTCGCTGCACATTTATACAATATATTGCTGTGTATTGTGAGTGGATATTACTTTTCTGCATTAAGTAATAATTGTGATCAGTTTTTAAGGTGTAAATCTGACATTGAAGAAAAAAGTCCAGAATCAATGAAGTATTAGAGTTCATGAAAACTCTTATACAATCTACTATTGATGACACATTACAAATCAGCATATGATCTCTCTCAGAAATTCAGACATGTCTACAAAATGCATAGGAAAAGATTGATTTTTTGCAGCTTGAATCTCAGCTACAACAAGAAGAATTACAGCAGTGGAGTCATCGTTCTGAATCTGTTTCTGTTCATAACATTGAGACAACCACCCATCAGCAACAAGTCAATAATGTTACTGTTCATTCAAATAAAGCAGCAGTTGTACATGCAGATGCAGAAACTCAGTGTGCACTTCCCAAGCCCATCATTAGACCTTGGGAATAGCTTGTCCACAACAAGCACAGAACTAGTCTAGGATATGACAAGGACTTGTCCTTTCATATTCCAGACTATGCCAAGCCTATTTAGTTTTAGAGCGCTGGATTCATTCAAGACAGTTCACCTACTCCTCATGACAGTTCAGCTTCAGCTGTTCCAGACTCTGCCCCTCTTCCACAACAACAACAACAACAACACCAACAGATTGTAAAATGCCAACACTATGACCGAGTTGGCCATTTGAAAGATCATTGTTTTGATCTTCATCCATGTAAGCACTATCATAAAACCAGTCATTCTTCACATAGATGCTTCAGAAATAAACGTCCTGCAAGAACAAAGATTCATCTTGGATGGATTGCTTCTTGGCAATGGGCATCAACAGCCAAGAAGATATTCCAAACGCATGTCAAAACTTGTTCCAGAGTATTAAACAATCTTGCAGTTGAGTTTTTTCCATCATCTCACCTTGTATCTGACAGGGGGGAAATGATGGTCATCTACAAGCTTCAAAGTCACATCAAGCAAGCCTGAGCCACAACCTGCCACAACAATTTCAGAGTTGTAGCCAGAGACAAAGATGCCCGTGAACATGCCTTCAGTTGGCAATCTGGGACACTTCCTCTAGCAGAAGACTTCAGCTTCTTGCCAGTTTTGGAAGAATTCTAAGAACAAAATTGAGAACACTTCCTCTAGCAGAAGACACCATATTCTTGCCAGTTTTGGAAAAGTTCCAAGAATTGCATTAAGCATTCCAGAGTTGTTGGTCATCCTTAAACCATCACAGGTTGAGACTTCCCTTTTCAGGTTGAAGTTCTCCCTTTTATGTGGGGTGAGACCTCCCTTTATTGGTTGAAGGTTTCCCTCTTCAAAACAATAGGAGCACTTCCTCTAGCAGAAAGCTTCAGTTTCTTGCCAGTTTTGGAAGAGTTCTGGGAACTGCACTAAGCGTTCCATTGTTGGTGGTCATCCTTAAACCACCACCCTTTATACCAACATTTTAGGGAGCACATTCATCCTAGTGTTGCCATGCATTTTTTGAACATTTTTTATTACAGCTGTCTTCTTGGACTCATACATAACCCTTCGGATTAAGGGGGGGAATGTTGGACACCTAATCCTCAATAGGTTAGTGTGGAATCCGAATGGACAAAAGGAGTCCAAGAGACCTTGGCATGTGAAACCCAACGGTCACATAATGTACTATAAATGTATATCTCTTATTAATAAAAATTGTACTCTCATAATTTATCATTTAGATTATTCTTGCTTCCATGTGTGTTTAACACATACAACATCGCGCAGTAAATAGACAGTATAATTGCACACGATATCAAACATGTAATAACAAAAGAACAAATAAATGGAATTCAGATAAACTTCTCTTTATTATTCTTCTTCCTTAATTATAGACACGACTCCACCCTACGCACTTAGCTGCAGGGGTCTACGCACTCAACTGCAGACACTACTAGGCCTCTACGCACTCATCTGCAGAGCCTCTTACTACTACTACGACCCAAGAATATTTAGACTCTTACGCTATGCTTGAATCATTTGTACTCATTTGTCTCTCTCTTCTTAGCTATCTTCACAGCTTAGAGCCTCGCTCTATTTATTTAATCCGATGGTCCACGAACCATGGGTAGGCCGACATGACATTACATTACATTACAAAACTTAGGGTGGACAACCCTATGACTCAACCTATACTTCACGCTCCGCGCCCACAATTCGCGGAGTCTTACAATACACATGACCCAAAGCTTGGGCTTTGAGCCCCAAAACATGTTGTGGGGGGATTCCATGCCCAACATTCTATATGCTTTTTACCTATTTATGAGAAGTAATAAATGTTATATTTCTCTTTGATATGTTTATGTAATAAGTGGAAATATCTTAAGTAAAATATTCGCACGAAGTCCTTTCTGAATGCAAAGTAGTAGATCAGTATAAAACATAAGAAAATACATGGGTGCCACAACACAATATCCCTCTAGCTTTGGAAACCTAGTTCTGCAACCTCCGATAATCACTTCAGGTGAGACTGTGATTTGCTTGCAAGTCATTTTTGAGAGGGCCAGTGGTTGAGGGTTTTGTTGGTGCATAGGTCACTCTGAACCTGGGTCCAATCCCCTTAACCCAACAAATTGTTTCATTTTTAGGAGCAAGATCTATTTGAAGGATATTATTGTGGAGGTAAATCCTCTTTGTGGACAGAGATGATCCCTACTAGCCCAGACCGGGTCTAGAAACAATCACACAATGCTATCACGCAAGTTCCTAATTGCAAATAAGAAGTGGATGGTGAGAACCTACTTGGATTCCAGTGCTAGTGTTCGTCGAAGAGATGTCGCCCTCGTTCCTTCGCCTTGGCTGGCCACGATCCCCACGATCTCCGTGATTGGACACCTACACATGCAAAGAACAACACGAATACAAGCATAAAATCTAGTAGATGCAATTATATATCAGTCAGAAAAGATATAACTCAACATCAAACATAAGACAATGAGAGTGGAACCATAATGATAGTCATCTATTATTAATAAATAACAAAGAAGAATACAACCATTGTTCTGACGTCAAATCCTCCTTTGGCTGGGTAGTCAGTTACACAAGTCTTGCAAAGCTTGTTGGGATGAGGAACAAGCCTCTCTCTTTTTGGGTGACAAGAATCTCCTTACTTAGATTTGGCCTTATGGTTGCAAAGAAGGCTCTTGCAGCTTCAAACTCTCTATCACTAGAACTACTGTAACTAGCTTGCTCAAGGCATAGAGGCAAGCTTTTATAGATAGAGAAGAAAGAGATAGGATCAACCACATTATTCATGGGATTGGCTTTATCACTTGGAAACTTCCATGAGAGGTGGAAAACCACTTTCCCTTCTATGGAGATTCGAAGCCAAACCATCCTAGCTCAACATAGATTTAGTTGGTGAATGGGTTGAAGAGAACCTTTGGAAGCTTGTTGGTTAAAAACTTTACTCAATTCGGTTGGCGCGAGTGCAACTCTGGGACAGAGCGCCAATGGCGCGTCCTTTTTAGAGGATTTCCCTCATTGGCGCGGGCAATGAACTGTGGACCCGCGCTAATGCAAAAAGAGCTGTTTTCATGGATATTTTGCAGGAGATGTCTTTAGGGAAAATGAAGCTCATACTTAGAGGAACATGATGCAAGTGGTTTCAGGTCATGTCACTTCTCACAGGTCCCGGAATGAGTCCTCCAGTGTGCGGGTGAGGGGTAATAGGGACGGTGACAAACGGTGACAGATTGCTGTGTAACAGATGCCCCCTAAAGCATGAGGCTCGAGAGAGAGAGGGGTGAAATGCTTTACAAGAACATGCTTGACTGAAAACACGGCCGCCAGAGAACCTGCGTATGAAGTACAACTGATATCTCAAGTACATGATATACGCGGTATGGGCACAGCCATCCATAGCAGAGTACATAATAATCTAGATCCAAGGTATGGGCGCAGCCATCCAGTGAGGATCGATATAGAGACTCAGGCATGGTCGCAGCCATCCAGTGAATGAGTCATGTAATGAACATAATAATCCACAAATCGCAACCTGGATTCCAACAGACAAAATCCAGGGTCTTGCGCTCCATCTCGACCCGAACAGAGTACAAGTCCAAGCATGCGAATACATGAGTTGAAGTCGAACATGCATGAACATCATCTGATTACCAGTCAATGATGAAAATTATTAATAGATGTGAGAGGTACCACTAATAATGACAATGACCCTCAAGGTACTATAGGTACAATCTACGGTGTGCGAATAAGTGAGCTGGCATCGAACACCCATAGAATCATTCGAGCGGAGGCCAATGATGAAAACCTCTCGTCGAACACGAAGAACCTGCCATTGAGGCATGCAGGCTCCAAGGCACCGAAAGGGAGTCTCTAGATCAACTTCCTAGATAATGAGCTGATGTCGACAGGAAGTGACCTTGATCAAAGGTGGGCCATAGTGTTTCCCACATCAGTGACACGAGACAGAGGAAGAATGTTGTGGTGAATCAAAATTATGTGAGGTATCAGAGGAGGTTGTAATCTTGCAGAGGTCAACTTCTCTTGAACATATCGGCGGCACGACAGTGGACTTGGCAGTATTTGACATAAAATGAGCAGAGGTCATGGTGACAAGGCAATGAGCAGATGAGAGGCCAAATAGGATAACCCAAACCCACGGAGGCTAGTGTAAAACAAGATGAGATGTTCCCACCCAAACACGAATGCAGACTAGTGCCATGTTCAAGAGCGACATATTACCGACACGACAATAATTATGGGTCCATTTTCCCCACCATTTTTGGCGAGTACCCCAGTCATTTTTAACAAGCTTGACGAGGATAGCATATGCTTGTGAAGCGTCATTATGATGGAATCCGATGTCATTAAGTGTTAACGAGTCTGAAAAAGGAAGAACTCGGCGTCTTTTCCTGTTTAGAGAGTCAGAAAAGACAGCAGAAAAGAGAACTCCAATGGGGGTCCTTTTTCGTAAAGTTGTGTCTCCCGAGCCCGAAAAAGTATAAAACAATGCTCGAAAGAACCGCTCGACCATTACGATCAAGGAGTAATTTTCATTTAAAGTGACATTGATCTGAAAAAGTAAAAAAGTGATCAACATCACGTCATTTCGTAACCATTAACGAACCTGAAACGACAAGGGTCCGATGATCTTTTCGTTTTTACACGGTCGGAAAAGGGTTTAAAGACAACCGCCTCCTATTTACGTTTAACAATTCAAGAGGGGTAACTCGGCAATCTTTTCATTTTTAGCGAGTCAGAAAAGAGCTGAAAGATGACTCCATAGTAACTTTTTCGTGCATTTACCGAGTCTGAAAAAGTATAAAATATAACTCGTTTCACCATCGAAGTTGCAAAAAAGGACCTGTCATAGCACCAAAAGCAAGCGTAAAATCCATTTTCGACCAAAAATATATGAAAATACTCAAAAAACAACTTTTTAAACCTAATTAGAAGTCAAAAAGTCTATAAATATGGTGAAAATGTAAAAAGTAGAATTACTTTTTACTTTTTACCTCTTGCATAGTAGTAGTGGTCCATTTGGGGAGCGAACTTCGAGCAGCGATTACCGCCAATCCGTGCAACTATTTGAGATTCCGCCAGTTCCAGATAAGAGGCGCTTCCCTTAGCTCCATTTTCATACTCTTTTTATGCATTTTGTTCCCTAATTGAGCCTCCGCAAGGGGGATTTTAAAATTTAGGGTTGCGCCCCATTGGCACGGGTATCCGGCACGGGTCCGCGCCAATGGGGTGATTTGCCCAAAGGTGCCGCGCCATTGGCACGACTGTTTTAGAAACAGTCGCGCCAACTGCGCGACCTAACTTTTTTCTTGAATTTTCCTATCATTTTTGAAATTTTTCCGGTTTGTGAGCCTACCAGGGTTTCAATAATGATCTATTCATCCTTGTGGGTGCAGGAAACAAGCAAAAATGGTGGTGGAATGGAAAGAACAGGAGCATGATGCCGTAGATGCCTTGGCCATAGCGGATGAGGGATGTATGAATGCTCTGAGAGACTGTGGTCTCAAGAAATTCTTCCTCACCTCTTATCTACGAGCTCAACCGGAGCTATTACAGTTCATAGTGGATGCTTGGGATGTTGATGACCAAGTATTTCGATTACGGGATCAGACCTTAGAGCTGGATGTCTCTGTTGTGTACTTCATTACTAGGCTGTCACGGAGAGGGGCGAGCCCCATTTTGACCGGGAGCAGGCCTTTCGGAGAGAAAATAGGTGAAGTGAAGGCCCGAGTGTGTTCAGAGGCACAATTTGGGAAAAACAGTGCCAAGGTGGATATCGCCACCATCCATGACTTGGTTCTTAAGGTGATACTGTTCACCATCACGCGTGCAGCTGGGGTACAGGCGCCCCATGAGGCAAGCAAGAATCATCTGTTACTAGCGACAGAATGCCTCAGCCCCACCATTTTTGACTGGGCTACAGTGGTGACTACAAATATCAAAAGGCAGCTTACAAAGTGTAAGCGCGGGGGAGTGAAACAGTTCGGGTATGGCTCGATTGTGGTGTCGTTCTTCTTGGAACGATTACCCCTCTTCTAGTAACAGGGAGCTGTAGTGGCAGACCCATTGCCACGAGAGCCTAGGATGGGTCGCTGGGCAGCATTGATGCCCAGAGGAGGAGGGGGCCAGCATATGTCTTAGCGGCCCGAGTTCTTCATATGGCTTCGCCGCCAACTGATCATTGTAGAGGATTGGCCATACACGGGAACCAACTTCATGGGGGACCCAGACCTCCCACTGCCAGAGGGAGAGGAGTGGGAAGAGGAGCTAGGTATGACCTTCATTTTTATTCTCTTTAATGAGTCAAAAAGGGAAAATACTCGTTAATCTTTTCATATTTTATGAGTCAGAAAAGAGCTTAAAGGAGACTCGTCCTAGAGTAACAAGTGGTATAAAGGGTAGCAACTGGTTCCGGTAATGGTGGAACTGCTCAAAAACATGTAATGGTCAAGAGGCTGGCTAATAAAACCACTCATCGTTGCGGCTCCTCAGGAAAGGAAAAACCACCAAGTGAGAGCATATGATTAGCCAAAGAGATGGTAGCAATAGAATGAAACAACCAAGGCTCATTTAGCAAAATTTAGTGGATAAATACAGCAATCACGAGATGTAAAATGGGTATGGGTTCATTTTTACACAAGCTTGAACCATGGAGAACTTTGCTTGGATTCAGTGTCATGTTTACACAAGCTTGAAACGAAAAACTATGCTTGTTATAAGTTCACATGCCCCCAGCATAATGACGCAAATCGAGGTACATGCCCCCCAAGCTTCATTGCATTCAACAAAGTGGAGGGAATGAAGGTTCACTTTCAAGATCTTGGAAAGACTCGACTTGGATTTTACGAGATCTCAATCAGAAGACTCGATCGGGAAAGGGAGTTGTTTCATTTTTTAATGAGGTTGACACAGTAAAAGAACTATCCTCATAACCCTTGTTACATTTTTTTAACGAGCTTGACACAAGATCAGGAACTATGCTCCAATGGAACTTCACCATAATGAATAGGAAGTTGAGGCTCCCAAGAGTGCCACTCCTGATGGAAGGGAAGGGAAACATCTTGGAAGTCAGGGCCCAATGCCCCCAGGACACTATGCACGATGGCGGCATCACTGGATCCAGGCATGGGATAGGTGGCCACGTAGTTGATCTGTGGTGGGGTAGATGCAACTGGTGGATGAAAACTAGGATGGGATGACAATGGCGTAGGAGGCATCGGGGGACTAACGAATGACACTTGATCGATAGTCACAATTCTTCCATCGTGCGGAAAGCAAACCACACGGAAAAGCGAAGAAACGAGGACCCCCATGGCGTAAACTGTTATGAAACCAGCTCAAGAAAAGATAGAAAAGATAGATCAACGCCTTAGAATTCATCTTCTTCGAGGGGGCAACCTCCTTTACATTACATAAATGAACAATTCTTGGATGATACAAATGACAAAACCTCCTTTCTATATATAGGAGTCTAAGGAGTCACAATATAATCCAGCCGACCTAACAATAATAATATAAAGCCACAAAAATAACAATAGAGGGATTCTATGGGGCACAGAAATAACAATATGGGGGTAATAGGGGCACAACAATATAAATAAGGGGTATAACTACAATAGTAATGGGGTAATCACTAGTATTATAGGGACCCAACATGCCCCTCTCCTTCAAAAAAGTGTTGTCCTCAACGCTTGAGTAGTTCTGGATACTTCTGCATAAAATTCTCATCCTCCCATGTGGAATCTTCAGCAGATAAGTTCTTCCACTTGATAAGATACTTTGAAATTGATCGATTTCGTAGCTTTCGAGTTCTTGTTTCTGCTTCTGGTTCCAATATAATTTTTCCTTCCTCGTCAAGTTCTGGCAATATTGTTTGAATTGAGAGCTTGTCACCTATAACCTTCTTTAAACATGAAACATGGAAAACTGGGTGCAATCGAGAAGCTGCAGGAAGCTCCAATTTGTATGCCATAGTACCAATCTTTTGCAACACCTTGTACGGACCATAATACTTTGGTGATAATTTATTATCCTTCTTAGCTTGCTTTAGGGACATTTGCTTATATGGTTGTAGCCGTAGGAATACCCAATCACCTACATCAAAACTTCTTTCACTGCGATGTTGATCTGCCTGTTGTTTCATTCTATTTTGTGCCAACACGAGGTTATCCTTTAAGAGTTGGAGGACTTGTTGTTGATGTTCGATGTGATGTTCCACTGCCTGAACCTTAGAATTTTCTCTTAAATATGATGTGATGGATGGTGGTTGATACCCATAAAGTGCCATAAATGGGGTCATTTTTGTTGCTGTATGGAAGGAAGTGTTATACCACCATTCAGCCAGAGGCAACCATTTGACCCATTGTGTCTGTTTATCAGATACAAAGCAACGAAGATATCCTTCCAAACATTTGTTTACTATCTCAGTTTGCCCATCAGATTGAGGATGATAAGATGAGCTATGAGCTAACTGAGTACCAAGACAAGAAAATAATTCTGTCCAAAAATTTCCAGTGAAAATGGGATCTCTGTCACTTACAATAATCTTTGGGTTTCCATGTAGCTTTTGAACTGTTTCCATAAATGCAGTAGAAACTGTACTGGCTTTAAATGGATGTGATAATGCACAAAAGTGTGCATACTTGGTAAGTCTGTCAACTACCACCATGATGACACTCTTTCCCTCAGACTTGGGTAAACCTGTGATAAAATCCATTGAAACCTCCTCCCAACGTTGGCTTGGAATGGATAAAGGTTGTAATAGACCCGGTGTCTTAATTGTTTCAACTTTATTTTGTTGGCAAACCAAACATTCCGCCACAAACTTTTGAATATCTGATTTAAGGCCATCCCAAAAAAATTCCTTCTTAACCCTGTGGTAAGTTTTTAAAAATCCTGAGTGCCCTCCTAAGGGAGAAGTGTGCAATTCCATAAGAATCTTTTGTTTTAGCTGGGAATTCTTACAGAGGTATAAGCGATCTTTGTACCATAACGAATCATTTTTCCAGCTAAATGTATCAGAAGTACTGGAATCTTGTTGTAGCTTTCGAATAAGTGCCCACACTTCTTCGTCATTCTTCCATTCCTCCCTTGCTTCGTTTATCCAATCTGGTTGGATAATAGAAATGGCACACAACAATGCTTCCACATCCTCATCCTTTCTTGAGAGTGCATCTGCCACCACATTTTGCTTCCCTTTTTTGTAGATGATTTCAAAGTCATAACCCAACATCTTTGTGACCCACTTTTGTTGCTCTTCAGAGGATAATCTTTGTTCTAAAAAGTATTTAAGGCTATCATGATCCGTTTTTACCTTGAAGTGTCTTCCCATTAGGTAGGGTCGCCATTTCTTAAGTGCATGGAGTATTGCCAACATTTCCTTCTCATAAATAGCTTTGCTTAAAAACTTTCCCTTGATTGGACGACTTTCAAAAGCAATGGGTCTTTCATCTTGCATTAGAACAACACCAATTCCATTTCCTGAAGCATCACATTCCACAATAAAGGTTTTTGTGAAGTCCGGTGTAGCTAAGACCGGTGCTTGGCACATTGCCTCTTTAAGATGTTCAAAGGCCTTTGTTGCTTCCGGAGTCCATGAAAATGAATCTTTCTTCAATAATGTTGTTAGAGGTGCTGCTATTCTCCCATAATTCTTAACAAACTTGCGATAATACCCTGTCAACCCAAGAAATCCTCGCAGATGCTTTATGGATGTGGGGATTTTCCATTCCTTAATGGCTTTAATTTTGCTAGGGTCTACCTTAACTCCTTCATGAGATACAATATGACCCAAATATTCCACCTCCTGGACTCCAAAGAAACATTTGGATCTTTTTGCATATAATTGTTTCTCCTCCAATAGTTGTAGCACCCTGTCAACATGTTCAACATGATCCTTCCAAGACTTGCTGTAGATTAGTATATCATCAAAAAATACTAACACAAATTTTCTAAGGAATGGTTTGAAAATTGAATTCATCAAACCTTGAAATGTTGAAGGTGCATTGGTAAGGCCAAAAGGCATGACCAAAAATTCATAATGACCCTCATGAGTTCTAAATGCCGTTTTCGGAATGTCTTCAATCTTCATTCTGATTTGATGATATCCCGAACGAAGATCCAACTTGGTGAAGTAAATTGATCCATGCAATTCATCCAGTAATTCATCAATGACAGGAATGGGGAACTTATCTTTAATAGTGAGCTTGTTGAGCTCCCTATAATCTGGACACATGCGCCATGATCCATCCTTCTTGTGCACCAATACTACTGGAGCTGAGAAAGAACTTTGACTCGGTTGAATTATACCAGCCTCTAGCATTTCTGCAACCATACGTTCAATTTCACTTTTTTGGACATAGGGATATCTGTACGGCCTGATGTTTGGAGGAACACTTCCTGGAATCAGATGAATAGCATGATCATGATCACGCATAGGTGGGAGACCTTTGGGAGTCTCAAATACCTTGGAATGATTGTCCAGGACTTTTTGGAGATCTGGAGAAATAGATGATTCCAATGTGGAAACATCTAGCGAACATAATTGTGCAATTACACCTCTTTGCTCCTTTTTTAGAAGCTTTGTCATGCCATTAGAGCTGATTATCTTTCCTGGTTTCCCTGCAATACCCCTTAATTCAACTTCCTTTCCTTCCGTAGAAAATTTGATGAAAAGTTCTTGAAAATTAAAAGCTATTGTACCCAAGGATTGTAGCCATTGGACTCCTAGTACAACATCAGCACCTCCCATTGGAATGGAAAGCATTGGGCTAGTCAATACATATTCTCCCATGGATAGCTTGATATTATGGCACTTTCCAGAGCAATTTATTGTTCCTCCATTTGCAATCATCACTTGACACTCTGGTGCTGGATATAGGAAGCAATTCAATTCTTTTGCTACCCTACAATGAATAAAATTGTGGGTGCTTCCTGAATCAATCAACACTATTACCTTTTTCTTCTTGATTTGTCCTTCTATCTTGATGGTTTGAGGAGTGGTAATTCCCGCCAATGCATTACAAGATATGGTCGGATTTATTTGTTCTTCATCTAGGCTTTGTTCCTGGAGTATATCTTCTTCTTTTGACCTTTCTTGCTCCTTTTCTTCTTCCTCTTCACAATCTATGTAGAATAATTTCTTCTCAGCACACTTATGACCTTTAGTGTATTTGCTATCACAACTGTAACAAAGCCCTTTTGCTCTTTTTTCTTCCAATTGTTGTGGTGTCAACCTTATAGGTTGTGGAAGACTAGGGGCAACAACACTTCCGTCTTTATAGTTGTGAGTGGTATGCTTCCTGGTTGCCATAATTTTGCTTTCCATTTTTCTTGCTAACCTGAATGCCTTCTCTAATGAATCAGGTTCCCAAAGGCGAACATCATGTTGGATATTATCCTTTAAAGACCCTATGAACACATCAATCCTATGCTCCTCTGGAATATCTTTTACCCTTATGTTCAATTTTTGGAACTCCTCAATGTGCTCCATTATTGAACCCTTTTGTTTGAGACTTATCAATTGGCTAAAAAAAGTGTTGCTTTTTGTATCCTCATAATGTGCTATCAATTCTTCCGTAAAAATTGCCCAAGTGATAAATTGTTTACGAGAGCAAAGCCATTGATACCATACAAACTGATTTGGTTCCAAATATACAGTTGCCATACGTACCTTTTGTGTGTTTTGCACATTATTGAGATCGAAGAATTGCTCCATCTGTAATATCCATGTGGCGGGATCCTTGCCATCAAACTTCCTCATATCGATTTTTGGAATATGGTGATTCTTCGATCCAACATTAGAGTCTATGGAATCATGATTAACATTTCTTTTGTTCTCATCATGAGTTTCCTTTACTACCTTTTCACCATTAGTGACACTTTCTTGTAGCAACTTTTTCAATTCTTCCATGTCTGTCTTCAAATCTATCTTCAAATCTGCCATCGAATCCTCCATCTTAGCTTCCATGCCCTTTATCTTAGATTCCACACCATTTATCTTAGATTCCACGCCACTTATCTTAGCTTCTGTTAGCTTTTGTGAGCGTGACATTTGTTGCACTTGTTCTTGTAATTTTGATATATCATGTAGCATTTCTTCCTCTTCTTCATGAGTCATGCTAGAGCTTTCAGGTTCCTTACTAGGTGTTTGCATTTTCTTTCCTCGGGGCATCAGTTACCGATAATAATGCTTTACTATGCCCTTTGAATTCCGTTAAACCAAGCTTACACAAAAATTTAAAAAAAAACTACACACCTTTTTTCACTTTATAGAAGCCTGATATTGAATCTGATGTATCTCTGTAATTTCGGATCATCCAGTTCTGAAATTGCTACCTGTAGTAGCCTTCTATGTCCTCTTTCCAATGCCACAAGTCTGAGCCCAATTGGATTCTCCAAGGAAGAGTTATGTGAAATCTCCCACAGTGACTTGCTTTTAGACTGGTTCAGTAGAGCGAACTTGTACGACGTGCCACGAGTCACTGTTTCAACCTTTGAATCTGAAACACACACACAAGAAACTACAGTCCGTCCTCTTTCTGTACCTTCTTACGAAATTTCAATCTGATCCCCAGAGAGAAAGTTATGACGATTTTCCCCAGGTCACCTGTTTTGAATGTAATTCAGGAGTCTGCAAAAAGACCAACTTCCTCAGATCATATCTCCGCAAATATCACATGAAAAGCTCTGAAATTTGGACCCAAGGTTCAGTTCGATTTCTTCTCAAATGGGTTTTTTTTGCGACTTCTGAAACGTCACAGAAAAAAAGTTATAGCGAAAATTCCACGATGACCTGTTTGGAGCAGCGAAACCCTAGAATCCAAAGCTCTGATACCAAATGTTATGAAACCAGCTCAAGAAAAGATAGAAAAGATAGATCAACGCCTTAGAATTCAGCCTCTTCGAGGGGGAAACCTCCTTTACATTACATAAATGAACAATTCTTGGATGATACAAATGACAAAACCTCCTTTCTATATATAGGAGTCTAAGGAGTCACAATATAATCCAGCCGACCTAACAATAATAATATAAAGCCACAAAAATAACAATAGAGGGATTCTATGGGGCACAGAAATAACAATATGGGGGTAATAGGGGCACAACAATATAAATAAGGGGTATAACTACAATAGTAATGGGGTAATCACTAGTATTATAGGGACCCAACATAAAAATAGTCACGACCAAGGAGAAGACTAAAGTCTAAAACACCTTGGGTAACCAAGACGTCTATATAGACGGTTTTGCCTCCCAAAGTAATAGGGAACTTTGGGAGAACTCCTAGAGATGGACAGGCTCCTCCGTCGAAGGCCAACAGATTCTGAGTGACTGGCCCAAGCTGCGGGGAACCTAAAGCTTGCCAAGTAGTGTACGGCATAAGACTGACAGACGCCCCTTCATCCAAAACAGTGCCAGGTACTGCCTTAGCACAGGCATGTACTGTGATCTGGAAAGGCATATGGGATGGAAGGCGACCGACGATTAGGCGATTCCAATCAAAGGAAGCGACCAGACTACTGGGTGGGGGAATCGTATGATTGCCCCCATGTGCTAAAGGAACCGAAGGAGAAGCTTCGGGAGCAGCTAGGTTAGGAGAGTCATTCCGAGACTCAGGAGAATCTGAAGAGATGAGAATAACATGGGCATGATTCTCTTCCGAAACAGTGTGAGCGAGCGGCGGACTCGAGTCGACACTCTTTCCGACCAATGGTGGGTCTGGAACAGGCTGGGGACAACCAGGTTCGGGAAGAGGGGGCTAGACAAGAGAAGAATATGAATCAATCTCTTTGTCAGCAGGGGAACAATCTGCGGCTACAGAAAGACGTTCATAACCAACAGGAAGTTGGGGTGAAGGAGCTGTAATATTTTCCAAGACAACGGAGGCTGTATCCATGAGTGGACAAAGGTGAAGGGGATGATTTCCTTCACAAAGTCTACAAGGGATTCGAATCTTCCCTTTTCCCTTACCATTCCCAACTGATAAGGTAGCATCGTCATGAGCTTTAGAGGATGATGAGGGGCAGGCCGGATCACGAGACCATATGTCTAGTACCCTGGGAATGCCAGGACAATCGCGAAGAAGATGGTCCTTCTTACATAATCGACAAGGAAACTTGACCTTCTGCGGAGGAGCAGAAGGTGGCCCGACTTCAGGTGTACTCGAGGGGGTAGCTGAACTTGTAACCTCTCCCTTAGGAGCCTTCTTCTTCTTCTTCTTCTTCTTAGCCACCTGGTTACTCGAATCTAGACTTTCACTAGGTGAAGTAGAAGATGAGGACGTAGAAGTGGGCGTAGAAGGGGAGAGATCCACCTTAGAATCAACATGGTGTTGTTCAGGTGGAGGGACGGATTGACTAGACAGTGAGATGGCAGGGACCAAAGAGGTTGCGAACAACCAAACCGGCAATCCAACAGTTAACCCCGGGAGGGACAACGTCGCCATATAAGGAGCACCAACATTTCCAAAAGCAGCGAAATGACCAGGGTTCCCGTCAGAGGGGATCCTTGGGTTGGTGAACCCCGGAAAAGTTTCCATTAAGAACGAAAAGAAGCCTACTCAAGCTAACGCAAACAAGATCTAACCAAGTAATGTTAATCGCGGCCAAATAAATTTTAAGACGCAAGGACACAACTTGACCTTTTCATGTTTTAAGAGTCAAGAAAAGGACAAAAAGATGACTCTAGTCTCCTTCGAATGTTTAGTGAGCCCGAAGTGACAAATGCTCAGATGAGCCTTTTCAATTAAGGTGTCTAAAAAGGATCAAAAGTGACTACTCTGGAGAGCTAGGCAAAAGGTTTACCAAACAAATCCGTAAAACTACATATACACCTTGGCAGTCATATGAAAACCAAGGACTTCCCGTACGGCAGTCAATCTTCTCGAATGTTGTGTTCAGTGCGTTACAACTTGTAAGGTGGCAGACACGGCTTCCTGTGGATAAAGGACGATAACCTAGTGGGGTCTTCCCATATACTCGATGGTACGTGGGAGCTCAAGTCCGTGCTAGACCACTTGTTGCATCACGGAAGGAGGAATCACCCAACCTTAAGTGAAACAAAAGTGACTAGGTTTAACGACGCCGGAGCACGTCTCTAGCCTAGACCTCTAAACAGTGAGCGTTATGTTCCAATGCATTTTTAAGTTCATTCAGTTCATTTTATGGTTGATCTTTGATTAGGTTTTGATTTCCAGGTCCTACCATATGTAATCTCTCACAATTCCCTAAATGCAAGCTATATGCCAAAAAATATCATTTCGTTCGATGAACACTAACTACGAGAGAGTTGAGAACTTTTCAATCAAACAAAATGACCATAAAGAATCAAGAACCACTCTAATGCAGCTAATGGCAATAAACAAAACTTTTCTTTAAAGTCACTAATCAATGAAAAGCTCTAATTTCCATTAACTAATTCAACGCAAAAGAGACTGTTCGTTTTCTTTTCAATGGCAAAGTGCACTAAACAAATTTTGAGAGATAATAACACCGAGTAAAAGAGACAAATTTCACTCAATGAGAACGCAATCAAGTCCCCAAAACACCAAGGCAGTCCTTCAAACCAAGAGAAGATCTCAAAGACCTCAATGGGCCATGTAATCTAAGCCCAAAACGAAGCCAAGCGAAATCCAAGCGAAAAGAAGAGAATCACTCGAATAACGCAATAAAAAGTTTAACAATCACTGAACAAGTGCAAGAGAGTAACCAAAAAGTTGACTGGACCAACAGAAGACCAAAACTCCTAAGGAAGGCTCGATGCACAAAGCCACTAGATGCCCTAGGGCTAAAATGTGAAATCGATGGAAAATGGCAAACACCCAAAGTATGCAAATGTAATCTATGCACACTTTTCATTCATATCCTGAAAATGAGAATTCTAATTATGCAAGTGTGATCTATGCAAGAGAATTCTCAAACACACGATGATTCTAATGTAATCTAAGAACCAATCAAGTGCAAATCAAGAAAAACGGGTGTGAGTTCCAAAGATCATAAACTAAAAACACTCAAAGGCGATTGACACTCATACACAATTTAGCCCCCCCCCGGCGAATGAGGGGCAATTTTTTTTGCAAAAACAAAAGCAAAAAGATGCAAAATTGTGAAAAGACTAAGACAAACCTCCAAGTAATGATCAAAGGAAATCAAATTAATAATTTCTCAAAAAAGAAACTCAAAACCAGTCAAACAAGACTCTGACACACTCCAGTAATTGAAAAAGGTGTAGCTAGACACAAAACCCAATCTTGGAAGGCTGCGAACAAGCAAACTGGAAAAGTTCATAGGCCTGGCACGACTGTCAGGCAGAAAACTAGCACCAATTGAGGATTGGCGTGGGCTGTACACTGGCAAGTGGCACCAATTGGCGCGACTGTCATGCAAAAAAGAGCGCCAATCAAGTTTGCTAGCTTAAAAATAAAATCAAGCAGTCCAAGGCTTGGTCGACAGTATCCAGACAGACCAGGCAGCAAGAGACAATAGAGCATCCAACCCAGAAAGCTATCTAAGTAATCAAAACAAGACAAACCAAAGAGACAAGACAAACTCCAAGTTGTTTAGTTCGTAAACCAAACCGGAGATTGACTGAAGTGGCATTGATCTACTTCGCTAATGCAAAGCAATAGTGTTTCAAAGGCTATCTGGCCGTACTTCAGGCTCCGTCTAAAGTTTACAAATCAAACAACAAGCTAAATCCCCAGCGGAGTCACCAAATTGTTGTGGAGGTAAATCCTCTCTGCGGATAGAGACGATCCCTACTAGCCCAGACCGGATCTAGCAATAATCACACAATGCTATCACGCAAGTTCCTAATTGCAAATAAAAAGTGGATGGTGAGAACCTACTTGGATTCCAATGCTAGTGTTCGTCAAAGAGATGTCGCCCTCATTCCTTTGCCTTGGCTGGCCACGATCCCCACGATCTCCGTGATTGGACACCTGCACATGCAAATAACAACACGAATACAAGCATAAAATCTAGTAGATGCAATTATATATCAGTCAGAAAAGATATAACTCAACATCAAACATAAGACAATGAGAGTGGAACCATAATGATAGTCATCTATTATTAATAAATAACAAAGAACAATACAACCATTGTTCTGACGTCAAATCCTCCTTTGGCTGGGTAGTCAGCTACACAAGTCTTGCAAAGCTTGTTGGGATGAGGAACAAGCCTCTCTCTCTTTGGGTGACAAGAATCTCCTTACTTAGATCTGGCCTTATGGGTGCAAAGAAGGCTCTTGCAGCTTCAAACTCTCTATCACTAGAACTACTGTAACTAGCTTTCTCAAGGCATAGAGGCAAGCTTTTATAGATAGAGAAGAAAGATATAGGATCAACCACATTATTCATGGGATTGGCTTTATCACTTGGAAACGTCCATGAGAGGTGGCAAACCACTTTCCCTTCTATGGAGATTCAAAGCCAAACCATCCTAGCTCAACATAGATTCAGTTGGTGAATGGGTTGAAGAGAACCTTCGGAAGCTTGTTGGTTAAAAAATTTACTCAATTCGGTTGGCGCGAGTGCGACTCTGGGACAAAGCGCCAATGGCACACCCTTTTTAAAGGATTTCCCTCATTGGCGCGGGCAATGAACTGTGGACCCACGCTAATGCAAAAAGAGCTGTTTTCATGGATATTTTGCAGGAGATGTCTTCAGGGAAAATGAAGCTCATACTTAGAGGAAATGATGCAAGTGGTTTCAGGTCATATCACTTCTCACAGGTCCCGGAATGAGTCCTCCAGTGTGCGGGTGAGGGGTAATAGGGACGGTGACAAACGGTGACAAATTGCTGTGTAACAGATATGTTTTGGTGTCCATTGAAGAAGGAAATCCAAGAGTGGGTTCAACAAAAAGAAAGAGCATTCACAAAAAAAGAGAATAGTAACCCTCGACTTTCGACTAAAATATGGTTGGAGAAGTGTTGGGCATGGAATCCCCTCAAGGCATGTTTTGGGTCTTAAAGCCCATGTTTTGACCGAATTGTGTTGTAAAGATTCGTGAATTGTGGGTGCGGAACTATGTTAGAGTCACAGAGTTATTGGCCCTAGTTTTGTAATGTAATGTTAGCCTACCCATCGTCCATGAACCATGGGATTGTATAAATAGAGCGAGGCTCTAAGTGTAAAAGAGAAGGAAGAAGGAGAGAAGCAAGAGTCTAAGTGACGAAGTGTAAAATGTGACTTTGGATTGTAGAGTAGGAAAAGGCTCTGCAGTCGAGTGCACAGAAGCCTAGTAGACCACAGTTGAGTGCGCAGGTCGAAGTTGAGTCTGTAACCAATGAAGGAATTAATAAAGAGAAGTTTTATCATAATTTTATGTATCTGTTCTTGGGTTATTGCATGTTAGATATACTTTGCGAATATACTGTTTATTTAATGCGCGCACCTATATGAATGGTTTATACTATTAAGTGCAACTTAAAGCATGCAAGTAGGCTAAGATAATCAACTAACATTGGAATATCAATAAAGTATCAGGTAATAACGCAGAAGCGCAGTGGTCAACCCTTGAGCAGGGTTGTGCAAAGGTAGTATCTCAAGCTACGAGGTACAGGAAAGTGCGCGAAGCGACTTGTGCGCAGGGTCGAACCGCGACCACTTGAACTCATCAGACATCTCCAAGGTGTGGAAACTTGGTTCTAGCACTCTCCCATACTACTTTGGGTGAGACCTTAGTCCATGCTCCACAGATTATTGCCGAAAGGGCCAGTAGTACCGGGATTTGTTTGGCTAAATCAACTCTGAACCTAGGTCAGGCCCCAATAAACCAAAAAATGGTTTCGTTGCTGGGACCAAGATCTGGATAAGAGATGCCTAATGTCCTATCATTGTAATCTGAAAAAGAAAATAATTGAAGAGTGATTGGACTGAAAGATTCACGAGTTCGTGGTGCAAGAAAATAGGAATCTATGAGTATCAAAGGAAGAATGTTAGAGTGCTACTTATATATGAAAATCCATGAAATTTTCTTTGCATCTTTCTCCTGTAAGTTGTACTAGTGGATCGCGAAGTTAGCAGGCAGTCAAGGAAGGTGTAGGCTCAACAAACCTATTGTGTCGACTCCAAAGTTGGTGCACAAACTAGAAGCATAAGAAGATAAGATCATGCGTGCAATGGATAATTGGATTGATCAGATTATAGGAGGGCTTATCACCGAGTTCGTGGTAGATACTTCAGTCAGCTACAATGAGGTGGAACGATGCTTCCTCAAAGGACCACGAGCTAAGTATGTTAAGTATTTGAATACTTGGATTAAGATGCTACTATGTGAAAAGAGGGTTATGTGAATAAATTGATGCTTGGAGATACGTGAATTGGGAGGATCTATAGAAACGAAGGTAGCGCAAAGATAGAAACTACACCTTTTATTTCACCTACGCAAGGAAGCAAGGAAGAGCTCGTGAAGGTTTCACCAAGAAGTGTGATCAGTTTGATAAGGCAGTGAATTCTGCACATACCACTTCCACCTACACCAATGGCAGTCTCACCATCTCCACCTCCATATTCACCTACACCACCTACGTCACCACCACAGTTCAATATGGGAAGCGCAATAAAATTTCCAGTGTTCAAAGCAGTAGGGAATGAAGATCTAGACCAATTTTGGTTCATGGTAAAGGCTGTATGGGAAGTGTAGGGAGTCACGGATGACAACATAAAGAAAGCAACGCTAATCAGTGCTCTACAGGATCGCGCACTGACATGGTACATTAAAAATGCCAATGACAATCCAAATGCAGGGATCGCGGATATCCAAGCTACGCTAAACAGGGAAGTTAGCAGGCCAAAATCAGAGACAGTCGATTATCGGATTTAAGGAAATCACCATGCTTCCAGGCGAGACCCCTTGGGAGCTAGATCAGAGACTAAAGGGTATGATTCGTGAAGCCAACATGACCTTGACAGATGGAAAACACCGCGCATGGTTTGTAGCATCACTAACACTGCATCTAAGTTCCGCATTGTCACAGCAGAAGCTATCCACTCAGGCTGAAGCCTTGGAGATTGCAATGAAACTGCATGAGACCCTGATACAGGATCCTAACCTTGGAGTCCAACAGATCCATGTGCGGTTAAAAACTTGTGTCTTGAGATGCAGAGTTTGAAACAAGACAGGGCAACTCGCCAAGAACTGCACAAGGAGGTATGGTGCATAAAGTGCAAAGGCCAAGGACATGATAAGGACCATTGTTTAGCCTTCGTGAACTACCTAGTGGGACGAGGGCCAATGCCATTAAGACCAGAGGCACAAGCAGGACCGAGCATAGAACCTGCATTATGGTGTGCAATTTGTTAGATAGGAGGGAAGCATGCTACAAATAACTGCCATATATTACAAAAGTATATGTAGACATCCCATCAGTTGTTCTGTAATTTCTGTAGGTTAGTAGGCCATGATGAGTGTACCTGTAGAAGTTGAGAAATGATGATGGATCAGACTCCTACCTATAGAGTTCAGACTGCAATGCGAGCCCTCGATCAAAATGTAGGGATGGCGTGCACTAGATTTCAGGGGCGCGAATGAGGTCGAGGTGGAATGGGGGAATGGGTCGCGGACAACTGGTTTGTTATAATTGTGAGGGTGAGGGAATTATGCCCACAATTGTACAAAGTTGACAAGAGCATCATGTTTATATGGTACCCAGTTTGATCATGAGATAGAGGATTGTCCCACGCTTATAGCATGGTTTCGCAATAAAGGAACACTCCAACCTCCCCCGACTCAGAACCTGCAAATGATGAGGTCTGAGCCGCATGAGGAAGACCCAAATGTAAACATTGTGCTCTGAAGTGGTATCATGATAGGAGATGACAAAGGCAAGTAGCCCGAAGAGAATGCTTGGGTTCACAAGGCTCCAACAAAGGAACCAAAATTTGATTTTGAGCGTGCTAAGGAGACATTTATGGAAGCTAAGAAGAGCTTCACAGATGCCTCCACTTTAGGTAGTAAATACAAAATGGAACTGGAAATGGACCCATCAATGCTCACTACCTTTCTGGAGACATGCATGACACTGCTACGCGACAGAAAGGTTGTGAAGGGGCTGCAAGAACTCATCACTAGATGTGCTGGACCAGGAGAACCACTCGTAGTCTGGAAGCTCGGGAAGCACACAACGTGAACAGGAAGAGAGATGAGATTGGCTGCGTATATTGGGGAATATGAAATGGATCAAGTGATTTTGGATCTAGGATCGGACACGAACGTCCTGCCAAAGCAGACATGGGAGCGCATGGGAAAACCGATGTTACAATGGTCTCCTATTCAATTGCGAATGACGAACCAACAAAATATCCTACCTATGGGAAGATTGCAGGGAATAAAGGTAGATATTGAAGGTGCGAGCATGCTTGCATATTTTGAAGTGATAGAGATTGTTGATGACAACAATCCCTATCCCATGCTACTGGGAATAGAATGGGCCACTAACATGAATGGAGTGATAAATCTAAAGAAGCACAAGATTATTTTTGAGAAAAAATCACTACGCATAGTGGTACCTTTAGACCCTATGGAAGGATTGTGCTCCACAGAGCTGGTGCATGAATATGAGAGCAACGACAATCTATACTGTATCTATAAGATAACCACGTGAGAACAGGATTGTGTCAATCCAACAGTGGATGGTAGGATTTCGTGGGAGCGTGAAAGTTCCTGCACCTCAAATTCGGACGAGGAGATAGAACGATGACAGAACCAGTTACACGAAGTAACCACACTCAACTGCAACATGATGATAAGGTCACTGTCCTACATGGTAGCAGAGGTAAGATATCTACCTATGTATGATGGTTTGACAATGGTGGATGCTTTTCTGAAAAAATTTGAAAGAGAAGTGCTAGAACAACAGCGTTTTGATGCTCTGAAATGGGCACTGCGCACAACGCCCGCAAGATGGTGGGGTATGCATCAAAGGAGTTTTGAGGACTGGCATGAATGTAGAAGGATGACGCTCATGTGGTTTGGAAAGCCTCAGATGTGGATGAAAGCTAGGTATGATGGATGAAACAGCCTGCACGCCCACCTCTCTAGATGGGTACAGGTGTATGGTACTCAACCTTTATGAACGCACACTGTCCTCACGATAGGAAACAGGAACAACAAGTAGCAGTAGGCAATACAATGACACGAACGATGAAGTATGAGAAGACCTAGCATGCGAAAGGAATACTCCATCCAACAGAAGAAGGAATTGGTGGTTCACATGACGAATTTTTATGTTATCACAGGGCACCTATACAAGATGGGAAATGATGAGATATTGTGAAGGTACATACCTAAATTTGAATGAAGTTAGATTGTTGGCTTGTTGGTGGCTGACCCAACTTTGAAGGTGATTTATCCAAACAAATCCTAGTAATACTAACCCTTTTAGCAACAACCCATTAAGCGCGGATTGAGATCTCACCCAAAGAAGTATGGGAGGGTGTTAGAACCAGATTTCCACACCCTGGGGATGTCTGATGGGTACCAAGTGGATTGCAGTTCAACCTTGCGTGACCTTTACTGCGTGCCCTTATCCATACCTCATAGCCTAAGCTGCTTCCTTCACACAACCCTACTTAAGGTTGAACGCTGCACTTCTACGTTATTACCCAAGACTTCGCTAATATTCCACTGTTAGTTGATTAACTTCTCTTATCTATATGCCTTCATTTATACTTAAAAATATCCACCATTCATACAACAGGGCGTAGTAAATAGGTAGTATAATTTCACACGATATCAAACATGTAATAACAAAAGAACAGATACATAGAATTCAGATAAACTTCTATTTATTATACTTCTTCCTTGGTTACAGACTCAACTCCACCCTGTGCACTCAGCTACAAGGGTCTGTGCACTCAACTGTGGATGCTACTAGGCCTCTGCGCACTAAGTTGCAGAGCCTCTTCCTACTAATATGACCCAAGAACACTTAGACTCTTGATTTTAGCTTTGTTATCTCATCCTATCCATTTGATTCATATGTCTTCTTTATAACTTAGAGCCTCACTCTATTTATACAATCCCGTGGCCTGGAGACCATGGGTAGGCCGACATGACATTGCATTACATTACAAAACTTAGGGGCGAAGAACCCTATGACTCAACCTATACTTCGTGCTCCACGTCTGTATTTCGCGGAGTCTTATAGTACACTTGACCCAAAACTTGGGCTTTGAGCCCCAAAACATGCTATGGGGGGATTCAATGCCCAATAGGCCCCCAACACAAACATCATGACTCACCTCGAGTCAGTCTGTTGGCGTGGTGATCTTAGCGCTGCATCCCTCCAACTAGTCCCAAACACTCTTGGTGTCTGCATCGCACTAGGCTACTGCATGCTAAACCTGTTGCATTCTCGTGTCTAAATCATCTGTGTCTGCGTTATGCTCTTAGCTTAGTACCAGAATCTGCTACGTGTGTTTATATCCCGCGGCCTAGTCTAGCTCCTCAGGTTTCAAAGACTGTGCTTCTGATGGTTAGTCAGATAGCTGGCCCACCCATGTAGGGCTTCAAGCGACTGTTGTTTACTTTTCCGGGGAAGGGTTTTCCATTTAGTTTGACTAGCTAGACTGCACCTTAGCCTGTGACCTCCTGTTATAGACATTTTTGGGCACTGTAACCCCAATCACATATGTCCATAAACCAAGGGCTTCTAAGTCCCTAAAAGTGTTGCTTCATTCCCTAAAGGAACAAGGTCAGCTGATTACATCATCTCCGAGAAGTTCTCCATAGAAAATTACTCAGAACTTGTCAAAACGGGACCATACAGATTACTCAGTGCTAAGGGTGCGATGCATCTTACCTCCTCAGTACAAAAAGTGCGATGCATACTGGAAAGCCCTTCTGTAGGGTGCAATGGGCAAGAATGGACAAATGGTAGAGACAGTTTCCAAGGTGGATGATCGTGGAATCTTCTAGAACATTCTCCTATGACACTTACCTCTCTGAATTCGCCCAGGGATGAGTAAGAGATCATAAATCTCCAAGTGGAATCAAGAACTATTAGAGAGAGGACACTAATCAAAATCCCAGAAGCTGACTCACCCCCCTGCAATCATCTATATATGGATCCCTCATCCCAGAGATCCAGAGGCTGGAATTTTATATCTTGTAAGGAAGTGTTGTTGGTTTCCTGGTGAAACATCATAGTTTTGGTTGATCTAAGCTTTTCATGAGGTGAAGAAGGGCTTTCATGCTGGGAGGATGATGCTGGGTTAGATCAATGGGTTGTAATCCTCTCTTCTAATCTTTACATCAATAAAGCTATTCAAGTTTTCCTCCACATTCTTGTATGTCTGATAATATATGCATTTGTGTGGTCAATATATATCTGGTCCTATATTGTTTATGATTGTAGATCTCTGCACTTTGAAGGTATTATGTTGCTTTGACTTTACAGGTACTCTTTGAAGCGGAGTGATCAAGGGAAGAGCATCAAAGAATCTATCAGTGGGGAGAAGGAAAAAGCAAGGAACCGAGCGAAAGATCGAGGTTGGTATTCTTTGGTCCTCTCCTATCTACTTAAGGTAAAGGAAAACGAAATTAACTTTAATATGTTTGTTTCTAAGATAGCTATCCGTCTTAGTGGGACTAGCAGCTCTGCATAGACACTAGATTTCCTGATAACAAAATGGCGACTCCACTAGGGAGTGAATAGCTTGTTTTCTTGTCTGTATTTGTTTGCTTTATAAACTTACAGATGGAGCCTAAAGACAAGCTAGCTAGCCTTTGAACTGCATTTTCTATGCAAGTGCAAAGTAGATCAATGTTGCTTCAGTCTATCTCTGAGTTTTGATTATAAACTGAACATTTGATTTGCAAACATTCTAATTGCCTTGGTGGTGGCTCCAGTAGCCTCTTTAGATTAGCCCCTATGATTTATATTTACTGACTATCATTTGCTCGGCCTAAATCCCTGAACTAAGCTGCAAACTGTGACCAAGAACCAAGTTGAAGTCTCATCCCTGGACCATCGCACCTTCTCCTCTTGGGAATCTGGATGCATCGCACCTCTCATGTGCTGAAGGTGGGATGCATCGCACTTTCCCTGTGTTACAGGTGCGATGATCAGATAAGACCTCTTCTGCTTCCAGATTTTGGTTTTTTGTTCAATCTCTTCAGCTTTATTCAGGAGTTTTGTTGTCTGTGATTAGTATACCACTGTGGAAACTCCCTTCCTTTGCATGATTCAGCCTCCATAGTACAAAGAACTGTAAATGTTTTTATGTATTCTTCACCATTTACGGTTCTCCTTTACAAAGAAGTAGCATAATCAAACTGTCGTCTTTTGATTTGGAAGTGTCGCAAGTGTCATTTTCAGTCAAAGAAAAGAGTCCTACTATTCTTGATGGTCGATTACACTATTACTCTTGTATTTGATTTGAATTAATAGTTTTTCAAGTGTCAAAATAAGTTTTCAATTCAAAGTGTCGTCATTATCTTCCTTTCATCTTTTGAAGAGAAAATCGTTAGTACTGTCACTTGAAATGATTCAAATTTGTACTTAGCATTATTTTTGTCATTCACACATTAAGAAAGTGAAAACAAATACATGCATGTGCATTTGCATTTAGACTGCTTGTTGATTTTGATTTAGGACAGTGCATCTAGTGTGTGCTCTCTGCTCTATGTTGAAAGAATCCCGCTTCTCTTTCCTTAGTAGCTAGAATTTTCATTGCAAAAAGAAGATTAAACAATTGTTTATCATCTTAGATTGAATTTTAGGAATTGTATATCTACATCACGTGGTGAACCTGAAAGGAAAACTTCTTAAGATAGATCAACTGTAAAATAAATTCGATGAACATAAAACTGCTTTGGAACCTAACGCACAACATTTAGAAGTCTAGGCTAGAGAAGTATTCTAGCATCATAAAGCCTAGTAACTATCGCTTTCATCGTAGGTTGGGTGATTCCTCGTCTTTGAAGACGATAAGTGCCAGTACGGACTTGTGCTCCCACGTACTGTCGAGTATATATTGGGAGACCACAATAGGCTATATCCTTTATCCTTATGAAGCCGTGTCTGCCACCCTATCGATTGTAATGCACTGAACACAGAATTTGGGAAGATTGACTGCCATACCATAAAAAGTATTCTGTAGTTTTGCGATTGGTTTGGTAATCCCTCTGTCTAGATTTCTAGAGTAGTCTCTTTCATTCCTTTTTAGACTCCTTAAAGGAAAAGGTCCATCTGAGCACTTTTCACTTCAGGCTCATTAAAAATCAAAGGCGAATAGAGTCATCTTTAGCTTTTTCTCGACTCTTAAAAATTGAAAAGGCAAGTTGTGTCAAAGCGTCTAAAATTTATTTTAATGGGAATAACGTCACTGTTCCCTCGTTGGTCTTAGGTTGAGAAAAATGGAGTCCACCAACTAAGGATTTCCCCTTGGGGGAAATCCTAGTCCTTTCTTCTCTTGGGGAGATGTTGGTGCACCTCATATGGCCACATTGTCCCTCCCAGGATTGACAATCAGCTTGCCGGTACGGCTCTTCTCGACCTCTGTCGTTCAAACCACCGCGATTCCTGAGCAATAAAGTCAGCAGCTAGATGATACTAGAGTTACCCCCAAATCTTCTGCTTCACTTGTTTCTCCCTCCCCTCCTTCCTCTTCGCTTGGTGAAGTTGGTAAAGCTGAAAACCAAGTAACCGAGAAGAAGAAGAAAAGGAAGGAGAAAAAGAAGAAGGAGCCAAAGGAAAAAAGCGACAGCCATGCATCATCTAGCGAAAATCCACACACTACACCATCCAAACCCAAATCTCCATGTGTCATTTGCAAAGGAGACCACTATCATCGAGATTGTCCTTGCATCCCTCAGATCTTAAGGGACTGGTCTCCTTGTTTGCACAATCCAGTGTCATCAACCTCTGATGATCATGTTGAAAGTACAGTGTCAACTAGTGAAAACAAAATCTATGGACAGAAAGGAAGATGTAAATTTTCTTGCAAACTATGTGAAGGCAATCATGCCATCCACCGTCATCCCTTCCTGGACGAAGCTAAAAGAGTCTTGGATAACAGTCCTGCTTCACCGCTATGGCTTCCTCCTGGGTACAAGAAACTCTTGCCGAGTCCATTGCTAGTTGAAAATCTGACTAACACAACTTTGTGGTCAGTCAAAGCATATATCATTGAAGATAAACTCTCTGAATTCATACCAAATGAAACTCAAAAGGTTGAGGTGGAAGTCAACCTGGTCTTGTCTTCGGAAGGTCCATCTTCGGATGATATAGTCACCGAAGAGAATGAGAATGACACTGTTCAAATTCTTTTCATAAAAGCAGACTCTGATGAACATGGGGGCAATCTACCCATTCCTTTACCACAGGAAGGAAGTTTGTCAGGTTCATATCCGTTCGTTTATTCAGTCCCACCTCCAAGCAACCTAGTCGTTTCTTCGATTGGAATCTACTAGGCAGACCCCATTTACCTTCTAACGTACCATTCTGAATCATTGTACAAACTTACAGAATGGTCATGGTTGGTACCCTCATAGATGAGGGGGCTTCTGTGAGTATCCTTTCCTCAATTGCTTGGAAAGCACTTGGTTTTCCATCGCTTCTACCTAAGATGCGAAATCTAACAAGCTTCGACAAAGGAACCAGTCGACCATTAGGGATCCTTCCAAGTTTACCTATAACTTTGAGAGGGAAAACCGTGTATCTGAACGTAATGGTAGTCCAAGGACCTCTAGATTATAATTTTCTCCTTGGGCGTGACTATATTTATAGCATGGGAGCCATTGTCTCCTCACTCTTTCGAGTAATGTGTTTTCCTCATTAAGGCCGAATGGTCCAGCTCATAGACCAGCTTTCATTCCCCGACTCACACATAGCTAATAGTCAAATTCCATCCCTAAATGGTATTTTCATTCAAGGAATGTCTCATCAATCTCCAGTCCATCCACCTGAAGAATGTGATTAATTTGGGGGTCTTGACTAAAACCCAGGGGGCATGCACCCTGGCCTGCTTCGGCAAGAAAAATCTAGGCATAGAGTAGGTTTCTGCGAAGGATATATGACTGGTCCAACACCCATCCATATAGGAAGATGGAATTAGACTGGAATAAGATACCTCCATTAGAAGGTAGGCCTTTCCTGATAGAACAAATGTTTTATTTGCAAATTGAAAGGTAACCTGGAAACTCTACTTCACTATACCTAGGGGCATGCAAACCTTTTTGCATGCGAGTAAAGAGCGACCATTTATTTTCTTAGTTTGTAGACTCTCAACCCTTTAAACTCGTAGGATTGGTCGTCCCTAGCTTGCATAAAGAAAGGATCCAGAGCAAAGTTTCGAATGGTGCAAGCTCCCTAAAAATTGAACCTATCGATGAGACGTCCTTATTATACGACTGGTACAAGCAGTTTTTATGTGAAGTTCAATCTCGTTAAAAATTAAACCTAAGCAATGAGAAAATGTTCCCCCAAAGTTTAAGCTCATTAAAAAATGAACCAACCTTTGGTAAACACCCATTGCGAATGCATTATCATCAGCTTTTTGAGCCCTGGTCATGTTCTTACCACCACTTCCACTCTGTTTTAGCCGATCATATGCCTCCATTTGATTGTTTACCTTTTTGAGGAATAGTTGCAACGAGTGATTCTGTTAGCCATCCTTGTGACACTTCCATGATTGGAAAATTCCAAACCTTACTTGGAATTAGCAGCTACCCGAAAATATCACTCGTTCCCCAAAAATGAGTCTCCTTTAAGCTCTTTTCATCTGACTCGTAAAATATGAAAAGATTGCCGAGAAATTGGCCTCTCCAGCTCGTTAAAGCTATCGGAAGTGCTATCCCTCCTCTAGATTTTAATCTTTTTGGACCTGAGGGATTATTACACCAAAATATCGAGCGCTTGTCTTGTTCTGCTCATTAAAACTATCGAAAATTCATCCCTTTTATATTATTTTATACATTTTTCAGACTTAAGGGATTATATGACAAAAAAGGATTACTGGTGTTTCCTTTCTGTCCCTTTTCAGACTCTCTGAAATTGAAAAAGGACCAAGTTGTCTTTTTCGTTAAACTCATTAAAACCAATAGTGACAAAGTTGTCCATAGAGACAAGAACAAGTTTCACTATCACTAGGCTCGTTAAAACATAGCAACGGGTTTTCCCGAAGGGAAAATTATAGAACAAGCATATGTTATCCTCCTCAAGCTTGATAAAAATAAATAGGTACTGGTCAGCAATGACTGGGGAAAATTGGTAAGAAAACTTGAAGAAACTTTATTGGTAGCGAGTCGCTCTTGAACATGACACTTTCACTCCATCATCATGATTGAGTCGGGTGGGGTTATTCCATTCACCAGTCATACTACCATTGGTCCACCATACCATCCATCTTTGTGGTTAATGCTACCAATCCATTTTAGTGTCACCGATTTGTTCAAGAGAAGTCAATCAGAGAATTCACCAACCCAGCTTGTGTCTCACCCGCTGCAATACCTTCACGCTTAATTCTATCATGACTGCCACTCTGAACCCTATATCATCATATCGTTTTCACCTCCACAAAATAATTTGCTCTATTATGTGTCATAGATGTGGGATTCATTAAGGCCCTCCTATGACGAGTCACTTCTTGTCGACGACAGCTCATTATCGAAGAAGTCAACCTAGGAACAACCCTTTCAGTACTTTGAAGCTCACATGCCTCAATGGAAAGTTTCTCACTTCCGGCGATAGGTTTACATCAATGGCCCTCGACCAAGAGATTTTGCGTGGTGTTCGACTCCAAGTCCCATCTTCACACCACATGAATTGTACTATAGTACCTTTAGGGTCATCATCATTACCGATGATTCCTCTCGCACCTGTCAACAGCTTACATCATTGGATGGTAATCAGGAAATGTCTTTCCATGTTCGAATCTAGAACATTTTTCACATGGATCAACTTGTACTTCGGGCGAAGATTGGATGAGTTTGAAGACCACAGATCTAGTTTCATCCATCCGGGCTATGATATATTTAGGAAAATAAAGATATCAAATGTACATCATTGCTGCACAGATAATCATCCGAATCAAAGGATGATGGCTCTATCAGAATCATCAGTCCACCACACAGATAGTTGTCTGTCCTATGTACATGAAAATGAATTTATAAAGCTAAGCATGGGAATTCATGCCTCAGCTAGATCATGAAAATGTTATGAATATAATGTATTGTATTGTATCTTATTACAAGTCACCTTCTGGTTCGAAAAACCTCGGATCCTCATGATAAAGAATTTCACCCGACATCAAAAGAGTAACGACCTCGTGCTTTAGGGGGAAACTGTTGTAGACATTTTTGGGCACTGCAACCCCAATCACATATTTCCATAAACCAAGGGATTCTAAGTCCCTAAAAGTGTTGCTTCATGCCCTAAAGGAACAAGGTCAACTGATTAAATCATCTCCTAGAAGTTCTCCATAGAAAACTGCTCAGAACTGGTCAAAATTGGACCATACAGATTGCTCAGTGCTAAGGGTGCGATGCATCTCACCTGCTCAGTGCAAAAAGTGTGATGCATACTGTAAAGCCCTTCTGTAGGGTGTGATGGGCGAGAATGGACAAATGGCAGAGACAGTTTGCAAGGTGGATGATCATGGAATCTTCCAGAAACTTCTCCTCTGACACTTGCCTCTCTAAATTCCAGGGATGAGTAAGAGATGATCAATCTCCAAGTGGAATCAAGAACTATTAGAGAGAGGACATTAATCAAAATCCCAGAAGCTGACTCACCCCCCTGAAGTCATCTATATATGGATCCCTCATCCCAAAGATCCAGAGGCTAGAATTTTATATCTTGTAAGGAAGTGTTGTTGGTTTCCTGGTAGAACATCATAGTGTTGGGTGATCTAAGCTTTTCATGAGGTGAAGAAGGGCTTTCATGCTGGGAGGATGACGCTGGGTCAAATCAATGGGTTGTAATCCTCTCTTCTAATCTTTACATCAATAAAGTTATTCAAGTGTTCATCCAAATTCTTGTATGTCTTATAATATATGCATTTGTGTGGTTAATATATATCTGGTCCTATATTGTTTATGATTGTAGATCTCTACACTTTGAAGGTATTATGCTTCTTTGACTTTACAGGTACTCTTTGAAGCGGTGTGATCAAGGGAAGAGTGGAAAAGAATCTGTCAGAGGGGAGAAGGAACAAGCAAGGAACTGAGCGAAAGATAGAGGTTGGTATTCTTTGCTCCTCTCCTATCTACTTCTCGTAAAGGAAAACGAAATTAACTTTAATCTATTGCTTTCCAAGATAGCTACCCTTCTTAGTGGGACTAGCAGCTTTGCATAGACACTAGATTTCCCGATAACACCTCCTTAACCACGTACGGTCCCAACGAGTGCATTCTGAATTTTCCGAGAAAAAATTGAAACTTATTGTCATACAGTAGCACTAAGTTGTTTACCTTGAAAGTGCGCAACTTGATATGGCGGTCGTGCCAAGCCTTTTCGGGCTACTTTTGTACCTGTTGATGAAATCTAGCCAGAAACTATTCTTCCTCGAGTTCTTCTAATTCCATGCGCCTTTCTTCCAAAGCTTCACAGTCCGTCATGCCTGCGAGCACTGCTATTCGCAAACTAGGTATGATGTGTTCCATCAGCATGATAACTTTCGTGCCATAGACTAACCTGAAAGGTGTCTGTCCTATCAATTTATTTTACATTGTCCTCTAAGCCCATAATACAATAGGTATGTGCAGGTTCCAGTTGTTTCATTGCACGTTACATAGCTTGGTCAGCGTAGTCTCTAGTATTTTTTTGAATGCTTCTACTGTCCCATTAGCTTGTGGGTGGTACAGTGTACTTTTCTGATGATACACTTGGAACTCTTCTGTGAGTGTGTTGATGGTTTCATTTAGGAAATGTGTTCCGCAATCACTCATTAAGAGTTTTGGATGGCCAAATCGTGTCAACATATTTTCAAACAAAAATTTTGCAGCCGTAACAGCCTCGCAGTCTTTGACCTGCTGCACTTCTGCCCATCGTGTTAGGTACTTTGTCGTAGTGATGATGTAGCGCGCACCCATATTTCCCTGAGGTTTTATTGGTCCCACACAGTAGATTGCCCATTTCTCAAATGAATATAGAGTCATTTGTGGATTTAATGGCATCTTGTCCCTTCGCGATGGTTTTCCTGTCCTTTGACATATATCGCAGGCCTTACAGTGCACTTTTGAATCCTTGTGTAGGGTTGGCCACCATAACCCTGCGTGAAGAATCTTTTGTGCTATCATGCATCCTGCATAGTGTCCTCCTACAGTGCCCCCATGTGCTTCCATCAGGATTTGGCCTCATTCAAATTTAGATACGTACCTTTGCAATATCTCATCATTTCCTATTTTGTAGAGGTGTCCCATAATGACAGAAAAATCCGCCACGTGCACCACCAATTTGTTCTTCTGTTGGACTGAGTATTCCTTCGACTTAGTTCCTGTTGTTAGAAAATGGAGTATATATTCGAAGTGTCCATCTGCGATGCGTTCCACAAAGAGCCATGCATAAGGTAGTCCCTCCTTCAGATTCATTGGCTCTTCACCCGTCTCAATTTATGGCAATTGATTTGGTCCTACATTTAAGCATCCTGGCTTGACTATGACATCAAAATCATATTCTTGAAATAGTAAGAGCCATCAACATATGCACTCCCCCAACACAAGCTTATTCACCATGTATTTTAACGTAGAATGGTCGGTATACATCTTGAAATGTACTTCGAGTAAATAGTGTTGGTATTTTTGGAGCATGTACACCATTTCCAACCCCTCGTGCTCGGTGGTGGAATAGTTCTTTTCTGCCTTGGACAATCTCTGACTTGTAAACGTGATTGGGCGATCCACACCCTCCATGCCCTCCTATGTGAGTATGGCTCCCAGCGTAATACACGATGCATCAACATGTACATGAAATTCCACATCCTATTTTGGGAAGACCAGGATTGGAGCGGAGTCTAGTTTACCCTTCAAGACATCCAAACTCTTCATGCAATCATCATTCTAGAAATATGTAACATAATTTTTCAATAGCTTTTCCATCAATGCAGCTATTTTGGCATAACTTTTGATGAACTTCCTGTAGTATCCAGTGTGCCCCAATGTAGCACGTAGTTGATTAACACTTCGTGGTGCTTCCAAATTTAGAATAACAACAATATTCACAGGTTCCACCATCAGTCCTTGTTTGCAGGCCACATGTCCCAGTAGGTTTCCAAAAGGAATGAGGAATGTGCACTTCTTAATATTCAGTGCAATCTGGTGTCGGCGGAAAGTATCCAACATCAATCGTAAGCTTGATACATGGTGCTTAACTAATCCAAAGACAGTCTAATAATCCAAGTAGACCTCCAAGAACTTGTGGACGTATTGTTTGAACACAACCACAACGATGAACGAAAATATAGCTGACACATTCTTCAGTCCAAACGGCATAACGGTGTATTGAAAGCAGCCCCATTCTGTTGCGAAGGTCATTTTGTTCCTATCTTTCGACATGATCCTGATCTAATGGTACCTTGAGAACCCATCCATGAATGAGTATGCTTCCTGACTGCCAACATTCTTCTATACTTCATCTATGAAAGGTGTCGAGAATGGATCGGGTATACAGGCATTGTTCAGCTTCCTAAGTTCTAGGCATATTCTGATTTCACCCTTCTATTTCTTCTCCTATACTACCATAGGACATACCCAGTCGAATTCTTCCACTGGTTCAATAATTATAGTTGCGAGCATTTTTTCTATTTTTTCATGAACCTTTTCTTCATACTTCGGATTCAAGAGGTAAGGCCGCTGCTTAACTAGCTTCGAGTAGGGTTTCGGGGTGATCTTCATCATCCCTAAGTCACCAACGATCCCTTTTAAATCCATAATCTTGGTTGGGAACAAGTCTTGGTATTCACAGAGTAACTCAGCGACCTTATCCACTATGGCATCATCCCAATAGTCCCCAAGCATTGCATATTTTGGCTCCACCTCGGTTCCAATGTTTACCTACTTTCTTTTCAGCGGCGCAGTGATGTCAGGGTCCTCAATAGATGGTCTGCAAACCTTGCGATATCCTTTTGTTTTTGGAATGTTAACATTTTGTGTGTCCTCATCATCCTCCTCAATGTTTACATTGTAACACTTCAATGTGCAGCTCAGTTTTGTTGCCCCTGCTGGTTGAAGCACTTCCCTTGGCTCCTCAGGTGCTTTGAAGATGGTTGCTTTTACTGCTTGTAGCACATCATCAATAGTATCTAATCAACGAGCTTCAAACATGAAGGTTAACAGGAATCCTTCACACAAGTTATCCCATTCTCTCATACCATGGTGGAGCTCTGTCTCAGTATACCAATTCATGGGTATGACATCCAGGGTATGATAGAATTTTTGTACCCATTTAGGCTGTGCCTCTTCCCTGTAGACCTTGGTCCATTTCATGAGGTGTGTGCATAGATCATCTCATCCTTCATATTTTTCTACTAGCCATATCTACAGTTTCCCAAATCATAGGTGAATAATTCTTCTGCATCTACTCCAATCCTAAAAACTTCCTTGATGCGTACCCCACCATCGTGCGGGTTTTGTGCGCTATGCCTACTTCAGAGCATTGAACCGTTGTTGTTCTGGTACTGTGATTTCAAATTTATTCAAGAATTCATCCACCACTGTCAACCTGTCATACCTAGGTAGATCCCTTGCTTCTGTTGTTACACAACACAATGATCTTATCATCATGTTGCAATTGAGTGTGGCTACCTCCTGTAACCAGTTCTGCCATTGTTCTACTTCTTTTTCTGAATCCAAAGTGAAAGAGCTATCACACTCCCATGAAATCCTACCATCTGCTGTCGAATTCACCCAATCCTCTTCTTGTGTGGTTATTTTGTAAATACAATCGAGATCGTCATCACTATCATCACCATGCACCAGTTCAGTGTATCACACTCCTTCAGCTGGATCTAGTGGTACTACTATGCGTAGTGACTTGTTTTCAAAGATAATTTTGTGCTTCTTCGGATTCATGACTATGTTCATACCAATGGCCCATTCTATTCCTAGTAGTACGAGATAGGGGTTACTCTCATCGATAATCTCTATCACTTCAAAATCTGCCTACGTGCTCGCACCTTCAATATCTACTATCACCCCTTGCAACCTTCCCATGGGCAATATCTTCTGTTGGTTCACCATTCATAATTGAATAGGAGACCATTGTAGTGCAGGTCTGCCCATGCATTCCCATGTTTTGTTTTGGCAGTACATTCACGTCCAATCCGAGATTTAGGATTACCTGATCCATTTTGTACTCGTCGATTTGCGCAGTCAACCTCATTTCCCTTCTTGATCGCAAGTCATGCTTCCCAAGTTTCCAGAGCACACATCGTTCTCCTGACCCCACACACCTAGTGATAAGTTCTTGTAGCCCTTTTACTACCTTTCTATCACTTAGAAGTTTCATGCATGTCACCAGAAAGGTACTGAGAATTGAAGGATCCATTCCTGGTTCTAGTTGACCCTTACTACCAGAAGTGGAGGCCTCTGCGAAGCTCTTTTTGGCTTCCATAAATGTCTACTTCACGTGTTCTAAATCAAATTCAGGTTCCTTTGTAGGAGCCTTGTGAACCCATGCACTTTCTTGTGACTGCTTACCTTTATCCTCACCAGTGGTCGGGTCCTCTTCGCGCGGCTCATGCCTCATCATCTGCAAATTCTGAGTGGGAGGGGGCTGAAGTACCCCTATTTTGCGCATTCTTGCTGTCAATGTAGGATAGTCTTCTACCTTATGATCAAATTGAGTACAGTATAAACATGATGTCCTTGTCAGGTTTGTATAATCGTGAGCATAGTGTCCTATCCCTCCACAATTGTAACAAATTAATTGTACGTAACCCCTTCCGGGTCCCATTCTACCTCGACCTCGACTGCACCCGTGAAATCCAGCATGCGTCATTCCTACATTTGGATCAAGAGCTCGCATTTTGGTCTGCACCCTGTAGGTAGGAGTCTGATCCATCATTAGTTCATAGCTTCTGTAGGTGCATTCATCATGGCCTACCGACCTATAGAAATTACAAAACAATTTCTAGAAAGTTTGTGTATACTTCTAAGATCTAAGGCGGTGTACCATTGGAAGCTAAGGGCTCGGCTCCGAAGGACACTTGATTTTGTATCATTATATCTTGATTTCTACGTGGTTTGCTTATCTTTATTGCTCGGTAATCTGATATGCTTTTCATGTGCTATTCCATGCTCTGTTACGATTACTTCATTAATGGTTCTTTTCAGAAATTCATGTAGTGACTCTACATTGTATGAGTGAATCTTTTCAGAGTTGATTGCATGTTATTAGTCTAAACCAACTATTTCTGTTACAGAGCGTCTGTACTGAATATTACTGCTATTGGATTCATTCGAAATCCTGATTATTGGAATCTGAAAGCAATGTTATTTTATTTGGAAACATAGTCGTATTCTCCTTAACCGTCAGATTACTATATTAGCGTGTTGTGTGTATATATGATTGATTCCTGCTGTTCTATAATTCATCAATGAGTGCTGTTCCATAAAGTACATTCCATCCAATTTGCCTTAAGAGAGAAGATTGTTATTTTATTGCAGAGTGTGAGTTTGGTTCAATAGAGCAAGTTTGGTTCTGACTCGCGAGACTTAGTTCATTTGATTGTTGTTCCATTTACTGTTGTTCCATTGTAGACTTGTTGTTCCATTTCTTATTTGTTGTTCCATTTTACTTTCTGCCGTTCCATTTACTTGCACTTGTTTCTTTGGTGTGAGAGAAGGTCTAAGGCTGTAGTGAGCCTCAGCAGTCGGTGCCTAGCTCCCAGACCTATGGTCCATGCTCTAATTTCCTTTCCTTCAGTTTCTAGAGGGATGGGTTATTGTTTCCGCACCCTTGACTGATAAGCTGCCTTGTGTGATTTTATCCTCTTGAAGTAATTTAGTCATAGTTCAACATCCGTTTACTCTTGTATTTTCTGAACACTATACTACTAAGCATTACTCTGACGAATAGCCTCGGAATGAGATACTCTTTGCAATAACAAAACGTTCCCGGATTGACTTATTAATGTGGGATAACTAGAGGTGAAAGAGACCCTTGTTATAGCTCTACATGAAGCAGATCTTCACCAAGGCAAATGATATGGAGAATGATGAAACTAAGAGGTATCAAGCAGATCTTGACCTCTTCGGGGGAAGTTGTTGTAGGGAAAAGTATCCAATACGGAATGACCCTATCCCACTCTAAGGGTGATAGTACCTCAGCAACAACTGAATACAAAGCTATTCAAGATTACTTCTTTATGAGATGTAAGAGAGAGGAGAAAGGGATCCACTAACCGTTGTCTTCCGCTAATGGTTGATCCAATCTTCCCTCTTTGCTGCTTGCTCCCAGCTCCTTGCTCTTTCACCGGCCCAGCTACACAAAGATCCTGCAAAAGCACAAGAAAGGGAAACTACAAGAAGCATACATCCATAATTGATTCAAGGATTAGAATAAATCAAATATACAAGCATCAATACGCCATTGAGACACATGCATATAGAAGAACCTCAAATGCTTTATTAATGGAAGAAGTAAAGTTCTGAGAGTGTTACAACCATAAGAGGCCCAATCCAGCAACACCTCCCAGCAGAAAGAAATCTCCTCTTCACCTCCTTCAAAGCAATCACCCAATAGTTCTATGCACAAACCAACAGCACTTCCTTACATTCACAAAATTCCAGCCTCCCTAGACCTCATGAGAGAGCTCTATATATAGGAGTTTTGGAGAAAGGATGAGTCAGCTTGAGGCTGGCATGAAGCTGACTAGTGTCCTCTCCCACTTCAGTTATACTTCAGTTCTTGAGTCCACTTGGAGTTTCTTGCTCCCACTTGGAGATCTATAGTGTCCCATAATGAGTCCTTCGGTCATCATCATGTAACACTTTTCGTGACTCAAGCAATGTCTGGTAGCAATGCAGCGCTGTAGGACTTTTTCGAGAGTATCTAGAGCTGGATCAAAGTCATCTCCATATGGTGTGAAGTCATCCATGTAGACTTCCAATCCATCATTAATTAAATCTGCAAAGATGCTAAGAACAGCCCTTTGGAATGTGGCTGGGGCATTACATAAACCAAAAGGTAAGACTCGATAAGCGAACGTTCCCCAGGGACAAGTAAAGGTAGTCTTATCCTGGTCTTCAGGGGCAATCTGAATTTGATTGTATCTGCTGAAGCCGTCAAAGAAAGAAAAGAATTTCTTGCCTGCCAAGGTGTCCAGTACCTGATCTATGAATGGGAGAGGGAAGTGATCTTTTTGTGTGGCTTTGTTTAATTCTCTATAATCCACACAGATCCTCCATTTCCCGTTCTTTTTAGGTACTACCACAAGTGGAGAGACCCATTTGCTGTCAGAGATAGGATAAATAAAATTAACATCTAACAGTTTCTGAAGCTCAGCTTTTACAACATCTTTTAAATGGGGGTTGAGTCTTCTTTGCGGTTGACGAACAGGTCTTGCATCTTTTTCGATATAAATATGATGTGTGCATAGCTGGGGATCAATCCCTTTCATATCGGGATAGTCCCATGCAAATGCCTCCTGATACTTTCGTAAGAGCTGGATGAGTTTTGTCTCTTGATCTGGTGTCAGATTAGCGTTAATATTTAAGGTTTTCCCCGGTTCAATTTGCACTACTTTGCTATTAGCGACAGAAGTCACAGGTATATTTTGGTCATGTTCGTCTTTTAGAGGATCCTCCTCTAATTCGTTATCAAATGCCGCTTTTATCATAAAGCATTGCGTATATGATGTGGATTCTGTTTGATTAATGAATTTATTGATGGCATCGTCTTCCGTTTGATATTTGAAATCTAGCGCTTCCTGAACTGTTAATGGGGGTCTAATATTGTCAGTGATATATGAGGCAGGGCGCAGGTTGGTTCTCATCATCGTGATGCTTGGCTGCGCTGGAGGGTACAAGATTAAATTTTTGATATCCGACCCTCTGGTTATAGTCATGTTTCCCTGCCGGCAACCAATGTAGGCGTCAGCAGTAGCGAGCCACGGTCTACTTAGAATTAGCGGATGTCCATCTAGTCGGGTTCTTGGATTAATTATCAGGAAGTCAGTCGGGTATTCCCAGGAGTCTACTGAAACCATGACATCATACAAGGTGCCTTCTGGTCTGATTACTGATCGGTCAGCTAGTTCTAACAAAGTGGAAGTAGGTTCTACTGATGTAATTACGAGCTTCTGGCAAGTTGATGTTGTCAGGATGTTAATTGCGGCCCCTAGATCAACTAAGACGTTGGTCAAGGTCTGCCCACAGATTTGAACAGTGACAATTGGGTTTCCAGGGTCCTCGTATTTAACTGGTGTTTCTTTTCCTGATAAGAGGTCGGATAAGGTGCCGACTACCTGGACTCTAGGGTTAGAGGTTACATTTCTTTTTGATTTTCTGCTACACAGGTCTTTTATGGTTTTTGCATATATAGGGATATCCTGTATAGCTTGAAGGAATGGAATTCTTATATACAAGTTTTGTAATTCTCCCAGAATATCGAAATCTGGATATTGTGTTGGTCGTGGAATGGCCAATCATTCTGGGAAAGGTGGAGGAGATGTAATTACTTGCTGATGAGCCTGGTATTTATTTACATCTTCCTGTTGTGACGGCTGTTCTATAGGTAACTGATCTTCAATGTGAGTTGTTCTCTGTCCCTCAGTTTCTATTATTCGCCCAGATCTTAACTGAAGATCATTGCACTCCCACAGATCAGGTTCAATCTCTGAGGATTGTATAATTTGAAGAGATTGAACTGGTCTATTATTCAGATTGGGGTTGGGTTGGGCTGGAAGCTGCGGTCTCAGATTAGGCTGGGGATTTTGTTGTAAGGCTGGCAGAGTTGGTTGAGGGAGTGGAATTGATCCTGCTGGCTGATATGTCGATTTTGGCCAGTTTGTCTGCCAGGGTGAACCTTGCGAAGTAGAAGGGGTCCATTGTGGAGGATATGAATTATTCTGCCAATATGGTGGGGGATAAGGGAAGTTTGGCCAACCAAGTTGGTTCATCCAAGGATTCGGGGTAGGAAACATTTGAGGTGACCAATTCGAAAACGGGGGTTGTCAGACGGAAAGAGTCGATTGTGCGGACACAACCAACCTCCCTAGGAGCCTAAGACTCTCTAGTGACAAACAAGACAAACAAGATCTATCCTTCTCTAAACATGCATTATGATATGAGATATCAAGTGTTTTGTTCTTACCTTTGTCCAAACGCTGTTGTAGAAGTCCAAGCTTTGTTGATCTGGATGAGCTCCTCCTTTTCTCCAAAACCTGCAATCACCAACAGTCAAACCATTAAATAGCACCTGATTATAACATAAAACAAAGCATATTCAACATATAGACCAAGGAGTACATGAAATAACTCATAAATAACAAGTTATTGAGAAGAATGGACTCATTTGCATTAATAGGTAACAAAAGGAACAAATACAACCTGAGCCTTGGTGTTGTGCAAGTCCTTCCCAGGGTCCATCAAGAGTTCTCCTTTACTTTGACAAAGCACACCCACTTCCAAATAGAACAAGCAAAGATGGCAATCTCTCCTCACAAGCTTCTAAATGGGAGTCCTAATTCCTGCAGCATTTACCCTTAGAAAATGTATAGCTTCAACCTCTCCTCCTTCTGGCCCAATGCCTGTATTTATAGTGCTCAAGAGGAGGTTAATCAGGTCCACCATCAATGGGATAATCCCCTCTTTGGGTGGGATAGCTCCCTTATTGATGGGATAAGTTCCTCCTTGATAGGAGTGCATGAACCATCTGGAGGCGCCCAATACACGTCGAACAACCTTCTAGAATGCTCTAGAAATGACCACAAGTAACTTTTTAAAGATGAAACTTGCGCATTCTAACCTTTACAGGGGGACGCACCTGTCCCTTTACATACAGAGTGTCCAAAGACGCAGTTTTTGTGAACATGGGGAGCGTCCCCGCAGGTAAGGTTGAGAGAACCTGCGTCCCCAGAGATAAATACGTTTATACAAGACTTTCTCTCTTTTTTGGAGTTTGACATGGAGAGCAGAGGCATAAGACTTGCCTAAGAGGGTAGCATGACTATTGATTGAGCCATACTAACTGTAAATAGTCATGGTGACATTTTTTAGTGTAACAGGGGCTGAGACTGATTTTGCCACATATTCTGCTGCTGAGCATTGAACGGCGGAGGTTGAAAAGAAGAGGAGGGGTCTGAAAACATACCAGATTGCCTTGGCGGCCATTGACGACGCTGGTTAATAAAATATGCTGATTCTGGCTCCTCTTCTGCTTCTTTGTATACTGCCTTCAAACCAGGAAGTGAGGGGCAGCTTTCAGTCAGGTGGTCCTTGGTGCAGATAGCACATGTTTGGACTGTGTCCAGCGGGCATTCCTTGTGGCTATGTTTCTTCCTGCATCGAGGGCAGAAGATCGCTAGATTCTGTTCCGCCTCTGCTTGCTTCTGTTTAGCCTACACAATATCAAGTTGTGTAGTCAATGTCCCCAGGATATCAGTTTTAAAATTTTCTAGAAAATTTCCAAGTTCCACACGTGTTACTCCCTCTGTTGATGTTCTGTTATCTCTGGTGAAGCGATCATATTCTGCTGGTTTTATTCTCGTGCTGCCTCTTGAGCACCTGATACACAGATCAATGATGTCAGCAAAATTTTCCTGATAAATGTCTCCTTTCCCCATAATATTCAACGTTTCAATCCATTGTTATTTCATACCTCTAATTAATGCGGTTTTCAACACGTTATCAGGCAGAGGTAACGATGCATAGGGAGATCTTTGCAGGTTATATTGAAAACATTCTACATATTCTTCTAGAGTTTTGTTTGGTCTGGCTGACATTTGAAAGATTTCATCTTTTAGTTCTCTTGACCTACAGTAATCCTGATATTTCTTTAAAAAGGCTTCTTTCATTTGATCCCAATTGTTAATAACCCCACCACCTAAGCCCATAAACCATCTTAAAGCAGCCCTTTTCGATGTGGAGGGGAACAATTTCAATTTCTGGGGATCGGTGGTGTAATCGTATCCTCTACATAATACATCAAATTCGAACAAGAATGCATCCGGATCTTCTGATGTAAGGCCATGAAATGTGGGGATATGCTGGAGAGGGATAGCTTTCATGGGCGCATTTGCTGCAGAATCTACTATAGGATATTGCAATGTGGAGGTCTGGGTGTTTGGCTGATTCTGCGCCATGGGATCGAATATATGCCAGTAATCTTCAGGAATTTCCAAAAGAGTGTTCCTTGGTTGAGAAGGGGTAGTCTTAACAGGGATTGTTTTGACAACACTCCCTTTATCAGGGATAATGATGGTCCCAACTGTCTGAGGTGAATGAATTCCTTCAACGAAGATTTTTGCAGCGCTTCCTTTATCCGGGCTATTTAAAGGCTGGTTTGGTTCAATAGGAGATCTAGGTTCCCCGATTTCCCCTGTTTCTCCTCCTACTTCGCAAAGGTTACTAAGATTCCCTTCGTGCAACAGTCCAGGAGTCAAATTTTCAATTTCTTGAAAGTCCTGCTCCTCTATTTGACTGTGCACTTCAGCAAAGGCTTCAGATGGTGATCCCGAGGCTTGAAGGGAGCTAGTAGGCTGTTTAGAATTGCTTTTCCTATAACCTACTGATGGATGAGATTCGGCTTTCTTATAGATTTCGTCGATGAAGGTCGTTCGTCCAAGGGTCACCGGCCCCTTGGCTTTGAATGGAGGCTTTTGATCTTTTTCTGGCTTTTTCTGCTTAGTCATGCACTCCAACTAAACTGCTAAATCCTATTTAACCAATCAATTCTGCTAGGAAAGTGGACGGTGGAGCAGGGCTTTTACATGCTCCGTACGCAGGTTCTTACCTTCCATTTTTAAAATCCAACCCTCCCCTAATAGATTCGTACACTACCCTGTTTAAAAAGACAAATGGCTATACCCTTTCCCCGGCAACGATGCCAAAATGTAGAGTTGTAACAAGGGTCTTTTTCACCTCTAGTTATCTCACATTACAAGTCAATCCGGGAGCGTTTTGTTATTGTAAAGGGTATCTCAATTTGAGGCTATTTGTCAGAGTAATGCTTAGTAGTATAGGTCTAAGAAAATACAAGAGTAAACGGATGCTAAGCTATGGCTAAATTACTTTTGCATAAAGAAATCACACACGGCAACTGTATCAGTCAAGGGTGCGGAAGCAGTAACCCATCCCTCTAGAAACTGATGAAGGAAAAGGAAATAGAGTATGGATCATGGATCTGGGAGCATAATAGTGTCTGCTGTGTCTCACGACAGCCTTGATCCTCCTCTCACACCAAACCAATAAATTCAAGTAAAAAGGAACAACAAGAAAGCAGAATGGAACGACAATTCAGAAATGGAACAGTAGTAAAAGGAACAGCAGTAAAGAAACTAAATCTCGCGAGTTCGACACTCTCAATTCTTGACATCAACTTACATACAAAGAAAGAGAAATCTTTTGTACAAGTAGACAACTTAATCAAATGGAACAGCAAATCACCATAAACAGGAAACGTCAATCATATATACACATAATCTGAAATAATCACTAGTAGTCCACACACGACATTAATTCCATCCTCTTGTGATCATCACTCCAACCATATGTAGCTAGAACGTTCCACTTATAAATTCTATAGCAGAAGTGAACAACTCAGAACGATGTTATGTGATCAATTCTGGAAATATGATGTGAACTTGTTACAAAGATTTACAAAACGAAAACTACTGATGAACGAGTATGGAACAGCATGTAAGTATATCAGATTATTAAAAACAATAAACAAACCACACAAAGCCAAACTGTAATGGTACAATCAGCCAGTGTCCGTTGGAGCCGGGCCCTTAGCTTCCAATGGCACACCGCCGTAACTTACTCCAGATGCAGGGAGAAAGTAACACCAGATATATTATATTAACGCATCAATAATAGTACAACAAAACTAAGTCTCAAAGAGACTCGATAGTCTGAGTTTAAACCAACTGCGAAGTCTGTAAACAGAAAGTAAAGATACAAGATGATCAAAAAGTCCCCTAAGTCTTCAATGCTGCCCCTTTTTATACAAGTAATGGCGGAGTTAACTAAACAGCAAAATAATTGAAAGTAACGATCCCTCAGGATCAAAGATCCTGAGGGATCTGTTAAACTGTTAACTCCTCTCTTTTCTCTGCCTAGCTTTCCGAACTGACAGTCCTTCATCTCGTCCCGGATTGATCTTCCTTGATTTACTCGCCCTGGTCTGGATTTTATTTGGTTTTAGAGAGACAGCCGTTATCTTCTCATGGAACTCTCGTTTTGCACTGCGCCTTCCTACTTTTGTCTTTTCCTGCATAGAGAAGATAACTATTAGTGATTGGGTCATTCATGCTAATTCTCGTTACATTCTCCCTATCTTATAACAAAGAAAAGGTTACAACTATTGCTTGAAACACCACTAAGTTATCCGTTAAAACATACCTTTCCAATGATCTACACAAAGGGATGCCCAACAAACAACACTTGGCCATTTGAGAATTGAGCTATTGCACGCCCAGAGATTCATGAACCTAGATTTATTTGATCTTTTGAAGTTGAAGTCATTGTTTGAGCACTTATCTGAGTCGTTCAGAGAATTATGGAATAGCAGTATGGTAGCACCTAAGGAATCCACAGATACTAGAGAAATGACCACTGAGGAGGCCGCATAGTCCATAATGGTAAGAGAAGCCCCAGAAAGTGTCAGGATAGTTGCAGAAATCCCTAAATCACCGCACACGCTGAGTCCCAAGAAAGATAAGTACCCTATGGTACAAGTGCAGGTGTTCCCTAGGAATCCATTAAGGATGCGGCCCACCATGGAAGCAAAGGGGAAGGTGATCAATTTGGAAGCCGATGAGGAGGAGGAAGACTTTGAAGAAATCTTGGTAGAAGAGGCGAAGGATGTAGAGATGGAGGTGGAAACCTAGGCTGCGGACCCCCTGACCAGGCTATTCACATATGTTCCTCCGTGGAAGGGGAAAACAAGGGTTCCCAAAGAACTATATGAGAGAAAAAGCTCTTTGCACACTCCATTTCTCCCCGAAGACATCATTTTTTACGAAGCGAACTTGGGGCGAGTGCCTGTGCTAAAATTTGAAGACTAGGATCTCGTGGACCATGAGAAGTTCCCACATTTTGCAACCACATAGCTCATGTGCCAAAAGAAAAACATACTGCCAGGAGTTATAGAGTTGGAGTAGCGACAATGGTTGCGAGGTGTAGAGAAATCAGGATTGTTAAACCTGCTCTGGGTGCTGCATTACCATCGCACCCTAGTGACTAATTTTGTCATCAGGCAGCTGCTTTGCCTGGTGCATGATGGGTGTTTGTGGCTAGAGGGGCCCATTTCCATCATGGATCATATGTCTCACAGAATTACCTAGCTCCCTTGAAAAGGGGAGGATCCAGCGAATATCTTAAAGGGTAAGAGTGATGATTTGGCCATCGCGGAGGCCATGAAGAAGAAGTTCAAGCTGGAGAAGAAGAAGAGAGGGTATGCGATTTCCAACGTTAAAAATGCTACGGTCAACGCTGCGATGCAGATATTGGCCAGAAAGGTTATGCGGAAGTTCCGCACAAATGAGGTGCTTGTGTCGGTGGTTGCACTTGCCACGCAATGCACAGAAGGGGTCTAGATTAACTGGGCAGACTACTTATGCAGAGAGTTTCTGGAGAATTGTAGAGAGGCACAGTAATAGGGGAAGACTTTCCACTATGCATGGCTTCTGCTATCCATAGTGCTGGTGGCTTGGGAATTGCCGGAGGACAACTAGTTCCCAATGATTACACAAGATCTTCCAGAGGCAGCAAGGTACACTTCACTATTGGAAACAAGAGATGCACAGAGGATCAGAGACAACAATATATTCTGGGTGTTCATGGAGATGAACATCAGAATGAGCTATCACCCACTATCTACAACAGTCTGTAGAGCTTTGTGGAGTTCAAGGTAGACTTCCACCACATGTACATCAGGGTGCGGAAGGACCCCATGAAGAAATGGTGCGAGCTACCTTACCTGGAAACAGAGGATGTCATCTTGGCAGTGCTTGAGTCATGGCTACTGAAGTGGTGCACTCCAGCTAGCTTTGTAGTGGAAGCAGAGAAGTTTGCCACAAAGAAGAAAAAGGATGAGGCAAAACTGCAGATGGCACAATTGGCAAAGAAGAGAAGGAATGAAGCATTAGAAGCCAAGGCAACAAAAGAGTAGTAGAAGGTAGCAGAGAAAGAGCGCTAAGTCCAAAAGTTTCCTTCGCCTGAACGGGAAACAGATTTGGAGGAAGGTGGTGCAGAACTGCAGACAGTGTCTACACCGTTGAAATGATAGCGCCCAAGAGAGTAAGTGGGGCCGTTGAAGAAGTTGAAGGCCTCAAAGACTTCTTTCAACATGATCACCCTCACTGAGGGGGATATCCATGACATTGGGGAGATAGTAAGGGACGTCACCATGGAGGCCCTCCAGCAGTTTCCGAAGGAACACCAGATGGTGTTGGGGATTCTCCGAGCGTAGATACAGGAGTTGCAGGTACGCACTCCACAGGCTGGTACTGTGTCATCCAGCCTTGCACTAGGCACGGTTGTCACCGAGGAAATGCTACATGCCCAGGTGACTAAGACTATAGTGCTACCAGAGGGAGTACTCGTGATAGAAAATGAGGCCAATAGGCCTATGGTTAGTGGGCTGAAGGGAGTCAGAATAAATATGGCTGCACTCCCTCGGGAGACGTTGTTATAGACATATTTGGGCACTTCATCCCCAATCTTATATGTAGATAAACTATAGCTCCTTAACCCCTAAAAGTGTTGTTTCATACCCTAAAGGATCATAGTCAATTGATTACATAATTCCCCAAAAGTTCCACCTGAAAAACCATCCAGAACTGGCCTAAACTGGACCATACTTATTGCTCCACTGTCAGGGTACGATGCATACTAACTTCTACACTAGATAGGTGTGTTGCATACTGATGAGGCCTTCTGTAGGGTGTGATGAGTGAGAATGGACAAATGTTTGAGACATTTGGCTAAGTGGATTCTAATGGACTCTTCTAGAAACTTCTCCTATGACACTTGCCTCTCTGAATTCGCCCAGGGATGAGTAAGAGATCCAAGAAATCTCCAAGTGGAACCAAGAACAACAAGTGGAATGACACTAATTAAAAACCTAGAGATGACTCACACCCTTGCACACATCTATAAATGGATCCCTCATCTGAGAGATCTAGAGGCAAGAATTTTGTAAGTAGAAAGGAAGTGCTAATAGTTTGTATCTGAGAAAGAGCATTTTATTGTTGAGTGATCTTGCTTTTCATGAGGTGAAGAGGGCTTTGATGCTGGGAGGATGATGCTGGATCAAATAGCTGGGTTGTAATTCTCCCTTTTATTTAATAAAGTTCTTTGAGTTTTCTTCCATACAACTATGCAATTGTGAATGTTATTATTTGTGAATGCCATTGTATGCTCATTGTATTTCTATTTCTGCAACGCTTATGATATAATAGGTCAAGATGCTTTGATGGTGCTTTGTTACTGTGTTTCTACAAGTATTCTCTAAGCGAGATAAGTAGGAGAGGAGTTGCGAGCTCTATCAAGGGGGAGGGATATCAAGCAAGGAGTTAAGCGGAAGATCCAGGTTGGTTTCTTTGCCTCTCTTTTATCTATTATACATAGAAGAAATCACAAATTTATTTAAATTGTTTGTTTCTAGGATAGCTGCCAATCCTAGAGGGCTAGTCGATCGAAAAGACACTAGTTTTCCTAGAAATAAAATGGCGACTCTACTGGGGATCGAATAGATGTTTGTTTTTTGTTGTTGTTAGTTTTATAAACTATAGACGGAGCCTGAAGTTAGCCAAATAGCCTTTGAACTACTCTTGCTCTGCAATTGCATAGTAGATGAATGCTTCTTCAGTCAATCTCTGGTTTAGTTTATGAATTGAACATTTGACTTACAAGCATTCTAGATGACCTTTTAAGCCAAAACTCATCTTAGTTGTGCTCCCTGGCCCATCGCACTGTCTGTCACTATCAACCAGTATGCATCGCACCTCATAAGCCTGAAAAGTGTGATGCATCCCTATTTCTGTGAAGCCCAGGTGCTATGACCGACTAAGTTTTTTTCCCTTCTTCAAATTTGGGGTTTTTTGTCCTTGTTTTCAGCTCTGTTTAGTTTTTTTTTCTACTTATGAATAGTACCTCATTACTGAAGCCTGCTTGCATTACATAGATCAGCCTCCATTGATTAGGATTAGTAAATGTTTTTATGTATTTTTCCATCATTTACAATCCTTTGTCAAAAAATTTCTTAAATTGATCTGTCGTTTTGGTACAAAAAGTGTCATAACTGTCGTTTTGTGTCAAAAAGAGAAGTGTCGTTGAGTGTTCCTTCCTTGAATAGTCGATTGAACTTTTTTTCAAGTATTTGATTTGATTTGTTGATATTTGAAGTGTCGAAAGCATTTTCTATTCAAAATTGAAAAGTGTCGTTTAGTCTTCCTTTCTATTTTGAAAAAGAAATTGTCGAAATGTCACTTTGAGTAAAATATTTCAAATCTTTGCTATACTTAGTTTTCCTTTTTGGAATTTTTCACATTAAGGGGAACAAAAAAAAAAATACATGCATTTGCATTTGCATTTAGCTTGTGTGCAAAAAATGATTTAGGAAAGTGAAATTAGTGTGTTCTCTTTGCTCTCTGTTTGAAAGAATCATAATTTTCTTTCCTTAGTAGCTAGGATTTTCATTGCTCAAAATAAACAACGATTGTTTATCATTGTAGATTGCATTTTAGGAATTTTCAATCAACATCACACAGTGAACCATTGAAAGGAAAAATTCTAAACAAGATCAACTCTAAAATAAATTTCAATGAACTTAACAATGCTTTGGAACCTAACGCAACACATCTAGAGGTCTAGGCTAGAGATGTGTTCCGGTGTTGTAAAAACTAGTAACTATCATTTTCATCGAATTTTGCGGGATTCCTCCTCTTTGATACAACAAGTGCTAGCACGGACTTGTGCTCCCCATACCATCAAGTATATATTGCGAGACCACAATAGGCTTATATCCTTTATCCATAGGAAGCCATGTTTGCCACCCTATCGATCGCAATGCATTGAACACAACATTCGAGAAGATTGACTGTCGTACATAAGTCCTTGGTAATTTCTCTTTAATTTATCACCAAGGTGTATATTGTAGTTTTGCGATTGGTTTGGTAATCCCTCTGTCTAGATTTCCATAGTAGTCACTTTCGTTCCTTTTCGACTCTTTAAAAGGAAAGGTCCATCTAAGCACTTGTCACTTTAGGCTCATTAAAAATTGAAGGGGACTAGAGTCGTCTTTAGTTTTTTCTCGACTCTTAAAAATTGAAAAAGAAAAGTTGTGTCAAAGCGTCACTAAAATTTATTTAATTCAGAATAACATCATTTTCCCCTTAATTTTGAGTTGATCAAGTAATCCGCAATCGTGGAACAAAGTCAATCAAAACCCCGTCATTCACGGACACTAGCGAGTCAACCATCTTTGACTCTAGAAACGAAGTCATTCCAGGAAAAACAGTCTCATTTAACTGAATCCAATTCACCTGGTTTATTTGAAACTTGTGTTTCAACATCGTCAGAGACTAGAGTTACTTCGATCATTTCTGGTACATTTGCCTTTACATAAGAAGTTTTGCAGTTACAAGAGGACATTAGAACTGATCCTAGTGTAACGGTAAACACTTCTATACCTAAAATAGCTCCATCTGAAGTTGATCCAGAGATTGAAGTTCACTTACCTGAACATCTGGAAGTTGAGTTCCTGAATTCAGAAGGTGTCACCGCTCTAGTATCTGTCACTACAAAAGCTATACCTTCTTCGGCTCCAGAAATATTTTACGGACCTGAAAATCTACCTCTTCCACCTAGACTAATTTCTATAGAGGAGATAGTAGAGGATCTTCCATCCAGTACCTCGTTAAATTTTGGGACTGGGATTCATCTGTATCCTTCTACTCCTGAAGTTAGTTCTTTTAATCATCCTTCATCGCAAGTTCCTAACGAATCAATAGCAAATCTTTTGGATAGACTAAACATGTCTGAACAACCATCAACATCTAGGACTCTGTCATCTGGTATAGCTACGAAAAAGCTTCCTGTTGCCATTCCTACAATATTTGCTGGTATACCATCTGTCCCGGCTAGTTATCAATCACTAGCTGGAGTCCACTCAGGGGCTGTTTTGACGACATGGTCTGTTCCTATTTGTTCATCTGGAATCCCATCTGTATTTCTTATGTTGAAACTCAATAAATTGATCCTGCATGCCAATATCAATTTGGGCAGACCAATCTTCAAAGGTCGATATATCCTTTGAACACTGGACTGCTGCCATATGGAGGGCAGTATACTTTTTCATTGTTCCCTCCCGGAAAACAACCATATGAGAGTTTACAACAAACTTCAGGTCAAACTGGAATTACATCCCGATGTTGGGTACAAATACTACCTCAACAACCAAGGGTTGTATATTCAATGCAACCAACCCAACTTATGTCGAATATTCCCACTACACCTGCTATTGTGACTGTGTCATAAGTACAAGCACTGCCTGCTGTGTGTCAACCTCAAGTCTCTCAGGTTGCAATACAATAGCCTCTTGTCTCTATGACTCAATCACAATGTCAAGTTAGTGCTTCCTTACCTAGAATGACTCAGGCTCAAATGGGTATTATCACCCCACATCTTCATCAATCTTCTACTATTCGGCAACATCAAATGGTCCAACAACTGTCGCTAGTATAATACCAACAACCGCAATTCCAGCAAACCTACCGAGGAACTGAGCAATAAGGCTTTGTAGGTAATGGACAATCGCATTTTCAAAATGGTTATCTGTTATAGACATTTTTGTGCCTTACAGCATAAAGCATGAAATGTCAATAATCTAAGGGATCCAAAGTCCCTAAACATGTTGTTCCTACCCCTAGAGGAACAAGGTCAGCAAACCACAGCACTAAATATCAGTTCTCCACCTAAAAACACTCAAAAACAAGCTAATTCTGGATCATGTCAACTGCTCCACTGAACATCTGCGCTGAATGTCAATTGCTCCACTCTGTACCTGCGCTGAATGTCAACTCTAATGAAGGCTACTTACGCTGGGCGAGATTGGCCAAGTGGCACAGTCATTCTGCAAGGTGTCAAATGCCCAGGAAGCTTCCAAAATGACACTTGGATCAAGGAATTCGCCTTGTGATGAGTAAGAGGATCTAGATCTCCAAGTGGAAGCAAGAAACTCCAGGTGGACTCAAGAACTGAAGTATAACTGAAGTGGGAGAGGACACTAGTCAGCTTCATGCCAGCCTCAAGCTGACTCATCCTTTCTCCAAATCTCCTATATATAGAGCTCTCTCATGAGGTCTAGGGAGGTTGGAATCTTGTGAATGTAAGGAAGTGCTGTTGGTTTGTGCATAGAAATATTGGGTGATTGCTTTGAAGGAGGTGAAGAGGAGATTTCTTTCTGCTGGGAGGTGTTGCTGGATTGGGCCTCTTATGGTTGTAACACTCTCAGAACTTTACTTCTTCCATTAATAAAGCATTTGAGGTTCTTCTATATGCATGTGTCTTTGTGGCGTATTGATAGTTGTATGTTTGATTTATTCTAATCCTTGAATCAGTTATGGATGTATGCTTCTTGTAGTTTCCCTTTCTTGTGCTTTTGCAGGATCTCTGTGTAGCTGGGCCAGTGAAAGAGCAAGGAGCTGGGAGCAAGCAGCAAAGAGGGAAGATTGGATCAACCATTAGCGGAAGATAACGGTTAGTGGATCTCTTTCTCGTCTCTCTTACATCTCATAAAGAAGTAATCTTGAATAGCTTTGCATTCGGTTGTTGCTAAGGTACTATCACCCTTAGAGTGGGATAGGATCATTCCGTATTGGATACTACTCAAATGCAAATGCAAAGTAGAGGGCAGCTACTCTAGCTTAGTTTCTGGGCAAGTTTATGATTTGAAGAGCTGATCCGCAAGGACTCTGAACAGCTCTTAGTGATAGCTTTTCATCCTCCTTTTCATCCCTTATTGTGTACTTGACTGATAGCTTCTGATTTGGCCAAAAACTGTGAATTTTTGAGCAATCTGTGACCCGTAAACCAAGAGAAACGAAAGTTTCGTTCTTCAATGCAGGCTGTGTGAAGGCTGTCTGCATTTCAGCGCAGTTCCCGTAGGGGCTACCTACGCTGAAGGTCAAACTGCCTGTGTACCACCTGCGCTGGACCAGTCTTGCCTTGTGCTACTGGGGTTTCCTGCTGTTTCTTGCCCTGTTTTCACCCTTGTTTTTGCAGCCTGTTACCAGTCAATGTACTTATCTGAAACCAACTTTCCTTACCACTATTCCGCCTCGGTTGTATAAAGAAACTGTGTTTGTTCTTTGTGTATTTCTTGTATCATTTACAGTTTCCCATAACGAAAGTGAACTAGTCTTGCTGTGGCCTCTTAGATCTAGACCTGTGATAAAGTGTCGTTTTGATCTTAAGAGTTAGTTTGTTTGCTATTCATAGCTGATTGAGCTTTTGCTTTCATCATATGGTTTGAATTTATACATTTCTAGTGTCGAAACAAGTAAATCTTAAGGTGTCTTTCGATTTTGGACAAGCTTGTTTGCTTTCACTTGAAATTGAATTCAAAATTATACAACAGCTTTCTTTTTGTGTCGCACAAACATTAAGAAAGAGAAAAGAAATACCTGCATTGTGCATGTGCATTATGACAGCTTGTATGATGATTTAGGAAAAAGTGCATTAGTGTGTGCTCTATGATCTGTGCGAAAAGATGTTATCTTTCTTTTCCCTCAGTAGTTAAGATTTTCAAAGTTGAAAGATTGAAAAGCTTGCTTATCATCTTAGGCTACATTTAGGAGTGTTACCATACATCTCGTGGTGATCCATAAAGGCAAACTGCTAAACAAGATCAACATTAAAATGAATTGAATTTACATAACAACGCATTGAAACATAACGCAAACACATAGAGGTCTAAGCTAGAGACGTGTTCCGGCGTCGTTAAACGTGATATCTTAGCGTTGAGTGGTTGGGTGATTCCTCCACGGTGAAGCGATAAGTATCAATACGGACTTGTGCTCCCACGTACCGTCGCGTATATATTGGGAGACCCCTATAGGAACAAAGCCTTTATCCATAGGAAACCGTGTTGGCCGCCCTACTGATCGCAATGCAGTGAACACAGCATTCACGAAGATCGACCACTCGTACCGTAAAACGTATTCTGTGGTTTTGCGAAAAGTTTGGCACACCCTCTGCCTAGAACTCCAGAGCAGTTTCTTTTGGCCTTTTTCAAACTCTATAACTGAAAAATTCCATCCGAGCATTTGTCACTTCGGGCTCATTAAAACATCGAAGGAGACTAGAGTCATCTTTAGCTTTTTCTCGACTCTTAAAAAGTGAAAAAGCAAGTTGTGTCTAAAGCGTCGTTATAAAATTTATTTTAAACGGAACATAATCACCTCCTATTCCTACGTTGATCTTTAGGTTGAGAACATGGAACGCCCCAACCAAGGAACTCCACATGATGGAAATCCTAGTCCTTTCTCCTCTTGGGGAGAAGTTGGTGCACCCCACATGGCCACATTGTCGCTTCCAAGACTGACAATTGGCCTGCCTATTTGGCTATTCTCAACCAATGTAGTTCAGAACACCATGGTTCCTGAACAGTCGAGTCAACAGTTAGATCAGTCTAGAGCTGCCCACCAACCTTCAACTTCCTATAACTCTTCCTCCAATCCTTCATCTTCGCAAGGTAGAGCTGGCAAAAGCCAAGCTCCCATGGAGAAGAAGGAGAAGAAGAAGAAGGAGAAGAAGAAGAAGGAGCCTAAGGCGACTGGGGGCAAGCAAAAGACATCTGGAAAAAATCCACACACAGCACAGACCGGGCCTAAATCGCCATGTGTCATATGTAGAGGAGACCACTCCATAGAGAATGTCCCTGTATTCCCCGGATACTAAGGGACTGGTCCCCTCGGTTGCACAATTCGGGAGCATCAACCTCTGATAGCCATGTTGAATGCTTACCGTCAACCAGCGAAAGTGAAGGTTCAAGGCAAAGAGGGGGAGTAAGATCCCCCTGCAGACTGTGTGAAGGCAATCACGCCATCCACCGTTGTCCCTTCTTAGACGAAGCGAAGAGAGTTTTGGAAGATCGCCCGGTTTCACCGTCGAGACTTCCTCCTGGATACAAAAAACTCGTGCCAAGTCCTTTGTTGGTTGAAAATACAACTGGCCCGCTCAAGTGGTCAGATGAAGCGTCAGTCATTGAAAATGAACCTACTGAATCCAGACCAGACAAAAGTCTAAAGGTCGATACGGTAGTTGACCCGGTTCCGCCTTCAGAGGTTTCATCTTCAAATGACACCGTCACTGAAGATTCATCTTCAAATGACACCCTCACTGAAGAGAATAAGGATGACACCATCCAGATTCTTTTCATCAACACCGACTCTGATGAGCATCAGGGCAATGCGCCCATTCCTTTATCGCAGGAAGGAACATCGTCAGGGTCATATCCGGCCGTGTATTCGGTCCCACCGCCAAGAAACCTGGTTGTGTCCTTTGATTGGAACCAACTAGGCAGACCCTGGTTACCAGCCAGTATACCATTCTGAATCATAGTCCAAATTTATAGAATGGTAATGGCTGGAACTATCATTGATGAAGGGGCATCTGTGAGTATCCTTTCCTCTATTGCTTGGAAAGCACTGGGTTCCCCGGAGCTTTTGCCTGAGATAAGAAATATCTCGGGTTTTGGTAAAGGAACCAGTCGACCATTAGGGATCCTCCCCAATGTGCTTGTTACATTAAAAGGGAAGACCGTTCAAATGAACGTGATGGTCATTCAAGGACCCTTGGATTATAACCTACTCCTTGGACGAGACTATATATATTGCATGGGAGCTATAGTCTCCTCACTCTTTAGAGTAATGTGTTTTCCACACGAAGGAAGAATGGTCAAGCTCGTAGACCAACTTTCATTTCCGGGATCACGCATCGCAAATAGTCAAATACCAACCCTGAATGGTCTATTCACTCAAGAAATGTCTCCACCCCCAGTCCTCCTTCCCGATGAGTGCGAGTGATTCGGAAAGATGGGACTGGAACCCAGGGGGCATGCGTCCTGGTCTGCTTCGGGCAGAGGAAACCTTGGGTATAAGGTAGAATTTCCGCGAAGGAATATGACTAGTCCGTACCCCGTCCATGGAAGAAAGAGGGGTTGTTCTAGAACAGGATTCTTTTGATAAGGTTACTTGTTTGACAAAGGTCATTCACCATTGTCTACTTCGGTAGACAGTGCCGAAGAGATGTTTTCGTTTGATGGTGTTAACAAAACAATCTTTGGGTAACCAGAAAGAGGCAAGCCTCCCTCAATAACATTAATGTTTTATCTTTGAGTAGTGTTCTTCTCTTGTCGCAAGTAGCTGTTTCTCTTGCAATCTTGCAAAAGAGCTGTCAAAAGTTAGGCTGACGGGAACACAAGTACCGCATAAGACCTGTTAAAAATAATGAGAAGACAAGTATCGTTAACATTAGACTAGCAAGACGACAAGTAGCTGTGAACACCCAAAGAAAAGCAGAGGTGGAGGAGAGGAGGGGCAGCCTTGAAATTATATTTTATACCTGGGGGCATGCAAACCTTTTGGAGTGCAAGCCAAGAGCGGTTATTTATCTGTTTTTTGGATTAGTCGTTTCCTAAGTTGCATAAAGAAAGGATGTGGGGCAAAGGTAAAAATTTGCCAAATATGAGGAGCATAGCTTCGTGAGATAAAGCTCCATAAAAAATAGCTATCTCACAGGAGACATTTCTTATCTTATGACTGGTATTATCGAGCAGTTTTACCGTGGAATTTATGCTCGTTAAAAAATAGAAAAGCGAGATCCGAGCAGTTTTAGCGTCATAGTTCATGCTCGTTAAAAAATAAACATAAGCTTTTGAGCAAGTTTAAGCTCGTTAAAAAATGAACTTCCTGATGAATAACCATTAAGAATGTACCCTGATCAACCGTAAAAAGACCTTGGTCGTGTTTTGCTGCAGCCATCACCTCCACCGTTCATTTGGCCGATCGTTTACCTCCATATGATTGTTTACCCATTTTGAGGAACAGCTGCGAAGAGTGATTTCATTTAGCCATCCTTGTGACACTGCCGTGATTGGAAAATTCCAACCTGTACCTGGAATCTGCTGCTATCCCTGTTTATCACTCGTTCCTCAAAAGACGAGTCTTCTTTGAGCTCTTTTCATCTGACTCGTAAAATATGAAAAGTTTGCTGAGTTTTGGCCTTCCAGCTCGTTAAAGTGACCGGAAGAGCTATCCCTCCTCTAGATTTTAATCTTTTTGGACCTGAGGGATTATTACACAAAAAGGTCGAGCACTTGCTTTATTTGGCTCGTTAAAGTTATCGAAAATTCATCCCTTCTGTATTGTTTTATACTTTTGTGGACTTAAGGGATTAGATGACGAAAAAGGAATTTTAGAGTTAACTTTCTGTACCTTTTTAGACTCTCTAAAAATGAAAAGGACCGAGTTTTCCTTGTCGTTAGACTCGTTAAAATGATTAAATAGCGACAAACCTGTCTTTAGACGAGAACGAGTTTCCCTATCGCTAGGCTCGTTAAAACATAGCGATGGGCTTGCCCGAAGGGCAGGTTATAGAACAAGCATATGTTATCCTCCTCAAGCTTGAAAAAAATAAAGAGGTACTGGTCAGAAATGACTGGGGAAAAATCGGGAGAACCTCAAAGCTTTAATGGTAGCAAGTCGCTCTTGAACATGACACTTTGTCCTTCGTATCACATCGGGTTGGGTTGTTTCATTCACCGGTCTCATCACCATGGTCTTCGCCAAACCATCCACATTTTGGGGTAATGCTACCGATCCATCACATCAGTGTCGTTATATGTTCAAGAGATGTTGTTCAGAAAGAGTCGACCATGTCCCATCCACTGCCATACATTATCCTTCATCCACCCATGATCGCCACCCTGAATCATATTTCACAGATTGTTTTCACCTCCACTAAAATCATTAGCTCCGTTCCGTGTCACTAATGTGGGATTCATTAAGGCCCTCCTGTGACGGATCGCTTCTTGTCGACTTCAGCTCACTATCCAAGAAGCTGATCTAGGAACACCCCCTTCAGTACTTTGAAGCTTGCATGCCTCAATGGCAAGTTTCTCACTTCTGGCGACAGGTATACATTAACGACCTTCGACCAGAAGATTTTGCGTGGTGTTCGACGCCAAGTCCTTTATTCACACCACGTGAATTGTACTGCAGTACCTTGAGGGTCATTGTCATTATTGGTGATTCCTCTCGCGCTTGTTAACGGTTTACAGCATTGACTGGTAATCAAGCGATGCCTTTCCATGTTCGACTTCAGCGCAATTCTCACATGGATCGACTTGTACTTAGAGTGAAGATCGAACGAGTTTGAAGACCCCAGATCTAGTTTCATCCATCCGGGCTGCGATATATATTCAGGAAATATAAAGACATTTGATATGTACATCATTGCAGCAGATGATCATCCTACTCAAAGGATGATAATTTCAGCAGAGAATTATCAGTCTACCATCAGACGATCGTCTGTTATATGTACCAAAATGAATTTATAAAGCTGAGCATGGGAATGCCCACCTCAGCTAGATCATGAAAGTAGAATGAAAAATAATGTATTGTATTGTATTTATTATAGGTCACCTCTCAGCGATTGAATGAACTTCGGATCCTCCTGATAAAGCATTTCACCCGATAAACGACCTCATACTTTAGGGGGCAACTGTTATAGACATTTTTGTGCCTTACAGCATAAAGCATGAAATGTCAATAATCTAAGGGATCCAAAGTCCCTAAACATGTTGTTCCTACCCCTAGAGGAACAAGGTCAGCAAACCACGGCACTAAATATCAGTTCTCCACCTAAAAACACTCAAAAACAAGCTAATTTTGGATCATGTCAACTGCTCCACTGAACATCTGCACTGAATGTCAACTGCTCCACTCTGTACCTGCACTGAATGTCAACTCTAATGAAGGCTACCTGCACTGGGCGAGATTTGCCAAGTGGCACAGTCATTCTGCAAGGTGTCAAATGCCCAGGAAGCTTCCAAAATGACACTTGGATCAAGGAATTCGCCTTGTGATGAGTAAGAGGATCTAGATCTCCAAGTGGAAGCAAGAAACTCCAAGTGGACTCAAGAACTGAAGTATAACTGAAGTGGGAGAGGACACTAGTCAGCTTCATGCCAGCCTCAAGCTGACTCATCCTTTCTCCAAATCTCCTATATATAGAGCTCTCTCATGAGGTCTAGGGAGGCTGGAATCTTGTGAATGTAAGAAAGTGTTGTTGGTTTGTGCATAGAAATATTGGGTGATTGCTTTGAAGGAGGTGAAGAGGAGATTTCTTTCTGCTGGGAGGTGTTGCTGGATTGGGCCTCTTATGGTTGTAACACTCTCAGAACTTTACTTCTTCCATTAATAAAGCATTTGAGGTTCTTCTATATGCATGTGTCTTCGTGGCGTATTGATAGTTGTATGTTTGATTTATTCTAATCCTTGAATCAGTTATGGATGTATGCTTCTTGTAGTTTCCCTTTCTTGTGCTTTTGCAGGATCTCTATGTAGCTGGGCCAGTGAAAGAGCAAGGAGCTGGGAGCAAGCAGCAAAGAGGGAAGATTGGATCAACCATTAGCGGAAGATAACGGTTAGTGGATCTCTTTCTCCTCTCTCTTACATCTCATAAAGAAGTAATATTGAATAGCTTTGCATTCGGTTGTTGCTGAGGTACTATCACCCTTAGAGTGGGATAGGGTCATTCCGTATTGGATACTTTTCCCAACAACATTATCAACAACCACACTATAATGGTTATGTCCAACAACCTTATCAAAGTTACCAGCATCAGATACATTATGCTGGTATGCAAAGACCTACTACTCAGGTGATTCCATCTTATCCTGGGTATGCTTCACATAACCTGAATCAACAGTTTCCTTTTGTAGCAACTCTAGAATTACCAGATTTGAACTGGCTGACAAATGATCCAATTGCGTACACCCCTTGGTGGCTGGTGATTCCTCATAAACTTCCCTCTGATATTCCTAAATTCAATGGAAATCTAGGTGAAGATCCATTGAATCACGTAATGAATTTTCATTTGTGGTTCTCATTTAACACCCTCAATGATGATTCGATTAGGCTTCACCATTTTCAGCGAACACTCACTGGTCCGACAACGAAATGGTATATTGAATTGCCTAGAGCTTCGTTTGATAACTTCAGTGCCCTTGCCACTACTTTTCTAACCCACTTTCAGTTACCCATAAGGTACGAAATGGGAACAGAACTCCTTACCAATTTTAAACAAACCACGACCACTCACATATCTAATCATATTCATGAGTGGCAACATCATCATCGAATGGTAAAGACCTATGTTCCTGATCAGATTTTAGCCGAGTGGTTTATTAAGTCCTTATTGCCTTCTATCACTGAGGACATGGCAAAAGGAGGAGTTGTCACTAAAGAGCAAGTCATTGCTCGTGCCCAATATTTAGACTTGATCTATACTCAGTCTAGCACTCTTTATGACAAAATTCCTAACACTCCCAGACCAGAATTTTCCATTCCTCCCCCTCCTAAATCAAACAGGGACTCTCACGCTGGTGATGGCATGATCAATACCTCAAGCACTCAAATCGCAAAGGCTCCATCTGGTAAAACCCTTGCAGTTTCTAGTCAAAAATAAAATGACAAACCTCTTGCCTTGGAGATTAATGCCATGTCATCTGACAAGGGAAAGAATCTAAAGCAACCAGGGGGAAAGAAGAAAGGGAAAAATAATAAGAAGAAACAGGAGAATTCAACTCCTGAAAATCTTTTTGAGAACCCTACTTGGTGAAAGAAACCTTGCGATCCATGTTACATATGTAACGAAGATCATTGGACAAGATATTGTCCACATCGAGTTGAGGTTACGAAATTGTTAAAGACTTCAAGTACCTCAGTAGTGTTGACTGATTCATTTCCGAGCCCAGAAACTAATCTGGTTGCTATCGATCCTTCTTCCACATCACAAGTGCTTATGTTATCCATCTCAAAATAGCAAAATTATGCTTTGATATCAACAAGGAATAAAGATTACGGGAATCCAAAGTCATCAAACAACCAGGCTGTAGATCAACCTAGTAGTTCAACAATGACTTCGCTAGAAGTTGTTCCACCCATTATTCCTTAATTAACTATAAAGCTGCCAAAGGTAGTCATACATAAGTCGACATTTAATCCTCGCGCCCGAGCAGCACAAAATTATAATATAGTGGAGTACCTAGCTCAGTCGCCATCCGCTATGTCGACACTTGAGGTACAACAGAATTGCCCCTCCCAAAAGCACGCTTTGTTATCAGCAATAGGTGGGATTGATCCAGCAGATTCTAATCTTGTGGCCTTTAACAATAAAGGATACACACCTCAGTTACCGGCCCAACTCGCTTTTCTTATACAGGTAAAAGCCCTCAATAAAAATGTTCATCGAACAATCATTGATGAGGGGGGATCTACCTGTATTATGTCAACGAGTTGCTGGAAAACTTTATGTTCACCACCCTTGTCACGATCATCAATGACATTAAAAGCATTTGATGGAAGAACATACACGCCATATGGGATTTTAAGTAACTTGCAAGTTGAACTGGGGAGAAGACAATAGAGATTGAAGTCGAGGTCATTGATGGAAACCTTGACTACAATATCTTACTAAGAAGGCCCTGGATTTATGCTATGGCTGCCGTTGTGTCTACATATTTTAGAAAAATTGCACTTCCCTTCCAAGGTGGAATTACAATCGTTGACTAACTAGCCTTTTTTCCTAATAGTTCCCAAACTACTGGAAGCATTCCACTGATCCATGGAAGTTCTAAATCACTTCAAAATGTCAGAGTAGATCTCCTAAAAGACCCTTTCTTAATGGGTACTTTTGCCCTCCCGCCTCCAACTAGTCTTGCGGAGGTGGCCACAGTGGAAACTTATCATATGATCTCTTCTACATCGTCTAAGATTAAGAAGAACTTCAAAAATTTTGCTAGTGTGGATCATCGCAAGGTGTGCCCTTGAGCACCATAGAATCTTTGTAACAATCAATTTTTTGGGCCTGGGCGGCAAACCCAAATCAACACTCAATGAGTGTTTGGACAAATAGGTCTCTAGAGTATGGTACCTCTTCCGATCCTTGGTCTCGTATATATTCTATAGGCGAAGGAATCATCCAGTCGATGATGATAAGAGAGACGTCGTGGGAAGATTACCACCATCATTCCCACCTTCAAGATAACAATGAAGATTATTCAAGTGACCTTAATCATCCTTCAGTTTTTTATTTTTTGTCAAATACTGTAAATACAATGGATTCCAAGCGAAATCTGTCCAATATTGAAGAAACTATCGCCATTAATATCTCGACCAAACCTAATGTTGTAGAGAATATTCATGTTGGAAAATCTTGTTCTCCATTAGAACTGGAAATTTACTACGCTCTCTTTCATAAATTCAGAGATTTTTTTGCATGGTCATATGAAGAAATACTAGGAATTGACTCGAGAATCATTGAACATGAAATCAAGATGTATCCAGATGTCAAACTAGTACGACAATAGCTTTGACCTGTTCACCCGAAGAAAGCCACTGCCATTAAAGCAGAAGTTGAAAAACTTTTGCATGCTGGTTTCATTTACCCTGTTCCTCTCACTAATTGGGTATCGAATATTGTTCCTGTGATGAAAAAGCAAGGAACAATTAGAGTGTGCGTCGATTATAGGGATGTAAATCAAGCGTGTCCAAAGGACAACTACCCTACACCCTTCATCGACTAGATAATTGATGAATGTGCCAGATGCGAAATCTTTTCATTCATGGATGGATTTTCCAGATACAACCAAATCAATATCCGCCCACAGGACCAGTCAAAGACTACATTTATATGTCTGTGGGGCACATTCGCATACCATAAACTACCTTTCGGTTTGAAGAATGCAGGGGAAACTTATCAGAGGGCAATGAAGTATGCCTTCCATGACATCAAGCACATCATTCTACCCTATCTCGACGATCTACCGGCTCATTTTCAAAAGCAAACCGATCATCCGCAACATTTGAGAGCCATATTTCTACGTTGTTGAAACTAAAAGATACGACTCAATCTGCACAAGTGTGTATTTTGTGTTGTTTCTAGTCAATTACTTGGTTTTGTAGTTTCTAAGGACAGAATTTGACTCGACAAATTCAAGGTTCAGGCAATCCTTGACATGCCTCCACCTTCAAATTTGCTTCAAATTCAGAAACTCCAAGGGAATTTAGCTAACTTTCTAAGGAGGTTCATTCCACATTATGCCAAACTCGCTAAAGGTTATACAAATTTTTTGAAAAAGGAAGTACCCTTCCACTGGGATCAGGTTGTGCAAGCTTCCTTTGCTGCTTTAAAAGGTTTCCTGATAAAAGCATGATTAATGTATGCTCCTGACTATCAAAAAGACTTTAACCTATATCTCATCACCACATATACAACCATCGCCATGGTTTTAGTGCAAGAAGATAATGGAATAGAACATCCTATATATTATTTAAGTCACAACCTTAATGATACAGAAAGAAAGTACTCTTATGTTGAAAAGCTGGCAAATATTCTATCACGTCAATTACTAGGGGGAAAATATTCCAAATGGATAGCCATTTTGCAAGAGTTTGATATGGAATTCACCAAATCCAAATCAAAGAAGTCTCTCGTCTTCGCGAAGTTACTTTGTGACCTTCCATCACCATCCAATGATTTAACATCTAAAGCATCAATCGTGGATGAGACTTTGTTTTTGATATCGTCAAGCGATCTGTGGTACGGAGATATACTGGTCTATCTCCAAACCAAAACTTTTAGGCCTAACACCTCTCGATATGAACAGCGGCGTATTCGATACCAAGCTAAGGATTACCTGATAGTTGGTGATACACTTTACCTTCGTGGTGTCGATACAATTCTGTGAAGGTGCCTCATGCATGAGGAGGCCGAAAAATTTATGAATGACTGTCATTCAGGTGTGTGTGGGGGGCATCTATCTGGTTAGGCTACTGCACAAAAGATCTTACGAGCTGATTTCTTCTAGCCCACTATATTCAAAGATTTCATAGTTGCAGTCAGAAGTTGCCATGCTTGTCAGATTTTTTATTGCAAAACCAGATTACCACCTGCACCACTGCATCCAGTAGTTGTTGTTGGGCCATTCACTAAATGGGGCACTGATTTCATGACATGTAACCCCACCTCAACCGGGGGGCATGGGTATATTATAGTCGCTGTCAACTATTTTACAAAATGGGCCAAGGAAATGCCTACATTAAACAACAGTGGCAAAACGGCTGCTCTTTTCTTTTTTAGTCATGTAGTTTCTAGATTTGGTGTTCCTCAGGCCATAGTCATAGATCGTGGATCACATTTTTGCAATCACATGATGGTTGAATTGACTACCAAATTAGGAATATCCCACGATAGTTCTATTCCATATTATCCGCAGGAAAACGAATAGGTTGAGGCAATCAACAAATTCCTTAAGCACATGCTGCAGAGAATGATTGGAGTCCGAAAACGAAATTGGCATTTAATCCTATACTCAGCATTGTGGGCATATAGGACTTCGGTGAGAAATGTGACTGCATTTACACCCTTTCAGTTGGGCTATCTTAGCAATTCAGTGTGAAATTTTGTCCCTCAAGCTCGCAATTGATCTGCTTCCCGAAACTTTGGAAGAAGAGGCTCATTTCTTGGAACTAATCCACCTGGATGAAACCTCTCGTGATGCCGCGTTGGCTAACGAAGCACATAAGAAATGTGTCAAGGTGTAATTTGACAAAAATGTCAAGCCTTGTGTCTTCTTAGAAGGTGACCTGGTCTTGCTTTACGATCAGGACTCTGACAAATTTGGAGCAGGTAAGTTTGAACCATTATGGATGGGCCCCTACATTGTTAAACGAGTATTGACAAAAGGAGCCTACGAGATAGTCGACTGTGATGGAATTCCACTATTGCAACCCTAAAATAGGTTGTATCTTAAATGTTACTATGTTTGATTAAGTGTAGTAAACTCTTTGTATACATGTTTTGTTGCAGAGTTATCATTTTGGTTAGGTAATCCGCTTTGCTTTTTTTATAGATGTCAGACTTTTTGAAACCATTTGTTGGGTATGCTGATGGAGCTAGTCGTAGTATGCAGAACCTATCATCTGCGGCCTGGGCCATTTTCGCTCCAAGCGGCGAGTCAGTGAGTTTAAGGGGGATATGTATTGGTCGATCGACGAACAACATCACTAAGTATAGTGCATTGATTGAGCTTCTCTCTGATGCCATTTCAGATGGCATACACTGACTCACTGTTAGGCTAGATTCACAACTCGTCATTCTATAGCTTACTGGCATTTATTCCGTTCAGAACCCAGCTATTTATCACATGTTCCTAAGAGTCAGGATTTTGGAAAGACAATTTGATTCCATTCAATATCAACACATTTCCAAAAACTTAAACACATTGACTGATTCATTAGCAAACTATGTATTAGATAAACATTTGTAGCATTTGTAAAGAAAGCATTTTACATTAACATTGGCATCAGGATTACATAACTTAACCAAAATAAAACTCCTAAAATCAAAAATATATAGCTGTTTATAGTTTTTACAAAATGTTTTGTGTTCAAAACAAAATCGGTCACTTGACCAAGAAACTAAAAATGAATGCAGAAAAGAATCCTAGACTAATGATTCTGGTTATAACATGTCACCGCCTGTGCAATCATGTGCAAAAGCCTGGTCCATCGACTCGGCACACTAGTAGTATGGCGTTGTAACCTCAAAGGTAACTCATCGGTCCTAGCATCCTAAATACTGAGAGTGAGGCCCTCGATCTGATCCTGCAGCACCGCCAGGGTCTATGTCCAAATCTCAAAGGGCGACCCTCCCTACAACCCCTCTTGTTGGAGCTTCAGTTGCCACCCATGGGCGTGCCGCTGGTCACACTGGCCCAATATTTGCACACACATATGAGTTTTATTATTCTTGATAACATTAAAAAACACAAAAACATTATAAAACAAATAAACCTACCACTGAGCATATGTTGTCGCATGGTTCAAGCTCGTTAAAATATAAACCTACCACTGAGCATGGTTCCCCACAGTTCAAGCTTGTTAAAAAATGAACCCGCCTTCAATAAATAACCTCTATGACTGCCATACTATCAGCCTTTTGAGCCTTGGTTGTGTTCCTACCATCACCTCCATCCTTTTGGCCAATCATACACTTCCACTTGATTGTTTACCCTTTTGAGGAATAGCTGTGACGAGTGGTCCTATTAGCCAACCTCTTCACATCACCATGTTTTGAGAAGTGCCAAGCTTACCTAGAACTACTTGCTACCATAAATGCCACTAATTCCTCGAAGCGAGTCTCCTTTAAACTCTTTTTCAGACTCGTTAAATATGAAAATATTGTCGAGCAATTGGCCTTTCTAGCTCGTTAAAGTAATGGGAAGTGCCATCCCTCCTGTATATTTTAATCTTTATCGGACCCAAGGGATTATCTCACGAAAATGTTCAAGCGCTTGTCTTTTCGGCTCGCTAAAGTGATCGAAAAATCATCCCTTTCGTATTATTTTATCTTTTTTCATACTTAAGGTATTATGCTACGAAAAAGAACTGCTCGAGTTTCCTTTTCGTCCCTTGTCAAACTCTCTAAACATGAAATGGATCGAGTTATCCTTGTCGTTAAAGTCATTAAAACAATAGTGACAAACTCGTCCACATGAGACAGAGTTTCCTTTTCATCCTTTTTCAAACTCTTTAAACATGAAAAAGACTGAGTTATCTTTGTTGTTAAATTCGTTAAAACAATAGCGACAAACTTGTCCACCTAGACAAGAATGAGTTTCACTGTCGCTAGACTCACTAAAACATAGCGACAGGTTTGCCCAAAGGGAAAATTATAGAACAAGCATATGTTATCCTCCTCAAGCTTGACAAAAATAAAGAGGTACTGGTCAGCAATGACTGGGGAAAAAGGGAATAAAACTTGAAGAATTTTATGGTAGCAAGTCACTCTTGAACATGACACTTTCACTCCATCACCATTATTGAGTTGGGTTGGGTTATTTTGTTCACCGGTCATTTCACCATTGGTCCTCCACACCATCCATCTTTTGGGGTTAACGCTACCAATCCATCTCAGTGTCGCCGATATGTTCAAGAGAAGTCATTCAGTTGAGAAACCACAATCCAGTTAATGCCTCATCCACTGTAATACCTTCACCCTCCATTTTTCATGACCGCCATTCCTGAACCTTGTGTCGTCAGATCGTTTTCACCTCCAGAAAATCATTTGCTTTGTTTCGTGTCGTAGATGTGGGATACATTAAGGCCCTCCTATGATGGGTCACTTCTTTTCAACATCAACTCATTATCCAAGAAGTTGACTTAGAAACAACCTTTTTAGTACTTTGAAGCTTGCATGCCTCAATGGCAAGTTTCTCACTTTCGGCGACAGGTTGACATCAATGGCCTTCGACCGAAATATTTTGCGTGGTGTTTGACTTCAGATCATATATTCACACAACGTGAATTGTACTGTAGTACCTTGAGGGTCATTATCATTATCGGTGATTCCTCTCGCATCTGTTAACAACTCACATTATTGGCTGGTAATCAGGTGATGTCTTTCCATGTTCGACTTCAGAACATTTCTTCACATGGATTGACTTGTACATTGAGCAAAGATTGAACGAGATTGAAGACCTTGGATCTAGTTTCATTCATCCGAGTTGCGATATATTGAGGGATATAAAGACATCAAATGTACACAAAAGCTACATAGATGGTCATCCAATCCAGAGATGATGACCCTACATATAAAGAATCACCAGTTTGCAACTGGAGACAATTATTTGTTTTATGTACATGAAATGAATTTATAAAGCTGAGCATGGGAATGCCCACCTTAGCTAGATCACAAAAAATTATATTATGATGATGTATTGTATTGTATCTTATATAGGTCACCTTCCAATTCGAAAACCTCGAATCCTCATGATAGAGCATTTCACCCGACATCAAAGATTTACGACTACATGCTTTAGGGGGAAACTATTATAGAAATATTTGGGCACTTCAACCCCAATCTTATATGTCGATAAACTAGGGCTCCTTAACCCCTAAAAGTTTTGTTTCATACCATAAAGGATCATAGTCAACTAATTAGATCATTCCCCAAAAGTTCCACCTGAAAAACCATCCAAAACTGGCCAAAATTGGACCATACTGATTGCTCCACTGTCAGGGTGCGATGCATACTAACTTCTACACTAGCCAGGTGTGATGCATACTGATGGGGCTTTCTATAGGGTGAGATGAGCTAGAATGGACAAATTTCTGAGACAGTTGCTAAGTGGATGCTCATGGACTCTTTTAGAAACTTCTCACATGACACTTGCCTCTCTGAATTCACCCAGGGATGAGTAAGAGATCCAAGAAATCTCCAAGTGGAACCAAGAACAATAAGTGGAATGAAACTAATCAAAAACCCAGAGATGACTGACACCCTTGCACACATTTATAAATGGATCCCTCATCTGAGAGATCTAGAGGCGAGAATTTTGTAATTAGCAAGGAAGTGCTGATAGTTTGTATCTAAGAAAGAGCATTGTATTGTTGAGTGATCTTACTTTTCATGAGGTGAAGAGGGCTTTGATGTTGGGAGGATGATGGTGGATTAGACAACTGGGTTGTAATTCTCCCTTTTATTTAATACAGTTCTTTGAGTTTTCTTCCATACAACTGTGCAACTGTGAATGTTATTATTTGTGAATGCCATTGTATGCTCATTGTATTTCTGATTCTCCAATGCTTATGATATAATAGATCAAGATGCTTTGACGTTGTTTTGTCACTTTGTTTCTATAGGTATTCTCTAAGCAGGATAAGTAGGAGAGGAGTTGCAAGCTCTATCAAGGGGTAGGGAGATCAAGCAAGGAGTTAAGCGAAAGATCCAGGTTGGCTCCTTTACCTCTCTCTTATCTATTATACATAAAAGAAATCACAAATTACTTTAAACTGTTTGTTTCTAGGGTAGCTGCCAATCCTAGAGGGCTAGTCGATAAAAAAGACATTAGTTTTCTCAGAAAAAAACGCTCTATGTTTTGCAGAATGGAGTTACTATAGAACTCTGAGCCAGGGAGGGTTGCGTGCTCCAGGTCATGAACGAGCAGCGCATCAACATCGAACAGTTGAGCTCGCAACTTGATGAGGTCATGGCGTAAAACTGACAACTAGTACAGGTGGTTGTTGAAGCCTGCCAGATGGTCCTAAAGTTGGCCATCCAAGTAGAGGAACTAACAGATGCGCGCATCTGAAAACTAGCAGCAGGTGCATGCAAGGTGTTAGAGCCTAGATTTGCCTTAGGCTGAAAAGGCAAGGTTCTAGGTCCACATCAAACCATGCTCAACCTCATAGCTAGCCCTACGAGGACTGGAGAGGGCTCTCTCCAGGTCAATCTCAGCAAAAGATAATCAGATGGGGCTTGAGATGACTAATTTTGCAACTAATGTTAGCCTAGGTATGAAGTACAAGGATTTGATTTGCTTTTTTGGGAGTTTTGTTGAAAAAATGGGAAATGAAAATTTGGGTCCGGGGATGAAGGCCAGTTCTTGCAGAGTTTAAGTTGATGCGAGGAAAGCAATGGTTAGGACGCCTTAAATTTGAATGAATGGATAGAAAGGATTGCTGAGAAGCTGAAGAGGACAAGATTATATCAAGAATCCTCTACAAACTGAAGAAAACATATAAAACTAAACAAAAGTCAAAGGCAGAGCATAGCAGTTTATGAATTCCACCTTAAGCACTCATTTGTTTAATTTCTGAAGCAAAGAGAAGGGAAATGGAATACATAAACATTAATGAACTTAAAAATACATGGAGAAAAACACCATCCAAACACAGAGCCACAAGGATCCCAACAAGTGCTGCAAAACCCTGGTCTTTCCTTTGCCAAAAATGCAGAAGTGAATGTACAATAGAGTGCCAAACTTTTCCCAAGAGTCCAACCATGAAAATGACTTAGAAATTACATAATATAGACAAGCCAAACCTATTCCCTTGCCTCTAGGGGTCGAGCTCATCATTCTAGGAGTTGTTTGAACTAATTCTAAACAAGGAACTAAAATCCAGATAGTCAAACAACTTACCCCTATATGCTAGGAAACTGATTCATTCACTCACATTTCACCTTTTGGTGAATGAATCTTCTAGAAAAATTAAAAATGTGAAAATATTACGTCATGGTTATCAAATTACATCATGAAAAGTCAAAAATAACATCAAGAAGAAAAACTGGTCAAAATTGGGCGAATTACTGAGCTGAACAGTGAAAAATAGGCAAAAATCCTCTATGCGCCGCACCTGATTCTCTATGCACCACGCCACTTTGGAGCTGATTTTGAGGCACTTCCTGAAGTCCAAATTGTGTCCAAGTGTGCTTTTTGGAAAGCCATACCTGTCTACTTTCCAACCTAAGTGGAATTTCTAAATTTCGATGTCATTTTCCCCTCCAAAAATTTAATCTCCAAAGACTGCTTCCTGTGTGTCAAAATAGGGGCAATGAGGTCATTTTTTTAGTGTTTTTGAACATGCCCAAATTTCTTGGCCATGCACCAAAAACCATGATTTTTCATGAAAAATCTAGAAATGTAAACTTTTGTGATTTGGAGCTCCCTAGAAAAAGTGCGCGCCATGTGGCGCGACGCATAGGGAGAAAAACCCTGTTTTTGGTGCCAAAATTTGTCAACATGCCAAAAATGCCCCAAATTTCTTGGAATTTTGGCTGGAGCTTCTCTATTAAGTGTCATGCTAGGCCAAAGAGGCCTCAGCCAATATCTAAAGATGATCAAGCTCCCTTTGCCTCTTTTGCTTCCTTACTGCCTTCTTTAATTTTGCCTTGAGATTCCTTATTCGTGCCTCGCAAACTTTGTTCCGTGCCTTATAGTGGAAAGCCATGTGTCTCAGCAATGCATTGTCCCTATCGGCCTTGTCCAGTAGTCTGTCTAAGTGGATTTTGACTCTCTCGAGATTAGAATCCTGATCCTCATTAATCTCTTGCTCCAATGAAGTGAATTCAATTCTCCTCCTTTAGGCAGCTTGACGAGTTTGCCTAATGTTTTGTAACTCCATCACCTCTTGCTGATCCTCAAGCTGCTTGTTCTTTCGCTCCAAATAATGAATAGTCAACTGCACTCTATCCAAGTGAGTGGACAAGGCATCAATGTCCACTTGCTGTACCCGAATGATCTCTTTAAGATCTGCATTTTTTGAGCCCATGTCAGTCTCGTCATCCTGAATGAGAATGAAGTCGGTCTCTCGTTTAGCTAAAGGTCCTTCCTCGTGTAGAGGCTCCTTGCCTCGATCCTGAACCTACTATGCTGATGGAGGAAGTGAGGCCCCTTCCACCCCGGGTGGAGATAACACTCTCTTTGTTGCTGCAAACAACTGCCTGGTACCCTTTTGATAAGTAATGAACATTGGCACACCAACGGTCTCATGGCTCTCATACTAATTAGAAGGTCCACCCGTCTCATGCTTAACCTCTGATAATCCCTGTGAAGCTCTGAAGAAGTCACGAGAGATGAAATCATCCCAAGTGATGCCCTATAATCCAAGCTGATGAACCACCAAAATCTTAATAAGTGCAAAATGATAAACATTGTTAAGCTGTTGCTGAGGGGTTTTGTGCTGCACAAGGGTGGTCATCCTCTCTATGTTCCGGCAAATGAAATATGGAATTTTCATCATCCGTACCCTAGTGAAATGCATGAGCAGCCTGATGCGATAAGCATATAAACGAGAGAACCATCGCTCACAACTGAAATATTTCATGATTAATTTCATTAGTGGAGCATATTCATCTTTAAGATAGCGGAATGGAAACACTCTCTTGAGCTACCTCAAGAAACCGGTTTTAATATATGGCTCATAATGCTGTCGGTCAATTTTCTTCCTCTAGGTCCATGGTTCTCCAATGTTTGATATGCTGGTTGCCAATGCAATAGATTCTGGTGTAAGTGTGAAGGTGACACCAGCTAAGGTAGCCTGATCTCCATGTAAATGCAGCACAAATAGACGAGCCAACTCATGATGAAATTGAACATTAGCAACTTTCTGACAAAACTCATAACATGACTGATGCTGGAAACAAAACATGGCAAGAGGGTAGGCCTGTAATTCAATGAGGGTGATTGGTTCTTCTCTGATATGTTTGCCACCTCTATGAGGCCTCCGGGGTGCATGTTCCTCCATGGGTGAGTCACTTTGGGTTTCCATTTCATAATCAGATGAATGCTCAGATGCCATGACTGCTGTTATTCAAGCTGCCTTGGAGAAATAGATGTTGGTGTTGAAAACTGTACTGAACTTCTCTTTTAGTGATGTGCCTAAACTCTGCCACCAATGGTAAACAAATGAAATAAAGGACTGTTAGGAAGGGGGAAGAAATTAGGGATTAGGGACTATTGGGATAGATTTGTTAGGGAAGTATAGGAGGGTTTGAGGGGTTTTATGTATAGGGTTAGGAGAGATTTTGTAGGGTTAGGGTTTGGGTTTTGGAATTTGAGAATTTGGGACAGGGTTTTGGGATAAGGGTTTAATGTTTTTAGGGGGGTAGGAAAGACTGAAATTAAGAAACAAGGATGAAGAAAAGAGGAGGGAAAAAGATGAACTTGGTGGCAAAAACTTTTAAAACCCTAGGTAGCCATTCCTATGTGAGGGTTTTGACATGGTGGATTTTGAGTATGAGTTTAGACCATCACCATTCCTCAATCACTGTATCATAGCACAAATTTGAATGCAATGTAGTGATAAAGATCCTACCTAGCAATTTCGTGGATTTTGATAGCAATTTGGAGCAAAGTTTAGCAATTACGGGCTCTTGAACTGTATGCACCGCGCAAATCTCCCAATGCACCTCGCCTTCCCAGTGCGCCGCGCCTCTCTGGTGTGCCGCGCCTTCTGCCTAGTGCGTCGTGCTAGCTTGTTGCAGCGATTTTTTGCCCAATTTGTCACTCTTTCCCCAAATTCATTCTCCCTTGTTTCTCCTTAGCTCTAGGCATGAAAATGAGCTTTGAACACATAGAAACATCTTTATAAAGTCATGGCTTTCATTTTGTTTTTATAAAGACCCACTTTTGTGATGTTTTAAAATTGGCATTTCTTCACTTTAATGCAACTGTGTCTTTTTGTTTCCTCTTTGATTATCTGACTTGAATGATGAATCTTTTGGCTATTTTTGCAGGGATAGTTGCATATCTTGACAAAGGAATACCAAGGATGCGCCTGGAGATTTCAACAATTGAAAAACTTTTTGAAAATTACATGGCAATTTATTACAAAACGAAATGATGAATTTTCTTCAAAATGGAGTTTTGAAGAAAAGTCATAGTCGAGCATATGATGATGAAAATATTTGAAATGAAAACTTATTTGAAGACATCCTCATGACCTACTGGTGATTATCGGACACTCTAAAGCATTTATTAACAAAACCCTAGACCTACTTGACACTAAGGCCCTAAAAACAACTTTTGCAACTTTGATGAAAGGAAGACTGAATATGTTTTTTGTTTTTATGAACATACATCAACCAGTAGGTGGATGACATGAGGGGAATGAGTGACAAGGCCCTTCCGTCAGATTATGGCATGCTCCTAGCAAAATTCAACTGAGTGAATCGAGTGAGACACCTAAAAGTGAAATGCAATAAGAGAAATGATCTCTGACGGAGGGATGACCAGACCGACTCTAACATTGGCTCCAATGGGGATGGTAGCTCCATGGAGGTGCCAAGAATGGCAGATCTATAGAAGAGCTAGATAGTGCCTTCATCCTTTGGGCTATGGAGTCATTATTCTGACAAATAACACAAGACTTTGACTCATTTATTGACTGAAACTTGACTCAAACCGACTCAATTATGAAACCAACATGATTGAAAAACTGACTCGACAAACTGAACTCAAAACTGAAATCTTTATTCAGAATTATAGCCTTCACTTCGGGTCCCGGACTGAAGAATAGATCACAGCACACACTTGCAATGAAACTGAAATAAAATGGTATCTACAGTGATAATGGAAACAACAGAAATAACTCAGAAATGATACCGCTTGAGGAGCCGACCATTGACTGGCCCTCCTGGACAATCTTCCCCGTTCATCTCCTTCAAAAGAAAGGCATTCTGACCTTGAAATGCTACAATTTTAAAAGGACCTTTCCAGAGATTCTCAAACTTATCGTGCTTGCCCTTTTCCTCATTCCTTGCATCCCACTTCAGCAGCACATCATCCAACTGAAATTTGTCCGCCTTGGCTTTTCTGTCATAAATTTTCTTAATTCTCTCCTACAACTTGAATGTGTTTTGAAAAAATTATTCCCGTGTTTGCTGCAAATGGATCATTTGATTCATTCTTCTCTGCATTGGATCATCTGCAATACCAGCCTCCTGAAGAAGTCTGACTACTGGAGCTACGAGAGAGGTAGGAAACACTGTATCAACTCCATAAACTAGCTCAAAGGGGGACATACCAATGGATTTCTTTTGACTCACTCGATCTACCCAAAGTGCATGGACCAGCTTCTTATGCCAACTCTTCTTATTTATTTCCAGCAACTTTTTAATGATATTGACCAAAGATTTATTAGAAGACTCCGCCAATCCATAGCCTTGTGGATGATAAGTGGTTGAGTGCCCCAAAGTAATGTGATATTTATGACAAAACTCAAACATCCTTTTTGATTTGAAAGCTGTTGCATTATCAGAGATTAACATATTTGGGCAGCCAAAACGAGACAAAATATTATTCTCAAGGAATGAAATTATTACCACATCCATAGCTTTCTTGGTGGGAATTGCTTCGATCCATTTCATGAAGTAATATGTTGCCATGAGGATCCATCTATGCTGGCCTGAAGAAGTAGGATGAATTTCACCAATGAAATCCAACCCCCACTGCTGAAAAGGGGCACTCACCTTGATGGGCTTAAGAAGAAAAGGCTGTAATTTCTGCTTTCCTTCAAAAATCTGACAGTTATGATAGCTCTTGAAAATCTTGAACACATCAGCAAACAATGTCAGCCAATAGTATCCAACTCTCAGAATTTTATTTTTCGTTGTCTTCCAAAAAGGGTGACTGCCACAATCTCCTTTATGGAAATCCTCCATGACCTGCTTCACTTCTTCTTCCACCAAAAAATTCAACAAACCACCACCGGGATCTTTCCAATAAAGTGCAGAATTCAAAACACAAAACTTAGCAGCCTTTAACTTGAGAGTTCTAGCTTTGTTTTTAGCCATGCTGGGTGGTGGTGACAAATTCTGAAGCACATATATGGTATCTAAATACCATGGAGAAAGAAAAACCATTTCAGATACCTAAAGTGATGAGCTTTCCTCATTTTCATTGGACATAGTAGCAACCACATTTATGTCTAAGACGTGCAGATTCATTTCAGCCATCAACTTTGCCAATCCCTGTCCTTTAACAAGATTAGTGGGCTTTATCTCCACATCATACTCCAGCAAAGTTGCAATCCACTTGCCTCGTCTTCCTTCTGGATCTGCTTGAACCAAAATGTCTTTGACAGCAGCGTTAGGAACATAAGCCAAAATATGGGAATGCAGAATATATACCCGAAAATCTTTCAATGCTTTTACAAGTGCAAGGGCTTGCTTTTCAATGATGTTGTACTTCAAGGAAGCATCTCGTATAGTTTGGCTGAAGAAAGCAATTGGTCTTTTGTGCTCATCTCTTTTTTGAATTAATACAACAGCCATAGTATGCTTCGAAGCAAATGAGAAAGGTATAAAATCCTGAGTGTAATCTAGGCTGATTAAAACCAGAGCTGAAGAAAGAGCCAATTTTACTAAATTGAAATATTTTACAGCCTCTTCTGTCCACTTCACTTGGCTGTCCTTCTTAAGCATGTTTGTAATCTCTCTTAGGTGTTCAGAAAGATTAGGGACAAAGAGGCGTAAAAAGTTCATCTTACCATTAAAAGATTGAATCTCCTTCTTGTTCCGGGGAAGATCAATTTTCTGAATCACCTCTACACGTACTGGATCAATATGAATGCCATATTTTGAGATGATGTGTCCAAGTAGTTTGCCCTCATCCATGGCGAACAAGCTCTTCTTCGAATTCAACGACACACCATATTTTCCTCACTTTCGGAAGACAATTTTCAAATGATGCATGTGTTCTTCATCTGAATTGGAATACACTATCAAATCATCAAGGTACACAAACAAGAAGACATCCTTCTCGTTTGTGAAAGCCATATCCATTGCCTGCTGAAATATGGCACCTGCATTCTTCAAACCAAAAGGCATTTTGGCGTAATGAAAAGTCCCCCACAGAGTGGTGAACGTTGCTTTCTCTTGGTCATCTTCGTGGACCAAAATTAGGTTATATACAAAATAACCATCGAGTAGGGACATACGAGATGCTCCAACTACTCGCTGAAGTATGTGATCCATTTTTGGCAGCAAATAATTATCCTTCAACGAAACTTTGTTGAGATTCCTAAAATCAATGCACAAATGAATCTCACCTGTCTTCTTTCATACGGGCACCAAATTAGAGATCCAATCAGAAAATCTGATGGGAACAATGATTCCTAATTTGTACAACCTATTTACCTCCTTCTCAATTGATGGCAGCAATTTTGGATTTAGCCATCTTAACTTCTGTCTGAAAGGTTTCTGATTAGGCTTAATAGGAATTGTGTGCTGAATTATATTGGTATCATATGTCTTCAAATCAGAATAGTCCCAAGCAAATACATCGACAAAGGATGACAACAAACTGATATATTTGGCCTTTACCTTTGGTGGCAATGCTTTGGACAGCTTTACCATCTTCAGATGCTCAGCTGTTCCAATATTCACCTCTTCAACTCCCTTCTTTGTTGGTTGCAATGTTGGTTTGCGGGCTACGTCATCATGATCAAGGAGTTCTTCTAAAGGTATCAAGCCTTTAGGAATGATATTATCCTTGAGCTGCAACACTTACATTTTATTGATCTACACATCATCTTTAGAATCATCATGTTCTACTTCAATTGAGATATCTTTGAACTTACCTTTGTTTTGCAGAAAATCATTAATCTCCTCATCGTCTTGGAAAACTTTCCAATATCTTTGATTGTCCGGGACAGTTGGATGATGCTTCACATGGATTTCAAATTTATTGCTTGAGTTCATAGGAATCTTCAAATTACTAGCTGCCTTAGCAAGTGCATCTGCAATGCTATTTTGAATACGAGGCACACACGTCAAGGTATAATCTGGAAACAACTTCAGGATATCTAGAACAACATTCCAGTATGCCCACATCCGAGGATGCTTTGCTTGATATTCACCTTTAACTTGCTTAATCACTAACTGGGAGTCGCCATATACAATAATCCTCTTAGCATTCAGCTTTCTTAGAATTTTCAGGCCAGAAATCAAAGCTTCGTACTCTACCTCATTGTTTGAACAATCAAAAGAAAGTTTGTAAGAACATACCCGCACATTACTAGGCACTTTGTTCGGGGCCAAGAAAGGACTACGTACCCAAATACCAATTTCAGCACCATCATTGCTCACTACTCCATCGAAATCCATGGTCCACAAATCATCTTCCTCTTCCTCCAAGTGCTGAAATGTTGTTTTCTCTGTTTTTTCTGCTTGATGTCCATTATCTTTATCTGATTGCTGAATGGGATTTTCATCTTCTTGTCCCTCTTTCTTCAAAACTTCTTTGAAATTTTGTGCTATTTCTGGAATATCATCTGCTACAACTAACTGACTATCAATCTCATTGAAACTATGTGAATACAAAACAAACGACTCTAGATCTGAATGTACATAATTAATCGGATGATTAATTGGTTTCTCCTTGCTTGTAATCATGTATTTCATTTTTTGTTCCAGATACAATTTTCTCATTTAGCCAAACACTAGAATCGTTGCATAGGAGAAATCAAGTTGCATTGTGCCTTTAATCTTTGCTCCCCAAGATCTAGAAAGAAGCATACCGAATCGGGGAGGAATGTCTGCCACAACAACATTCATTGAAATATTCTTAGCCAGAATCTGATCCAAATTGACCACCAAGTCTTTAATGAGCCCAATACATCTCACCCTACTGGAATCAAACGAATACAGATCATGATATTTCCTTGTGATGTCCAAACCCAACTTCTCCATGATAGCCTTTGGCATAAGATTGTGGGAAGCGCCAGAATCAAACATAGCATTATGTAACACAAACTCATGCACTCTCAAACTGATATATAAAGGAGGCACATCACTGTCTGGAGACTCACCATTTAATGTTGGTCCAAAAATCAGTTCAGGTTGATCATCTTCCACACTCACCATATCAGACATTGGGTCAAAATTCAAAATTTTAGAGACTTGCCCTCTATAACCGTTATTCCTAATCAGTTCAGTCAAGGGAATGGATACCTTTGATTTAGAAATTTCATTTTCTAAACTAAAAGTAGAAGTCTTTTCTACCTCTTTGGCTAGAACATCATTTTTTCAGCTTTATCCTCTGATACAATGGGCTGATTGACTTGTTCATTTACTGGTGGAGACTTGCTAGGAGCAGGATCAACAATTTCTTTTCCTTTATTTGGTACAACAGGTGGCTCATTCTTAAATGCTGGAGCTTCCTTTCTTTTTTGGATTGGATTGATGGGGAAATTTCTGTTTCTGAGTGAATACTGACGTTGTTGGGCAGACAAAGCATGCATATAACCTCTTTGATACTCATCCGACTCTTCTTCAAGAGCTGTGTCATTCGCCAAGATAAAATTTGCATCCTTCTGTACAACTGAACTTTCTGCATACTCATCATCTTCAGTGATAAAGGTGGGCATATCATCAGGAGTAAAGAAGTGATTTTCTTCTCCTACTACATTGTCTTCATCATCAGATTCAGGATCAAAAAAATTCTGCTGAAGAGGTGTCTTTACTTGCTGCTATTGTGATGTCGGGTCTTGTGCTTGTTGCTCACACTGTTTGATCCTGAATTTTTGCTGCTGCTGGCCACGGAAATTAGGATTCTGAATCTACGGCTCAGGCTTATCAAGTTTCAACCTTTCAATCATCTTTTCTACCTTGCGGAGCATTTGGTCTGAGGTAGAGACTTCTTCTTTTATTGAGACTTTCTTCTCTGCTTTCAATCTAGCTCTCTTGTCATTCAAATTTGCCTCAACACAAACGACAATTTTCTGCATTTCTTATAAGGTAGTTGGATCTCTCTCTCTTAATTGATAAGCCATGTCTGGATCAAAACCATTCGGGAACTTATTCAAAGCTGATCCTCTAGTTGGCTCTAAATCATCAGGAATTGCATTATAAACCGCATTGAATCTAATACAGTAGTCTTGAATGGATTCACCGACATTTCTCTTGATCTTGGTATATTCAGAAGTGATTTGCAAAGCATCTTTCTTTACTTCCCATCGTTCTAAGAATTGTCTTTTAAGCTCTTCTAATGTAGGAATACTTCTGGCCGTCAAAGCTCTGAACCATTTTCTTACCTGACCATCAAAAGTCTACACGAATAATATCATGGTCACATTTTCTGCATCAATCTCATCGAGATCGAAGAAATCCATCATTCTGTCCACATGTTGCTGAGCTGTGATACCCTAGGGCATGACATCAAACAACGAAATTTTTCTCTAATAATTTTCGGGAATGTCATTCAAGTTTTGAGGCAGCGCAAGAGGAGCAAAACGAGCAGCCATTGCTCTTGGTGTACTTGGTCTGGGGGATGTTGGAGGAGTGGGTGCAGCTGATGTGTGAGGTGTATGAGGAGGAGTATGCGGAGGTGAAGCAATCTTGGGTATTTTAGAAGTAGAAGGAGTAGATGGAGGTGATACAATCGCAAATTTTTTATCAGAAGTAGTAGGCTGTGGGGGAAGGGTGGGAATGAAGGGCGGTTCGGTAGGAATTCTTGAGGAGGATGCCGTTACGGAAGATCCGAGCGTTGCAGATGTAACTTCTAGGAAGTCAGCGATATTTGAAATGTGAATTTCTCTCTGAAGGTGCTTCAAGATAAAATTCTCAATTGATTTATTGTTTCTTTCAACTTCAAGAGCTGCAACAAAGTCAGGATTTGGGACTATAGAACCAAGAGCACTTTTAGATTTGGTTTCAAACAATGACAATTCAAACTTTTCATCAAAATCAAGTTCTTCAAGATACTTAAAAATTGCAGGACATGAATGAGATTTAAACACGGGAGTCACGGAGCTCTCTTGCCGAAGGAGTCTTGGAATTAGATTGGGATTTTTGTAAACAGGAGGAGGATCAAGATCCAGATTTGCTCTGGTATATCTTCTGGAAGCCAGTGTGTTATTATTTCAAGAAATCAAAGGAACATAAACAACTTGTTCAGCCTGTGAAATTCTAAACTTATCATCCAAAAGTTTAGAATTCTCAGATGTACTGGGGTGATTTGCTAATCAAGTATCACAATTACAAGGTAGACCGGAGATTGACTGAAGCAGCGTTTATCTACTTGCGCTAATGCAAAGAAAAAGTGTTTCTAAGGCTACTTGGCGTAATTTCAGACTCCGTCTGTAGCTTATAAAACAAATGACATAAATAAGCAAACCATTTTTTCCACAGTATGATCGCCACTATGTTAGAGCCTAGATTTGCCTCATGTTGAAAAGGCAACGTTCTAGGTCCACATCAAACCACGCTTAGCCTTGTACCTAGCCCTACGAGGACAGGAGAGGGCTCTCTTCAGGTCAATCTCAGCAAAAGATAATCAAATGGGGCTTGAGATGACTGATTTTGCAACTAATTTTAGGCTAGGTATGAAGTACAAGGATTTTATTTGGTTTTCTGGGAGTTTTGTTGAAAAAATGAGAAAGGAAAATTTGGGTCCGGGGATGAAGACCAGTTCTTGCAGAGTTCAAGTTGGGGCGAGGAAAGTAATGGTTAGGATGCCTTAAATTTGAATGAATGGATAGAAAGGATTGTTGAGAAGCTGAAGAGGGAAAGATTATATCAAGAATCCTCTTCAAACTGAAGAAAACATATAAAACTAAACAAAAGTCAAAGGCAGAGCATAGCAGTTTATGAATTCCACCTTAAGCACTCATTTGTTTAATTTATGAAGAAACAAGAAGGGAAATGGCATACATAAACATTAATGAACTTACAAATGCTTGGAGAAAAACACCATCCAAACACACAGCCACAAGGATCCCAAGAAGTGCTGCAAAACCCTGGTCTTTCCTTTGCCAAAAATGCAGAAGTGAATGTACAATAAAGTGCCAAATGTTTCCCAAGAGTCCAACCCTGAAAATGACTTAGAAATTACATAATATAGATAATACGAACCTATTCCCTTGCCTATATGGGTCAAGCTCATCATTCTACGAGCTGTTTGAACTAATTCTAAACAAGGAACTAAAATCTAGATAGTCAAACAACTTACCCCTATATGCTAGGAAACTGATTCATTCACTCACATTTCACCTTTTGGTGAATAAATCTTCTAGAACAAGTAAAAATGAGCCAATATTACATCATGGTTATCAAATTACCTTATGAAAAGTCAAAAACAACATCAAGAAGCAAAACTAGTCAAAACTGGGCGAATTACTGAGCTGAACAGTGAAAAATAGGCAAAAATTGTCTATGCACCGCGCCTGATTCTCTATGCATCGCGTCACTTTGTAGCTGATTTTGAGGCACTTCCTGAAGTCGAAATTGAGCCCAAGTGTACTTGTTGGAAAGCCATTCCTGTCTTCTTTCCAACCCAAGTGGAATTTCTGAATTTGGATGTCATTTTCCCCTCCAAAACTTCAATCTCCCAAGACTGCTTCCTGTGTGTCAAAATAGGGGCAGTGAGGTCATTTTTTTAGTGTTTTTGACCTCATGAGGACTCAGAACTTGCCCAAATTTCTTGGCCATGCACCATAAACCATGATTTTTCATGAAAAATCCAAAAATGTAAACTTTTTGTTATTTGGAAGTCCCTAGCAAAAGCGCGCACCACATGGCGCGGCGCATAGGGAGAAAAACCCTTTTTTTTGTGCCAAAATTTGTCAAAATGCCAAAAATGCACCAAATTTCTTGAAATTTGGGCTAGAGATTCTCTATGAAGTGTCATGCTGGGCCAAAGAGGCCTCAACCAATATCTAAAGATGATCAAGCTCCCTTTGCCTCTTTTGCTTCCTTGTTGCCTTCTTTAATTTTGCCTTGAGATTCCTTATTCATGCCTCGCAAACTTTGTTTCGTGCCCTGTAGTGGAAAGCCATGTGTCTCAAAAATGCATTGTCCCTATCAGCCTTTTCCAGTAGTCTGTCTAAGTGGATGTTGACTCTCTCGAGAATAGACACCTGATCCTCATTAATCTCTTGCTCCAATGAAGCGAATTCAATTCTCCTGCTTTGGGCAGCTTGACGAGTTTGTCGAATGTTTTGTAACTCCATCACCTCCTGCTAATCCTCAAGATGCTTGTTCCTTCGCTCCAAATACTGAATAGTCCACTACGCTCTATCCAAGTGAGTGGACAAGGCATTAATGTCAGCTTGTTGTACCCGAATTATCTCTTTAAGATCTGCATTTTATGAGCCCATGTCAGTCTCGTCATCCTGAATGAGAATGAAGTCAGTCTCTCGTTCACCTGAAGGTCCTTCCTCTTGTAGAGGCTCCTTGCCTCAATCCTGAACCTTCTATGCTGATGGAGGAAGCAAGGCCCCTTCCACCCCGGGTGGAGATAACACTTGCTTTGCTGCTGCAAACAACTACCTGGTACCCTTCTAATAAGTAATGAACACTGGCACACCAACGGTCTCATGGCGCTCATACTGATGAGAAAGTCGACCCATCTCATGCTTAACCTCTGATAATCCCTGTGAAGCTCAGAAGAAGTCACGAGAGATGAATTCATCCCAACTGATGCCCTGTAATCCAAGCTGATGAACAACCAAAATCTTAATAAGCGCAAAACGATAAACACTGTTAAGTTGCTACTGAGGGGTTTTGTGCTGCACAAGGGTGGTCATCCTCTCTATGTTCCAGCAAATGAAATACGGAATGTTCATCATTCGTACCCTGGTGAAATGCATGAACAACCTGATGTGATAAGCATATAAACGAGAGAACAGTCCCTCACAGCTGAAATATTTCATGATTAATTTCACTAGTGGAGCATATTCATCTTTAAGATATCGGAATGGAAACAATCTCTTGAGCTGCCTCAAGAAACCGGTTTTAATATTTGGCTCATATTGCTGCCAGTCAATCTTCTTCCTCTTGGTCCATGGTTCTCCAATGTTTGGTATGTCGGTTGCCAATGAAATAGATTCTGGTGTGAGTGTGAAGGTGACACCAGCTAAGGTAGCCTGATCTCCATGTAAATGCAGCACAAATAGATGAGCCAACTCATGATGAAATTGAACATTAGCAAATTTCTAACAAAACTCATAACATGACTGATGCTGGAAACAAAACATGGCAACAGGGCAGGCCTGTAATTCAGTGAGGGTGATTGGTTCTTCTCTGATATTTCTGCCACCTCTGTGAGGCCTTCTGGGTGCATGTTCCACCATGGGTGAGTCACTTTGGGTTTCCATTTCATAATCAGATGAATGCTCAGATGCCATGACTGCTGTTATTCAAACTGCCTTGGAGAAATAGATGTTGGTGTATGAAAACTGTACTGAACAGCTCTTTTAGTGATGTGCCTAAACTCTGCCACCAAGGGGAAACAAATGAAATAAGGGACTGTTAGGAAGGGGGAAGAAATCAGGGATTAGGGACTATTGGGATAGATTTGTTAGGGAAGTATAGGAGGGTTTGAGGGGTTTTATGTATAGGGTTAGGAGAGATTTTGTAGGGTTAGGGTTTGGGTTTTGGAATTTGAGAATTTGGGATAGGGGTTTGGGATAAGGGTTTAATGTTTTTAGGGGGTAGGAAAGAGTGAAATTAAGGAACAAGGATGAAGAAAAGAGAAGGAGGGAAAAAGATGAACTTGGTGGCAAAAACTTTTAAAACCCTAGGCAGCCATTCCTATGTGAGGGTTTTGACATGGTGGATTTTGAGTATGAGTTTAGACCATCACCATTCATCAATCACTGTATCATAGCACAGATTTGAATGCAATGCAGTGATAGAGATCCTACCTAGCAATTCTGTGCGTTTTGATAGCGATTTGGAGCAAATTTTAGCAATTACGAGCTCTTGAACTGTATGCACCACACAACTCTCCCAAGGCATCGTGCCTTCCCAGTGCACTGCGCCCTTGTAAAATAACACTGCACGTTTTCTCCCAGTGCGCCGCTCCTCTTCGGTGCGCTGCGCCTTCTGCCCACTGCGCCGCGCCGGCTTGTTGCAGCGATTTTTTGACCAATTTCTCACTCTTTCCCCAAATTCATTCTCCCTTGTTTCTCCTTAGCTCTAGGCATGTAAATGGGCTTTGAACACATAGAAACATCTTTATAAAGTCATGGCTTTGATTTTGTTTTTATAAAGACCCACTTTTGTAATGTTTTAAAATTGGCATTTCTTCACTTTAATGCAACTCTGTCTTTTTGTTTCCTCTTTGATTATCTGACTTGAATGATGAATCTTTTGGCTATTTTTGCAGGGATAGTGGCATTTCTTAACAAAGGAAGACTAGGGTTGTGTCTGGAGATTTCAACAACTGAATTTTTTTTTGAAAATTACATGACAATTTATTACAAAACGAAATGACGAATTTTCTTCAAAATAGAGTTTTGAAGAAAAGTCATAGTCGAGCATATGATGATGAAAATATTTTAAATGAAAACTTATTTGAAGACATCCTCATGACCTGCTAGTGAGTATCAGACACTCTGAAGCATTTATTGACAAAACCCTAGACCTACTTGACACTAAGGCCCTAAAAACAAGTTTTGCAACTTTGATGAAAGGAAGACTAAATATGTTTTTTGTTTTTATGAACAGACATCAACCAGCAGGTGGATGACATGAGGGGAATGAGTGGAAAGGCCATTCTTTCAAATTATGGCATGCTCCTACCAAAATGCAATTGAGTGAATCGAGTGAGACACCTAAAAATGAAATGCAATAAGAGAAATGATCTCTGACGGAGGGATGACCAGACCGACTCTAACACAAGGTGAAGGAAGAGATGACCAAGGTTCAACTCGAACTGAACCTTTAGATAGCTGAGCTATAATTGAAGGCGCAGCCTTCAACGCTGTTAGAGGTCAAGGAACAATGTACCAACACCATTACAACAGCCATAGAGGAGGTTAACAATGCAGTGAAAGACTGCACCAAGCTGTTTGAGGAGTCCTTCGAGTTTCTCACTACTCTGCAGGAGGACCCGAATATATAGCACCTAGAAATAGAGGCGCAAGAGCTACAATAGCAATATGATGAAGTAAAAGGGACCGCGTAGATAGTTTCCCTTACACAAAGGCTCGCGCAGATACAAATAGCGAAAGCACTCAAGGAGCAGGTGGATGCTACTTGACACAAGGAAGTCATTTTGAAGGCATGTGTACAACCATGGATTGATGAGGCATTCATCATCACAACCTCTGTTGAAGCGAAGCTCATGCAAATGCAAGAAACATAGGCATAGGTTCAGGAAAGAAGTTCAACTATAATGGTCTCTAAACAATGCGTCCAGGAAGTACAACAGGTAGCTGCTCAGTGCGTTGCTGACCTTGTAGCGATCCAGGCAGAGTTGGGAGGTCTTCACACAAGGATCTCTGCACCAACAGAGTGACTCGAGGGTGAGTCATGATGTTTTTGTTGGGGCCCTATTGGACATGGAATCGCCCAAGGAATGTTTTGGGGCTTAGAGCCCAGATTTTGGTCACAAGTTGTAACTTTGATGTAAATACCCCTAATTTTGTGGGCACAAAGTGCGTAGCTTGTAAAAGAGTCATAGGGTTGTCTGCCCTCAAATTTGTAATGTAATTTCGGCTATAGAGATCTACCCATGGTTCGCAGACCATGGGATTGTATAAATAGAGTGAGGCTCTAAGTAGTAAAAACATCAATCAATGAGAAGTCTAAGGATGAAGAATTGAGTTGTATCTAAAGTGTAAAGTCTAGTTTTGGGTCGTAGAGTAGGAGAAGGCTCTGCAGTTGAGTGCACAGAGGCCTAGTAGTCCGTAGTTGAGTGCGAAAACCCCTACATCTAAGTGCGTAGGGCGAGTCGAGTCTATAACAGTTGGAAACATTAATAAAGAGAATTTTTATATCATTCTTGTGTATTTATTTCCTATTTTTTACATTGAATGTGTCGGGTATGAATTGCATTTCTATTGTTTATATGATGCGCGAACACATATGATTGTGTTAATTAAGTGAATGCGAGATAAGGTATCTATTTACATGAATTTAACTAACATCCTTAAGAAGATAAGTAAGAGACACAGTGTAATTTGGGGAAATAGCACAGATCACTTCCATAGCAATGTGAAAGCATCTCAACCCCTGATTAGGGCTTCACAAAAGTGATTATAACAGATCGTGAAGGTCTTGCAGGTCATCACAGTGTGCGAAGTGACCTACATGAAGGTAGGCACGGTTGGACTAAATCGACACCTTAGAAATCTCAAGGGTGCAAAAACTTGGTTCCAACATCCCCCCATACTCTTCGGGTGATAATTTAGTCCATGCTTCGTAGGCTGATGCCGAAAGGGCTAGTAATGTAGGGATTTGTTTGGCTAATTAACTCCAAACCTAGGTTAGGCCCCATTAAGCCAACAAATAAGAAGCTCCCATTCGAGCTGAAGAATATTGGAGCAACCTTTCAAAGGGCCATGGACTATGCATTTCATGATATGAGACACATTTTTCAATCTTACTTTGTTACAAATCCATTTCGGTAGATCACTCCCATCATCCAGATCAATGTTTTAGGGCTCATCATACCCTAATTTTAGTTGCTACATTCCCTAAACAAGTCAACCTATTGAATTCCTCCTTCCCAAAAAGTTTCATGGCCTGAAGACATCTTGAAGTGACTCCTTGAAGGACTAGTCTAGGTAGGTCCATGTAAGGGTGCTCTGCAGAGCACTTAAGCCCACGCAAGTGTGCTATATAGAGCACTTAGGCCCACTTTGACCTGCACTGGGCAAGATTGAGAAAAATTTTCATAGGGTTATGGGAATATTCCTTGGTTCTAGATCATTCTAGAAGGATCCCACCTCTTGTCCCCTCTTATGAGCTAAAAATTGGATAGGCTAAGGATCCATTAACCTCCTATCCTCTCATCCCTTCCTCCATGGAAACTAACTCTAAGTTTTGAAGGCCATTCAATACCCTCATTGATGACAAAATCTCCTCCATCTTCCTATATATTGAGCACTCATGTAAGTGATCAAGGGCTCGACCTTGATGAATTGTAAGGAGATAATGTTAGTTTGATAATTGAGACGATTGTAAGTGTCATTACCCTGTCAGAATGTCATGTTTATGATGTGATGTGGATGGAACTAAAGCTGGAGGAATGACTTCGAATCAGAATTGATGGTTGTAATTCCTTCTTCTATTTCAATAAAGTATTTAAACCTTTTTCCCATATGCTTATCTTGTTATGATGCTTATATGTATGAATGTATCTTATTCCATTTACTTGTATTCAGTAGATCTTTTTCTTTGATCAGTTCTTTGTCTTCTGTTTGTGTTTACAGGTACTTCTCAAGTGTGTTAAGTACAAGAAGGAGTGACAGGATCGATACAAAGGAGACAAGAGGAAAGAATAACTGCAGGTAGGTCTTCTCATCTTCTTTGTCTTATCTATTACTTATAGGAAAGGGCTAAAGTGCTTTAAACTCTTGTTCTATATATAGCTACTTGTCTAGGGAATTAGTATTTATCCGTAGATACCAAATTCTCCAAAAGAAATTGGCGACTTTTCTGGGGATGATTATCATTCCAAATAGCTTATCCACATCCTATGACACTCTAGAATACCTTACTTCCTTTCATTGTTTGTATTTCAACCTTGTTGAAGTGTTATTTGGTAAAAAAATTGAGGTTAAATGACACTTGAGTGGCCTCTCAGGAATCAGCGCAGGCTTGGTCAGGGGATAGTGCTCTATAGAGAACCCTTTAGTGAGAGACAATGCTCTTTAGTGCAGTTAGGCCCCCTTTGACCTGCACTGATCCATCTTAGGGAAAATGTTCACCTTTGGATTGGGTTTTTTCTCTAAATTTCCTTATGTTTACGCTTGCTGCAAGATCAATGATTGTAGTATGTCTTTGAAATAAACTTGTATTTCCTCTTTCCAGCCCTACTTTGACTTGATTGATTAATGTTTCTTAAATGTTTTCTTTATCATTATCAATCTATAGTCAAAGTTATATTATAATTGGTTAATTTTTGTTCGAAAGAAAGTGTCGTAAAAGTCTTCTTTTCCTTCGAAACTGAACTATCGTAAAGTCTTCATTCTTATAAAATGGATTGATTGATTGTATGTGAATTAGTTTCCTTTTTGTTCATCATAACATTAAGCGATTCAGAAAGAAAAACTTTCATTGTTCATATTGTAGTTTTTGAATGCTTGAAAGGAATAGTTAGAGAAATTGCATTAGATTGTGCTCTTTGCTCTTTGTCAAATATCTTATTTCTCTTTCCCTACTAGCTAAGGTTTTCATTGTTCAATTGAATGAAAATAATGCTTATCATATTAGTTTCACTTTAGGAATTACAAACATACAGCACATGATGAACCTTGAAAGGAAAATTCTAAAGAAGATCACCTTAAAATTTATCTGAATTAACCTAATGGAGCATTGTCACTTAACGAAACACATTTAGAGGTCTAGGCTAGAGACGTGTTCTGGTGTCGTAAAACAAAGTAGCTATCACTAACTTGTCTACAATACATCCCATGTGTGATACCTCATTCCATGCATGTGAGTATATCATAGCTCATTGATGTACCTTCAAGTATATAGGGTTGTGTTGCAGTACGTAAAGTATATGGGAATGCTCTCACTGTGTGATTTTTCATTAGACAACACTTATATGGATTGGACCTCCACATACTTTCAGGTATATATGGGAGGACAACACTAGGCTACTATTCATCATTAGGTAACCGAGTCGGCTGCCTTGTACACTATGATGCACCAAACACAGCGTTTGGGGAGATTTCCTGCTCATACTTCTTGGCTCGCAAGGAGGTATTCTACAGTTCACAGTTGCTTGGTAAACCTTTTGCCTAGATTATACCTTTTCTATTTTGTTATGTTACTTTGATTAAAATAAAATTAATTGACTGTGGATAACATCCTCCATGCTCACTCCTTAGTTGATCTTAGGTTCAAACATATGGTGACAAATCCGAAGTCAACTGATCAAGGAATTCCTTATGATGGGAATCCTAGTCTTTTTCCTCATTTTGGAAATATTGGTGCTCCATTTATGGCTACATTTTCCCTTCCGAGATTTACCATTGGATTACCAGTATGGTTATTTTCAACCTTCTTGGTTAAAAATGTCATGATTTCTCTGCAATCGAGTACACCTCCAACTGGACAAAATCAACCTCTAGTTGATCCTAAAGTTAACCCTTTGCCTTCTTCCTCGGTTGTTTCTTCCTCCCCTTATTCCTCTTTGCCTAGTGAAAGTATTGGTACTAGTAACCAGGTCGCTAAGAAGAAGAAGAAAGGGAAGAAGAAGAATATGAAGCAAATTCAACAGAGGGGCAACCAACCAATCATTTCTTTGAGAGCAACATCTAATGAGAAATCATCCATCAAGCCTCACAAAGTTCGATATCCATGCAAACATTGTGTGAGAGACCATCTTCTTTGAAATTATTCTTCTATTCCTCAGATCTTAGAAGAATGGTCTTCCCATTCACATCATCCTCTGTCACCAACTTCTGGAGATCATGCTGGTGACACACCATCAACTAGTGGTAGTAAAGTTCAAATAAAGAATGGTAAAGTTAAGTTTCCATGTAGGTTATGTGAAGGTAATCACCCCATTCACCTTTTTCCCTATCTGGATGACACCAAAAAAGTGTTGGATAACCGTCCTACTTCACCGCAATGACTTCCATTTGGTTATAGAAAACTATCCCTTAATCCTTCACTATTTGATAAAGTGATTGACCCAAATCAACTATTGGCCAAACCCACTCTCTCTGAATGTGAATCCCATGAGTCTATACCCAACCCAAATCAACAGGTCGAGGTAACAGTTGACCTGATTTCACCTTCAGTTAATCGTACCTTTCCTGAAGAGAGTGAATAGTCAAGTTATTTTGATTTCTTTAGATTCCAATGAGCTTGCGGGAAATCCTCTTGTTCCATCAAGATAGGAGGAAAATCCTCCCATTCTCGTAACTCAAGGGGTTAATTCTCTCATTTATACAGTACCCCCTCCAAGTAGTTTGGTCACTTCCTTTGATTGGAATCGACTAAAATGATTCTATCTTCCTTCTTATGTGCCTTTCCAGATCATAGTACAAGTTTGTAATATGATTGTACCTGGCACTATTATAGATGAAGGTGCATCTATGAGTATCCTTTCATCCACTACTTGGAAATCACTCAGTTTTCTGCCACCTGTTACCCAAAATCCGTTGGCTTTTAACAGAGGAACCAGTCAACCATTAGGGAACCTTCCTCAGTTTCCTATTACTTTGGGAGGAAAAATCATTTATCTAAATGTGATGGTAGTCCCAGACCCTTCAGATTACAATTTACTTCTTGGGCACGACTATGTTTATGACATGGGAGCTATTGTTTCAACAATCTTTAGAGTGATTTTTTTCCAACATGAAGGCAAAATTGTCACCGTTGACGAGCTTTCATTTCTTGGTCCAAATATGGCTTCCAGTCAACCATCTTCCCTTAATGGTCCTTTTGTTCCAATGGTATCATCCCCACCATGGGTTAATTATATGGCAACCCGTTCCATGCCTACATCAACTCACGATCAATTCAGTGATGTTGTACATTATGTACTGGGGGCATTGGAACCGGATCTTTGTTTCCTTACTACCAATCACTTCTAGAGCATTGTTATCCCATCTAATCAGAACCTCTTGGAAGTCATGACCTATTAGGAGTCGTGATCGAGGAAAATGAGCATAGTTCCTTGTCTTGTGTCAAGCTCATTAAAAAAGGAAACAAGGAATATGAGCATAGTTCCTTATCTTGTGTCAAGCTCCTTAAAAAATGAAACAAGGAATATGAGCATATTTCCTTGTCTTGTGTCAAGTTCGTTAAAAAATGAAACAAGGAGTATGAGCATAGTTCCTTGTCTTATGTCAAGCTCGTAAAAAAATGAAACAAGGAATAGGAGGATAGCTCTTTTACTGTGTCAACCTCATTAAAAAATGAAATAGGTCTATGAGGATAGCTCCTTGTCTTGTGTCAAGCTCATTAAAAAATGAAACAAGGTCCCCTAGAGAAAAGTTCCAAGTCGAGTCTTTGAGTAGATCTCGTAAAATCCTTGTTGAGTCTATACTTGATCTCATAAAAGAACCTTCATTCCATCCACCTCATAGCTGTGAGTAATATACTTAGGTGAATGTGATGAAGCTTGGGGGGAATCCACCTAGTGGTAAATTTAAGTTTCCCTATAGGTTATGTGAAGGGAATCACCCCATTCACCTTTGCCCTATCTGGACAAAGCCAAAAAGGTGTTGGATAACTGTCATGCTTCACCACAGCAACTTCCATCTGGTTACAAAAGACTTTCCCTTTCATCATGCTGGGGGCATGTAAACTAATCACAGGCATAGTTTTTCATTTCAAGCTTGTATAAAACTAAAACTAAATTAAAGCATAGTTCTTCGTTTCAAGCTTGTGTAAACATGAAACTAATCCTAAGCATAGTTCCCTTTGGTTCAATCTTATGTAAAAAAGAATCCATTTCCATTTTTAACCCTCATTAGTGCCATTCTATCAGCCTCTTTCATCAGGTGAGCCTTAGTTGTTTCCATCCCATTTCCACCATCCCTTTGGTTGATCATGCGCTTTCACTTGGTTGTTTTACCCTTTCTGAGGAACACTTGCAATGAGTGGTCTTAATAGCCAGCCTCTTCACATAAATCAACATGTTTTGAAAAGTTCCAACATCACCGGAACTAGTTGCTACCCTAGACACCACACGTTTGTCAAAGTGGAGTCCTGTTTAAACTTTTTTCAGACTCCCAAAGTATGAAAAGATTGTCGAGTGCTTGTCCTTTCAACTCGTTAATGGATTGGAAATGACATCTACTCAGTATAAGTTTAACCCTGTTCTGAACTGAGATAGATTATTTATGAAAAAGGAATATGTTGATCGAACATGGTCAATAGGTTCTCTCTCGTATTATTTTATGCCTTTTCGGACTTGAGAGACAAATTTATGAAAAAGAACTTGTGGAGTTTTCTTTTTGTCCCTTTTCAAACTCTCTAAACATGAAAAGGAATCAGTTATCTTTGTCGTTAAACTCAATAAAACATCAAATAGCGACAAACTTGTCCATCTAGACAAGACCAAGTTTCACCTTCGCTAGATTCATTAAAACATCAAATAGTGACGGATTCACCCGAAGGGTGGAATTATACAACAAGAATATGTTATCCTCCTCAAGCATCATAAAAATAAAGAGGTACTAGTTAGCAATGACTGGGTAAATGGGAAAAAGGGGAAAACCACTTTATGGTAGCAGGTTGCTCTTGAACATGACACTTCCACTTCATCTCCATGACTATTTCGGCTGGGTTATCTACTTGACGATTATCATAACTATGGTCTATCACACCATCCATCACTTTTGGTTTTGCGTCAATGCTGCCAATTCATTTAGACTATTTGGGTTGGGTTATCTGCTTGATGGTTATCATACCTATGATCTATCACACCATCCATTACTTTGGTTTTGGGTCAATGTTTTCAATTCATTCAATGTCGTCGATATGTTCAAGAGAAGCCATTCAGTTAAAATTCATCCTTTGCAGTACTCATAAACCTTCCTTTTCATGATTTCCATTCCTGAACCTTGTGTCATCAGTAAAATTCCATCTCCAAAATCATTACACTCATTTCGTGTCATTGATGTGGGATACATCAAGGCCCTCCTACGATGAGTCACTTCTTGTCGACATTAGCGCATTATCCAAGAAGTGGACATAAAAACACCCTTCCAGTACCTTGAGGCTTGCATATATCAATGGAAGGTTTCTCACTTCCGGCGATAGGTTGACATCAATGGCCTTCGATCGAAAGAATTTGTATGGTGTTCAACATCAAATCATCCATTCACACCATGCAAAATGTACTACAGTACCTTGAGGATCATTATCATTATCAGTGATTTCTCTCGCGTCTATTAATAGCTTACATCATTGGTTGGTAATCAGACAGTGTCTTCCCATGTTCGACTTCAGATCACATATTCACATTGTTAGACTCATACTTGAGTGAACGATTGAATGAGATAGAAGACCCCAGATCTCGTTTCATCCATCTGGGCTGCGATTTTAGGAAATGTACCAAATGATCCATACAATGGCTTTACGTTGATGGTAATTCCGATCATGGGTCTATATCTATAGATGACATCTATGTATTTGTAATGAAGGTTTATATGCTGAGCATGGGTATGCCTTGCCTTAGCAATTCATGAGAAAAAATCAAAATATCATGATATTAAGTATTGTAATTGATGTAGGTCATCAACGACTTCGGAACCTCCTCATCACATCATAAAGCATATCACTCGACATTATTATTTTTGACTTCATGCTTTAGGGGGAAGTTGTTATAGATCCATTTGGACACATCACTTCCATCATCCAGATCAGTGATTTAGGGCTCATCAAACCCTAATTTTAGTTCCTACATGCCCTAAACAAGTCAACCTATTGAATTCCTCCTTCCCAAACAGTTTCATGGCCTGAAGACATCTTGAAATGACTCCTTGAAGGACCAGCGTAGGTAGGCCCATGTCAGGGTGCTCTGCAGAGCACTTAGGCCCATGCAAGGGTGCTCTGTAGAGCAGTTAGGGCCACTTTGATCTATTCTAGGTGATATTGAGTGAAATTTGCATAGGTTTCTAGTAATATTCCTTGGTTATAGATCATTCAAGAAGGATCTGACCTCTTATCCTCTCCTATGATATTGAAATTGGATAGGGTAAGGATCCATTAACCTCCTATCCTCTCATCCTTTCCTCCATGGAAACTAACTCTAACTTTGGAAGCCCATTCAATACCCTCATTGATGACAAAACCTCCTCCATCTTCCTATAAATAGAGCACTCATATAAGTGATCAAGGGCTCGACCTTGATGAATTTTAAGGAGATATTGTTAGTTTGATAATTGAGATGATTGTAAGTGTTGTTATCCTGTCAGAATGTCATGCTTATGATGTGATGTGGATGGAACCAAAGCTGGAGGAGTGAATTCGAATCAAACTTGATGGTTGTAATTCATTATTCTATTTCAATAAAGTATTTGTACCTTTTTCCCATATGTTTATCTTGTTATGATTCTTATCTGTGTGAATGTATTTGATTCTATTTACCTGTATTCAATAGATCTTTTGCTTTGATCGATTCTTTGTCTTCTGTTTGTGTTTATAGGTACTTCTCAAGCATGTTAATTACAGGAAGGAGTGACAGGATCGATACAAAGGAGACAAGAGGAAAGTAGAACTACAAGTAGGTCTTCTCAGCTTCTTTGTCTTATCTATTGCTTATAGGAAAGGGCTAAACTGCTTTAAACTATTGTTCTAGATATGGCTACTTGTCTAGGGAATTAGTATTTATCCATAGACGCAAAATTCTCCAAAACATACTTGGATGACCTTCTAGCTCATTCCAAGAAGTGAACCCAACACCTAGTTCATCTCATAGAAATCTTTCTTAGGTGTAGGTTCTATAAAATTTGTCTGAATCTGCACAAATATGTATTCTTTGTCGATTCTAGACACCTACTTGGTTTCATTGTCTCCAAACACGGGATGAGGGTTGATCTCATTAAGGTAAAGGTAATTAATCAATTTCCCATGCCACAATCCATCTTACAGCTCCAACATTTGCAAGGGAAGGAAAAATCCTTACAACGAGTCATTATGAGCTACGCTGAACTAGCAAAAGGCTTTATGGACCTACTAAAGAAAGGAGTACCATACTTGTGGGATGATCAAACCCAAAAATCATTTGATGCCTTGAAAGAGGAACTCAGATTTTCCCCATTGTTTAGTGCTCCCAACTATTCATGCAACTTTTTCATATACCTGGTAGCCTTGCTATCCTCCATTGGTATGGTGTTGGTCCAACCCTGATGAGCACCAATATTGAAGCAAGAATGCTACAACTCCTGAGGCTGCCAACTTTACTTTATCAACCCGGGGTTCATATAAACTTGGAGGTGACAGTGCTGTATACACAAGTAAAGTGATGGGTCTGCTCTTTGTCACTACTCAACGGGCAATAGACCACTAGGGTTTTTCAAGCCAGACTTCTATGGATCCAAAAGAAGCTTGATTGCTAATTAGGGAAAGAGAAATCTATTCTAAGAGAAAGCTTGTCTAAAGTAGTAAGAAAACAAAAACCAAAATCAAATGCTAAAAACACACCATTTTCTAACTAACTATTGAGAGGCTATGATTCAAAATAATTCTAAGTTAACATGCATGCAATACTGCTATCCTAAGCATGTAAATTCAAAACATCAAACATTCTATTATTGTGCATGGAAATGACTAAACTAAATTTGTTTTTCTTTTTGTCCTTTTTTTAATGGGAAAGTGTGAAGCTAATCTCTTTTGGTGATGTGGCAGGTGACTTAGGGATGCTAGTGAATGGTTAGAAGGTTAGGAAGACTAGAAGGTGACATTTTCTAGCTTCCTAGAGGCTTATCCCTCAATTCGGCCTCAAAACAAGCCAAAACAGGAAAACCTACAAGATGTCCTAAAAACCTAGAGGATTCCCTATATTTCTATAGGATATAGCCCATAGCAAAAGGATGGGTGTTGAAGGTGATGGAAGGCTTAGGGAAGGTATTTAGTGGATGGAATGAGGCAAGGAAAAACCTAGGATCACTCCAGAACTCAAAATCAAAGTTGGTAGATGGCTAGTGTTAGTGTCGGTATCTTCATCCCTCTGTCAGAGATCAAATTCTCTTGTTGCATTGCATATTAGGTGTCTCGCTCAGTCAGTTTCATTCCATTAGGAGCATGGATCATATGACGGTAGTGGCTTGTTGTACATTTTCCCTCATGTGCTTTACCTTGATGGCCCATTTCCATTCATCAAGACCATTTGCAGTCACTTTTTGTCTTTAAATTTTCAAGAGTCATTTCCAGGGTTTTAGTTTCATTAGGTCTAGGGTTTCATCAAAAAGGTCTTCAAAATGTCCAATAATGGTCAGCAGGCGCATGAGGAGGTTGAATAAAGTTCCAGTACCAATAAATTTCATAATCACTTGCTCAGAAATGTATTTTTCCTCAAAACCATGTTTTGAGGAAAAACAGAGTATTTTAGGTTTTTATTGTATAAATTGATGTAATTTCAGTTCTCTCATATGTAAAAAACTTCAGTGGCAACCCTGGTCACCTTGCCAAGCTTTAGCTGCTCCATCCCCTGTAAGGTAAACAAAAAATCAAGTCATTCAATTCATCAAAGGCACAAATAAAGTAAACTGCCCAAAAAACAGAGTTGAAAAAATAAGTCACAATGCAAACATTACAAAAGTGGGTTTTATGAATGAAAAATAAAAAGCTCTTGTATATAAATCATTTTTCATGATTCAAAAAGATCATTTGCATTCAAAGAAGAAAGATTGAGCAAGAGAAGGCTGTGTTGAACAAAGGGAGCAAAATTGTAGCAAAACTGTGCAAGTTCTTGGGCGCGGCGCATTGGGTGAGAGGCGTGGTGCATACAAGTGGTGTGGCACATTGGGCCAACCTCCACAGTATAAAAAATACACTGGCACGATGGATATAAAGGGCGCGACAAGTTGGGATTGTGGTGCGGCGCATAGGGCCACAAGCCAGATTTCACACTCCCTCAAATTTCCAAAATTGCTCAATCGTATGGTGTGTAAG